>CM035413.1:25891442-26601442 GCA_020310875.1 Ceratopteris richardii
GAGGAAAATCCTGTGTATCAACCACCATACATAGAGGGATCAAAATCAAGGAACATCTAGAATGGTTTGCAATAGAGACAGGGAACATAATTGATAGCTAAATTACTTGCATGAACGTGATCTATCTGTCATTTGAATTTAAGACTTGAGTTGATCTTTGGGACTTTCACAGGTCCATTAAGAGCAATCAAGAGCTTCCAAAGCAAGGATTTCTTGCAAGCTTGAGAACCAGATTCTTGAGCATCATAAAGCAAGGGATCAACAAGAAAGGTCGGAATATTCTCAACTCCCTCTGTCAATTCCTAGCTTAGGCTAAGAACGACTAGTGATAGGAGTAGGCCAGGGCGGCGATAGGCATTTATCAAGTTGAAGACTACCTAAACACTCAAATTCAAGCTAACAACATAATCTTTGTACGATCGAGAACTTTAAAGGAAAGGAACTTAACGTGGAACGATCAACTTCAAGTGCGGAAATACACTCAAGTATACCTGACGACGTGATATTGGACAAGATCATAAGCACAATAATCAACATAAAAAGGAATCAAGTAACTGATATGAAAGAACTCAGCAACGAGGTTGTACTGTGGGCAAAAGGTGGGCTACTTAAATAGGCATATGAACCTTAGATCGGGACGACATCTAGTAAGAGAAGGACAGAGTCTTAGGTCTTCAGAGGCTAGCGTTAATCATACTGCTAGGTCTTGGGCCCAGCAGTTGAGCCACCACTCGCATTACCCTAGCTCTGAGACAAGCGAATCAGAGATGTCTCAAGGCATGGACAGACCTACAGGAAGTTCAGGAGTGCCATATCTGTATAGGGTGGAAGGCCCCTACAAGACGCAGTTGGAATACCTTAGGACCAACCGATTAGGTGCTAGCATCTATGAGGATGGCCTAGGAAGATCCGTGGTCCAGATTAAAAACCCGGACCAGTCCATTGGACTAGAACACCCAGCTGTCAAGTTTGAAAATGGAGCATACCTAGACAAAGAAGGAACCACATACGTAGTCACCAGTCACCCTGATAGGACAGATGAATTCGGAAATGTGATCCCAGAACCGGACATAGGTGACCTAGAGCAAGGAAACATGGGTTGGAACCTAGAATCCCTCGAGGCAAATCAGTTCTCACTAGGATCATCACACCAGAGTGGCTTACCCAGGATAATAAGAGCATAGACCTGCTCTTAAACCAAGAGACCGATGAGGCTTTTTGGAGGTATAAATCTGATAAGCCAAGTGATGTAGGGTCAATCCTGATCTATGAGTTCAAAGATCCTGATAGCCCAGGCAGAGTGACCTACTTAGATCACGCTTCAGAGAGGATCTTTGTGGTTACAGAACATGACAGACATGCTTACACTTGGAAGGGTGAATTGGTTTTCCCCCAACCAAGATCGAACGTGTCCTATGGTCACCCTAGAGCTGGATCATCCCAAGCTCATGGAACTCAAAGAGACAAAAGTAGAGATAGGCCAGAAGTAAGCTTTGCCAACCCAGGGGGCAGAGAAAGAACGAGGATGAAAACAAATAGAGTAGAACCTGAGGTACTTAGAGCCCCCAGGAATCAAAGAAATGCGGATGAGTTCCCTCTACCAAGACCCAGAGAGCACACAAGGACTTTGAGACCGACTCAGCTAGTCAAGTCCATGAAGAACTACTTCGATGGCACTGGAGACCCATACGATCATGTGGCTGAGTTTAGGCAAGTCTTGAGAGCTGAAAAAGTTGAAGATCTGTTCACGCAATACAATGCCTTTGGTCTAACTCTTAGGAACACCGCCCTGACATGGTTTAAACCACTAAATGAGAGGCAATTTAGAGGCAGTTCAGGAGCAAGCAGTTAGGCAAACCTACCCTCAGCCATACCCTTAACAAGGCAGATACCAGAGTCAATACCCACCACAACAGTATACTAGGCCTCAGCAAAATTACCAACCGCAATATCAGGCCCAACTGAGACCCCAGCTTGTGTTAGCTCAACAACCACCTGCTCCTACTAATGTGATTCCGATAAAGTATGCTGCTGTAGAAGAAAACCTGAATAGAGCCATAGTGCCAGTAACACCATTGCTGTCAGAAAGTGACCCGAGCGATCATAGCTTTGATTCCACTCACATAGATGGTCCCCATGCTTACTACATGCAGTCTCCTGAACATGGTGAGTCCTACTACAATGAGGAACCGAGTGAACCTAATTGGGATTCAGAGTATGCTAATGTCATGTACGCAAACCCCAACTCTAGACCTCAACATAGGCAAGTAAGACCCCCATTTCCTAGAGGACCATGCTACAGATGTCAGGGAGATCATCTTGTTCGTGATTGTCCCCTACCTCCACCTCCCCAACCTCAGACTGTGACGATCCAGGGCTATTGCGAGGAGTGTGGAAAGGAGCATCTCTTACGAGACTGCCCCAAGAATCCTAATAATATGCCGAAGATCACTCCTATCAATGTCGTAGGGTTAGTTGTAGACTCCATAGGAAGTGTAACCTCCACTGCATCAGTGCAAGTGGTTACTAGAGCTCACGCATTGTAGCAAAACCAAGGGGTAAGCCAAGAAAAGAGCCCAGATTTTAGTGAAACGGAGAGTACAACCAAGAAAAGGACTAAAGCTTGGAAAGATAGTCGTGAAAGAATGAAGAGGCAATGGGCGAAGAAACTGAGTGAACTTGAGGAAAGCCTAAGAGAAACGAAAGCTAGGATAATCGAACTCACATCTCAAACTCCCTCTCACACCACCTCACCTCCACCATTCCCAACTCCATCCATCCTGCCACCTTCCAATCCACCTCACCTAATCCCACCACCCCCTAGAGTAGGATCAGTCCTAGCAGATCCCACTCCCGAGGACCTAAACATGATGCTTAAAGCATATCAGACCAGAATCCAAGATGGGCCAAACATAACTGATCATGGAAAATGCTACCCTAGAGCAGAATCAGAGCTTGAACAAACTAAAATTTGTGCTAAGATGGTGGAGTTGGCTCAAACCATGTTTGAAGCCAGCCGCCTCTTTAACATATCTAGTTCAGCTAGGACGCAGCTGCACTTTGAAGGACTGTTAGAAAGAATAGAGAGGCTAATTGCACAATCAGAAAAGGAACCTGCCTCTCAACATAAGGACAAGGCAAGTGAAAGTGCAGGTCTTCCTGCCCAGGAAGCCTATGTGCCTAACTCTACAAAGCCAGACACATCATCCTCCATGAATCGGTTCACAACAGAATTCCTACGAGAGATTTAGGAAGACAAATGGGCGAAGGAAAGTGAAATCCCTCCTCCCATTGAACTTGTGGATGATGCACACGAACAATTCCCACAAGACATCCCATCCATTTATGAGGAGCAAGAGAGCACCCAATCCCAGGAAAGATTAGACTTTGAGTCTAACTCTCTACAAGAATTACCCCACTTCACAGGCCCATGGGAAGCTAAGTCTACTTGTATGAGAGCACCCACGGTCATGGTACGAAATGAGGACTCAGTCATCCCTAGGAACACAGAGGTAGTGAAAAACACTAAAGTGCAGTGCAACCTCACCTTAGAAGAGCTACTCAAAGTAAGGCCAGAGCTATGGAAACATGTAGCCAAACAAGTACCAGAGATAGCAAAACCTCGTTCCCAGGTAGGATCCCAGAGAACAGTGCCAAAAATACCATTGGACAAGATAGGAGACATGAGTGAGGGCAAAGAGGGAAACACATATCTTCCTATCACCCATCAAGGATACACCACCAAGGCCATTCTAGACTCAGGTGCAGGTGTTGCAATTGCTACCACTTCCCTATGGAAGCGTTGGGGCAAGCCAGCACTCAGGCCCACGAGGATGAAATTGCAAATGGCCGATGGTCATCTAGAGAGACCCTTAGGGCTGTTAGAAGGAGAAACTCTCACCACGTGTGGTGTCGAGTTCGAGCATACATTTGCTATATGTGATTTTAGCAAAAACCATGCCTATGAAATGATCTTGGGAAGACCCTTTATGCGACAGTTGCAAGTGGTACAGGACTGGGGATCCAATTCTTTGTACTTGCAACACTTAGGTGTCATGACCAAAGTGAATCTCAAAGATTACTCTCATAGAGATGTCCCTCCTATACAATGGAATCCCATCCATAGAGCCAAAGATGATACAGAATCGGTGCATTCCATAGGATCAGGATCCTCATGGATGCATGAAGACACCCACTTATGGATGTGCAAAGTTGCAGTAGAAGAAGAGAATAGAGAAAAGGCCAAAGATATAGGTGCAAAAGAAACGCATAGATCAATTCAAGACCCAGCCTATGCACCTGTAGTCTTTCCTAACGAAGAATTCGAACCCCACGGCTGGGCAGAAATCCTAGCAACCATGGATGTAGCCATCAATGAAGAACAATGGACACCTCATTGTGATGAAGATGGCTACGACATTTCAGTCTTCTCCATAGAGCCGATCTTGGGAGAGGTAGTGTTAGAAGAGTGTGAACCTATCCCTGATGCATTCGAGGATGCAAGTGACTCCGATCTAGAGTCAATCATTATGGACCCACCTTTTGCATGAGATGAAGATACTTCTATGAAGTAGAATTTCAACCCTAGAGGCATGGAGAGCTTACAAATGATGTAAGGCTAGCCATACATGTGACCCCGAAGGAAGAAGGAAAGAAAAGAAAGAAGAGAGAAGTCACACCAGAAGAAGAAGAATCTTTGTTTGAGGTCCCGGAAAATTTTAAGAAGTATGAGATAGATGACAAGAGAGTCATGATCAGAATGCCTAAACGAGAGGCGCAATCGGGGGAGGCCTATGATAACAAAGAAACCACAAAGAAAGTAGTTGTAGCCATCGAAGAAGGAGAAGAAAGATGCACGTACATAGGCCATGACCTGACAGAAGAGGAAGAACAAGAGCTAATCGCCTTGCTAAGAGAATACAGAGATGTATTCGCTTGGAGTTACAAGGACTTGAAAGGTGTGGACCCTGACATATGTTCACACACCATCCCCATGACCTCAGATGCCAAACCTTCTAAGCAAAAGCCATACACATATAATGATAATTATGCCGCCAAGATCAAAGAAGAGATAGATCGTCTGGTAGAAGCTGGGTTCATCTATGAAATTGAGCACACTGAGTGGGTATCCCCCATCGTAGTGGTGCCCAAGAAAAATGGAAAGCTGCGTGTATGCATTAACTTGTAGAAGGTCAATGCAGCCACAATTCGAGATAACTATCAGCTTCCTATCACAGAGCATCTCTTAGAAAGAGTAGCAGGCAAGGAAGTGTACAACTTCCTTGATGAATTTTCGGGCTATAATCAAGTAGCCATAGCTCCAAAAGATCAGCATAAGACAGCTTTTTCCACAGAGTGGGGCATATTCGCTTTTCGGGTAATGCCATTCGAGCTTACCAATGCACCAGCTACCTTCCAAAGGCTGATGTGCCATGTATTTAAAGAGTTCCTGAGGAAGAACTTAGAAGTCTATGTCGATGATCTTTGTGCTCATTCCAACATTAGACAAACCCATATTCCTGAACTCAGACAAATTTTTGACAAATGTAGAGAATATCAAGTCTGCTTGAACACAGAAAAGTGCGTTTTTATGGTCAGGCAAGGCAAGATTCTAGGACACATAGTGTCAAAGAATGGCATATCCACTGATGAAGAGAAAGTGAGAGCCATAGCGGAGCTACCTAGGCCAAAGAATGTCAAGGAAGAACAAGCTTTCATGGGGCATTGTGGTTATTACTGACGGTTTATACACATGTATGCCATCATAGCAAAGCCTTTGTATGGACTTTTGACTAACTTTGAGTGGACTGATGAATGTGAGAATTCCTTCAATGAGCTTAAACGGCAATTATGTTCAGCACCAATCTTGACCACACCAGATTGGAATAAGCCTTTCCATGTTCATGTAGATGCATCCAATTATGCTATTGGATGTGTGCTCGCACAACCTACTGGCGAAGGTAATATGGATCTTCCAATTGCCTATGCTAGTAGACAATTGAATGCAGCTGAACAAAATTATACCACTACTGAGAGAGAAGGACTAGGCATGGTGTATGCAGTTAAAAAGTTTAGACATTATTTGCTTGCAAATAAGTTTAAATTTTTTATTGACCATCAGGCACTGCTATACCTCGTAAACAAGCCATGCAATATAGGAAGATTAGTAAGATGGTTTCTCTTGCTAATGGA
This sequence comes from Ceratopteris richardii, assembly GCA_020310875.1. Taxonomy (NCBI): domain Eukaryota; kingdom Viridiplantae; phylum Streptophyta; class Polypodiopsida; order Polypodiales; family Pteridaceae; genus Ceratopteris; species Ceratopteris richardii. The sequence goes on from CM035413.1 coordinate 25,897,635, forward strand.
ATATGATTTCGAGGTTGTGGTAAGGAAAGGGAAGACTCACTTGAGAGCAGACCATCTCTCTAGGCTCACATCTGGAGAAGCCCCACAAGGAGTGTCAGATGACCTTCCTTATGCTTACTTGTTTAATTTGGAAGTGGTGCCACAGTGGGCTAAGCCATTAGTGCCAGTATTGACGTACGGACCTAACCACCCAGTAATAAACACACAAGATAAAGAGGTAGTGAAAGCCCAAAAGTATCACATCATGGCAGGAAGTATGTACAAGCACACTGATCAAGGGATCTTGGCTTGTTGTGTGGAAGAGGATGATTACGCTAAATGGTTGCAATTAGCACATGTAGGTGCATTAGAGCAACACTACTCGAAGCAACGAACCCTACAGACACTAAAGAGACTTGGAGTGCATTGGCTGACTATGGAAGTTGATGTCCAGAAGTTGTGCAAGGAATGCCCAATCTGCTGCACTAAACCACCTGTGGAACATGCCACTCTTTATCAAGTGTCCATAGTGACAGATTGGAGTGAACCCCTAGTATCCTTCCTGAGGACGAAAACATTCCCCCCAGACATGACCCTGATGAGGCAAAGAAGTCTAGAACAAGAAGCCCTAGATTACTCACTCATTGGTGATAATCTATACAAGCGTGGTAAAGATGATTACCTGAGACTTTGTGTTCATGAGAGTGAATATCTAAAGATCCTGGAAACTGCTCACCAAGGTGTAGCAGGAGGACATTTTGGAACAGATCGGGTGATCAAGGCAATACTATTTGCGGGCTTCTGGTGGTCTACCCTTCACATGGATGCACATACCTATGTGAAACGGTGTGATGTCTGTCAGCGAGCTCAGCCTCCTATACACAAAGATGAGATGCCACTGAAACCCATGATGGGTGGACGTGCATTCTCTAAGTGGGGAATAGACTTTGTAGGTTCTATTAATCCCCCAGCTAAGGGATCACATGCTGAGTATATCATCGTGGCCACAGACTATCTAACTAAGTGGGTAGAGGTAAAAGCTACGACAAAGAATGATGCTCATACCACTGCTAAATTCTTGTTTGAGAATGTATTCACAAGATACGGGCTACCTATAGAGCTAGTAAGTGATAGGGGCACTCACTTCTTGAATGAAGTGATTGAAAATCTGCTCCAAGAATTCTTGGTAGTTCATAAGAAGTCTGCCCCCTAACACCCACAAGCTAATGGGCAAGCCGAAAGCACAAACAAGATTCTGTGCAATGTGTTGACCAAATTAGTGAATAATAAACGCTCTGATTGGGACAAACAGCTACACCATGTTGTTTGGGCATACCGAGTTGCCTTTAAAACGGTACTCCAAGCCACCCCCTTTTCAGATGGTATTTGGCCAAAATGCAGTGCTACCGCTGGACTTCTTGATACCTACATTGAAAGTAGCACAAGAGCATGAATGGACGGGTCATGAACTCTCCTCTAGACTTTTTGACCTGGAACGATTAGGAGAACAAGACTGAGGGCGGCTACAGGGATATATGTAACTAAGAAACGACAGAAGGCATACTTTGATGCCCACGTTAAGGATAAAGGGTTGAAGGCAGGCAACCTATTACTAGTATACACGTTGAAACAACATGCAAGAAAACTAGAAAAGAGAGGCTACGGACCCATGATCATTAATAGAATCTCAACAAGTGGAGCAGTGCAACTAGCCACATTAGAAGGCGATGTTCTCCCGAGCTACATAAGCGGGTGCAGAGTCAAGTTGTATCAGGAACCTCTCACAGAAGAAATGCTCAGCGGACTCAACACTGCTAAGAAACGCAAAGAAGAAGAACAACGAGTTCGAGAAGAAGCTCAAGCAGAAGCTTTAGAACGCATCAGAAGGATGAAGTTGAGACGACAAGGTAGGGATCAACCTAGGACAGGTGCCTATGAGGATCTAGGATATCATGTGGCAATGTGTGAAGTCTCAGGAATAAGTTCCCAAAGGATAATAGATCGACGTCCTTTTATAACCTTAGAGATAGGACAAGGAAAGGGTGCAAGGGCTGTAAGAGCCTTGATTGACTCAGGTGCAGCCACTAGTGCTGTGAAATTATCGTACTGTCAAAAGTTGAAATTAGCCATCAATCCTATAGAAGCCTATCTCATAGGATTGGGAAGTGTGGAAACCCCTTGCATGGGCGAGGTGGAACTTCCCCTCTATATTCAAGACGAAGCAATGACAGTCAAAGTACTAGTGTGCCAAGATGAGGACCTCACTGAGCCTCTGGTCTTGGGTCAGGACTGGATCTATGATCATGCAGTCAACCTGAACCTAAGAAGTGGACTTCTTCAGGTATGGGTAGATCATAATTGAATTACAGTTGAATTGGAAAATGAGGCACTCAAGGAATTAGGTAAGGCACAAACTCCTGGTCCTTCCAGGGGTGCACATGAAGTTGACAATGCTGTTCTTTGTCCAAAACTGTATGATGCAGAAAGAGGATTGTCTCAGCAACGGAGTCTAGGATACGACGGCCCTCCCTTCTTTTCCAAAGGCCAGAGGGACGCAGAAACCAACGGTAGGTCAAATACAGAGGGAGCAGAGTGCTACTTGTACTGGAGGCCAAAAACACGTGCGAAGCAGAATGTCTCAGCCGTTGAAACAAGTGTGGGTGCGGAAAGGCGAACACCATGTTGCGACCATGCCAACCACACGGCGAAAACCTCTTATTAGTAATCAACAACACGGCACTAATAAGAATTCTTTCGTAAATTCTTCTGCGAAAGTAAAGTCTATTTGGGTACCCAAGAAGGCGATGAAGGCCAACCCATAATCACGGAAAATCTGGGTGCCTAAGGCTTGCTTGCGGGCTCAAATAGCTGCACCGAGGCCACACCTGGTATAACACGTTTCACTCACTCGAACATCTGATGCCCATTCTTACATATCACACACAAACACATATTCTTCCATGAGCACAAGTAGAATCACTTGTAAATGGGTCCCTAAAAAGCCTCATTTTCAAGTAGATACCCCTATCACACTCTCCACAGTCTCCACAAAGTCAAGATCAAAACCTATCCATTGCATTTGGCAACCTATAGCTTGTAATCAACCCCCGGACCCCAGTTGTAAATCCATGCCCACCTACTAACTGCTACTCTCTCACTACATCATTCCACTTAGCTCCTAGGTCTACCAAATTACTAACTACACACACAAGCACCGAGCACTTAATAACCTACTAATCTCTCTCGAACCTCATGTTGATGTTGTAATGGGGACAAAAACGGTTCTATCTTGTCCTTTACAATGTTAACACATGTTTCTATATTCTCACAGAATCATGAGGCAAGAAGTAACATGGCAGATACGGCAGGAACTAGCTCCCAGGCAGGCACCAGCCCCCAAGTCGTGGACATTGAAAGTCTTCCCGTTGAAGACGAATTGAAGGAACGCCCAGTGGCATTGATGGCATTACATGCCATACTGGTTCAGAATCCTCCACAAGGGCACAAAACGCCGGTCAGCAAAAACTCACATTGGTTTAGTGATGTGGTAGGACCCCTGGGTGAAGGCACTTACATGTGGGAGGCCGAGATAGAATTCAATGGGCGCTAGGGCAGATATCACTTTTTCACCAGGGAATTCGAGAGACTGCAGAATAATGAAGGACTAAAACCTATATGAAGAAGGCAGGACTCTATGAATACTTCAAATTCCAATTGCCAAAGCCCGATTTTCTAAGGTGTTCTTATTTGATTAGTACCCTCACTCTGAGCAAAGACAAAAAGGGATACAGCTCCTTTGTCCTCCCATCTCTCATAAGGGGCAACGAACTGAAGCGTTTCAGGTTGACTATCAATTTGGTAAGGAAAGCTCTAGACATGAAAGGTATGCACATTCCTACGGAGAAAGAAACTATGGTCCCCGACAATATGAAGAACAAGAATCTAACGAAATTAAAGGACATGGTGGCAATGACACCTACAATTGCCATTCACTTGCGAATGGTCATGCAACATTTTGCATTCCCCGCTCAAGAGAGGTTCACAATGCCACCTAAGAAGATATGGTTTAGTCTATACTTGGCTGATGCCTTTGATTTGACAATCAACATGCCCCACTCGATTATCAACCAAATCCACTTGGCTCATTAAAGGTGGTATAAGAAACAAAAGTCTATACTGTATGGATGTTGTGCCCTCACCAGGATTGTGTATAGATGTCTGGCGTATGATGTGCTAGTGCAAAGGGCACTCATTTGGACTAGGGTACAGGAGTTTCAACGCAGGTTATCCACCGCAGGGCCACCCTCCAAGAAAATGAGAGGCGCCGTTCAGATGCCCTGTGCACAAGCCCGCGGTGCGACACTGACACCAGAGACAACTCCACGACTCCCGAGGCGGGTACAACCCTTTACTATCAGATTACCAAGACACAGCACTGAGGGACCAAATCTAGTGTTTCCACCTGTACCAACCGACCTAGAGTTCCCTCACGGATTCAATTTAGAAGACCTAACTGATGAGGAGGTAGCCAGAATCATCGAGGCTATTAACGCGGAAGTTGAGGTAGAGCAAGCTAGTGGACAACAAACTACTACAGACCGACCTCATCCCAGACAACCAGACGTCGTCGAAGTGGATGGTGAAGAAGAAGAAGAACAAGAGGAGGAATGTGATGGACAATCTGAGGAAGAAGAGCAAGAATATGATCAGGAAGCTCTGTAGGTACTTGAAGGTGCTCCAGCTTATACGAAGGCATTGAAAAAGCTCTATGATACCATGAACAGAGTTCAAGAGCAACATAGATTGTCCCTAGCAGCAGGCAAAGCCCTCATGAATCAAATCCTTGAGGAGGAAGGCGTAGACGAGCAATACCGCGCCACTCTTGACATGATATCTGATGCTTTAGGAGTACCTAAGGCGGTTCATACCGCCCTTGCACAATCACGAAGAACGGAGCAACGATACGGCATACGCCCCCCTCGATCAGGAAAGCAGATGGATGTATTAATATCAGAACCACAAGGCACATCCACAACCACGGGCACCGCACACGCCATTCATGATACTGAGGAAACCCATATATCATGTGCACCTTCGTCACCCCCTTTGCCACCCCTGCCTCCAACTCCACCACACTCACCTCCCACTACCAGTGTAACCACTACTGTCACCGCCTCCGAGTCCACTACCCATACCGAAGCTCAGACCGTCAGTCAACCCACACAACCCACACACCCTATCTCCACCTCTCTTGTCTATACGGCCACTGAAACAATAATTCTAACTGCAGGCACAGAAAATCTCATACCCCAAATCACACTTCCGGGAAATTCGTATTCATAGTTGCACACACCACTGTACACTTTCACCACTATCACCGCACCCACAATTCCAATATTCACAATCACTCCCACTACTGCATCCACTGTTGATTTTATGGACATATCACCCACCTCCACACCTCTCCCTCCCCCCATACACCCACCATCTCCCATTCCCCCACCTCCCACTTCACCATTTTCCAGCACTGCATCCACAGTTCCATTCCCCTTCCCCTTTCCCTTCCCTTCTGCATTCAACACCCTTCTCGCATCCACTCCTATTAATAATGTATTTAATAATATGTATCAGTGTATGTCACAACTACAACAACACTACCAGCATCTTGATAACCAACATACGCGACTCTTTCGAAGCCATGAAGAACTTCAAGTACGATTCATTGATCTCGAAAGGGAAAAGCGGTTACTACAACAACAGTATGCCACTTTACAGGAGCAACATGAACAGTTAGTAGCCAATCCACCCCCATCAGATGCAGAAGAAAGGCAACATATGGATGATTTGCTACACTCCCAGATAACGGAGAATCTCAAGCTTAGACGCAACCTAGCCCTCCTATGAAAACACATGTCTACAACACTTGAAGAGAATAAACGGTTGCAAAAGCAAAATGAAGAAAACTTGGAAGCAGCAATGGAGGGTTCCCCGCAGGAAATCGACCCAGAGAAATTCAAGGCCATTCCCTTAGAGAATATGCAAATTGTGTTAGAAACCCATGCCGACCTCCTGGAGGCCCATGCAGCATTAGAACGAGAAAGAGATGACCTACTTAAGCAACTGGCAACTCAGCAGGAGTCACCAAGCAAAGTCACAGCCACAGACGATACCTCTGAAGAAGTCACAAAACTCAGGGCAGAACTCGAAGAATTACGCAGTAAAGTCATGCAATACGAGCTTCAACCCTCTCCCCTTGTAGAGCTCGAGCATGAGGGCTTAGTGCCAATTGAAATCGAGGAAACCTTCGAAGATCTATACGTTCCCATGCCTGCACCAGGGGGCAAGCAAACAGAAGAGGGCATGGACACCATCGAGATAGAGGCTCCTGAATGGATGCAGAGGTTAGAGAAAGTGGCCACAACCCATGCTGATAGAGTGGCAGTTCAGATAGCGTCAATGTCACGCTTGGAAGAGGTAGTTATAAATTCGGAGTACTTTCAAAACCTCTCCCATCATAGGTGGATCGGCACATCCGACGATTTGTATGTTCCTTTCTGTGTCTTAATGGCGGACTACAATGCTGAAATCAAGCACCAAACCTCAAAAGAGCCAACCTTGGCTACACAATTTGCACCGGACGACATCCCAGCAAGTGCCAAGCATGGCAATATACATCAACCGACGTGGAGGATTTGTCTACTGGAAACCTACCGAGAGATGGTAAGAACATGGAATAACATGCCTTTGTACATCAAATACAACCCATGCTACTGCCCCGCATTTCGAAGAAGGTCGTGGCCGGAATACACAAAAACTGTGCTGATAACCAAAGGATGCAAGAAATGGCTCAATTATGTCTACTTAGCACCACCTAAAGGCCAACCTACCATCCGATATATGATTTCAATGATTCGGCACTGGGGGGCCCGGTTCAAAAATGTACCAGATGTCATGGCCCAAATGTGCCTTAAAATTTTTGAACTCATGTTGGTCACCTTCAGGACTTTCAAGAATATCAAGGAACCTCATCTGTCAACTCTTGGATTTAATGAAGGTAATCAGGACCTTGTCTACGACATGAGCGCAACCCCATCTATTAATGTTGTATATGCATGGCACGCGCGTATCAAGTATCTACCAGCCTGCTTCAAACAAACGTTTGAAGAAATGTTTGTCACGGGGTTCTGGGAATATCATTCAGAGATATTCATTCCCAGACCATCACATTTATTGCAGTTGTTTGCAGTGGAACAAGCTCTCCATTCAGAAAAGTTACGTATACCACATCTAGAGGTTCCCGGGCCGGTAGATTGGGATGCTCTACTCATGGACTTGGCCAAAGGGTTGCGGATTGCAGAACATCACTTAGCACAAGACGTTGTCGAGTACTACATTCAACAACCCACCCAACAAGGGTCTGTCAGGGACGACAGACGCGAGAGAGGGGGGGTGTTGGAACTGAAGGACTCACAAGGCAAGGAAGCTTACGAAGGAAGTCAGAGAGAAGAGAAAGCACAAGCAGACAGAGCAGTCAACGACGATCTGGCAAGTAGGCCAATATTTTTTCAGGACACTAACGCATATCAAAGAGGTGGACACGCAAGGAGAAGGAGCAAGTAGGGAGCTCCAGGAAATGTATGTCAAAATGATAGTAATATCCCTACAAAAATAGTGATTTTCATCACTAACAATCATTGTAAATACCATTTCTTATTTTTGTAGCTCCATTTTGTGCAAGCCAAGGAGTCCTTGAGCTTGAGGAGCTTTAGAAGTATCTACCTATCAGTTTTCACATTTTTTAGACTTCGTTTGAACCTCCAAATAGGGTAGAGAACCTAATTTTTAACTAGGCCGGACACTAGATCTGGACACGGCCAAAACCTAGTCAAAAACTATAAATAGAGCTAGAGAGCTCATTTTTGGGGTTAGCTTGTAATTGATTTGAACTTGTAAGAGCGTTTCGGAAGTAATCTAAGAACTCCATTGCTTCTCACTCTTTGTCTTACCTTGTGTGTGCATGTGTGTGCATGTGTGTGCATGTTAGTGTGCTTCTCACTCACACACTTGTGCCTGCACTTGCTCCAGGTCTTCATACCATCCTCTGTTAGTGTGCTTCTCACTCACACACTTGTGCCTGCACTTGCTCGAGGTCTTCATACCATCCTCACGTCTTCCCGGATTGACATTAAAGGAGGTGCTACTCATCACTGAGCTACGTATGTATGTATGTACGTATGTATGTATGTATGTATGTATGTATGTATATATGAATGTATGTATATATATATATATATACATACATACATATATATATATATATATATATATATATATATATATATATATATATATATATATATATATATATGCGGAAAGGGTTAGAGGAATGGATGCAACAAAGGCTTCTGCTTCCTCACTATCCAAAGATGTGGATGTTTTGGGAGAAGTAGGGTGTACGGGTGAGACTGGATGGATGGGAGGTGATAGAGGAGCGGTTGGGGTGGTGGGTACTTCGGTCACAGTGGTGGTATGTACAGTAGTAGTGTGGGGCGGGGAGTCAACGAGGATAGCTTCTTCGGCCTCAGATCGTTTAGGAATTAGGCGTGCTTCCCTGGCTTGTTGGGATGACTGACCACCTATCGGTACACGAATGTATTGACCTGGCTTTGGTAATAATCGTACTCGTCGGGGGTCAAATTGTGGTAGCGGCTTCCTCTGCAAATATCTTAATGCTTTGTTGGATCCCACTGATTTGACAAGTTCCCTAAAACCTTTGATGTATACTTCTTCAAAACCACCTGAGACAAGTTCCTGTTCTATAAGTGCTTGGCTCTCTTCCTCAGTTAACTTCTTACGTGCCCAAACTTTTTCCATGGTGCAATATAACTTCTTGATTGCCAAGGTGTATGCCGTTGCTTCAAATGTTTCGTCTTTGTGTGTGGTGGTGTCACCTTGAATGTCGGTTTACTGTCCTTGTTCGTCTGTCTGCACATTTTCTTGGGAGTCATGAGTGCCCTCGCTGGCTTCATCATCGCCCTCGTCATCATCTGTTTCTGTTCTTTCTTCTTCTGAGCTGGATACTACTTGTCCTTGTGGTTGATCCGGTGGGGTGGTAGGGTAGCTTGGTTGGTCATATTCCTGAGAAAAAATCTGGTCTTCAGAAAACTGAAATTCATTTGAGAAAGTGTCCGGCATTTCAAAATCAAACGTTGTATCTATGGGTTCCACTTCCAGGTTAGGTATCGGAAAAGAGAACGCTTCCGCACCAATAGTGGTGGGAACTTCTGTTGCAGTGGTGGTAGGTTCCTGAACTGATGTTGGTTGTGAGGTAATCGCACTAGTAGTGCCTTATGTAACAATAGGTCGTGATAATCGTATGGGAATAGGTTGTATAGTTACAGGGGCTTCCGTCGGAGACTATTCTGGAGAGGGCTGCGGTGACGGTGATTCCTGAACTTGTAGGCATGGAATGGTTCCTCTCATGCGCTTTCCTGCTCGTCCTTTGCTAGCCTTCCTAGCTTTCTTTGTTGTCCCTTTAAATGCCTTCAACTCCTCGCTTGTCATTGCACGCTCGATTGGCAAGTCGTATGCCAAACACATATATACAATTCTCGTAAGAGTGCAACATCCATGGATTACCTTTTTTCTTTCCCATCTATGTTGTGCTAAGTACAACTGATCAATCACCCACCTTGGAAGATCAATGGTTTGCGGCCCAATACAAGACAAATATAGTCCAAACCAGATGCATTTGTGGGGCATGGTGAGTCGATCGTGAGTGGGGAATGCGAAATGTTGCATACATATCCTTAAGGGTTTAGAGAGCTCAGGTGTGATCGTTGAAATATCTTCCCACTTGATGACATCTCCACGTTTCATTGGCTCTGGAACCAGCCTCTCTCGCTCTGTCGGAGTGTGCGTTCCATGTATCTTAATAGCAGCTCTAATCAAATCTTTTGTCAAATAAAGCCTTTTGAATGGGGGGTCATTCACCAAGGATGGCAAAATGAATGTGTCGGGTAGATCCTTGTTCTCAGAAGTTGTCAAAGTGGTTACTAGATAATAGCATCTATAGAAATCTGGTTTAGGCAAAGGATCACTAAAGTATTCAGTAAAGCCAACTCGTGTCCAAACATGCTTTAGGTCTTCTGTGTTCTGTAGTGCTTCAAACTCTCTTGAGAAAAACTGGTCCTTGCCCCATGTACGGGTATCAAAAGTCAAATTGGCCTCAAAAAGGAAATCTGCATCTGCCAATGGTCCTGCTAAACCTTGGAACCAATGAGAGTTGCGATGAATTTTTTCAGTATATTCCCTAGGAGGATCGTCAATTGGCATAGGTCCTCAAAATCCTTGAAATTTTGGTGGTTGAGCTGTAGGATGTGGTTCAGTTAGTAATTCGCCAATATTTGCCATGGGTACACTAGGGCCAGCTTCAGATGGTCCTTCTGCCTGCATGATGAGTGATGCGAGTGCGTAGAAGATGTGCTACAAAAGATTAACACATTAGTATGGAAATTAATCATGATCCCATTAAAGTGAGACTGCAATCCCTTTCCATAAGGGATGTGTAACCCGTGTAGCCGAGTGTTGTGATGTGGTTTATAGAATGATTGTTGCAAAACTAATGCAGGTCTCTAGACACCTACATGCTTTAGATGATGCATACATTTCTTGATGAGATGTTATTACAAGCGATGTTGGGTTATATTGTGTGGATTTGTACAAGGTTTAGTCGTGAATGAGTTGTTACAAGGGCAATGTTTAGTGGGGATGGGACTAATGTTAGATAAGGGGGTCGGAGAAGACGTTCGGATACGTTTCGGTATCACAATAGACATCATGAAGAAAGCGGGCATACACAAATTTTTTGAACTGCCAATCTATAAGCCCGACTTTCAAAGGTGCACACAAGTCATGAACAAGGAAAATGCATGGGAAGAAGTATGGTGCAAAAATTAGGGGTCTTGAGCTAAGTGCTCAAGGGTATGTGTCACTCTAGCACAATGGTGAGTACCAACGTGAGGAGATACACCTCATAAATGTCAATCCGTGGAGACGTGAGGACCGGTATGAAGACCGTGAGCAAGTGATGGCACAAGTGCGTGAGTGAAAGCACACAAGCATGCACACACATACACACACACGCGCACAAAGTAAGAGCAAGGAGTGGAACAAGGGAAGATCTTCGATTATACAAGAGCTCTCTTACAAAGCTGAAATCTACAACAAGCTAACCTCAAAAATGAGCTCTCCAGCCCTTTTTATAGTTTTTGAGTGGTTTTGGCCCTGTCCAGACCTAGTGTCCGGCCTAGTTAAAAAATAGGTTCCAGGGCTTATTTGGGGGCTCAAACGGAGTCTAAAAATTATGAAAATTGGTAGGATGGTAGTTCTAATACTCCTCAAGCTCGAGAAATCCTCGGCTTGAACAAAATGTAGTTACAAAAATGGAAAATGGTATTTACAATGGTTTTTAGTGATAATAATCACTATTTTTGTAGGGATTTCATCTGAAAATTTGACAGGTGCTTCTTGGAGCTCCCTACTTGCTCCTTCTTCTTGTGTGTCCACTTCCTTGATGCACTTCCATTCTTTGTCCTTGACCTTGAGCTTCAACACTCCCCCCCTCTTGAGTCTGTCGTCCCTGACAGACCCTTGTTGTAGTGGTCGTTCCATGTAGTACGTTGAGAGGTAGCGTCCTTTGCGTCCAACAGGGGGATCCCTCTTCCCAATGTATCCTGGTCGTTTGTCTGGTTCTTCACTTTGCCACTGTTATCTCTTGCAGTTTGTAGTCCCTTTGTACGTACTTCTGCCTTGTATTCCATCTGGATGGTGCATTTGTGAGTTTTCCAAAACTACTAGTTACTCAAAGGAGGTGTTCAATGTTGATTATGAGCAACTCTCAATAGTGGATGGCTCCCTTGTTCTTGTAGTGGTCACCGTGATGTCCTCTGATTCTTCCCAAGATGGCTTTCATAGTTTTCATGCCAAGTACTTGTAACCCATAATGGATGATGGGTAAGTGCTTTAGTGCGTGGGTTGAACAAAATATGTGCCTTGTGCATGGCCTTGTAATGTGGCCCTACGTATGTGTACTTGGAAAATGCATGGCAAGAAGTATGGTGCAAGAGATTGGGTCTTGAGCTAAGTGCTCAAGGGTATGCTGACGAAGAGGTTTCCTAATCGATCATGGTTATAGTGTTGTTGAAGCATACACGTCTTACCATGGTGAAGGGTCCGTTGATCTTCATCTCTTCGTGTTGTAGTTCCATCATGGTGTTTGACCATCAGCTTGTCCTTTTTGTTGATGGATGTCCTTGCTGAAAGTTCGCTGATGAGCATTTTCAAGCACAGTCCTCTTCTTTGCCCCCTTTTTTTTTTTTTTTTTTGGACACGATGGCATCAAACAAGAAGAAAGAGGTTAGTATCAATAACATATTTTGCATGTGAACATTGTGTCTCATGTGCCTGGGATTTCTCAATTGTGTCTATGCACGGCCATGTAAGGTGGCTCTATATTGATGCATACTTTGGAAATGCATGACCTGAATGGTGCAAACGACTGGGTTATGCCAAAGGCACATGGTTGCTGCTGGTCGAGGCTTTTGATGTTACTTGCATACTTGATGAATTCTTTGATTGGAGGTGTCTATTGGATCTCGAAATGATGTAATCCTCCGGATTGGAACCCATTTTGGAATAGGGTTTGGTACTGTAGAGATCACCTCAGGCCACTTCATCTTTGGATGCTTTCCAAACTTTGGTATCCCGTGTGGTTGGCCTTTTGGTTCTGTGGATGTTGTTGGTGCTTTTCGCTTCCAAACCCATATCCTCGATGATTGCTTGCTTACTTTTGCAGAAGGGTTGAGTTTATCTTCGTTTGCTCTTTGTGTTTTGTTCTTACCCTTTGCTTTCCTTGGCTTCTTTGTTGGGACCTTCTGCCTGGTGGGGAGCATAGGCCGTTGTGTATGTAAGAGCTTCTTGGGTACCCACATCTGTAATCGTCCTTGTTGAGCTCCAGCTAATTTTTTAGGCACCCAAATTTGTACCTTATTGTGGTCGGCCTTCATCGATTGCTTCGGTACCCAAAGTTGTTGGATTCTTCGTGCTTGAGCATGTCGTAGGCTCTTGGTTCTTGTCTTCCAATGGTTGACTTGCCTGGGTGGGAACTGTGTTGGCAAGGCTGTTGGTTGCTCGTCTTTTGGTACCCAGATCTTCTTCATGTCCGGAACTACTTTCCTCTCGAAGTATCTTCGTCTATTGGATATACCAGTTGTCATGTAGCCTCGTGCTTGCCTCTTTGATTGAGTTGTGGTGACAACATTAGTCTTTGCACAAGAGGAGGAGTTCGCTTGTCTTTGATCTTGTTCTTCCATGATTGAGTGCTTTTGAAACATCGAGCCCTTGACACATACAACATCTTTTTTGCTAAGATTAGTCCTTGAAGAACTATGAGGAGGTGCTCCATCTGGATTTGTGAGCATGAAATTTTCTAACTCTAATGTAATGCATTGTTCATGTACCCAAACTTGAAGAAGTTGACTTCTTAGGTTCAAGCTGACAGCATGGTCGTAAATCCAATCTTGACCCAAGACAAGTGGCTCTGTGAGGTCCTCATCATGACACACTAGCATTTTGACTTTTATTGGAACATCTTGAAGGTAGATGGGAAGTTCCACCTCGCCCAAACAGGGGGTTTCCACGCCTCCTAAACCTATGAGATAGGCTTCTATGGGCTTGATGTTCGATTGCAGGTCCTGGTAGTATGAAAGTCGAACTGCACTAGTTGCTGCACCTGAGTCAACTAATGCTCTCACAGTCTTTACACTCTTTCCTTGTCCTACCTCTATAGTCACAAAGGGCCGTCGATCAATTATTTGAGAAGTAGATATGCCCGATTTCTGGCACATGTCCATGTGATATTTTGGAGCTTTTGTGTTGACATCTAGGCATAGCCGCCGTAGCTTATTTCTTCTGATGCGCTCTCTAGCCTCTGCTTGTGCTTCTTCTCTAACCCTTAACTCCTCTTCTTTTCGCTTTTTAGCAGTGTTGAGTCTCATGAGCATTTCCTCTGTAAGAGGTTCTTGATATAACTTGACTCGGCATCCACTAATATAGTTTGGTAGGATATCACCTTCTAAAGTGGCCAATTGAACTGCACCGCTAGTGGAGAGTCTATTAATGATCATGGGTCCATATCCTCGTTTCTCCAATTTGCCGGCATGTTGCTTTAGCGTATAAACCAGCACTAGATCTCCTTCCTTCAATCCTTTATCCTTTACATGGGCATCAAAGTATGCCTTTTGCCTTTTCTTTGCAGCATAAATGCTTGCTGCTGCCCGTAGCCTCGTCTCACCTAAGCGTTCTAGATCAAAGATCCTAGAAGATAACTCATGTCCATTCCACTCATGCTCTTGTGCTACTTTCAAGGCTGGGATTAGGAAGTCCAATGGTAGCACGACATTCTGTCCAAAGACCATCTGAAATGGGGTAGCATTGAGTACCGTTTTGTAGGCAATTCGGTATGCCCAAACAGCATGATGAAGTTCTTTGTCCCAATCAGAGCGTTTATTATTTACAAGTTTCATCAATACGTTACATAGGATCTTATTCGTGCTCTCGGCTTGTCCGTTAGCTTGTGGGTGATAGGGGGCAGACTTCTTATGTATCACCATGAATTCTTGAAGGAGATTTTCAATGACCTCATTCAAGAAGTGCGTACCTCTATCACTAACCAACTCTATTGGTAACCCATATCTAGTGAACACATTTTCGAATAAGAACTTAGCCGTTGTTTGAGCATCATTCTTTGTCGTGGCTTTTACTTCCACCCACTTTGTAAGGTAATCTGTGGCCACGATAATGTACTCAGCATGGGAGTTTCTAGCTGGGGGGTTGATGGGACCTACAAAGTCTATACCCCACTTCGAAAATGCACGTCCTCCCATCATTGGCCTTAAAGGCATCTCGTCTTTTCTTATCGGATATTGGGCACGTTGCGCCGCATGTGTCACATTTCTTCACATAAGTATGTGCATCCATATGAAGAGTGGGCCACCAAAGTCCTGAGAATAGAATGGTCTTAATTACTCTGTCAGGCCCAAAGTGTCCACCTGCAGCACCGCTGTGTGCAGTTTCGAAGACTTTCAAATAGTCTGATTCATGAACGCACAGTCTTAGGTAACCATCCTTGCCTCTTCGATATAGGTTGTCTCCTACTAAGGCATAGTCTTGAGTCTCTTGCTCCATGCTCCGTTTTCTTGCAAGACTAGCCTGATTGGGTAATGTTCCCGATCTCATGAACTCAACCAATGGAGCACTCCAATCTGGGATTAATGACAGGTGATAAAGAGTGGCATGCTCCACTGGGGGTCTCTTCTGGCACGCTGGACAATTCTGGATCCACTCTTGTATTTCTTTGTCCATGCTAGGCCAATACACTCCTAAATGTTTTAGATTCTGCAATGTTCGTTGTTTAGAGTAGTGATTTCCTAGCAATCCCTCATGGGCTTGTTGCAACCAACTAGTATGTTCATCGTCCTCGACACAACAAGCTAATACGCCCTCGGTATCTTGCTTGTACATACTTCCGGCCAATATTTGATACTTTTGTGATTTTACAATTTCTTCTTTGCTTGTTTTCACATTCTTATTTGCAGGCCCGAAGGTTAGGACTGGTACCAACTTATTTGCCCATTTAGGAACAACTTCTAAATTGAACAGATAAGCATCGGGCAATTCATCAGACACTCCTTGCGGTGGCTCTCCTGAAGTGATACGAGAAAGATGGTCTGCCCTAAGATGGGTTCTACCTTTCCTGACAACAACTTCAAAGTCGTATTCCATTAGTAAGAGGAACCATCTCACCAAGCGGCCTGTATTGCAAGGTTTATTGACCAAATATAGTAAAGCTTGATGATCAGTGAAAAACTTGAACTTATTGGCCAATAAATAGTGTCTAAACTTTTTCACAGCGTATACCATGCCTAAGCCTTCTCTCTCCGTTGTGGTATAATTTCGTTCAACTGCATTTAATTGCCTACTAGCATATGCTATCGGCAAATCTAGGTTTCCTTCACCTGTGGGTTGCGCTAGCACACATCCTATTGCATGATTGGAGGCATCTACATGGACATGAAAGGGTTTGCTCCAATCCGGAGTAGTCAATATTGGTGCTGTGCACAAACGTCTTTTCAGCTCGTTGAAGGAATTCTCGCATTCCTCGTTCCACTCAAAATTTGTTAACAACCCATAAAGAGGTTTAGCTATGATGGCATACATGTGGATAAACCTACGGTAATATCCACAATGGCCCATAAAGGCTTGTACCTCTTTAACATTCCTTGGTCTTGGCAACTCTGCTATCGCTCTTACCTTGTCTTCATCTGTTGAAATTCCATTCTTAGAAACAATGTGACCTAAGATCTTACCTTGTCGTACCATGAACACACACTTCTCTGGGTTCAGACACACTCGATATTCTCTACACTTGTTGAAGATCTGTCTGAGCTCAGGGATGTGGTAACTTCTTTCTTGGGAATGAGCGCATAAATCATCCACATATACTTCTAAGCTCTTTCGCAAGAACTCTTTGAAGGCATGACACATGAGCCTTTGGAATGTTGCAGGTGCATTGGTGAGCCCAAATGGCATCACACGAAATGCAAAAATTCCCCATTCTGTGGCAAAGGCCGTTTTGTGTTGATCTTCGGGGGCGATGGCTACTTGGTTGTAACCTGAAAATCCATCAAGGAAGCTATAAACTTCCTTGCCTGCAACACGCTCCAATAGATGTTCGGTTATTGGAAGTGGATAACTATCTCTGATCGTAGCGGCATTAACTTTTTTAAGGTTAATGCACACTCGCAATTTCCCATTCTTCTTGGGCACCACTACAATGGGGGACACCATTCAGTGTGCTCAATCTCATAGATGAATCCAGCTTCAATCAGCCTGTCAATTTCCTCCTTTATTTTGGCTGCATAATTGTCATTATATGTGTAAGGCTTTTGTTTGGTGGGCTTGGCATCAGCGGTCATCGGAATCGTATGAGAGCAAATCTTTGGATCTAATCCTTTCAAGTCTCTATAGTGCCATGCAAACACATCCCTATATTCCCTTAATAGAGCTACAAGCTCTGCTTCTTCTTTTGCACTTAGGTCATCTCCTATGTACGTACATCGTTCTTCGTTCCCTTCAATGGTCACTACAATTTTTTTGGTCTTTTCTTTATTGTCATATGCTTCTCCTATAATGGCCTCTCTCTTAGGCATCCGTACCAAAATTATTCGGTCTTCCACTTCATATTTCTTGAAATTTTCTGGTACTTCAAATAATGATTCTTCCTCTTCTTGTTTCACTGCTTTTCTTTTCTTTTTCTTTTGACCTCCTTCACTTCCTTCCTTTGAATTTATCGTTTTAATACTCGTGAGGGGTTCTTCTTCTTTTTGGGTTAACACTCCTATGTCTTCTAAATAGTGTTCCTCTGAATCAAAGTAAGTATCCATCACAATGGATTCTAGATCATCGTCATTCTCTTCTTCTTCTATGAACTCACTAGGATCACACTCTTCCAATAGGGGCTGACACATGAACACTGAAATATCATAACCCTCCTCGTCACAATGAGGTGTCCATTGTTCTTCATTGACTGCAATGTCCATGGTAGCTAAGATTTCTGCCCAACCATGAGGCTCAAATTCCTCATCTGGAAATATCATCGGTGTATAGGCTGGGTCTTTTATTGGTCTATCTCGTGGGGAAGTTCCTTCTTCTCTTGCTTTTAGACGCTTTTCCTCTTCCTCCGCGACCTTGCACATCCACAAGTGAGTATCTTCATGCAGCCAGGATGGATCAGGTGAACTTCCAGAATGCACAGAGATTGAATCTTCTTTTGCTTTGTGGATAGGATTCCATTGTAGGGGTGGTACATCTCTGAAGGTCTAATCCTTCAGATTGACCTTGGTGGTGACCCCTAAGTGTTGTAAGTACAAGGAGTTGGTTCCCCAATCCTGTACTATTTTCAATTGTCGTAGGAAGGGTCTTCCTAGGATCATCTCGTAGACATTATTTTTTTCGAAGTCACATATAGCAAATGTATGTTCAAACTCTACACCACAAGTGGTTAGAGTTATCCCTTCGAGCAATCCTAGAGGTCTTTCAAAATGACCATCTGCCATTTGAAGCTTCATTCTTGTTGGTCTTAATGTGGGTTTGCCCCATCGCTTCCACAAGGAGGTGGTCGCAATAGCAACACCAGCACCTGAATCTACGATTGCTTTGGTTGTGTAACCTTGATAGGTGATTGGAAGATAAGTATTACCTTCTTCACCTTCGCTCATGTCTCCTATCTTGTCGAGAGGTATCTCTGGAAGTTTTTGCTTAGAGCCTACTTTTGGCATATTGGATTCAAGTTCTGGAACCAGATCCTTCACATGATTCCAGAGCTCAGGTTTTGCTTTGAGCAGCTCTTCCACAGTGAGATGACATTGAACCTTAGTGTTCTTCACAACATCAGTGTTTCTTGGAATCACTGAGTCTTCATTTCTTACCAATATTGTGGGAGCTCTGATCTGGAGAGATTCAGATTCCCATGGGCCTGTGAAATGAGGCAACTCTTGTAAAGAATTAGATTCAAAATCTAATCTCTCATCCTCTTGTTGCTCTGTTTGATCTCCATAGATAGACGGGATGTCTTGGGGAAATTGATCATGAAGATCATCAATCTCAAGAATAGGAGGGGAGTTACCCTTCTCCTTGGCCCATTTCTCTTCTTGTATTTCCCGCAAGAACTCTTGAGAGTACTATTGAATTGAAGGAGGTATTCCAGCATTCGTGGAATTAGGAACATAAGCTCCCATTGGTGGTGAGCTTCCTCTTTCAATAACTGGTTGAGCCTGTGGAGGTAAAGAAACTTGTGGTTTGTTTACCAACTGCTCTAATCTTTCTACTAAGCCTTGCAAATGCAAATCCGGTTTGACAGAGTTTGTCTGATTGAACTTTTGACTAGTCTCAATTATAGCTTGAGCTTGTTCTACCATTTTCATGCACATTTTCATCCGTTCAATCTCTAAATCTGCTCTAGGGTAACTCTTGTCTAGGTTTGCAGCTGTTGGCCCTTCTTGAAGTCGAGCCTGGTAGGCTTTGAACATCATGTCCAAGCCTTCTGGGGTTGGATCTGCAAGAACAGACCCTGGTTGTGGGTTATTTACAATGGGTGGTGGGGTGGAATGAGGCGAAGTGGATGGAGCTTCAGCATGCGAGGGGCTTTGAGATGCAATGTCTTCTATTTTTGTTTTGGTATCCCTTAGGCTTTCTTCTAGCTCGGATAGCTTTTTGTTCCACTTGCGATTAGCCTTCTCTCTGGTATCCTTCCATGTTCTTGGTTTCCTCTTACTAGGTTCTTCTGACTCACTTGACTCTGATTGCTCGGATGGTTTTGCTTGTTGTGAAGCATGTGCCCTAGTAACTGCCTGTACAGGAGCCACATTACTACTACTTGGACTTGAATCTGCCACTAAGCCTACCACATTGATGGGTGTAACCTTGGGTGCACTAGCGGGGTTTCTCGGACACTCTCTAGGAAGATGTTCCTTGCCACACTCAGGACAAAAGCCTTGTATTGTAATGTTTTGCCTTTGTCCTAGAGCTGGTTGGTGGGGGCATTCACGAATGAAATGGTCGCCCTGACATCTAAAGCATGGTCCTCTAGGGGCTTGTGGTCTTACTTGTCTCAATTGGGGCCTAGGGTTTGGATTCGTATACATGACATTGGAGTATTCTGGCTCCCAATTTTGTTCCATAGGTGGTGTCTCATATTGACACTGAGAAGTCTCACTTTGCTCAGGTGACTCTATATAATAAGCATGTGGACTATCTTCATGGAAGTTGAACCATGAGCGTGAGAATCATTTTCTGAGACCAATGGGGTTAGTGGCACCAATGCTCTATTAGGGTTCTCCTCCGCCATTGTATATTTAACTAGGATCACATTGGCAGGAGCTGGCGGTTGGTTTCCTAGGACTGGTTGTGGCCTATATGGTGCCTGATATTGCTGCTCGTATTGAGGTTGATATTGTTGTGGCCTATAATATGGCTGTTGGTACTGATTCTGATACCTACCCTGCTGGTAAGGTTGCGGATAATTTTGTCTAACAGCCTGCCTGTTATAGGGACAATCTTGGGTCGTATGATTTGTATATTTCCTCTCAATGGTGCAATATAGAGCATTAGGGTTTCCTTGGGGTTGAGTCGTCAACGGGCAAACATTAGCCATGTGATCTCCTCCACATGTATAACATCGCTTCACTGAAGTGACCCTTGGCATTTGTCTATTTTGAACTCCTAGCTTTTTGGCCACTTGCTCAGCTATCTCATCTATCTCAGTGGAGGTTCTAGAGGTATGACTTGTAGAACTATCAGAGTCCTTATAGAGTTTGGATAGTCCTAACTCCTCACCCAAGTTGTCTTCTATGTCAATGCATATCCGTACACACTCTTCTATGGATCTAGGCTCTTTCAAGTATACATATGACCTTAATTTTGTGCTCAATAGGCCATCTAAAAACAGTGCCACCTGTTTGGCTGATGTGGGTAATTCTGGTACAGAACATCTTTCCAAGTACTGTCTAAACCTTCTTCCTGCAAGTCGCACTGTTTCTTGGGGTGTCTGCTTGAAGCTGTGGATCAAGGATGATGTGTTATGCCTGATACCGCTTTTGGAAAATTCCACAATGAATTCTTCTAGCAGCTGACCTATCTCTCTATAGTTGCGACTGTTTAGAGGTTGAAACCAAGCTAAGGCAGTACCCTTAAGAGTCAAACCAAATGCCTCGAACTGGGTGAATAAGTCTTCAACCTGTTCAGCTCTTAGCACTTGTTTGAACTCCGCCACATGATCATAAGGATCTCCAAATCCATCAAAGTAGTTCTTCATTGTCTTAACCACTTAAGAGGGTCTAAGGGTTCTTGAGTCTCTCGTGGTCTAGGCAATGGGAAATCATGATCATCTCTTTGATGCCTATAAACTCTATGTCTCTCCCTTTCAGGTCTTTCCGTTCCATATCCTGATCTGTCTCTGCCTACAGTGTCTGCAAAGCTTACCTCCGGTCTCTCTCTAGTTCTTTCCTTGTGGGTTTCATGACCCTTGGATGATCCGGCTCCTTGGAGGCCCTGGGAAACATTAGATCTTGGTGGAGGGAAAATTGATTCACCTTGCCAAGTGTAAGCATGTCTGTCATGATCTGATACCAAGAATAATTTCTGAGATGTGTGATCTAGATAGACAGCTTTCCCTAGTGTCTCTGGGTCCTTGAATTCATAGATGGTGACTACTGGGCTGGGTTGATCTAGTCTAAATCTCCAAAAGGCTTCCTCCGTTTCTCGATTCACGAATAGTTCTATGCTTTTGTTATCTTGAGGAATCCATTCTGGAGTGATCACTCTAGTCAAGACTGACTTACCTCTAGGGGTCTTGGGTTCTCCTCCTAGGTTCCCTTTCTCTAGGTCTCCTATCTCATTCTCAGGAATGATATTTCCAAACTCATCTGTCCTATCTGGTAAGTTGGTAACCACATACATTGTTCCTTCCTTATCAATGTAAGCACCCTCTTCAAACTTGACCACTGGGTGTTCAAGTCCAAAGGGTTGGTCAGGATTCTTGAGTTGAACCACTGATCGTCTTAGACCATCCTCATAGATGCGAGCACCTAATTGGTTGGTCCTGATATACTCCAATTGGGTCTTATAGGGACCTTCTGGTGTCTGTAAACAGGCAGTGCCTGAGCTACGTGTGGGTCTTTCCATGCTAAAAGACATTTCCGAGTCACTGGTTTCTGAACTTCGTGTGTAAGGATAACCACTAAGCTGTTGAGCCCAAGACTTGGCTGTATGGTTGACACTAGCCTCAGATGACCTAATGCTTTGTCTATCCTTGCCTAAGTGTCTGCCAGATCTCAGGTTCATAAGCCTTGGCTTCTAGTCCCAAAGTTCTCTTATATTGCTCAAAATCCTTTGGAACACCTTGGTTTTCCAGTTTTCCTGAGGGTCAACTTCAAAATACCCTATCGAATAATCCTGGTATTATTTTTACCGTAACCAGTCAATGTTTTGGTTGTACTCCTCACGAGCTTTCCAACAAAACCAAAATCACAGCAAACGGATTTCGTATGAGAAAGTTATGCCAGTTCAGGGTTCTGGGGTTTAAAACAGGGAAACAGGATCTCTCTGGGAACTCAGAACAGGCAATACAATACTAGATTTTCCACGATACGATACCTTTGTCTTACACGATACCCCTTCAGACGATACCACTTAGACGATACGATACCACTAGGATAACTGCGATCGCGATACCAACCTCACGATACGATACTGCTCTCTTAGACGATACGATACTGAAAGTGGTCACGATATGATATCTCTAATTTGCACGATCGTGATACCAGCCTCACGATACAATACCACTTGGTCAATGATACGATACTATGACCGTCGCGATACGATACCACTGAGGCAACTGCGATCGCGATACCAACACTTGATGATACGATACCAGAATGGTATCGTGATACGATACGTGGTTGGCCCATGATACAATATCAGTGAATTCTCGGGACGATACGATACCACTCAGTAGACGATACGATACCAAAAATCAGACGATACGATACTGGATCTTTACACGATGCGATACTAAAGCACCGGACGATACGATACCAACTCGGCGATACGATACCAACTTGGCGATACGATACCAAGGCCGGCAATACGATACCAAGACTGGCACGATACGATACCAGGTGGACCACAATACGATACCACTGGGGCGACCGTGATCGCGATACCAGCACTTGACGATACGATACCAAAATGGTATCGTGATACCTCAAGTGGGCATGCACGATACGATACCTCAACAAGTATCGCGATACACGGGAGTTCTGGTATCGCGATATCACAACTCAACCGGACACGATACTTGGAGATTTTGACACCCAAATTCAAAAATTTTTGCAGATTTGTGTACCTTGTGTCCTCCTTGTCACTTCTATCAGCCTGTAGATGCAAAGTCACTCTCCAAAGTCACGATACAACGCTCACGATACCAGGTGCTGTTCCTCTCACGCCGCGATACCACCGCTCAGATTCTGGTGTTTTTGAGAGCTTTTCAGTGTTTTTCTTCAGCGTTTTTCGTTCTCAGCTCCTCCTAAGCTTGTTCCTCACGGCCACGAGTAAAAAACGAGTGAATGTAGTGGCGAAAATGGAAAAAATCAGAGAATACAAAGAGGGAAGAAGATGGAGATGATGATGAAGATGAAGAAGGAGAAAAACTCAGAAACTGAACTAGAAATTGTGATTTTTTTTACCTTCCAACGTCGCTACTCTACGTCTTACCGTCACACGCTCGTCCTCCAAGCTCTCTCCCTGGCAACGGCGCCAAATTTGGTGTCACTCTAGCACAATGGTGAGTACCAACGTGAGGAGATACACCTCATAAATGTCAATCCGTGGAGACGTGAGGACCGGTATGAAGACCGTGAGCAAGTGATGGCACAAGTGCGTGAGTGAAAGCACACAAGCATGCACACACATACACATACACACGCACAAAGTAAGAGCAAGGAGTGGAACAAGGGAAGATCTTCGATTATACAAGAGCTCTCTTACAAAGCTGAAATCTACAACAAGCTAACCTCAAAAATGAGCTCTCCAGCCCTTTTTATAGTTTTTGAGTGGTTTTGGCCCTGTCCAGACCTAGTGTCCGGCCTAGTTAAAAAATAGGTTCCAGGGCTTATTTGGGGGCTCAAACGGAGTCTAAAAATTATGAAAATTGGTAGGATGGTAGTTCTAATACTCCTCAAGCTCGAGGACTCCTCGGCTTGAACAAAATGGAGTTACAAAAATGGAAAATGGTATTTACAATGGTTTTTAGTGATAATAATCACTATTTTTGTAGGGATTTCATCTGAAAATTTGACAGGTGCTTCTTGGAGCTCCCTACTTGCTCCTTCTTCTTGTGTGTCCACTTCCTTGATGCACTTCCATTCTTTGTCCTTGACCTTGAGCTTCAACAGTATGCCGACGAAGAGGTTTCCTAAGCTATCATGGTTATGATGTTTCCAAAGTAAAGATACTTACCATGGAGAAGGTTGATCGATGTTCATCTCTTCGTGTTGTACACTCAGCCTTTGGGATGGAACATTGTTGATGAATGTCCATGTTGATGGTCCACTGATGAGATCTTTTGAGTGGCTGATCCTGTCTCCTCTTTTCAAAGCATCATTTGCCAAATACTGAGAATTGAATTTCTTTATATTCCTTGACAAACAACTTTTGATAACTACACCAAGCTTAGTTTCACATATTCTCTTTAGCTCACCATAAGCAGGAGTCTTCTCATCCAGTATACATACAAAGATTTGCAGGGTACCAGAACTACCCCTTGCAGATATCTCCCTGGATGCTCTCGTACATGCAATAGTTAAGCATCACTCAAGTTGCAGAACTTCCAACTCTTCACTCCTACCATGGTAAGAGGAAACCATAGTTGTGGATGCCATGTTCATGCCACGTTCTTGACATCTACCGGATAAGGCAGCAATTATATCATCTGCTAGCCGAGACACACTTCTATCAAAGCTGATAACTGCCCAGTAATCAATGGTTCCACTGATGTTAGTATCAGAAAAAACAATTGAGATATGTCAATGTGCTCTTGTGCATGGGACTCTCAAATGTGTCTATGCACGGCCATGTAATGTGGCCCTATATTAATGCATACTTTGGAAATGCATGACCTGAATGGTGCAAAAGACAAGGTTGTGCAAGGAGCACATGGTTGTCGCTCGTCGAGGCTTTCGATGTTATTTGCGGAGGTTGATGCCGACCTTGGTGGAGGTATCCATTGAGTCTTGAACTGATGTAATCCTCCTTATTGGAGTCCATTTTAGAACATCATTTGGCACTGTAGAGATCACTTCACGCGTCTTCCTCTTTGGGTGCTTTCTGAACTGTGGTATCCAGTGTGATTGGCGCATTGGTTCGGTGGAGGCTACTTGTACTTTTGGCTTCCAAACCCATACCCTTTTTACACGTCTTCCTACTATGGTTGAAGAGGTGATTTGATCTTCTTTCAATCTCTGTATGCGGTTCTTAACCTTTTCTCTTTGTGGCTTCTTTGTTGAGACCTTTCGCATGTGAGAGAACATAGGTTGTTGTGGATGTAAGAGCTTCTTAGGTACCCACATCTCTAATCGCCCTTGTTGAGCTGCAGCTAATTTCTTAGGCACCCAAACTTGTCGGATACCTTGTGGTTGAGCTTGTCCAAGCTTCTTCCTTCGTCTTCTGGCCTGGTTGGCTTGCCTGGATGGGATTTGTGGGGGCAAGGCTGGTGGTTGCTCTCCTTTGCATACCCAGATCTACTTCATGCTCAAAACTGATTTTTTGTTGAAGGGTGTCTTTCTATTTGCTATAGCAGTTGTCTTGAATTGTGCTTGCTTCTGAGGTTGAACTACTATGGATGCTTTACTCTTCAAAAAAGGAGGGTTTGCTTGCCTTTGCGACTCTCCTTCCATGATTGAGTCCTTCTGGATCATAGAGCTTTCGACACATGTAACATCTTCTTCCAGATGATTAGTCTTAGAAGAACTAAGAGAATGTGGGACATCTAGATTTGTGAGCATGGAGTTCTCTAATTCTAATGTAATGCATTGTTCCTGTACCCAAACTTGAAGAATTTGACTTCTTAGGTTTAAGTTAACTGCATGGTCATAGATCCAATCTTGACCCAAGACAAGTGATTCTGTAAGGTTCTCATCTTCACACACTAGCACTTTGACTTTCATTGGAACATCTTGAAGGTAGATGGGAAGTTCCACCTCACCCAAACAAGGGGTTTCCACACCTCCCAATCCTATGAGATAAGCTTCTATGGGATTGATGTTCAACTGCAAGTCTTGGCAGTAGGATAGTCTAACTGCACTACTTGCTGCACCTGATTCAATCAATGCTTTCATAGTCCTGGCACCCTTTCCTTGTCCTATCTCTATGGTCACAAAGGGACGTCGGTCAATGACTTGAGAAGTAGCAATGCCCGATTTTTGGCACATATCCATGTGATATTTTGGGGCTTTTGAGTTGACATCTAGGCCTAGTCGCCTTAGCTTATTTTGCCTAATACGCTCTCTGGCCTCTGCCTGTGCTTCTTCTCTCACCCTTAACTCTTCTTCTTTTCGCTTCTTAGCAGTGTTGAGTCTCATTAGCATATCCTCTGTAAGAGGTTCTTGATATAGCTTGACTCAGCATCCACTAATACAGCTTGGCAGGATGTCTCCTTCTAGAGTGGCTAACTGAACTGCACCACTAGTGGAAATTCTATTAATGATCATGGGTCGATATCCTCTTTTTTCCAACTTATTGGCATGTTGCTTTAGCGTATAAACTAGCACTAGGTCTCCCTCTTTCAATCCTTTATCTTTGATGTGTGCATCAAAGTATGCCTTTTGTCTTTTCTTTGCAGCAGAAATGCCTGCTACCGCGCGTAGCCTTGTCTCACCTAAGCGTTCTAGATCAAAGATCCTAGAGGACAATTCATGTCCCTTCCACTCATGCTCTTGTGCTTTTTTTAAGGCTGGGATGAGGAAGTCCAATGGTAGAACAACATTCTGTCCGAAGACCATCTGAAATGAGGTGGCGTTGAGTACCGTTTTGTAGGCAACTCGATACGCCCAAATAACATGATGAAGTTGTTTGTCCCAATCAAAGCGTTTATTATTTACCAGTTTTGTCAGTACGTTACAGAGGATCTTATTGGTGCTCTCGGCTTGTCCGTTAGCTTGTGGGTGATAAGGGGCAGACTTCTTATGTATCACCAAGAATTCTTGGAGAAGAATTTCAATGACCTCATTCAGGAAGTGTGTGCCTCTATCGCTCACTAACTCTATTGGTAGCCCATATCTCATGAACACATTCTCAAATAAGAACTTAGCCATAGTCTAAGCATCATTCTTTGTTGTGGCTTTCACTTCTACCCACTTTGTAAGGTAATCTGTGGCTACAATAATGTACTCTGCATGGGAGTTTCTAGCTGGGGGGTTAATAGGACCTATGAAGTCTATGACCCACTTCGAAAATGCACGCCCTCCCATCATTGGCCTCAAAGGCATCTCGTCTTTTCTAATTGGATATTGTGCACATTGGCATGCGTCACATTTCTTCACATAGGTATGTGCATCCATATGAAGAGTGGGCCACCAAAGTCCTGAGAATAGAATGGTCTTGATTACTCGATCAGGACTGAAGTGTCCACTTGCAACACCGCTGTGTGCAGTTTCTAAGACTTTCAAATAGTCTGATTCGTGAACGCACAATCTTAGATAACCATCCTTGCCTCTTTGATATAAGTTCTCCCACCAAAGCATAGTCCTGAGCCTCTTGCTCCATGCTTCGTCTTCTTGCTAGACTAGCCTCTTTGGGTAAGGTTCCCGATCTCATAAACTCTACCAATGGAGCACTCCAATCAGGAGTTAATGACACTTGATAAAGGGTGGCATGCTCCACTGGTGGTCTCTCTCTGCACATTGGACAATTCTTAATCCACTCATGTATTTCTTTGTCCATGCTAGGCCAATACACTCCTAAACGTTTCAGATTCTGCAATGTTTGTTGTTTAGAATAGTGATTTCCTAGAAATCCTTCATGGGCTTGTTGCAACCAACTACTATGTTCATCGTCCTCAATGCAACATGCGAGTACACCCTCCGTATCTTGTTTGTACATGCTTCCTGACAATATGTGATATTTTTGTGATTTTACAATTTCTTCTTGCGAGGTTTTCACATTCTTATTTGCGGGTCCGAAGGTGAGGACGGGTACCAACTTATTTGCCCATTTAGGACCAACCTCCAAATTGAACAGATAAGCATCGGGTAGGTCATTAGACACTCCTTGAGGTGACTCTCCTGAAGTAATGCGACAAAGGTGATCTTCTCGGAGGTGGGTTCTACCTTTCCTAACAACGACTTTGAAGTCATAATCCATTAGTAAGAGGAACCATCTTACTAAGCATCCTGTATTGCAAGGTTTATTGACCAAATATAACAAAGCTTGATGATAAGTGAAAAACTTGAACTTGTTGGCCAATAAATAGTGTCTAAACTTCTTCACAGCATATACCATGCCTAAGCCCTCTCGCTCAATTGTGGTATAGTTTTGTTCAGCTGCGGTGAGATGTCTACTAGCATATGCTATGGGCAAATCTAAGTTTCCTTCACCTGTGAGTTGTGCTAGCACACATCCTATGGCGTGATTGGATGCATCCACATGGACATGGAATGGTTTATTCCAATCAGGAGTGGTCAGTATTGGTGCTGTGCACAAACGTTTCTTCAGTTCATTGAAAGAATTCTCGCATTCATCGTTCCACTTAAAATTAGACAACAAGGCATAAAGGGGTCTAGCTATGATCGTGTACATGTGGATAAACCTACGGTAGTATCCAAAATGGCCCATAAAGGCTTGTACCTCTTTAACATTCCTTGGCCTTGGAAGCTCTGCTATGGCTCGTACCTTATCTTCATCTGTTGAGATTCCATTCTTAGAAACAATATGACCTAAGATTTTCCCTTGATGCACCATGAACACAGACTTTTCTGGGTTCAGACACACTCGGTATTCACTACACTTGTTGAAGATTTGTCTGAGCTCAGGGATGTGAAATCTTCTTTCTTGGGAATGAGCACATAAATCATCCACATACACTTCTAAGCTCTTTGGCAAGAACTCTTTGAAGACATGACACATGAGCCTTTGGAATGTTGCAGGTGCATTGGTGAGCCCAAATGGCATCACACGAAATGCAAAGATTCCCCACTCTGTGGCAAAAGCTGTTTTGTGTTGATCTTCTGGGGCAATGGCTACTTGATTGTAACCTCAAAATCCATCAAGGAAGCTATAAACTTCCTTGCCTGTAACATGCTTCAATAGGTGTTTCGTGATTGGAAGTGGATAACTATCTCTGATCGTAGCGGCATTAACTTTTTTAAGGTTAATACACACTTGGAACTTCCCGTTCTTCTTGGGCACCACTACAATGGGGGACACCCATTCAGTATGCTCAATCTCATAGATGAATCCAACTTCAATCAGCCTATCAATTTCTTCTTTTATTTTGGCTACATAGGTATCATTATATGTGTAGGGCTTCTGTTTGGTGGGCTTGGCATCAGTAGTCATGGGGATAGTATGAGAGCAAATTCTTGGATCTACCCCTTTCAAGTCTCTATAGTGCCACGCAAACACATCCCTATATTCCCTTAAATAGAGCAACGAGATCCATTTCTTCTCTTGCACTTAGGTCATCTCCTATATATGTGCATCTCTCTTCGTTCTCTTCAATGGTCAAAACAATCTTCTTGGTCTTTTCTTTATTATCATATGATTCTCCTATGATGGCCTCTCTCTTAGGCATTTGTACCAAAATTTTGCGGTCGTCAACTTCGTATTTCTTGAAGTTTTCTGGTACTTCAAACAATGATTCCTCCTCTTCTTGTTTCACTGCTTTTCTTTTCTTTTTCTTTTGATTGCTCTCACTTCCATCTTTTGAATTTACCATTTTAATACTTGTGAGAGGTTCTTCTTCTTTCTGGGTGAACACTCCTATATCTTCTAGATAGTGCTGCTCTGAGTTAAAGCAACTATCCATCACAATGGACTCTATATCATCGTCATTCTCTTCTTCTTCTATGACATCACTAGGGTTACATTCTTCTAGCAAGGGCTGACACATGAACACTGAGATATCATAACCCTCCTCATCACAATGAGGTGTCCACTGTTCCTCGTTGACAGCAATGTCCATGGTGGCTAAGATTTCTGGCCAGCCATGAGGCTCAAATTCCTCATCCGGAAAGATCATCGGTGTGTAGGCTGGGTCTCTAACTCGTCTATCTCCTGGTGAAGTTCCTTCTTCTCTCGCCTTCAAGCATTTTTCCTCTTCCTCTGCGACCTTGCACATCCACAAATGAGTATCTTCATGCAACCAGGATGGGTGAGGAGAACTTCCAGAATGCA
Organism: Ceratopteris richardii; assembly: GCA_020310875.1. Classification (NCBI taxonomy): domain Eukaryota; kingdom Viridiplantae; phylum Streptophyta; class Polypodiopsida; order Polypodiales; family Pteridaceae; genus Ceratopteris; species Ceratopteris richardii. The sequence continues at coordinate 25,927,680 of CM035413.1, forward strand.
CAAAGATTAAATCTTCTGGTGCTTTGTGGATAGGGTTCCACTGTAGGGGTGGTACATCTCTAAAGGAGTAATCCTTCAAATTGACCTTGGTGGTGACCCCTAAGTGTTGTAAGTACAAGGAGTTGGTTCCCCAATCCTGTACTATTTGCAATTGTTGTAGGAAGGGCCTTCCTAGGATCATCTCATAAACATTATTTTTCTCAAAGTCACATATAGCAAATGTGTGCTCAAACTCTACACCACAAGTGGTTAGAGTTATCCCTTCGAGCAATCCTAGAGGTCTTTCAAAATGACCGTCGGCCATTTGAAGCTTCATTCTAGTTGGTCTTAATGTGGGCTTGCCCCATTGCTTCCACAAGGAGGTGGTCGCAATAGCAACACCAGCACCTGAATCTATGATTGCTTTGGTTGTGTAACCTTGGTAGGTGATTGGAAGATAAGTATTACCTTCTTCACCCTCACACATGTCTCCTATTTTGTCTAGAGGTATCTCTCGTACTTTCTGCTTAGAGCCTCCTTTTGGCATATTGGAATCAAGTTTTGGAACTTGATCCTTGACATAGTTCAGGAAATCAAGAGAATCGCGATGCTGTGAACTTCAAGAGAATCGCGATGCTGTGAAACGAAGAGAATCGTGTTTTTGACTGAAAATCGTGATTTTGAGCACAACCAGAGAATCACGATTCTGAGAATGACCACAGAATCGTGTTTGTTTCAGTAAGCTTTTAGGCGGGAAATAGAAAATCGCGATCTAAAAAAAAAATTGAATTTTTCACAAAATCGCGATTTTCATCACAGAATCATGTTTTTTGGCGGAAAATTCAAATTTTTGAGTGCCGAGCAATGGCAAGCTCCGTATGTGCAAAAAATCATGAAAAAAACACAGCGCTTGCTCTCCCTTGCACCTCCTAACTCCTTCTCACACAATAATGCATGAAAAATGGTATGAAAATGGTGAAAATGCACTAAAAAACAAATTTCTATGAAGAAGAAGATGGATGAAGATGGAGATGATGAAGATGATGAAGATGGAGAAGAAAAATAAAAAAAATAATAGAAATGACAGTTTTTTTACCTTCCAACGTCGCAAATCTACGATCTTACCATCACAACGCTCGTCCTCGAAGCTCTCTCCCCGACAACGGCGCCAAAATTTGGTGTAGCTCAAGTGTAAGCACCACCTACTTTACTTGTCAATACGCGGAGACATGAGGACCGGTGTGAAGACCACGAGCAAGTGAAGGCACTAGTGCGTGAGTGAAAGCACACAAACATGCACACACATACACACACATGCACACAAGGTAAGATCAAAGAGAGGAACAATGGAAAGCTTCGATTGCAAAAGAGTTATCTTACAAAAGCTCTATTCTCTAACAAGCTAACCTCAAAAATGAGCTCTCTAGCTCTTTTTATAGTTTTTTGACTAGTTTTGGCCCTATCCAGCTCTAGTGTCCGACCTAGTTAAAAATTAGGTTTCAGGGCTTATTTGAGGGCTGAAAATTGGTAGGATGATACTTCTAATACTCCTCAAGCTCGAGGACTCCTCGGGTTGAACAAAATGCAGTTACAAAAATGGAAAATGGTATTTACAATGGTTTTTAGTGATGAAAATCACTATTTTTGTAGGGGATTCTTTTGAAAATTTGACATACACTTCTTAGAGCTCCCTACTTGCTCTCTCTTCTTCTATGTCCACTTCTTTGATGTGCCTCCATGTTTTACGCTTGACCTTGAGTTCCAACACTTCGTTATGTCCTATTTCGGAAAATATGAATTGTTGAGCAAGATTTAGGGTAATTTTAAATTCATACATCGAGTCTTGTCCTAGGATTAGCTCTTCCAACAAATTAGAATCTCTATAGACCAAGACTTTTTGTTGCATGGTGTTATTTCTTAAGTGTAAAGATAAGGTGACCTCTTTTAAGAACTTGATGAGGTTTCCTCCTATTGCAATCATATACGCTTCTGTAGGAGTGATCAACATCCTGAGTTTCACACTAAGGAAGCACAAACACTACTTAAAGCTGCTCCTGTGTCAATCAAAGAGTCCACAAGGTGATACTCTACATTTTCAATCCCCATATTTAAATAAGGTTTTTTGGCTCTATACCCACTTTTTTTGGTTTTCTAATTCTTTCTAGATCTTCCATTCTATCCTCTTCTCTTATTCACTCCTCTTCCTTCTTTTGATTTTGAGCTCCTTAAAGGCTGGTCAACATTTGTTCGGTGATAGGTTCTATATATTTTTTGACTCCACATCCGCTTATATAGTTTGGTAATATATGTCCATCAAATGTAGCTAAGTTGATAGCTCCACGAGAGGAAATGCAATTTATGATTAAAGTGCGACATCCTCTTTGTTGTAGTTTCTTGGCATATTGTTTTAAGGTGTAAATCAATACTAGATCTCCCACTCTAAGACCTTTGTCTTTGATATGAGCATCATATTCAACTTTTTATCTTCTTTTTGTAGCATAGATGCCTGCTACAGCCTGTAATCTAGTTTCATGTAATTTCTTAATTTTGTTTATTTGATTAGATAGTTCATGTCCTATCCATTTGTATTTGTCAACTACTCAAAGAGTACGAATCAAGAATTAGTGGGTAGAATTGTATTTTTTTCATAAACTAGATTGAAAAGTGTATTTCTAAGGGCCATCATATATTTCACTCAGAATTCCCAAATTGCATGATGCAATTGTTTATCCTAGTCTGATCTAGCATTGTTGACTATCTTGGTGAGAATTATGCATATACTTTATTTGAACTTTTAGCTTGTCCATTTTCTTGTGGGTGATAGGGTGCGGAATTTTTTATGAATCACTAAGAATTCATTCATAAGTGACTCGATGGCTTCACTAATAAAATGCGTACCTCTATCATTAATGATCTTGATAGGTACTCCAAATCTAGTGAAAATATTTTCCAATAAGAATTTTGCTGCCATTTGGGCATCATTTTTCCTAGTGGCTTTGGTTTCTACCCACTTCATTAAGTAGTCCATAGATAGTATAATATATTGAGCATGAGATCCTCTTGTTGGGGGACTTATGGGTCCAATAAGGTCTATTTTCCTTCTAGAGAAAGCTCTTGCATTGATCATTGTGTTACTGTTAGTGTCCAAGTAAGGCCAAATGGCCACCGAGAAGGAGAGTGCACTGTGGTGCATCGGCATCGAAATACTTCACTGATATCCTCCCAAGGTTTTCTCCAAGGCTTACGACTTAAGGTGGCGACCAAGCATACACCTTGGCATACCTTGTCATCCGAGTCACCGAAGTCACCGTTTGTGCTGTTGGCTATGGATGAGGGAGGACCTCGACGATCAAGGAAGATAGAGGTTCACGGTACTTCCTGGGAGGTTACCCATCCCAATATTGTTCCCCCCTGAGATCGCTTAACCATGGCAATCTCTTGCCACTAAGGTACACTCTTGTGGTGTTTGAAGAAGGGGAAAGACTAAGGTTGACATTACCTTGAGCATGTTTTGGTCCCTCAAAGCTTCATTCTTTGCTTTCAAAGCCTATTTTTGAAGCATTTTTGGGTGTCTTTTGGAGCCATTTTGGAGTACTTTTGCACATAGTTCTCTTCAAACAGGTCCATGAACATCAAGAAGAGTGTTCTTTGTACTTCTCCGACAATAAATATCAACCTTTGGGGCTATGTTTTCAACCACACTCGCAAAACTACAGGTTTCTAGAAAGATTTTCAGTTTTGGTGGGAGCAACTGCTGCAAATTTATGCAAGTCTTTTGATCCTAAAACATCAGAGTTGACAGACACTTGAAGGTGTTGTTTTCTAGTTTTTGGGTTGTGCATTCAGCCTTTTAGTGTCATTTTACTACATATATTGAGCACATACACACCATGTACGCTTTTGTGGATACAGCTTATGTACGTACATGTGTTCATTGATATAGCGGTTACGTTCTTGCATAAAGCCTTTTACGTTTGAAAAAGAGGGTCGTGGTGAGGTTTTCCTAATTGGGAGACACCAAGATGTTGGGGTCTCTTACATGATGTAGGTGGAAAACTTACCCAACCTCGCCATAGGAGATGTATGATAGTTGTTCATAGGTGTTCGATAAGCCTAATTGGCTTCTATTGGGTAACTGATTATATGCATATGGAGTTAGTGATTCACTATGCAGGTAAACATGTCAGTACTTGTAGTTTTATGATATTTTGACATTGGTCGTATGCTCATTTTGTAGAAGATACTCTAGCAAAATGTTTCCTGATTCTTGGTTTAGTCAACTATATAGTGGTCGATTTACTCTTTGATACACTTATTCATTGGTGTTTGGACTCTTCTATCTCCATTATCTATTCAATTCTCTACCATCATGGCATCAGAGGTCTCAGGCACATCTGGTGGATTAGGATCTAGTGCTAGTGTTTCGAGGAGGAGCTATAACTTGCAGGGCAAAGACCATTTTGAGATCCAAAAATTTGATGGCATAAACTTTGCTCTATGGAAGAATTAGATTAAAGATGTGCTGATTCAAAGGAGGAAATGGAAGCCAGTAAATGGGATTTCAAAGAAGCTTGCTGACATGGATGAAGATGATTGGGAGGAGTTAGATGAAATGGCCAGGTCTACCATTCGCTTGCACTTGGCGGATAATGTTTACTTTACGGTATTAGACTATGAGCAATAGAGCACTTGGTGGTAAACTCATCTATGATGACATATGTGGATCACTCTTGAGTGAGGAGATTCATAGAAAATCTATGGTTTGCACTCAGAGTGGAGATGCATATAATGTTCATGATTTTTACCAAGGAAAGACTTAGCAATGTGGTAGGAGCAAGAAGAAGGAAAAGAATGGTCAACGGAATAAGAGTAGAAGTAAATCAAGGAATAGGGATATCAAATGCCATTATTGTCATAAGAAAGGACATATGAAGAAAGCTTGTTATGCATTAAAGAATGCTAAAGGTAAAGGACAAAACCTTGATGGGCATGTTAAATAGTTCCCTGCACCATCTACTTCCACTGTGAAGATTGAAGAAATTAATGCTATTTATGATGATGCTGATGTGTTGACACTTGATATTACTCTGCCATCTGAGGTGCTTATGACTAATTCTCTTTCCCACACATGATTGCTAGATTATGGTGATTCTTTCCATGTGATACCACATAGAGAATGGTTCTCTAATTATGCAGCAAAGTCTCTTGGTATCATGGGACTTGGTGACTCTTACCAGTGTGATGTTGTGGGGACTGGAGATGTGGTTGTGCAGTTCATTGATGGTTCCAAATTTAGAAGATTAATTTTGAGAAAATTGTGAATTTTTGGATTTCTAAGTGTGAAGAAAATCACGATTCTTTGGCTTGCTAAGTGTGAAGAAATTGCAAATTTTTGGTTTTCTGGCTGTGAGAAAATCACAATTCTTTGGCTCTCTAAGTTTGAGAAGTTTGTGACTTTTTTACTTTCTATGTGTGAGAAAATCGCAAATTTTTGGAATCCCATTTTGAGAAAATCACAACTTTTTGCACTTCAAGTTTTGAGAAATTCATGAATTCTTGCACTCAAGTTTTGGAGAAAATCGTGAATTTTTGCAAGGTGACTTTTTGAAAAAATCACAAAGTTTTGGATACTTATTAGGCAAAGAATCACCATTTTTTGGCTTTTGGTTTTCACAAAATTGTGACTTTCTGAAAGAAGAAAAGGGAAAAAAATCACGATTCTCTACCACATTCTCTTTATCTGTTTTGACCCCCAGGAGCCTGATTTGTCATAACTTTTTCATCCAAAATCCATTTTTTGAGCTCTAGAGTGCATTGGAAAGCTTTTTTCAAATGCCACATGTGTTGATTTTTAGATAAAGTAATTTGAAGTTGACCTTTAGTTGGTATTGGGAAGCCAAGGGAGCTTCAAAGAATTTTGAGCAATACAAAGGGGGAAAAAGAGTCTTTAAAAATACTTGAATCAAAGTATCTATCAAATAAATTAGAGTTAAAGCTTGATCTAACCTTGGGACATTTATAGGTCTATTGAGAGCCATTCAAGGGTGTCAAAGCAAGGTGGAAGGTGCATTGCAAGTTTGGGAACATGTATCCTAAGCATTCAAGTGCGATCAAGGGAGAAGCAACTTGAGGTTGTGTGTACTTGAGTCAAGAAGACTCAAGGACTCGTGCCAATGAGACTGTACCTCTATTGCAACACAAGTGCATATAGTGGGAAATTAACACACATTTATATGTCAATCCGATCGAACGACCTAACCAAGTGTATGAGGACATGTGCACACTTGATGGAACATGAAGTGGTTCAGCTGCTATGAATGAGAAAAGACTAATCCACCTCTCATGCTCACTGAGAAACTGAAAATGTCTGTCGTGATACCTCTTACAACAGTTTTCAGAAAATCAAGGATTTCTCCTAGCTCCGAACTCCAAATATAGTCAATAGCATACTCGTTTCGAAGCTCTCGACAAGACGCATCTAGTCGAGGTAGTTTCACTAGATTCTGACAACTCTGCTTCAAGTTATGACCAAAATAGTGAATGGCGGGAAGCACCCACACTCACGCCACAACTCCTACAAGCTAACACACACACTACAGTAGCTCAAAAACAGTGGGGAGGGGTCGACAACAGTCCTACACACACATTCCAAGCATTACACACACATACAAGATCAAAGAGAAGATGGAAATCTGCATGAAAGAGGCAAATTCAAAATTTTGGAGAGCTCCTTCTTCACAATGGCAAAAAAGTGTCTACAAAGAGTCACAAAGTGACTTATATACATGTGGCCTAAGTTTGGTCCTTTCACACAAGAGACCGGCACTTTATTACAAAACAGGTGAATTTCCTACTAGTTTACAAGGGATATTTTACAACAAATTGGAATTATGCAACTAGAGGACTCCTCTAGTGCATTTACATGGCTTGAGGGAATTCTCTAGGACTTTGAAGAAGAAAAATATGCCCATTAATTTGAAAATTTTGGGGCTCTTCTCTTGTGCTCCTTTACTCTGCAACACTCTCCCTCTCTTTGTCTCTGTCGTCCCTTGACAGGCTTTACTTCTTGTCTTTCCCTTGTTGTCCGCACGCATCCCTTGGTCAATCCTGTCTACTGGTTGGACTGGCGTTCCGTTTTAATGGTCCTGTGCTTGATTTGTACTGCCTGTTCTTTTCTTTTCATTGTTCGCAACCCTTGATCAATTCTTCCTGTTCATCAGTCTTGCATTACGTTTTAGTGGTCCTCTGATTTGTCCTGGTTGCACACATCAAACCGTGCTGTATTACTTGAGCCTGTTTACTTTCTTTTCCCCGCACGCAACCCTTGGTCAGTTTTGCCTGTTTATTAAACATGTGTTCAGTTTTGATGGCCTCTTCTTGATTCTTGTCTTACATCCCCTGGGCCTGATGTATTTGTCTAGCCTGTTGAGTCGGGTTGCCACGCATGCCATCAGTGGAAGGTCTGAGGATGTGATCCTTTAGTCTTCGATCTGAACCTTCCAAAGATCAAGAGGTTGAAGCACCCTCTTGTGGTTTCAGAACCGCTGGATATCTTCTTGCACATCTTCATGGATACTTTCCTGGCCCTGGTTCCTCCTTCGGCCTGCGTGCTTTTTCCTTGATGTGTGCCCCTACGGGGCTCTGTGCAGAGATGGGTGTTGGGCCCCTACGGGGCTTTGTGCAGAGGGTGGTTCTTCTGTTATCATGATCTTCATTCTTTATTGGGCAGGTTTTGACTTTGATCTTCTTCTTCTTCTTTTCTTGCTTGAATTTTCCGCCTCCAGATAGGATCCGCCTTCTCGAACTCCTCTTGAGTGTAATTGAAAGTATTCTTGTCGAACTGGAGGTTGCTATCAGGTTCTTAATTAGTGGTTGTCCTTATATAATGCCGTGTTTGTTCCTTTAGAAGACCATATGGTACATTGAAGGGCTTCAAAATTTGCTCCAATTGTTTGTGTTCTATGTGAGCTTCCTTCATGATTTGTATTATTTGGTCTTCAAAATCAGCAGTGAGCTGGGACACCAGTAGTGCCCTTTCTGGTCGGCTCAGTTCTGCAATGTCTCGATTATTATGATCAATGGGGATCTCTTGTGCCTCCCTTATCAGTGAATGATGTGAGGGGGGAGAGAGAGGACGTACCTCAGTCTCCACAGTATCCTCTGTGGATTTCGGTACTACTGTTGTCCCCTCCATTGTTTTCTGCTTTAACTGCTCTTGAAGCTGTGCAATCAATGCGTCTTTCTTCTTTATTTCCTCAGTAGCCGGTGCAATGGTGTCCTTGTGTTTAGGAAGTTCTTGAGCCACGATATCTAAGTGATCGGTGTCTTCTTTACACTGCCGGAGATAATTATTCTCAACTTTTTTCCATTTCGTTCTGAGGGTTGCAGTGTCATCCATGTACTTCTTTTCCTATTCTGCAATGGTGAGTTGCTCCTTCTTGATCTGATCTTCATAGTTAGCGATCTTTGTCTCTAATTCTTTGATATCTTATTCTGGTCTTTCTTGAGCCTCTATTGGCTGGTCACTAAGAAGGGCGGTCATGAGTTCTTTATTTCGATTCCTTAAGTTCTCTGCTTCCTCCATATATACTTTAATTTGTGATTCCATTATTCTGCTCCGGGCAGCTATTTGCGCCTTCTCAGTCTCGCTAGCTTCATATTTTCTTTGTACTTCTTGTAGTTGTGCTTTTAAACGTTCGTTTTGGGTCATTAACTCACTGCACTGCTTTTTAGCTACTTGGACTTCTTTCTCTTTGTTTCTGATATGCTCTCTTTCTAAGTTCAATTCTGCTGAAAGATTCTTACTCTTTTCTTGAAGCTCATGTTTGCCGTTCATTGCTTGGTCGTAGTCTTCATCAGCCTCAAGCATTAGTTGTTGCGTATCTAGAGCGGTTTGAATCATGTCTTGTACCACAGGCTTGAGTTGAGCAATGTCTACATTCAACCAAGTTCTTGGTATGCTTGGAGCTTCGCCTGTGAGCACATCTCTTCCGTGCTCCACATGCATGGTTTCATTGTGTGGTTGTCTGGTTTGTAGATGTACATGTGGTTCAGTTTCTTCTTTATTTATCTTAATAGTTTTTGTGGCACTCCCTTGAAATGTGACATCCATGGGGGAGGGTTCTGCCACCACTCTTATTGGTGTGAAGGGTTCCTCGTCCTCTATGTTCTCTTCCTGATGCTCCTTCTTTGGTATCTTTATAGATTTCTCACGAGGTGGTGTGGCTTCCTTGATATGAATGGTGGAAGTCTCATTAAGTTTTATCATATGCGTACCTTCCTGATCTGCTTCCTTACTTTTGATATTCGGATCGGTAAGCGGCGTGTGGTCATCCGTCTTGAGACCTTCTGCTTCTTCATTGTAGTTAACTTCATTCAATTCCACCCATTTTCCATCATCCTTCGATTCACTTTGAATATCGACATTCAACAGTGAAGTGTCGGGTTCTTGTTGGGCATCTAAGGATGAGCTTGAATTCTCCAATCCTATTTCTGGGTACCGATGGACTTTGATGAGTTTCCTTTTCGCTTCCAATTCTTATTGGGTCTGTTGATAGTGATGTCCTTACACTGGGAGGTTGACTTGTCCTTCCGTATATTGGTGCATCTCTTCCATTGCTTTAGCTAGCTCTTCCTCCGTAATTGGTCTATTCTCATTCAGGGTTGTCTTAGGAAGTACATGTGTTCTTTTTTATTTTGGCACTTCCTCTTCTACTTGCTTGACTTCTCTGAGTCTTTTCGTTCCTCTCATTTTGGGTTGAGCACTAGTTTTTGCCACTTCCACCATCTTTACTCCTTTTTTCTTTTTAGGAACTGTGCCGACTTTGATGTACTGAGCAAGAGCACTCGAAGATGGCATTTCCTGCAAGTAGTCTCTTATGCCCAAGGCATGATAAATCAAGATCGTTAGTGCAACGCTGCCGTTGAGGAACTTCTTATTATTCCATTGCTTTTTTGCCTCGAATAGTCTTTCTTGGACATATGGAGTTAGATTAATTTGATTGCCAATTTGCTTGATTGCATGGGACAGTAATTGAACGATGATCTTTTGGGGAGCCGTGTATCGATTCATGTTTGGAAAGCAGAAGTGTTGGTGAATGAGTCTGACTTCCTCTTCTATATCGACTCTGTTAATGTCGACAAAAGTTTGTGTCTTTGCTCCACAACTCTTTTCCTTTACCATAGTGACACCATCCTTCTCCCATCCAAATGCTTCCTTAATTAAGTCGTGTGTAAATTGTATGACGACCCATTCGCCTCCTTTATCCATTACTCTGGCTTCGGGCACCAATGGATCATGTAGTGCCGGCTGTAAGGTGTTCATGACTTGCGTGCATCTTTGGAAGTCAAGCTTATATATGGGCAATTCAAAATACTTATGAATGCCTGCTTTCTTCATTATGTCGATTGTAGAGGGTAGTTCATGCAATACTCTGAAGTCCTGGGACATAATCGGAAAGTGATGATCTGTGTCCATGATTTTTATGTTCGCCAAGAAGAGATACTCTCCTACTGGTTGCTCTTCTCTAAACCAATGTCCTTTGGCTTCTATGAGACTTTGGGGAGGAAATTCCTGTACCTCCTCCTGAATTGTAGCCTCCGAGTCTTCAGAAGCCATCTGCACTTGTAAGGAAGAGTGCATTAGCTTCAAAGGAAAGCATGTAGCTGTGTAGTGTAATGTAGTGTTTATTGTCGTTCCATCACTCCATCTCCCATGGTTCTATGAGTAAGATCTCTTACCACATCTTTTTATTTCTTATCCTGAAAGAAAACAAGCGTTAGTATAGCTGAAGCATTTATTTATGTACATAGTATGTTCATTCCTAAGAGAGTGAAGCTAAGATCTAATCCCTCTTGGAGAAAGTGCACCACAAGTTTTATGATGTACATCATGTGCCAAATGCTTGGCCTCGTATTGTGGCCCTATTATGCATATTGGAGGTGCATTAGAGGCTTCATGAGTGCAATGGGCATCTCTATTGCTTCGATTGTCCACTCCTTGCAGTTGCTTGGGTTTCCAAATCCATTTCGTGACCACTGAGAGAGGTCGTTTTGTTTCTTTGATTCTTCGGGCTTCATATGTTCTCTTTGTTTCCATTAGCGTTCTAGTAGTACCGACAGTTCTATTCTTGTTTCTGGGACGAATCTGATGTGGTTGTGTCATTCGCTTTCTTTGATGTATTGCATCCGCCTGATTGCTTACTGCCTGCTTAGCTGCCTGTGTGACCTTCTTGGGACTCCATATCTATTGGCGTGATCTCTGAGCTTCAATCAAAGGTTTGGGGATCCATACCTACAAGAGTCCTGTTGGTGTGGACTTTGGTGTAGCTGACTTTGTGATTTCTGCTTTCTTCTTAAGTGTGGGTGCTGACTTCTTCTCGTTTTGCACCTGATCCTTGCGTAACCACTTGTATTTGTCCTTCCCTTGATACGAGTATCTGCTTGTTGTTTTCCAATATGGTGATCTTTTGGCTGGGTGAGGAGCTCCAGGAGAGTTGGTTTCCTTAGTGGCTTGCTGTTCCTCAACTGAATGTGGTGATTTTGATTCCTCTGTAGACATTGTATAGTTTGAACTTTCTTTGTCTTTTAGTTTGGTTTCTGAGATATGAGGATTGGGATCACTTTCCAGTGTCTTTTCTTGGCAGCTCTCAGAACTCTCGACTACCTTTGGTTGAAGTAAAGGCTTCTCTCCTAATAAGCTGAAAATTTCTTTGTGCTCGATCTTGGCAGAAACATAGCCTTGAGCTAGGTTGATGATTACTTTGTTCTCAATGATCCAGTCATGTCCTAGGATTAAATCTTCTATTAAATCCTCATCTTTGCACACTAAGACTCTTTGTTTCATGGAGGAATTTCCTAGGTGGAGGGATACTACTGTTGTTCCAATGCATTCTAGGGTTTGACCTCCAATTCCTATCAATCGGGCTCTTGTGGAATTCATACTTAATTGCAGATCTTTTATGACGGTATTTCGTATGCAACTAAGTCCTGCTCCTGAGTCTATCAACGTGTCTATCAACTTGTACTCTATCTTGCCAATCCCTAGGTTTAGGTAAGGTTGTGTCCTGCAAGCACGCATTGTATCAGAGTTATGGACTTGGTAATTAGCCATAGGGATGGGCTCCTCGCCTTGGAGATAGCATTCGTCTCTCTGCCTAATCCATTCTTTCCTTTTCTTAATGCATTCTAGGGCTTCTTGTCGGGCCTCCTCTCTAATCCGTTCTTCCTCTTTCTTCCTATTTTGAGCACCTACTAGACGTGATAACATTTGATCCGTCAATGGCTCCATGAACCTTTTAACTCTACATCGACTTATGTAGTTAGGAAGAATATCTCCATCTAGCATGGCTAGATTAAGTGCTCCACTAGTAGAGATTCTATTGATGATTTGAGGTCCATATCCGCGTTTTTCTAATTTCTTGGCATGTTGTTTTAAGGTATACACCAAGACTAAGTCTCCCTCTTTAAGTCCTTTGTATTTTATATGTGCATCATAATATGCCTTTTGTCTTCTTTTGGCTGCGTAGATTCCTGCCACTACTTGTAACCTAGTTTCATGTAACTTCTCGATTTGGTAGAGTTGTTGGGATAACTCATGTCCGTTCCATTCATATTGTTGGGCTACTCTCAAGGTTGGGATCAAAAAATCAATTGGCAAAATAACGTTCTACCCATACACTAAATTGAATGGGGTAGTTCCAATGGCAGTCTTATATGCTACTCGGAAGGCCCAAATTGCATGATGCAATTGTTTGTCCCAATCCGACCTTCCATTATTGACAATCTTTGTCAATACAGTACATAATACCTTGTTGGAACTTTCCGCTTGACCGTTGGCTTGGGGATGATATGGGGCTGATTTCTTGTGAATTACTAAAAATTCATTCATTAGCAACTCTATTACTTCATTAAGGAAGTGAGTTCCTCGGCCACTCACAATCTTATTTGATAATCTGAAATGAGTGAATATATTCTCGAAAAGGAATTTAGCAGTGGTTTGAGCATCGTTCTTTCTCGTAGCTTTTGCTTTCACCCATTTGGTCAGGTAATCTGTGGCTACTATGATATACTCCGCATGAGATCCTTTGGCTGGTGGGTTGATGGGTCCGATGAAGTCGATACCCCACTTGGAGAATGCTCTCGTGCACACCATAGGTCTTAATGGCATGCCATCTCTCCTAATTGGGTATTTAGCCTTTTGGCATGTTTCACAGCTTCGTACATAAGTCTCCGCATCCATATGTAGAGTTGGCCACCACAAGCCGGCGAAGAGGATCATTTTGACAGTTCTCTCAGCTCAAAGATGACCGCCCGCGGCACCTGCGTGTGCCATCTCTAATATGGGTAGATACTCTCCTTCATGCATGCATAATCGTAATTGATTATCCTTTCCTCTCCTAAACAATTGTTTTCCCATAAGTACGTAATCCTTGCTCATTTCTTCTAGGGATCGTCTTCTAGTTAAACTTATTCCTTCCTCATGTTCTTTGTTCTTTAGAAATTTAACCAATGTTTGACTCCAATTGGGCGCTATGGTTGAAAATGGTATTGACATATGATCCTCCGGAATTGTCTCCTAGCATTCTGCACAATTACTCACATAGTCATGGACGTCCTTGGGCATGTCCGGCCAGTACACTCCTAATCTTTTCAATTCCCGAATGGTTCCATAAGTTCCTTGGTGTGTTCTCCATTTGTTCACTTGTGCTTGCTCAATTATTTTCTTTTGTTCCTCCTCCTCGACACATCTTAGCAACACTCCATTGGGTTCCTTATAGTACACACTTCTAGCAATAATGTGCAAATTTCTTGATTGAAGAATTTCCTTTTTGCTATTCTTATTGATTGAGTGTTGTGGGCCATGGGTGAGTATAGGAATTAATTTCTCTGCCCACTTGGGACATACTTCCAGATTGAACAAATAAGTATCTGGCAGATCATCGGGCATTCCACTTGGCGGTTCTCCGTGGGTTAACCTAGAAAGGTGGTCTGCTCTTACATGCGTGTTTCCCTTTTTTACTACCACTTCGAAGTCGAACTCCATTAACAGTAAGAACCATCTTACTAATCTTCCCGTGTTACAGGGTTTATTAACCAAGTCTAGTAAGGCCTGATGGTCTATGAAGAACTTGAATTTGTTGGCTAAAATATAGTGTCTGAATTTCTTCACTGCGTAGACCATTCCTAACCCTTCTCGTTCAGTAGTGGTATAATTCCTTTCCGCTTGATTTAGTTGTCTACTCGCATAGGCAATAGGGTGATCTAGCTTTCCTTCATCGGTCGGTTGGGCTAAGATACATCCGATTGCATAACTAGACGCATCCACGTGAATATGAAATGGCTTGTTCCAATTGGGCATTTTCAGAATTGGGGCTGTGCTAAGTCTCTTTTTTAATTCATTGAATGCTTTCTCGCACTCCTCAGTCCAAGTGAATTGAGTTAAGAGACCATACAGGGGTTTGGCTATTATGGCATACATGTGAATGAACCGACGGTAATATCCACAATGTCCCATAAAGGCTTGTACCTCTTTCGCATTCTTTGGTCTAGGAAGCTCTAAAATGACCTTGATCTTGTGCTCATCTGTGGATATTCTGTTCCTCGAGACTATGTGTCCTAAGATCTTTCCTTGTCTGACCATGAAGACACATTTCTCTGGGTTTAAGCAGACTCTGTACTGTCTACATTTATCGAATATCTTCCTCGACTCCGGAATATGTTCGTGTCTTTGATTTGAGTATGTGCATAGATCATCTACATATACTTCCATTCTCTTCTTCAGGATTTCCTTGAAAACATGACACATCAATCGTTGGAAAGTAGCAGGTGCATTGGTGAGTCCAAAAGGCATCACTCTGAAAGCATAGACTCCCCATTCGGTTGCGAATGCGGTCTTATGTTGATCCTCAGTAGCAATAGCTACTTGGTTGTATCCGGAGAATCCATCCAAGAAGCTATAGACTTCCTTTCCTACTACTCTCTCCAATAGATGGTCTGTGATGGGTAATGGATAGCTATCGCCTATGGTGGCTGCATTGACCTTCTTCAAGTTAATGCACACCCTCAATTTTCCATTTTTCTTTCGCACAACAACTAAAGGCGAAACCCAAACGGTGTGTTCTATCTCATATATGAATCCTGTAGCTAGTAGTTTGTTAATTTCTTCCTTAATTTTGGCTGCATAAACCTCATTATATGTATAAGGGTGTTGTTTAGAGGGTTTTGCGTCTGCAGTCATTGGTATTCGATGAGAACAAATGTTGGGTTCCACTCCCTTAAGATCCTTATATGTCCATGCAAACACATCTCGATATTCTCGGATCAGTTGTATGAGTTCTTCTTCCTCTTCAATTGATACATCTTTGCCTATGTATGTGCATCGCTCCTCTCCGTCTTCCATTGTTACTGTTGGTGCAGACCAATCACCAATTGAAGACTTGGAAGGTTAAAGAGTGAAGGAAGGATCAACCATTGAAGCTTGGAAGAAAGACATATTCAGAGGATAAGAGAAGTGTACACATATGTACATTAGTATAGTCATAGGTGACTCAGATCTTTGTTTGAGTAAGAATCTTGTACAAATTATCTATAAATACTTTGAGAAAAGTCGGGGCATGTATGAGAGCATATGTAGAAGCCAAGATTGAGGAAGTTAGGAGTCAAGAGATAGAGAAAAGTTAGTTGAGTTAGCTCTCATCACTCAGTTGTAAATTTCTGAGTTAATGAAGAAATTTTGCGCCCGATCTTTCCGTGACTGCTCCTTCTGTGTTTGATCAATTGTGAAATCTTTTTGAGGATATCTAAGTTGTTAGTTAATGAGCCTGTGACCTGAATTTCAGAGTCTAATTGTAAACAGGCTAGGAGAATTGTGAGTAGGAACATTCATATGTGTTGAGTGTCTACAGTTCTCTGAAACAGGCGCAAATTTCGTGTTTAATCTTTTGATCAGTGCTCACTCCATAGTTTAAAGTTTTGTGCAAGCAAGCACTTAATCTTTAAGTTGGAAGGTGATCTACTCGTGGCTAAAAGCATTTGGCAAAACGGGTTAGATATTGTGAGAACTAAAGTTAAGAAGTTAGGGGTGTCTAAATCGACTTCTCAGAAGTGCAGATTCAGACATAGGTAACTTGTGAAGACAATTTCTCAAGTTATACTAAAGCTTTTCAAGTGATTCAACTTGGAGGTGATGCGCAATCTCTAGGAGAAGATAAGTAAAAAGTTTCATCAAAAACTTTACTCATTTGATAAGTCCATGTGAAGAAATTCTGCAGCAGACTTTTCTGTGTTTCACCTTCTTCACACATTTTCTCAGATTTGATAATTTGGAGATTGGACCTATAATTTAGTAAAGGTTTTGACTTATTCTTGATATAGAGGTGTTCTAAATTCAAGAATAGGTTGTTCTTTTGGAGATTAACACTCTCCATCAGTGGTATCAGAGCAGGAGACATCAAAATCAAGGAAAGGAAGGTCCCGACTGCTGCAGATTCAAGAAGTTCAACATTTGAAGAACTAAGAAGTGAAAGCTTGGAGTCAAAAGCCTGAGGAGAAGTCTACTCGACATCAAGAAAGGCAAAAAGAGTCTAACTTGAAGTAAAGGTACATACATTGCTTGTAAAGCTTGAAGTTTTCAATACACAGGTGGATACAAGATGGGAGATGCTCTACAGATAGAGAAATTGGATAGGGAAAACTATCCTGCATGGTCAATGAGGATGGAAGCTCATCTTATGAGCAAAGATTTAATTGCTTACATCACAGGAGAAGAAGAGAAGCCACAGTTCAGAGATCCTAGTGTTCCAACTAGGGAAGAGTTAGCAGATCTGAAAAATTGGATGAAGAAAGATGCTCAAGCTAGGAGCATTATCTATATGGGAGTCAATGATTACTTGTTACCTCATATTAGAGTTCTTGAAAGTGCTACTGACATATGGAATGCTTTGGAGGAGCATTTCCAGAACACTACAAAGTCAAGGAAGGCATCCTTATGGGCAGAGTTTACTACCTTCAAGAAGAAGGCCTCTCAATCCATCTCAGACTATGTAACAAGGATGAAAGATATTGCAGATGATTTAGGAGCTGTTGATGAAGACATTGAGGAAGATAAATTGGTAAGGCAAATCCTTACAGGGTTGAGAGGTGATGACAAATGGAAGCCATTTATTTTGTCTACAGAACTATCACTTGACCATTTCACTCCTGATTTAAATCAATTGTTAGGTCATATGCTAACATTTGAGCAGGATGTTAAAGGAGATGGTGACAAGAGTACAGGACATGCAATGTACTCAAAGGACAAGAAGAAGAATAGCAAAGGAAAACAACAAGCAGGTGAAGATGAAGGAACAACTACTCAAGCTAACTTCCTAAGAGGAAGAGGAGGTGGCAAAGGTAGAGGAAGAGGCAGGAACAACAAAGATGGAGGCAAAGCTTGTTGGATTTGTGGTAAGACAAATCACTTAGCTAATGATTGTTGGCATAATAATCAGAATAATGGTGGATACAATCAAAATTATAATTCAAGAGGAAGAGGTGGCAGAAATCAAAGAGGTAATTACAGAGGTAGAGGTGGAAGGAATTACTTTGGAAGGAATGCAGGAAGAGGATTCCAAAGTCAACAATACAATAACACCTACTACAATTATGCTTCAGATCAAAAAGAAGATTCAACATTGATAATGAATGCAACTTGTGAAAGGCAGAGTGAAGATCAAAGAGTCTTCTACATTGACTCAGGGTGTAGTAATCACCTGAGTGGTAACATATCTTTGATGACTGATTTGGAAAGTAAAGTTTTTAATCATGTTGTTCAAACAGGTGACAACACAAAGCACAATGTGAAGTCAATTGGATCAGTGAAGGCCAAGGATGGAAGCACCTTATTGAGTAAGGTCTTGTATGTTCCTACAATCCCTAAGAATTTGATAAGTGTAGGTCAAATTGTTGAAAAGGGATATGAAGTAAGGTTCACTAATGATGGAGTATATGTGGAAGACCCTAGCCAAGGGTATAAACAGATTGTTTCAGGAAAAAAGGAAGGAAGACTATTTACATTGAAGATTCAAGGCAACATTGGTCATGCTATGTTCACATATGGAGGTCACAAAATCTCTGAGTTAGATCTTTGGCACAAGAGGCTTGGACATTTCAATGAGAGAGGTATTAAAGATATGGTTAACAATGGTTCAGTGCTTGGATTGCCTAATGTTGCAGGTCAACATATGACATACAAATGTGAGGCATGTCAATTAGGTAAGGCTCATAAACATTCATATTCCAAGCATGGTTTTATGCACTCAGAGAAGCTTGAGTTGGTACACACAGATGTGTGGGGACCATCAAAAGATTTCAGTATAAATGGATCAAGGTATTATGTGATTTATGTTGATGATGCTACTAGGTGGATCACTATTTATGTGATCAAAGATAAGTCAGAAGTGTTTAATACATTTAAACACTATCATGCATATGCAGAAAGAATTACAGGTCATAAGTTGAAGAGACTAAGGTCAGATGGAGGGGGAGAGTATTTCTCTAATGAGTTCAGTGATTATTTATGGAATGCAGGTATAAAAAGGGAAGTTACTTGCAGGTACTCTCCTCAACAAAATGGTGTTGCAGAAAGGAGAAATAGAACTCTTGTTGAATTTGCAAGATCCATGATGAAGGAGAAAAATTGCCCTAATTACTTGTGGGCTGAGGCTGTAAATACAGCCACTTACTTGGTCAATAGGTTACCATGTAAAGCCTTGCAGGGTATGACACCATATGAGGCTTGGTGGGGTAAGAGACCTACCTTAGATCATTGCAGAGTATTTGGGTGTGTGGCATATGCATATGTGCCATCACAATTAAGACACAAATTGGAACCCAAAGCTGAAAAGTATGTTTTTATTGGCTATGATGACAAGCAGATGGGCTATAGATTGTGGAGTCCATCAACAAAGCAATTTATGGTTTCTAAGGATGTTACATTTGATGAACAAAGCACTTGGTATGCAGGTACAATCAACATCAATACAGGTGATGAAGAAGAAGTGAGTCAAAGAAAAGGTAAATCAAAAGTTCAAATATTTGATGAGCAAGAGAATAATGAAGTGCAGGTTGAAGTGGAAGAGACACCAAGATTTGATCCTGAATGTGAAGAACCAGAAACCTCAAGGAGTGGAGAACTCAGAAGGTCTACAAGAAATAGGTGCCAACCTACAAGGTATAGTTATGATACTTCATTTCTAGCCACAAAAGATTATGCTTACATGGTGAATACAGATGAAGACCCTTCTACATATGAAGAGGCAAAAGGTAAGGAAAAATGGGAGAGTGCTATGCAGGAAGAATATGATGCACTATTGGAGAATCAAACTTGGGATTTGGTTTCTAAACCTAATAGTCAGAAGATTATTGGATGCAAGTGGGTCTACAAGACAAAAAGGTTTGCAGATGGAAGTGTGTCTAGGTACAAAGCTAGACTTGTGGTCAAAGGCTTTGCTCAGACATATGGTATTGATTATGATGAGACCTATAGTCCTGTGGCAAAGATGACAACTATAAGGACACTTATTGCTATTGCTGCATGTAAAGGTTGGAAGCTATGTCAACTTGATGTGAAAAATGCTTTTTTGAATGGTTATATTTCAGATGATGTATTTATGGAGCAACCTCAAGGGTTCAGAGATAAAAGGTATCCAGATCATGTGTGCAAGCTCAAGAGAGCTTTGTATGGATTGAAGCAGGCCCCAAGGGCATGGAACTATAGACTTGTGAAGTTCCTAAAAGAACTTGGATTTCAGGTGTCTAAAGCTGATAGTAGCTTGCTTGTTAAGGCAAGTGAAAATGGTTTCATATATATGTGCATATATGTTGATGATATAATTCTTACAGGTACAGATGAAGAAGGAATACAAAGGCTCAAAAGGCAAATGGAAAAGGAGTTCAAGATAAGTGACTTGGGAGACTTATCATACTTCTTGGGCATGGAGATAACATATACTCAACATGGAGTATTTGTGACCCAAGAAAGGTATTTGAAGAACTTGTTAATCAAGTTTAAAATGGATGATTGCAGGGTAGCACCTACACCAATGGAGGTGAATCACAAATTGAGTAAGTATGGAGGTGAAGAATTCAAGGACATAAGACAATATCAGAGTTTGGTTGGTAGCCTTATCTATGCTACTCTAACTAGACCTGATTTATCATATGCAGTAGGGGTTTTGTCTCAATTTATGCATTGCCCAAGGAAAGAACATTGGATTGCAGGACAAAGGGTGTTGAGGTACATTAAGGGTACACTCAATGAAGGTTTGTATTATGGGTTTACTTCAGATACAAATATCAAAATTTATAGTGATGCAGATTGGGCAGGTAATCCAGATGATAGAAGATCTACATTTGGATATATGTGTTATGTGGGAGATAAACTTGTCTCATGGTGTTCCAAGAAGCAACATACAGTTGCTTTATCTTCTACAGAAGCAGAGTATAAAGGCATGGTTGAAGCTGCAAAGGAAGTCATTTGGCTCAAGACCTTGATGAAGAGTCTTGACATTATGCATGGAGTACCAATCATATATGGAGATAACATGAGTTCATTGTATTTAGCTGCTAATCCTGTTTTTCATGCCAGGACCAAACACATTGAGATTCAGTATCATTTTCTAAGAGAGAAAGTGATGGACAAGGAGATTGAAGTCATACATACTTCAACAAAAGATCAGATAGCTGATATGCTTACAAAAAGCTTGGATGGACCAAAGCTACAGAAGTTTAAAGACATGGCAGGTATAAAGAAGAAAGGAGAAGATCTCAATTGATGATTGAGGGGGAGCTGTTGGTGCAGACCAATCACCAATTGAAGACTTGGAAGGTTAAAGAGTGAAGGAAGGATCAACCATTGAAGCTTGGAAGAAAGACATATTCAGAGGATAAGAGAAGTGTACACATATGTACATTAGTATAGTCATAGGTGACTCAGATCTTTGTTTGAGTAAGAATCTTGTACAAATTATCTATAAATACTTTGAGAAAAGTCGGGGCATGTATGAGAGCATATGTAGAAGCCAAGATTGAGGAAGTTAGGAGTCAAGAGATAGAGAAAAGTTAGTTGAGTTAGCTCTCATCACTCAGTTGTAAATTTCTGAGTTAATGAAGAAATTTTGCGCCCGATCTTTCCGTGACTGCTCCTTCTGTGTTTGATCAATTGTGAAATCTTTTTGAGGATATCTAAGTTGTTAGTTAATGAGCCTATGACCTGAATTTCAGAGTCTAATTGTAAACAGGCTAGGAGAATTGTGAGTAGGAACATTCATATGTGTTGAGTGTCTACAGTTCTCTGAAACAGGCGCAAATTTCGTGTTTAATCTTTTGATCAGTGCTCACTCCATAGTTTAAAGTTTTGTGCAAGCAAGCACTTAATCTTTAAGTTGGAAGGTGATCTACTCGTGGCTAAAAGCATTTGGCAAAACGGGTTAGATATTGTGAGAACTAAAGTTAAGAAGTTAGGGGTGTCTAAATCGACTTCTCAGAAGTGCAGATTCAGACATAGGTAACTTGTGAAGACAATTTCTCAAGTTATACTAAAGCTTTTCAAGTGATTCAACTTGGAGGTGATGCGCAATCTCTAGGAGAAGATAAGTACAAAGTTTCATCAAAAACTTTACTCATTTGATAAGTCCATGTGAAGAAATTCTGCAGCAGACTTTTCTGTGTTTCACCTTCTTCACACATTTTCTCAGATTTGATAATTTGGAGATTGGACCTATAATTTAGTAAAGGTTTTGACTTATTCTTGATATAGAGGTGTTCTAAATTCAAGAATAGGTTGTTCTTTTGGAGATTAACACTCTCCATCAGTTACCACGATTTTTTTTGTTTGTTCCTTGTTGTCGTATGCTTCTCCGTCTCTAACCTCTCGTTTAGGCATTTGAATGGCTACCTTTCTTTCTTCTACTTCATATTTTTTAAAATGTTTAGGAACTTCAAAAAGATCAGGGTTCGTTTCCATCTTACTCATGTCTTCCACTTGTTCTTGTACCATGGGAGCAGCTTCAATTGCTAAGATCTTTGTTGGTTGTTGTCCCTCTTTACTTTGAATGGTGTCTAGGTAACTCTCTTCAGAGTCAAATTTCGGTTCCATTTCTATGCTCTCATATTCCTCCTTCCATTCTTTTTCCAAAACTTCCCCTTCTTCTACTTCTTGAAGGACAACCATATAAAGATTTACATCATAGCCTTCCTCATCTATGTACTCGTTCATTGTCAAAACTTCCTCATTCACGCACACATCTAAGGTGGCTAAGATTTCCATCCATCCATGCAGTTCAAAGGTCTCATCAGGAAAGATTTGAGGCATGTAATCAGGGTCCACTACTGGTCGGTAGTTGGGATGTCCTATCGGCCACAGTTGTCTTTTATTCTCCTCCTTCTTGGCCTCTTTGCACATCCATAACTGA
The DNA here is from genome assembly GCA_020310875.1 of Ceratopteris richardii. NCBI lineage: Eukaryota > Viridiplantae > Streptophyta > Polypodiopsida > Polypodiales > Pteridaceae > Ceratopteris > Ceratopteris richardii. The sequence continues at coordinate 25,950,110 of CM035413.1, forward strand.
GCATCCTCATGCATCCAAGATTGATCGCTCGATCCAGCACTATGTATGGATAGGTCATCTTCCTCCTTGTGTATGGGATTCCACTGTAGTGGAGGGACATCTCGATAAGAAAATGTATGCAAGTTTATCTTCGTCGTGTTTCCTTGATGTTGTAGGTACAATGAATCTCTTCCCTAGTCTTGCACTACCCGCATTTGTCTCATGAAGGGTCGCCCTAATATCGTTTCGTAGTTGTTAGTTTTCTCAAACTTACAAATGGCTAATGTGTATTCAAATTCTACTCCAGAGGTGGTTAATTTGATTCTTTCCAATATTCCTAAGGGTTTCTCCACATGTCCATCCGATAATTGGAGCTTCATGCATGTGGGTTGTAAGGCAGGTTTCCCCCATTTCTCCCATATCTCTTTGGTGGCGATTCCTACCCCGGCTCCCATGTCTAGTATAGCCTTGGTCATGTACCCATTGTAAGTGACAGGCAAACAGGTATTGCCTTTGTCACCTTCACTAAACTCTCCCACTTTATCCACTGGGATTTGTATTTTAGATGTGTTCTCTTTTTCCTTTCCTTCCCTTTCTTGCCCTAATTCTAATTGGCTCGCTAATTGTCTCCATAATTGTGGCTTAAGTTGAAGTAATTCTTCCACGGTCAGTTTGCATTGTACTTTTGTTTTCTTGAGTTCCGTTAGATTGTGTGAACTTTTTTGTGAGTTCCCTTTCCCTTTTCCATGTACTGTGGGTGCTCGTATTATTATAGACTCCTTTTCGTATTCTCCCATATAATTCGGTAAGGTAGAAATACTCAAGGTTTCCTCCCTCCTCCTATCGAGTCTCGACACTTCCTCATAAACTTCCTCCAGGTTGGTATTTGGTTGATAAACCTCCACATCTATTTCCTCGAAGGGAGGTTTTGATACTCCATTTTTCTTCCATTTTTCTTCCCGTAGTCTCTTCCATAATTCCTTCGGCCATTCTCCCTCTAAGTCCGGTATTATTGACACAGGTTCATCTTGAGTTTTCATTTGCTCATCCATGTTTTCCTTCCTTTTAAGTTCTTTACCGTGGGATTGGACACATTCTTCGTATTGATAATCTCTTATCCTTGTCTCTGGCAGAGCTGGGATAGTCTTTTCTAGGGTTGCTTGTGCTACCTCTATAAGTTTCCTACATATCGCTAATCTTTCCTTTTCCAACTCCCCCTGTGGGTAGAGTCTTTCGTGTTGCTCTATATTCGGACCAGTCTTAATTCTAGCTTGGTAAGCTTTCAGCCACATGTCTAAGTCGTCTGGTTTTGGGTCAGCTAGAATTGATCCTGGTTTCTCTTTCTCTTGGATAAGTGGTGACACCGGGGTCTCCTCTCGGATCCCTTGTTCTTTATGTTCCCTTCTGTTTCGGGCTTGTTTTTTACTTTTTTGACTCTCATCTTTTGTCCATTTATTTTTGAGTTTTTCTCTTCTTTCCTTCCATTTTTGAGCTTTGGTGTTCTGTGCACTCTCTTGTAGATCTTCAGAATCTTCCACTACCTGAACTTTAGGACTTACGATTTTATTGCTCTCTTGTTCTCGTTCTGGTTGCTTCCCTTTTTGTTGCCTTATCTGAGCTCTTGTAATGGCTTTCAGTGGCACAGTGTATTCCTTATCACTTCTAGATCCCTCTATCACCTCAATTACGTTGATAGGTGCAGTGTCCTGGACTTTGGTCGGATTCTTAGGGCAATCTCTGAAAAGATGTTCCTTTCCACAATCACTACAATATCCTTCCCAAGTCCTAGGTGGTGGTGGATTGTAAGGTCGAGGGCACTCTCTAATTAAATGGTCTCCTCTGCACCTATAACAAGGTCCCCTTGGTACAGGTGGTCTAATGGTTGATCTCATGGGTGGTTGTGCTTTGGGAGCGGTATACATTAGAGTTGTGACCTCAGTGCCATAGCTTGGGTCATAGTTTCCATATGCATAATATGCTGAATCATAGGTTGGGTCGTAATCTACCATAGTGGCTTCATATGGGCAGTAATCTCTTGGTGGCAGCTCATATCCAGGGTTCGCTGATTCCTCATTGATTGTAGATGATGCTGGCACTATGGCTCTCTCCAAATTCTCCTCGGGCTGAGTATACTTCACAAGTACTACTTGTTGAGGTTGTGAAAGTTGTGGTCCTAGCACTGGCTGTGGTGGTGGATATGGTGCTTGCTCATATGGTCTTGATACTCTTGCTGGTGTTGGATAGGATCTGGGCACCTCTCTGCCTTTCTCTCTAGGTGGATATCCATATGGTCGATACTGTGGTGGTTGAAATGGTCTTGCTTGCCGATTGAATGGACAACTTTCAGTGGTGTGATTAGTGTATTTTTGTTCTATGTGGCAATACAAAGCGGTTCCTGGTTGGTGTTGTCTATTGTATGGGTAGTTTTGATGTGCACCGGTCCCTCCTCGCACGCACATGTGTGTGGGGTGATCTCCTCCACATAGGCTACATCTTCGTAGCATAGGTACTCTTTGGGTTGGGTGTTGATAAGTTCTTTGTCCCTGGACTCCTAGTTTTTTTGCTAATAATTCAGCCAATTCCTCCATATTACTAGAGTTGGAAGTAATGGTACTTCGCGAGTCTTCTGATTTAGTGGGGCTGGGTGTACTCTTGAGGTCCTCACCTAGGTTATCTTCTAGGTCAATGCATTCCTGAAGACATTCACTCAGAGTTTGTAGTCTTTCACGTACACTAAGGTCCTTAGGGTTCCATTCGTGAGTCCATCCAAAAATAATGAAATCATTTTTTGTTGAGTGGGTCTCTCAGCAACAGGGCATCTATCCACATACTGATTGAATCTTCGGGCTGCTGTTTTCACTGTTTCATTAGGGTTCTGTTTAAAACTATGGATTAAAGATGCGGAATTGTGTTTGATCCCTCTCTTCGTGAATTCCCCAATGAATTCTTGAAAGAATTGCTCCATGTTCCCAAATTGATTAGGGTCCAATGGCTGGAACCAAGTTAGAGCCATTCCTGTGAGGGTGAGTCCAAAAGACTCATACTGCACAAAGAAGTCGTCTACTTGTTCTGCCCTTAGAACTTGTTTAAATTCGGCAATGTGATCGTAAGGTTCTCCTAATCCATCATAATGATTTCTTACACACTTGGCCACTTGTATAGGTCTCAGTCTTCTCATTGGTTCAGGCGGACTTGGCATTATAGGGAAGACAGGGACTGTTGGTCTAACTGGGGGCATTCCCGGCTGTCCTTCCACTGGTGGTCGTGGTCTTATGGGTGGTCGGTACTGATTACCTACCCCTGCGTGGGCCTGATTATGTGTTTGCACTCCTGGAGTTGCAAATTGCACATGAGTACGGTTTGGCACACTTCGTTGGCTGGTCTGTTCTAACGTGGTATGTTTTGTCTCTTGTTGATTTCCAAAAGGGTTTTGCGCCGTAGTTGCCTGATCTCTTTGAGGAAATATAGGCACACCCATGTATCTGAGCCGAGCCCTGTCTAAGGCACTCACGGGCCAATATCTCCTCTGGTTTTTGTCCAAGTATGTTAGTCTAGCTTCATCTTTTGGATCCTTTAGCTCATAAAATGTCATGGGGCTTTCTTCTCTCCCTGGAGCAAGTAAGTCTGTTTGAAGCAATAAGTCTGATCCATGGATCATATAGACTTCCAATAAATAGTCGTCTTGAGGTATCAAGTCTCCTCTCAAGACTCGAGTTACTTGGGATCTGCCTCTAGGGGTAGTCACTAGCTCTTCAGGGTTTGTTCTTCTGGAGTTTTTTGGTTCCACTAATTCTCCCCTTTCATTGATCATATTAGGAAATTCAGTCATGATGTAGATGTGACCAATTTTGTCCACGTATGCTCCTCCTTCGTACTTAACAGCAGGTCGGGGCATGATTGTGGCACTCATGGAAGTTACCATCCTAGCCACAGATCTATTTAAGCCATCCAGGTAGATGGGGATCTCCTAGGCATTTGTAGACACATACTGCAAGGAAGTACAGTAATCTCCCTCTACAGTAGTCATGAAATTTCTACTTGGAGTTGGACCCTACATGTCTTCCGAAGCCATGGGTGTTTCCTCCTCTGAGTCACTAGAGGTCTCGGAATAAGCAAAGTGGTGACTAACTTGGGTAGCACTTCCCACAGAAGATATGACACTTCTTCGGCTACTTAGCACTCTCCCTGACCTCAAGTTCATTCACCCTCCTAAGGCTCTCTAAGTCTCAGAGGCTCTTCTTGAGTGGCTCCTCCAAAGGCTCAAGTTACCTGACAAAATGCTTCAACCACTCTGGCTGATACCACTTCCAGGCGATATTGCACTAGGCGATACCGAGATGGCAATGATACGATACTTAGAATCTACACGATACGATACTTGCTGCAACAGACGATACGACACTGATCTATTGCCATGATACGATACCACCTCTTTTACGCGATACGATACTGGAAGCCCTTCGATACGATACCAAAGAACAGAGGCGATAGGATACTTGAGTAGCAAACGATACAATACGGGACTTGGCTGCGATACGATACCAGACACACCGCCGATACTATACTAACTTGGTATCGCGATACGATCCCCGACAATGAGACGATACGATACCAGAACAAGCGGTGATACGATACCACCAACTTGTACGATACGATACTAGTTATGGTATCACGATACTACACTTAGGAGGTGGGCGATATGATACTTGCTGGGGTTAACGACGCGATACTACGATCAGGGACAATACGATACCAAGGTCCTCGCGATACGATACCTGAGAACCAAGACGATACAATACTGAAGATGGTATCGCGGTACGAATCAAGCAATTGGACGATACGATACCACAGTAGGTAACGATACCATAGCAGTGGGTAAAGTGAGATCGCGATACCAACTTGGCGACACGATACCAGATTGGTATCGTGATACCAAGACTGGTACCCAGCGATACGATACCTCAGCGAGTATCGCAATACAAGGGAATTTTGGTATCGCGATACCAAAACTTAACCGATCGCGATACTCAAGCCAGAAAGCCTAAAAAATTCAAAAATTTTTGCACCCCCTTGCTCTCCTCACACACCTCTTCACTCCTAGGCCCCTGTCCCTCACAAAGAAATTCAAATAACTACCAGTTCCCTCCCCCCCCCCCCCCCCGCGATACCGCGCATGCATTTAATCACTCATTTGTGCACTTTTAGTGTGTTTTTATCAGATAATCTTTGTGGAACCTTACCTTTGTACTACCTTGCTTGCACCTTTAGCTCAAAATCTAACTTTGCAGGTCTAAAATGCACGATACTCCTCCCACGATACCGGTCGCTGCTCGCAGACGATACCAGAGTGCAGTGAAGTATCAAATGAGCCATTTTTTTTGTTTTTATACCTTTTTTGACAGGAATTGAACATTGCTAATTTTAGACAATTTTTGGGCTTTTTTTAGTGGTCTTGGCCTACTCCTACTTCACCTCTCTTCACTTCTCCTCTCCTTCTCACCTAACCCTAACTCCTACTTCTCTCCCTTCCTGCTAACCCTAAACCTAAAAACTCATTACACACACCTTGGGGATGTGAAGTAACAAGTGTTGAAGTGATTGACTACTTGGCACGGAACGAGTTCACTTCTACAAGTACGATTCCATCACACTCAATCTATAACCATCACGAAGGCACCTTGGCTGAGTGTTCCCCGGCAACGGCGCCAAAAACGTGTGTACTGAGTCAAGAAGACTCAAGGACTCGTGCCAATGAGACTGTACCTCTATTGCAACACAAGTGCATATAGTGGGAAATTAACACACATTTATATGTCAATCTGATCGAACGACCTAACCAAGTGTATGAGGACATGTGCACACCTGATGGAACATGAAGTGGTTCAGATTCTATGAATGAGAAAAGACTAATCCACCTCTCAAGCTCACTGAGAAACTGAAAGTGTCTGTCGCGATACCTCTTACAGCAATTCTCAGAAAATCAAGGATTTCTCCCAGCTCTGAACTCCGAATATAGTCAATAGGGTACTCCTTTCGAAGCTCTTGACAAGACGCATCTATTCGAGGTGGTTTCACTCGATTTTGACAACTTTGCTTCAAGTCATGACCAAAATAGTGAATGGCGTGAAGCACCCACACTCATGCCACAACTCCTACAAGCTCACACACACACTACAGTAGCTGAAAAACAGTGGGGAGGGGTCGACAACAGTCCTACACACACATTCCAAGCATTACACACACATACAAGATCAAAGAGAAGATGGAAATCTGCATGAAAGAGGCAAATTCGAAATTTTGGAGAGCTCCTTCTTCACAATGGCAAAAAAGTGTCTACAAAGAGTCACAAAGTGACTTATATACATGTGCCCTAAGTTTGGTCCTTTCACACAAGAGACCGACACTTTATGACAAAAAAGGTGAATTTCCTACTAGTTTACAAGGGATATTTTACAACAAATTGGAATTATGCAACTAGAGGACTCCTCTAGTGCATTTACATGGCTTGAGGGAATTCTCTAGGACTTTGAAGAAGAAAAATATGCCCATTAATCTGAAAATTTTGGGGCTCTTCTCTTGTGCTCCTTTGCTCTGCAACAGGTTGGAATCATTCTTAACCCCCTTAGTCAATTCTTAGCTTAGGCTAGATATGACTAGTGGTCTTGATTAATTAGGGTGATGATAAACACAACATAAGTCCAAGAAAACCCTAATTTCTCAGGTTCAAGCTAAGATTATACAAGAGAAACCTATAAAAAAACAAGTAAATGATTCAAAAGAACATTACAACGTGGTTGTACTTGGGAAAAAATTGGGACTATAAGACAAAGCTTATGAACCTTAGGTCAGGTAGACACCTAGGCAGAGATAGACAACGCATTAGATCATCTGAAGTTAGTGTCAACCATATAGCTAGGTCATGGGCTCAACAAATCAGTGGTTATCCCTATGTGCTAAGTTCAGACACAAGTGATTCAAAAATGTCCTTCAACATGGAAGGACCTGTAGGTAGCTCAGGCATTGCCTATCTACAAACACTAGAAGGTCCCTGTAAGACACAATTGGAGTATATTAGGACCAACTGATTAGGTGCACGCATCTATGAGGATGGTCTGATTCGATCAGTTGTCCAACTCAAAAATCCTTATCAACCGTTTGGACTTGAACACCCAGTGGTTAAATTCGAAGATGGTTCTTACATTGATAAGCAAGGAACCATGTACATGGTTACCAACTTACCAGATAGGATAGATAAGTTTGGAAATATCATTCCCGAGAACGAGATAGGAGACCTAGAGCAAGGAGACTTAGGACACGAACCCAAGACTCCTGTCTTCACTAGAGTGATAATGCCAGAGTGGGTTCCCCAAGACAACAAAAGCATAGAACTACTTTTTTAATAGATAAACAAAGGAAGGTTTTTGGAGATACATGCCATATCAACTAAGCAAAAAAAACGGAGTCACCATCTACGAGCTCAAAGATCTTGAGATACCAGGCAAAGTTGTCTATCTGGATAACACATAGGAGAGAATGTCCTTGGTAAAGAGCATGATAGACATGTATACACTTGGCAGGGTGAATTGATTTTCCCTCCATCGAGATCTAATGTTTCACATGGCCTCCAAGGTGTAGGATCATCCAAGGCTCATGAAGCTCCAAGGGAAAAAGCTAGAGAGAGGCGTGAGGTAAGCTTTGCTCACATAGTGGGTAGAGATAGGTCAGGATTTGAAAATGAAAGACCTAAAAGAGAGAGACACAAAGCACATAGGCATCAAAGAGATGATCATGATTTTCCATTGCCTAGACCTTGAGAGTACCCAAGAACCCTTAGACCCTCTCAAGTGCTCAAGACAATGAAAAACTACTTTGATGGGTCGGAAGATCTTTATGATCATGTGGCATAGTTCAAACAAGTGCTAAGATCTGAACAGGTTGAGGACTTGTTCACCCAATTCAAGGCATTTGGTTTGACCCTCAAGGGCACTGCCTTGGCTTGGTTTCAACCCTTGAACAATCGCAATTATCAAAATATAGGTCAACTGTTAGAAGCATTCTTCTTAGAATTTTCCAAGAGTGGCATAAGGCATAACACATTAGGGGAAAAAATGAACCCTGCATGGGCCTTGTAAGGATCCCTAATTTTTAGGGATTAAGCTTAATTCTGTTCTTGTTTAAGGGGACAAAGTGCATTTAATAGGGCACTTTTTAGTAGGCTGGAGTAGGCTTTTTTTTAGGCTTCAATAGGCCTCTCTCTTTCTTATTCTAGAGAGAGAGAAAGAGAATCTACTTTCCACATCATCAAACTCGTACATGTATTTGAATAAAAAAATTAATTTTTTTAAAAAGTCTCATTTTCAGTGTATATTAACTCAAAAGAGCCTATTTTTTAATATATATGTCAGAAGTCACTTTTTTGGGCCCATTTTCTGAAGTTTCTTTTAGAAAAAGTATAATTTTCAAACTCCCTCCAAAAGTAAGTGCCACATCATCAAATTCGTGACTATGCTTCCCCCAAAAAATGACTTTTTTCAAATTTCATCATTTTCAGCCATACTCAGTGGAAAAATACACTTTAACCCATACACATACAAGAAAACACATTTTTTGAGCAAAACCTATGCTTTAGACTCCCTTCCAACCGGTTTTTCATCTTTGTTTTTGATATTGTTGGTCATTAGCAAAGATGGTGTTGACATGTATCACAAACTTCACAGTAGAACGTCCTCATGCTCCTGCATCAACAAGTATCCATGTTCGTGTGCCTAGAGAGTTTGCTCCAAATACACGATGCAACAATGATGTCAATTCTCAAAATGAACGTCGTGCAGCTGGAGAAAAAAGTATTGATCTTTGGGCTCATGGTTCACTCTATCCTCTTGATCCAATATCTTCTTACCATCCAACATTCCATAACCTCTCAACTTTACTTCAGTTCATTGGTGCGGGTGAAGCTGGACTATTAGGTTACTGCAAGAGATTATCTACACATTCACTTGCTACTGCTAAGTATTGGTTCCAACAACATCACATCCATCATATGAGGGTGGTCACTTTAGAAAGCACAATCATATCTTTACAAAAACAACTTGCAGATCTGGAACAGGATACTGAAGCAAAACAAAGCACAATTTCAAAGTTAACTGCCAATCTCCAGCAGCTGAAAGAGACTCCACTTGGTATGAGACATAGGAAAAGATCATTGTCATCCTTTGAAGCTCTTTCAAAAGGTGGTGGAGCACGCAAACGACGTATATATGCAACAAGGTGAGTGTTTGTTTTACTTTTATATGTTTTAATGAAGATTTGTAATGGAATATTTCATTGTGTAGGTCGTTTATTGAAGACATAACTGCTTCATCAACAACACAAGACCAATTCAAGCTGATGAATAGCTGTATAAACACCAAAGAAATCACTTCTGCTTTAGACTCACGCATAGGAAAGTGTATTAGAGTTGTTGTTGAAGCTGAGTTTTCAAAGAAGTTAAAAAATCTTATCACAGTGCAAGATGTGCAGGCAATATGTGACGAAGCAGGCATCAGTAGAAATGGGTATACTGCAATGTACACCCTTCTCAGGCAAGCCTTACAATCACAAGGTATTTCTCAAAGTATATTTCCATGCCCATATAAATTGTCTATCAATAAAAAAACTTCAAATGACGATGTGACTCGTACTATTGGACAATATTTATTCATAGAAGAAACTATGCCTGCCTCTATTTATCATCCAAATATTCCCAAGAAGCAATCAAAAATCCTCTCTACACAAGGATTTACTTACACTAAATTCAACAATATATTTGTGGATCTTCAGAAGCTTCAACAAGCAATGGTTCACTTTTATAGTTCAACAATCAAAGGTACCCCTACTACATTTTATTTGGTGTTGAAGTTCTATTGCATTCAAGTGTCATATTAAGATAATGTTTTCTCTTTTGTGCAGACTGTAATGTTAAGTTAAAGTTCATACTGAAGCTTGATGAGTGTCAAATCATAAAGGGTCGGCGACTAGAAAGGTTGAGTGTGACGCTAATGAACGAAATTATGGACCATGCAATGAGTGATGAAACTTTAGGAGGGAGGGACCATTTGACTTACAGTGTGCAATCAGAGAGAGATATCTGGTGGTTAGGTGCTATAGAAGTTCCCAAAGAAACAAATAATGTTATTTCATGGATTTTTAGTAGGACTCCGTGGATTACGGAAGTAATCTCTTCTCAAATACATGGGCAAAAGCTTTTTGTAGATGATATAGGTGATTTTGATGTAGAATGGCATTTGGGTGGAGACCTTAAGAGTATAAAATGCATGTTAGGTTGTAAACAAGGAGCATCTTCTCTCTATCCTTGCCCATATTGTACACAAGGTTACAAAGGATCTAAGAGACAATCTAAACATGCAAGGGCATTGACGAGAGTTGATGACTCTGAAGAAATTGATGAAACAGACTCATTGAATCACAAGGAATGGGAGATATCACTTTTGAGGTGTCCAATGTTACAGGAACCGACTCGTGATAAAATAAGCAATGATTGGAACCCCATTATCCCATTTCCATTAGTCAATGTTCACTTTTGTACTTTGCATGCATTCATGAGGATCTTTGATAGGCTTTTGAAGCTCCATGTTGAATATGCATTTGCAATGAAACCACTAGAGAGGTCTACAATAGCAATCCAGAAAATAGAAGATCTTTTGAATTCTATAGGTTGTCACGGTGGCCACGTATCTTTAGTTGTTAAGAAGTATGGTGAGTCTCAAGAGATTTTACAACAAGTTTCAATGACTGGGAAGAAGGCACGACGTTTCTTTAAAAAAGATGTGAATAGTCAAGATGATGGGAAATGGGAGCTTTGGAAGGACCTCTGTTCAATTACAACTGACAATGATAGTCAGGTTGATCTCATTAACAAGCGAAAGAAGGTTTGGTCATCGTTCGATCAATTGTTACATTTGATGTGTTTGGCTTCCACTAATGCTTCACAACGAGAATTATTCCAAGTGACTTTGAAGGAGTTTACACAGTCATTCATCTTATCTTGGGGAGAAAGCAACATTACACATTACATAGTAAGTTTCGCTTACATTTTTTTATTTGGTCTTAAACACTATGTGTATATCTTATTGACCAGATCATAGCATATTCTTTTTGCACATGGAGCATATTTTATGAATCGATATGGGTCACTGGACATTTTTAGTACACAAGGAATGGAGAAGTCACATTACAGGGCTAGAGGTGTTTACTTTAAAAACACTCGTCATGGGGGTGGTCTACTCCAATCAAACTATTTAGAAGAAATGTTCAATTGGTTCTTTCGTGCGACATTTGCTAGAAAATATGTAATGGAAAAGGCATGTGAGTCACAACTAGCAAAGATTACACGAAAGCTACAACATGATATTGCAAGAGAGAAGTGGATGTCATCGTCAGGACCCGAACATCATGCCCAATGGCGTGCACAAAGAGTCCGCGAGGGTTCTGCTTGGAAATAATTTCCGAACTCTTAAAATGCATTATACTTTTCAAGGTTTTTATAACCCCTTTCATTTCAAATAAAATTCTACTATTTTTGTGAATATACTTTTAATGTCTTAAAACTAATTTTTATCCATTTAAATGTGAACAGGACAATTCTTAAGTGAAAGCCTATAAATAGAGGTGTCCTCCCTCATTTTACCACTTTACAACCTAAGAGAATGGCACGCACAAAGCAGACTGCTAGGAAGGCTCATGTCGTCTACCCTAGCCATGTGCAAGGTACTCAGCGCCCAACATGGATGACACCCCACAAGAAGCGTCGAACCACAAGCCACTCTTCAAGACGAAACTCGGGTGCAGGGACACAGTCCGGTAGCATTGCATCGCAGGGGGATGAAGGTTCACCAGAGAGAGATGTATCCCAAGAAATAAATTATTCCCCTTCTGCATCTCATGATGAGCCCCCAATCAGGACACCAATGAAGGCAAGGCCCAAACAACGAGGACATAGACGAGTTGTGTTTGAGACATCAAATTTATCATGTTCCTCAAATGAAGAAAGTATAAATGAGCCACCATGGAACAATGATGATATCCCCGTGAACCATCGAGTAACACAAGGAGGCAAGACACTCCCCCCAGGACAAGGACAAAGACCAACCGATGAAGAAAGAGAGCAAGGTCGGGCAGAGGAAGTAAATGATGAGGAAGGACCATCTAGGCGTCCTCCAAGAAGAAAGAAGAACTATCAACCACGTCGTAGACCACAACGACCACAACCCAACATCCCCCCAAATGCAAGAGCACCACAAAGGCGCAGAAAGCAAACCAGAGCCTTTGCGGAGATTCGACACTATCAAAAGTCTATGGAGCTTCTGATTCCACGAAGGTCATTTGCAAGAGTTGTGAAGGAAGAGATCCAACGCTATTGCGCTGGACTTCGTATCCAAGGGATAGCCATTGAAGCTCTCCAAGAAGCTGCAGAGGCGTATCTTATATCAATGTTGGAGGACTCTAACCTATGTGCCATCCATGCAAAGAGAGTGACAATACAACCTAAAGATTTGCAACTAGCTAGGAGAATTAGAGGGAATAACCATTAACCATAATTTGTACTCCCTTGTTTGGATAACCTTTTGTATATCCCATACGATGAATATTTTGTAAAACCCAAATGATGAATATAATCTTTGTCTTCTCATATTTGCTCTCCCAAATGTTTATTTCTTAGTGTACATGTTTTGAAGTTTATTTCTCCTATGTTTGTAGGTGTGTTTTTCCAGTACATCTTTGAAGTGTTTTTCATAGTTGTATCATTCTTTTTTCTGTACTTGTTGTAAGTGGTAATGCTATTTAATGCATTTCATGGCCAAGAAATGCCAAAAAAAGGCCTGCCACAGAAATGCGGGGATGGGCCCTGCAAAATTTTTGCAGGGCCTATCCCCGCGTTTCTGTGGCAGGCCTTTTTTTGGCATTTCCAAGCCATGAAAACCCATGCCATGCACATGGGGGCATATGATTGGCCTTAGCTAGAGTGCACTGCATGCTAAACCCCTGACCAATAGCTATGCAATGTTTATGAACATACATGCACTGATTTACTGCTGCATGCTTATATGCACCCAGAGGAGTCTTAATTTTCTCTAATTATTGCATATAAAAAGAGTGTTCCACATTTCCCCAAGTGAAGGTGCTAATTGAGAAGATAGACTTGCAATACAGGTAATCTAGTGCATAGGATGGCCTAGGAATGCAAAAAAAAGGCCTGCCACAGAAACGCGGGGATGGGCCCTGCAAAACTTTTGCAGGGCCCATCCCCGCGTTTCTGTGGCAGGCCTTTTTTTTGCATTCCTTAGACATTCCATGCATTTTGGGCAACAAAAATTACAAGAAACAATGGAAAAAGACTGATTAAACTGTGCAAAAGTTATGAGATTGTCAAACCATAAAGGTATAATAGATTGAATGCACATGGAAATTGGAAAAACAAAACATTGGTATTATAAAGTTTTTACAATTGGCTCTTGGCCTTGAGCCTCTCCACTACATTCTTTCTTCTCTGAAAAGATAGAGGCAATTGGTAAGTCAAAACTGATTGGGATATTAATTGAGGGTCTGTCAATCCAAGACCCAAAGCTATTCCTATTTGACCTAATATTTTTCCTCTAAAGTTAACTCCTAGGGTAGTAAGGGCAAGGGACTTCCTAACTAGAAATATACAATTGGTCCCTTGCATTATTGTAGATAGGCACAAAACTTTACTCAAGGCCTTCATACACCAAGTCATGAAGTGTCCTTGAGGGGAAAAGTCCTTGTGGATTATTACAAAATCTTCCTTTGGCCAATGTACTGTGCCAAGGAAGAGCCATGGCCCCGGGAAACACGGTCACCACCACTCCTTGCTGCAAATTTATCCACTTCAATTGTTTCCTGCACATAGACAATCATAAAATTAAATAGATACATCTTGTATGAATATGAGACAACCATAAATGTCAGTAGAGACTTACATCTTGAAGCCTGTCTTCATCCTCTCCTCTTCCCATTGCATCTAGTGGAATTGATGAATGGGCCATGCCACTTTGCTCCACAACAGGGGATGTTGGAATCTTCTTCTCCAAAATTCTTTCCCTTGCTGTGGCTAGATCTTCTTCACTGGCATCTTGGTTGGCATGGCTCAAAATCCCTTCACACACTAATGCAATGGTGTCTGCAACTGATTCACCAAGTGGAATTGTTGCCTTTTCGATAATGTCAGAAGTGTTGTCCATGGGAACATCCGAGGTTGAGCTGAAAATACTAAGGCATTCGTCGAGGCGTAGACCGAATGCCTTCTCAATATCGTGCAGGAACAAAAATTCCTCTCCATCAACAAGTACAACTGAAAACATTTCCATCTCTACCTCTGGTAGAGTGGGTTCCATGGGGTCTAAGTTGGAGGGTGGACTCTTCTGTGTACTGGCTTCCTTTAATTTGTCCACTACTCCTTGAGGAAATTCTCTGGAAATTTTTTGACTCTCTTCTAATAAGTTGAGAGCTTCTGTCTGGGGTTCCTTCTTGTCATCTACAAAACCCCCAGTAACAAGATGGGGTAGGTCCATGGGTGAAGGTTCGGGCTCCTCATTGACAAAAAAGATTGTTGTTGCTATGTAGGAAAGATATTTTCTTCCCATTTTCCTTTTCTTATTTAATTGTTTGATTAAGGGCATTGTGTCATCTAACAGGTGCCCTGAAGCCTCAGCAATCGCCATGAAATGCTTTAAGCGCTTCGCAAATGCCTCATCTCCTTTATGAATGTAAAAAAGCAGGTCACAGGGGACCCATTTACACTCATATGCTGGAATATCTATGGCATATCTTAAAATATAGAGTTCCATAAAATCTGTGATCTCATCGATCACATCGGAATTCATGGCTATTGTCCCTTCAAGATTAGGGACTCTACAGACTAGGTCATACAAATCCGTACGACCATTGTAGTCTGTAGTTTCCAAAAACTCCATGAATAAATCTCGAGGAGATTTCATGGGAGTGGAAGTGCTAGCAGCCATTGCTTGCATGCGAGATTTCTAGAGGCTTGCAGTCTATGCTTTCTAGCTCTTTGAGAGTGCAAATGTGAGAAATGAGCACATAGAGCCATTTTTATAGCAGTTTCAAGTTTTTAAATTGACTGGGCCCACTTTTAAAAGTATAGAATAAAGAAGTGCAATTTCAAAAAATGAGTTTCGGATGACAAAATAATGCACAGAAAAAAACATGAGCAACCACATTTCAAAGTAGTGAACATAATTTTTGACATTCCAAAAGTTTTGAAATTATCATTGCAGAGAATAAGGTATATACAATATCTAACATGAATCAATTGTCCTACTTTTTACAAGGTTCTTGAAAGTGCAAAAACCATGAGATACAATGACTAGGGCCCAAGAAGTGACATTATCAGGTTGCAAAAGAACTATGACAATGAGAGCTCTGTTCCATCTTTGCTCCAATCTACAAGGACTTTCATTTTGTATTCCATTCGTCTGCCCACCTGTAATCAATTTGCAACAAATTGAAGTCATTAAAGTAAAATAAACAATAACAAAAAGATTAATTTAACAAAAACATGAAACATTTCTCGCCTTATGTCCTTGAATTTTGAAGATGGATTGAGTTAGTCCTTCAAACCCCATAATCATCAAGTGTTCTCTCAGATTAGCCAAGGTCCAATGATTATTCACTAAAATAGTTTCTGTTTCATTGTTGGGCAATCTAAGCTTTATTTCAAATGAATGCAAAGATCCCTCTGAACTTTGAAATGGTATCCATTTGCCAAGTTTGCACATCCAACGATCATAGTAGAATCTGATGTATAATGAAGTACGTTGTTTCAAATATCGAAATGCTATACCTGTTCCACCTATTTTACAGAGATATTTATCACCTTTTGCAATTCCTTCCATCAAACCCCAATTTTCACCAAGAAGACTTTCGACTTGCTCATATGTGATATCTTTACACATGAACATGGTGGAAGTCTCTTGGAATGAGAATCCTTGGAATAAATATACAAAACAATGAATGGGAAAAGACCAGTGCAAACCTACAGACCTAGACACTTTTGTGAATTTCAAAGAGTTATGTATATCCATTACCATCTTTTGCTTCAAAGATGATACGGACCATATATCAGGTTTTGGCCACTCCAAGCTAAGAAGAGAATGTACTTCAATTCTCTCTAACCTTCCAAAACCATTCATTGTAGAGGGTACAACATATCTATGTGTGTAAAAGAAAAATCTATCATGGTAAAGTTGAGCAGGAGATATATTTGGAAAGACTAGTGCACCAACATCTGCATGCAATGCCTGGAAAGTACCTGTAAGACTATGAAGTGGTTGCTCTTCCACCAAAGTAGAAGGAAATACATCTGAAACAAACAAAAACATATCTAAATAGTTCAGAAATATATCTGACACAAGAAAACATAAAATATTGTAGAGTAATACTTACAGTTCACAGGATATCTCATACTACTAGAGTTTTCAAGTTTCATAGTTGCCATTGTAAAAACATGTTGTACAATAGCAACCATCCCATTGTCTCTATGCTTCTTGAAGCCAAGTAACTTTCCCTTCCAATGAAGATCTAAGTTTCCACGATCTCTAACTCGATGAGGCCCAACTCTAGAGGGTTGCATGTACACCCATGCACCTTTGGAGTACTCATGTGATAGCCACTGCCCATCTGTGGCTTTGATATTGTGACATCTTAATGTGAGGATTTCATCTTTTGGTCGCCTAGAAGCTTTAGATGTTGCCATTGAAGCTAAAGGTCTTCAAGCTACAACAGTAATTCGAGATAGGAGATGCAGGTAGGTTGGAGTGTAGAAACAGGAGCTTCAATGGTGTGCTACAGAGTGAAAGTAGTGGGAAAAGATGACTTTTTGGGACTTGGGTATGAAAATGTGAGGTTTAGGAGGGAAATAACTCTTTTTTGAGTATTTTTGAAAAAACTCATTTTTTTCAGCTCAAAACATGCACGGATTTTGAATTTGGGGTCAAAAAGAGTACTTTTGACCCTAAAAAGTAATGGGGGGTCCATTTTCAGGTGTTATGATGAGTTTTTTAACTTTTCAGAAATTTTGAATTTTTGGGCCCAACTGAGTTACGAGATTCATTCTCTCTCTAGAGGCAGCTCATTAAATAAGGGAGAAATATGTCCCCTCTCCACCCTTCAGCCTAGTATTTTATAGGGCATAGACTGTGGCCACCACCCTCTTCTGATTGGTCCATCACTAATCACTCCTTAATCTAAAAGGCCCATTCAGGGTTCATTTTTTCCCCTAATGACATCATCCTTGATCCACAACTTCAAGCAGACACCACAAGAAATGGTTTGGCTAGCTGTATCAAGGTTTAAACAATAGGTGGAAAGATGTTCCACACCTAAACTACCTACACAAGCAAAAAAATTTTCCTTGTTTTTAGGTGGACTTCTAAGCAGGAAACTTAGACCATATGTATATCTCAAGGAGCCAATCACACTAGATCAATGCTTGAGAATGTGCATCGACATAGAAGACAATTAAGGTGAGGAGTTAGAATTGTCCAAGCTATCCAAAGATTCTGACAGTTCTACTAGTCATACTTCCAGATCCTCCACTGAAATAGATGAGATAGCTGAGCAGGTTGCTAAGAAGCTAGGAGTTCAAAATACACAAACACCAAGGATCACCTCATTGAAGCAATGTTATACTTGCAAGGTGACCACATGGCTAATGTATGCCCATTGCAAAACCAGAACATGAGGGAAATGAATTCTCCATATTGCACTATTGAAAGAAATACACAAACCACACGAGTCAAGATTGTCCATACAATAGGCAAGCTCTCAAACAAAATTATCAGCAACCTTACCAGTAGGGTAGGTATCAGAACTAATACCAATAGCCTTATTGTAGGCCACAACAACAATATCAACCTCAATACCTACAACAATATCAAGTACCATATAGGCCACAACCAATCCTAGGAAACCAATTGCCACCTCTTGCAAATGTGATTCTAGTTATGTATGCAGTGGCAGAGGAGAACCCAAATAGAGCATTGGTGTTGATGAACCCTTTGGTCTCAGATAATGACCCTCATGCTCAAAGTTCTAACTACATCCATGAAGATAGTCCACAAGCTTATTACATAGAGTCACCTGAGCTTAGTGAGACTTACCCATATCAATATGAGGCACTACCTATGGAACCAAATTTGGAGCCATAATACTCTAATGTCATGTATGGGAATCCTAACCCTAGACCCCAATCGAGACAAACGAGACCGCAAGCCCCTAGAGGACCATGTTTTAGATGTTCGATCAATCATTTCATTCGTGAATGTCCACACTGACCAGCTCCGAGACAAGGATAGAACATCACAATACAAGGCTTTTGTGCTGAGTGCGGCAAGGAACATCTCCCGAGAGATTCTTGAAGGAATCCCTCTAGTGCACCCAAGGTTACATCAATTAATGTGGTAGGCTTAGTGGTGGATTCAAGTTCAAGTAGCATTAACGTGGCTCCTATACAGGTATTCACTAGGGCACAAGCCTTAAAACAGGCTAAACCAGCTGAACAGTCAGAGTCAAGTGAATCACGAGAGCCTGGTAGGAGGAAAACAAGAACCTGGAAGGATACTAGGGAGAAGGCCAATCATAAGTGGGCTAGAAATTTATCCAAACTAGAAGAAAGCCTGAGAGATGCAAAAATAAAAATAGTAGACGTTTCATCTCAAAACTCCTTGCATGCTGAATCCATCCACTCCACTTCATCCCACCCCACCACCCATTGTAAATAGACCACAACCAAGGTCTGTTCTCATAGATCCAACCCCAGAAGGCTTGGACATGATGTTCAAGGCCTACCACGCTGAACTTCAAGAAAGGCCAATAGTGGCAAACCTAGAAAAGAGTTACCTTCGAGCAGATTTAGAGATTGAACGGACAAAAATGTGCATGAAAATGGTAGAAATAAATCAGGCTATGCTTGAGACCAATCAATTATTAAATCAAACAAGTTCTATCAAACTGGGTTTGCATTTACAAGGCTTATTAGAAAGATTAGATCAATTGGTAAACAAGCCACATGTTTCTTTACCTCCACAGGCTCAACCAGTTGTTGAAAGAGAAACCTCATCACCAATGGAAGTTTATGTTCTTGATTCCATGGATGTTGGAACACCTATTTCAATTCAACAGTACTCTTAGGAGTTCTTGTGCGAAATACAAGAAGAGAAACGGGCAAGGAGAAGGGTAATCCTCCTCCTATGGTTTATACACTAAAGCAACATGCTCGTAAATTGGAAAAATGAGGATATGAACCCATGACCATTGATGGAATTTCCACTAGCGGTGCACTTCAATTGGCCACTCTAGAAGGTGACATTTTGCCAAGCTATATTAGTGGATGCCGAATCAAGCTATATCAAGAAACTCTTACAGAGGATATGCTAATGAGACTTAACACTACTAAGAAGCAAAAAGAAGAAGAGTTAAGGGTTAGAGAAGAAGCCCAGGTAGAGGCTAGAGAGTGCATTAAGAGAAAGAAGTTAAGGCGAAAAGGCCTAGATGTCAAACCAAATGCCCCAAGATATTGCTTAAACTTAAACTTAGGATTAAGTTATCTGTTTAAGTTAAATTCAATCTCGGTTCTTGGGATGGTTAGGGGTCTGTAAATAGAGGCCTTGTTTGTATTTTCCCAAATCTACAGATTAAGAGTATACTACTTCACGGAATTAACGCGCTAACTCCCAATTGTTTTTCTCTTCTCTCAAGCTCCTGAGCTTGAAACTGCGTGGTTTTGTAGAAGTCTTGTCTCTCCTTTTGCACACCTACAAGTTCCTTGTCTAACTGTATGGTCTTGGTGATCTCAGTAGTAAACTCTTGATCTCGTTGGAACAACCGCTAAGTGACATTATGCAATTCAGCTTTTGCTTTAAGCACATTGGCAGCTAGCGACTGTGAAGCTTCTTCTAAAACATTGAATGCATCCCTCGTACTATGGAGCTCATTGCCTAATGCGGTCATAGCATCCGTCTTGTCTGCAACTTCTTGCTTCAAGCCTATAATTTCGGTGTCCCGTTGAGCAATGATATTGTCTTTTTCGATGAGCTGTTCTTGCAGTTGCTTGATTTGAGTATGTAGAGAGTGAATTTTGTTGGAGATTCACTCACTAATTATGCATAATGACATAAAGACGAAGAAAAGCAGAAACAAAACATTCAAAAAATCAAGCCTTAGTGAAGGGACAAATTCACGCCTGTAATATACAGCAAAGAAACTTCCAGAATTTTGAGTTTGTTGAAACCCGGGTCAAAAAATTGTATATAAGAGAGATATAGTAAAAATGTAAGTGACTCTCGTATAGAACTCAATAGATGAGAAGATTCCCATAGGGATAAGTAGATGTATGTGTAGAAGACGCGAGAGATTGCGTATGTAGAGATGAATAACAGAACCTGAAATGTCGGGTATTCATCTGAGAGAGATGGTAAGGAGAAACTACTCCGTATAGGAGAGTTCTCATGACTATGAGCAAAGTGAGGCCGAGTCATTTTTATACACATTTTCTCTAATAGAAAACACATGTTCATGTGGAAGTTTGAGCGCATTCTTCATATGTGAAGAAATCTGAGTGATTTCATGTTACTGTGACAGTTAGTTAACAGTTACAGTTTTTCCTTAATAAACATTTTCCAGTACTTCTGAGAGTTAGATCTCACAGCATAGTGTAAAGATTTTGATGAATGATAGCTCATCTTGAAGCTAGGAGTCTGAACTACAAACTGATCAAAAGAGTTTTGTGAAACGCGACATGTACACAGTACAAAGTCTGACCCGAAAAGACATCAAAAAATGGTGAAGTTTTTTCTTAAACTTCAGATAGAGTTTATTCAGTGAAGGAAGTTTACATATCACTTAATTACTTCATGTATACACATTTGAAGTAACTACAAACAAAACTGCAGCTGATTCCGGTAGCATTCCGGTACAATTACCGTGAGATTCTGGTGACAGTCCAGTGACAGCCCGGTGAAGTTCTGGTGGAATTTTGGTGAATTAAAAACACAGTTTTGGCATAGTTAAGTAGCGGAAAGATTATTTAACTCTAAGAAAATACAGTAGTGTAAAATTTGAAGTAAATCAGTTCAGAATTGAAGCTTGAAGGAAACGTGAAGCTTTCTGTAAAGTGAATTTTCAGTTTTCACTAATACAATTATAAATTTTTTAGTTTCAGAAAGTTTGCTAAGCTACTGATGATTATAGAGGTGTTCTAACATCACTTTAGCTTAGTTCTTGTGGTGTAAGCGAATTCCGCAATATATGCTGCACCAACAAGTGGTATCAGAGCAGTAAGATCCACAAGTGGTATTAGAGCATGAAAGATCCACAAGAAGTGGTATCATAGCAGTAAGATCAACAGGTGATACCAGAACAAGAAAAGGTTCTGAAGAGCAAAAAAGGTTTCTCAGAATAAGAAACGGAAAGAGAATTTGAAGAATTCTCATAAAGAAAGGTGAATGCTGAAGAGATCCACAACAAACGGCATCAAGAAGTATTTTGAAGTCATTCTCAAGGTAAAGGTTTACAAAAGGTAAAATCCTTTAACATTACACTCACCGAAAGTAACAGAAACAAGAAGATCATTGCAGATCACATTTCTATTGACAAACTGGACAGAGATAATTATTCGGCATGGGTAATGCGCATGGAAGCCTTACTTATGAGTAAGGACTTAATGATATATGTGACAGGAGAAGAAAAGAAGCCGACTTTCAAAGATGATAGTCAACCGAAGAAAGAAGAATTAGAAGCCTTGAAGCTGTGGCAGAAGAAAGATGCAACGACAAGAACATATATCTATAATACTGTTATAGATCATCTACTACCACATATTAGAGGTCTGGAGAAAGCAGAAGATATATGGAGTGCATTGGAAGATCATTTCCAAAATACAACGAAAGCTAGAAAGGCTAGCTTATGGTCAGAGTTTACAACGTTCAAGAAAAAGCAAAGTCAAAGTATTAGTGATTATGTCACTAAGATGAAGGACTTGGCAGATAGTCTTGGATCAATTAATGAAGATATCGAAGACCACAGGTTAATAGCGCAAGTGCTTGTAGGTTTGAGAGGAGATGAAAGGTGGAAACCTTTCGTACTCTCAACTGAACTTTCTTTAAATCATTTTGTACCAGATTTAAATGAGTTGCTTGGACTAATGCTAACGTTTGAGCAAGATTTGAAGACAGATGGAGAAAAAGGACATAGTTCAGCTATGTACGCAAAGAATAAGAAGAAAGGTGATAAAGGTAAGGAAAAAGATGAAGAAGAAGTGACTGCTCAAGCAAATTATGCAAGAGAACGAGGTAATGTCAGAAATAAAAGTAGAAGTAATACAAAAGGAAGATGTAATAAGAAAGCTTGCTGGATCTGTGGATTAAGCAATCATTTGGCTCATGATTGCTGGCATAATTCACAAGGATCAAACCAGAATCAGAACAATAACAGTAGAGGCAGAAGCGGAAGATATCAAAGAGGATGACAAAGCCAAAGAGGCGGATATGGTAGAGGTGGAGCAAGAAGTTGGGGACAGAATCAGTCTCACAATACTACCTACTACAATTCTGCGAATGATACGCAGAATGATGGTCATACAACATTAACGATGAACTCAATAAGTGTGTCAGAGAATGAAGACCTCAAGGTATTCTATATTGACTTTGGTTGTTCAAATCATTTGTCACGAAATATAGAATTGTTATCAGAATTAGAAGGAGGCATTTCAAATCATACAGTACAGACATGCGATAACACAAAACATAATGTAAGGTCAATTGGAAAGGTAAAGTGTAAGAATGGAGCTAACCTACTAACAAATGTTTTGTATGTTCCAACAATCCCGAAGAATCTGATCAATGTGGGTCAGATAGTAGAAAAAGGTTTTCAAGTCAAGTTTACAAATGAAGGAGTATTTGTTGAAGATCTAGAGAAAGGATACAAACAAATTGTCCATGGTAAGAAGGAAGGTAGACTTTTTACTCTGAAAGTACAAGGGAATGTTGGTCAAGCCTTGATCACACATGGTAATGAGGTATTTACAGAACTAGACCTTTGGCATAAGAGGTTAGGACATTTTAATGAAACAAGAATCAAAACTATGGTGGAGAAACAATCCGTGAGAGTATTACCAAATATGAAGAACCAACATATGATTCACAAATGTGAAGCCTGTCAGATGGGAAAAGCACACAGGTTACCATTTCAGAAAAATGGTTACAAACACGGTGGTGTGCTAGAACTCATACATACAGACGTATGGGGGCCAACAAAAGAAGGATCTATCAATGGCCCAAGATATTATGTTCTTTTCATTGATGATGCAACAATATGGATAACTCTTGATGTTTTGAAAGAGAAATCAGAAGTGTTTGGAGCTTTCAGACATTTTCATGCATATGCTGAAAGACTTACTGGACAAAAACTCAAAAGACTAAGGTCTGATGGAGGAGGAGAATATTTTTCTTGAGAGTCTAATGATTATCTGTGGAATGCAGGTATCAAAAGAGAAATAACTTGCATGTATACACCGCAACAAAATGGAGTAGCAGAAAGAAGAAACCGAACTCTAGTTGAGTTTGCAAGAGCAATGCTAAAAGAGAAGAATTGTCCAAACTATCTTTGGGTTGAGGCTGTAAATACAGCAACATATCTGGTAAACAGATTACCATGTACAGCTTTAAATGGGATGACTCCTTATGAAGCTTGGTGGGGCAAGAAACCAACACTTGATCATTGCAAAGTGTTTGGATCAGTTGCTTATGCTTATGTACCATCACATTGAGACATAAGCTTGAACCAAAAGCTGAAAAATATGTGTCCATCGGATATGATGAAAAGCAAATGGCTTATAGGTTATGGAGTCCTTTAACCAAACAATTTACTGTTTCCAGAGATGTGACATTTGATGAAGGAAAGAGCTGGTATACAGATAAAGAGCATAGTGTTGAAACACTTGAAGAAGAGATAAGAAGAAATGAAAAAGGTAAATCACATATGCAGGTAAATGGAGATGAAGATCATATGCAAGCAAGTACATCAAGGATCGGATCAGGTATGAGAAACGAAGATGGATTAAGATTTGATGAAGATGTGTATTCAAATACACATGAAGAATTTGAACCAAGAAGGTCAAATAGAGTAAGAAAACAACCAACAAGGTATTCCTATGATACTTCGTATTTGACTCAGAAAAACTATGCTTACTTAGTCAAGGAAGATAAAGAACCTCATAATTATAGTGAAGCAAAAGGTAAGGAAAAATTGGAAGAAGCAATGAAGGAGGAGTTTATTGCTCTTGAAGAGAACAAGACTTGGGAACTTGTTCCAAAACCAAATGGTAAAAAAGTTATTGGAAATAAATGGGTTTACAAATTCAAGAATCTTGCAGATGGAAGGATAGCCAGATACAAAGCTAGACTGGTTGTCAAAGGCTATGCTCAGACACATGGCATAGATTATGATGAGACGTTTAGTCCGATGGCAAAGATGTCAACCATAAGGACATTGATTGCTATAGCAGCATCAAAAGGATGGAAGCTAAGTCAGCTAGATATAAAGAATGCATTTATGAATGGATACATATCAGATGAAGTTTACATGGAACAACCTGAAGGGTTCGTAAGTTCTAGATACCCAAATCATGTTTGCAGACTAAGAAGAGCTCTCTATGGATTGAAGCAAGCTCCAAGAGCTTGGAATTACAGACTTGTGAAGTATCTCAATGACCTTGGATACCAAAGTTCAGAGGCTGATGCAAGTCTAGTCATTAAGAGAACAGATGAAGGTATGATCTACATTTATTTATGTAGATGATATTATAATCACAGGTACCTCAGATGAAGGAATCAAGGAGGTAAAGAGACTGCTTGAAAAAGAGTTCAAGATCAGTGATCTAGGAAATTTATCATACTTTCTTGGAATGGAAGTTACATATACAGATCATGGTATATATGTTTCGCAAGAAAGGTATCTCCTAAACTTACTGAAGAAGTTTAACATGGAGAATTGCAGAGAAGCTTCAACATCGCTTGAAGTAAATCATAAACTCAACAGATATGATGGTGCAGAGTTTAAAGATATGAGAAAGTATCAATCTTTAGTAGGAAGCTTGATTTATGCTACACTAACAAGACCAGATCTTAGTTATGCAGTAGGAGTTCTTTCACAGTTCTTGCATTGTCTGAAGGTTCAACATTGGGTTGCAGGACAAAGAGTTCTTAGATATATCAAAAGAACTATAAAAGAAGGATTATATTATCCTTTTACGTCAGATGTAAAACTGAGAGCATACAGTGACTCAGATTGGGCAGGAAGTCAAGATGACAGAAGGTCAAGACATGGGTATATGATATACCTGGGAGATGAGCTTATAAGATGGTGTTCAAAGAAGCAACACACAGTGGCTTTATCGTCAACAGAAGCAGAATATAAAGGACTTGTGGAAGCAGCTAAAGAAGTAATATGGATGGAGACCTTGTTCAAAAGCATGGGTATTGATCAAGGTATACCTATCATACATGGAGATAATATGAGTTCGTTGTATCTTGCAGCAAATCCAGTATTTCATGCAAGAACAAAGCACATAAAAATTCAATATCATTTCATGAGGGAAAAGGTAATGGAGAAGGAGATTGAATTAGTATTCACTCCTACAAAAGATGAGATTGCAGATATTCTGACAAAGAGCTTGGATGGACTAAAGACAAGCAGATTCAAGAAATGGCAGGAATAAAAGAAAAGAAGGATATATGAAGACCAAATGATGCAAATTAGTGATTGAGGGGGAGCTGTTGGAGATTCACTCACTAATTATGCATAATGACATAAAGACAAAGAAAAGCAGAAACAAAACATTCAGAAAATCAAGCCTTAGTGAAGGGACAAATTCATGCCTGTAATATACAGCAAAGAAACTTCCAGAATTTTGAGTTTGTTGAAACCCAGATCAAAAACTTGTATATAAGAGAGATACAGTAGAAATGTAAGTGACTCTCGTATAGAACTCAATAGATGAGAAGATTCTCATAGGGATAAGTAGATGTATGTGTAGAAGACGCCAAAGATTGCGTATGTAGAGATGAATAACAAAACCTGAAATGTCGGCTATTCATCTGAGAGAGATGGTAAGGAGAAACTACTCAGTATAGGAGAGTTCTCATGACTATGAGCAAAGTGAGGCCGAGTCATTTTTATACACATCTTCTCTAATATAAAACACATGTTCATGTGGGAGTTTGAGCGCATTCTTCATATGTTAAGAAATCTGAGTGATTTCAAGTTACTGTGGAAGTTAGTTAATAGTTACAGTTTTTCCTCAGTAAAAATTTTTCGGTACTTCTGAGAGTTAGATCTCACAGCACAGTGTAAAGATTTTCATGAGTGATAGCTCATCTTGAAGCTAGGAGTTTGAACTACAAACTGATCAAAAGAGTTTGAACTACACAGTACAAAGTCTGACCGGAAAAGACATCAAAAAATGGTGAAGTTTTTCCTTAAAATTCAAATAGAGTTTATTCAGTGAAGGAAGTCTACATATCACTTCCTTACTTCATGTATACACATTTGAAGTAACTACAAACAAAATTGTAGTTGATTCCGGTAGCATTCCGGTACAATTACGGTGAGATTCCGGTGACAGTCCAGTGACAGTCCGGTGAAGTTCCGGTGGAATTTTGGTGAATTAAAAACACAGTTTTGGCACAGTTAAGTAGCGGAAAGATTATTTAATTGTAAGCAAATACAGTAGTGTAAAATCTGAAGTAAATCAGTTCATAATTGAAGCTTGAAGGAAACGTGAAGCTTTCTGTAAAGTGAATTTTCAGTTTTCACTAATACAATTATAAAGTTTTCAGTTTCAGAAAGTTTGCTAAGCTACTGATGATTATAGAGGTGTTCTAACATCACTTTAGCTTAGTTCTTGTGGTGTAAGCGAATTTCGCAATATATGCTGCACCAACAAATTTCGTCCTTGGCTGCAAGTACTTCTTCTTGGAGAGGGGCAATGTCTGCTTCTAGGAGATCAACCTTACTCTACAGCTCCTGTTGAATTGTTTGAGTGGCCATCTTCATCTGGAGGGGTAACTGCTGGGAGAGTTGAATGAGTAGTTGGCCCATGGATGCCAATTTAGTGAACATTACTGCTAGAGGACGAGAAGGAGGAGGCTGCGAGGGTGGGGCAGCCAGTAGGTGAGGTGATGATGGGGGAGAGTAATCGGGAGAGGATAGGAGATTAGTCAATGCCTCACGAATGACAAGTGAAGGCGAAGAGGGAGGAGCTTCAGCAGCATCAGGAATGGTGGTTGGAGGAGGAAGAGGAAGAAGGGAGGTTGGGACTAATACAATTCTGATTTCATGTTGAGGGACCGACAAGGCAACTTCGGTAACTGCTTCTTCATTACGGGTCGGTTGATTGACTGTATCTGCTTGGTCGTCTACGTCCTGTGGAGAAGGAGATTGACATTCACTAACAATGGTAGCTTCCCCTGTTGCCTTCACAGCCTCAGCATCTGGTTGATGAGATTCCTCCCGCTATATCTAGAAAGAAAAACTCAACAGGTAGGTTTCTTTGCTTGTCTTTTGGGAAAAGGAAGCATGAATTAACCTATTGAGATAAAGAAGTTGTGAAATTTTTGCAAATTGATAGTTTCTCATACCTTTTAAGAGTAAAGTGCAGGTATGTGGAAAAAAATTGAATCAAGATTGTTAAAGGAAAGGTAAAATGTGATTATCTTTGCATAAGTAGATTGCTTTTTGACTAAGTACCAAGCAAAATTTGTCAAAACTTGGACAAGATGACATAGTTGCAATGAAGAAAGTCAATTAAATTAGCTATGTGCAAATTGATCGATCCACTTGTTTATTCAAGGAAAGATAATAATCTTGAAAAAAAAAACTTATTTGGCTCTTGAAAAAAAAGGTGTTGAGTTATCTTTGCATGAATTGATACTTGTACTTCTTAGCACATATTTTCTTGAAAAGCTCTACTCCCAAACTGATTAGATTGCAAGCATAAAAGAATATAACCAATCACGAAACAAAAGATCAAGGGAATCTGAAACACAAAAACCCTAAGTGAAGTGTTTTCCTTGATTTAGGATTAAAATACTAAAAAAATTCATAAAATCTATTAAAAATCCAAACAAATTTCTTTTTCTTAGGAAATTTTGGAGGAGGATTTGTGTTGAAGAGCGGAAGGGGAATAGTGAAAGAAAAATCCAAAAATTGAAAAAAAAAATAATAATAAATATTTGGAGTAAAATTTGCTGTTTAATTTTTTTTCAAAATTTTAAATCTCTTTGAATGAGTTTTGTGGTGTATAATTGCAGGTGATAATTGATTTGGAGTTGGTGAAGAACAGTGGAGAAGACCAGGTGGAAACAGAAGTCAGAAAGTGCAAAAGAAAAGAAGTTAAAAAAAAAACGATTCTCATCACAGAATCGCGATTTTTAGTAAAAGTATGAAAATGATCTAGTTGCACTATTGGGTATTGAGGTAAGTCATTTTAAGATTCCAATAGCTGCACAATCAAAGGAAAGTAGAAATTTAGTAAGAATTCAACATTAAGTCATTAGGTTTAAGAATTGAACACAAAATCGCAATTTTCATCAAAAGAGGGAGCATGCAAATTTTGTTGGAAGGGATAAGATTTGTGAATTAAAACCACAAAATTGCTAAGGGAAAAGAATCATACAGTGAGAAATTAAATTTTCTTGAGAAGTAACTGACAATCGCGATTATCTCAAGTCTATAAAAGCCAAGTCGAAGTTGAAAAAAATAGTCATTTGAGTGAGGGAGTGAGTGGAGAGAGCACTGACAGAATCGCGATTTCCTGCAATCACAAAGTTTTTGGACAGTGGTGGATCAGACTACAAGGTAATCCTCTTAACATAAAATTTTTATAATTTTTCAAGTTAGAGGTATTGGAAAACATCTCAAAAATACATAAAATTGTGGAAAACATGGAATCGCAACTTTCTTTTTTTTGAATTTTTTGGTAGAAAAAATCATTATTTTGTCAAAAGTTCTTTAATGCATGCTACTATTTTGCTAAGGCACTTCCTTTGGAGTAAGAAGAAATCAGAAAAAAGAAAACCAAAAATTTACAAAAAGTTGCACAAAATTGCGATGTTGTAATCAAACACAAAATCGTGATTCCCTGAATACGATTTTCATTTGAAAATCGTGTTTTCAATGATTGTGAGCAATCATGATTGTGAGGGAACACAGAATCGTGGAAAAACACGATTCCCTTCACAGGATTGTGAGAAACACGATTCCCTTCATAGGATCGTGAGAAACACGATTTCCTTCACAGGATTGTGAGAAACACGATTCCCTTCAAAGGATCGTGAGAAACACGATTCTCTTCACAGAATCGTGGAAAAACACGATTCTCTTCACAAAATCGTGGAAAAACACGATTCTCTTCACAAAATCGTGGAAAAACATAATTCTCTTCACAGAATCGTGAAAAACACGATTCTCTTCATAGAATGGTGGAAAAACACGATTTTCTTCACAGAATCGTGAAAAACACGATTTTCGTCACAAAATCGTGGAAAAACACGATTCTCTTCACAGAATCGTGAAAAACACGATTTTCTTCACAGAATCGTGGAAAAACACAATTCTCTTCACAAGATCATGAAAAACAAGATTCTCTTCATAGAATCGTGGAAAAACACGATTCTCTTCATAGAATCATGAAATAATTGAATGATTTTGAGATCTGGTAATAAATTGTTTACACCTGATAAACAAGAGTTAAAGAGGAAAGAGATAGAGCCAGTATTAAGAGATTTACAAGGAAGGGATTTAGGATAGACAAAGAACATGGAAAATTTAAATGAAGCAAATGAAACCTCTAAAACTAGTGATTATAGAAATATTCTCAAGTACATGTATACAAATAGGTTTGGATCCTATGTGTATCAAGACGGCATGCATAAGTTTCTCATTAGGTTGAGAAACTTAGAAATTCCCTTAAATTCAATGCCAGTGGCACAATTTAAGGATGGCAAATATGAGGATAGACAGGGATGTGTATATATATTTTCACAAGATCTAGAAAACTCTAATGATTTAGGGCAATGTGCAGACAAGAGACCTTGGGAACAAAACATAGGACAACCAGAATTGCCAAGACATAATGAAAATTACATTTTTTCTGAACAACCACAAGGAAGGAGATTAAACACTTCTCCAAATCCTTTTGATAGAGAAGTTGAAGGAATAAATGATTTTCCAATCAGGAGAAGACATCAATGGCAAAACCAAGGAAGAATGATGAGGCCCTATCAAGTAGCTAAATGCATGAAGAATCAATACAATATGAAGGGTATTATGATCCTCATGCCCATGCTACATAATTTAGACAATTAATTAGGGCAGAAGAAGAAGAAGATTACAAAGTGCAATTTGAAGCATTTGGTCTAACCCTAACTGGACCTGCATTATCTTGGTTTATTCCATTAAGAAAGGAAATGTATCCAGATATTGAATCTTTTCTTGAAGCCTTTATAGGGAAATTCTCCAAAATTGGGATTAAACATAGTACAGCTACCTTGATACATAGTTTTAAACAACAAAAAGATGAAAATGTCAGAGAAGCTGCTAGGAGATTCAAGCAATACATTGATAGATGTCCAAGAGAAGAGGTACCTTCAATGGCAAGACAAGTGTCTTTATTCATAGAAGGACTGAGAAGTGCAAAATTAAGAACCTTGGTGTATTATAGGAGATGTTCTAATCTAGGAGCATGTGTGAAAGAGGCAATAGACTTAGAGGATAACAGAGGACAAGATTTATTAGCATTTGACCAACCAAGAACAAATGAAGATAAAATTCCACCAGCAGAAGAGTCAGCACAAGCTATTGCTAAAGCCCTAGAAGTTAACACCAAGACAAATTTGATAAACACCAGGATAGCAACCAATAAGAAATGCTATAATTGTGGAGAAAATCATTTGGTACAACAATGTCCTTATCACAAGCCACAACATTTGCAAGATAGAAAAACACTCAAATACTGTACCTTAGAAAGAAAATGGACAAACCATACCAGAGAAGAATGCTTCTACAATAAACAACCCACTAAAGAAAGAGAATATGTGAAACAACACAACTTACAAAGAGAATCTAGATTTGTTGACCAAACAAGATTGTACTTGGACAACAACCACCATTACCAACAAATGTAGTACTAGTAAAATACACACCAGTACAAGAAGAAAGCTCAAGAATCCGATCATCTTATAGAGAGGATTATCATTGGAATGATGGATATCAGGAAGATTGGGAAGGATATGAATAGAGAGAACCCAAACTGCAAGTCTTGGACTTGGGAAACGGGAGAATTGAAATGGACACAACTACATTCATGTACATAACCAATAATTACATGTCCAATCAGAAACCCCAATTCAAAGGGAGTCAAAAGATAACTTGTTATAGATGTGGGGGGGAACATTTTATTAGAGACTGCCCACAACCTCCTACACTACGAATAGAAGGAGCCTATTGTAAGGATTGTGGCAGGGAACACTTAATACAGGATTGCCCAAGAAACCCTAAAAAACAATAGAACCCATCTAGTAACATACCATTAAAAACAGTTAACATAATGGAGCAAGAAGAATTGAGTGACCATGAACAAGCAACTGTAAATGCTATAACAAGAGCACAAGCTAAACAACAAGAAACAACAAAGGAGACATACACACAAGAACATAAGAAAATTCCATTTCCAAAAGAAAAGAAAAACAGACAAAAAGGAAGATGGGAAAGAAAGATGAGAATGGGTAAAGATTTGGAAGAAGAAACTATGGAACATTCAAACAATAGCCAACCACAAAATACACAGACTCAGAAAGAGGCAAAAAATTCACAAAATTTGGAGACTCTGATAAAAGCATACAAAGGAGGAATTCAAGGTGGACCAAACCCTACAGATCATGTAATGGCATATCCTATGCTCGATTTAGAGGATGAAAGAATGCAAAGACGTAAACAAATCATACAAGAAGCACAAATTCGGATTGGGGAAATAGGCAAACATCAAGCAACAATTGAAGGGACAAATGCATCAGAAACCAGGAAACATCTTGATCAGGAAGATAACTCACAAATAACCTTCCAAATCAATCTAGACAAACACTGTACAATTTTATACCACACCACAATGGAGGAGATAGTAAAACAAAATCCTCACTTACAACATAATATGGAAAAGTGGGAAACAATGTCTAAGAACCTAGATCCACAACAACAAGAATTAGAAGAGTTGTTGTACATACCTATTGATAAAATAGGACGATACTGTGAAGGAGAAGAAGGAAACTCAGCTTTGAAGATACAATTTAATGAGAACCATGCCAAGGCTATATTAGACAATGGATCAGGAGTGGCTATCATGACTAAACAAACCTGGGAGAAATGGGGAAAAAATGAGTTAATACCCACTAAAATGAGATTACAACTTGCAGACGGACACATAGAAAAACCCCTAGGAATATGGGAAAAGGTGATTGTGGAAATATGTGGAATAGAGATAGAGCATACTTTTGCCATAGTCGAATTCCCACAATCCACTTCATATGAAATCATCCTAGGAAGACCATTTATTAGACAAATGCAAATTGTGCAAGATTGGGGTAATGATTGCCTATATCTTCAAAGCAAAGGAAGGATAACTAGAGTAAATTTAAGAAATGGCCAATATTGTGATATATCCCCTCAAGAATGGTTCAAAGTACATCAAAATCAAGAATTAAGTGAAGAATCTGGGAATGAAGGCTAGAATGACACAGAACCATCAATTTGGAAATGTAATGCCATAAGGAATCACACATATAAAAAAAAGATATTAAAGAAAGAAGATTGTCTAGAGGAAAGGAAATCACAAGATGAAAGTTACATACCACAGAAATTTAAAGATGAAGAGTTTGAGCCTTATGGTTGGAATCAAATTTTGACCACAATGGGTTTGACCAATGATGAATATGTGGGAGTGAAATTTCAAAATGAAGAAGGATATGTCATTTTTCATATAGGAATACAAATGATCAAGGTGTCAAAAACAGAGGAAGATCAAGAGGAAGGAATAATTTTAAAAACTGGAAAACACAATTCCTGGAAGAAGTTGAAGCTACAGATGCTATAAAAGACAAAATCTCAGGAACATATAGAAAACATAAACACAAAGAAAAAGAAAAAGAACAAGAGGTTGAAAAAACTAAAAAAACAATGATAAAAGAAGATCAACAATTTTGATGTTCCTTCAAATTTCAAGACCTATGAAGTAGAAGACAGATTACTTCTAAAAATGAAACCAAAAAGAGAAAAGAAAAAGGGGGAGGCATATGACAATGAGGAACAAACTAAGAAGGTGGTGATCACTCAAGAAGAGGAGGAAGATAGACACATTGTCATAGCTGATGACATGACAAAGGAACAGGAAGCATTGAGAAAATTGGCAAAAACATATAAAGATGTGTTTGCTTACAGTTATAAAGATTTGAAAGGAATTGATCCTAACATTTGCGAACATAAAATTCGTATTACTCCTGATGCAAAACCTAGCAAACAAAGACACTATACATTTAATGACAAATACTCTGCTAAAATAAAGGAGGAAATTGACAAGCTACTGGTTGCAAATTTCATCTATGAGATAAAGTACATGGAGTGGATATCTCCTAAAGTTGTGGTACCTAAGAAAAATGGAAAAGTCAGGGTATGTATTAACTTGAAAAAAGTTAATGCTGCAACTATAAGGGATAGCTATCCATTACCAATAACAGACCATCTTTTGGAAAGGGTTGCAGGTAAAGAGGGCTATAGCTTTTTGGATGGTTTTTTAGGATCTAATCAGGTGTCAATAGCCTTGAAAGACCAACATAAAACTGCTTTCTCCACAGAATGGGGAATTTATGCATTTAGGGTTATGCCTTTTGGTTTAACCAATGCCCCAGCAACCTTTCAAAGACTGATGTGTCACATATTCAAAGAATTCCTTAGAAATATAATGGAAATCTATGTTGATGATCTTTGCACTTTTTCATTAAAAAGACAAGATCATTTGAAAGATTTGGAAAATATATTCAAAAAGTGTAGAACATACAGAGTATGTTTAAATCCAAAAAAATGTGTGTTCTTTGTGAGGCAAGGGAGACTGTTGGGTCACATAGTTTCCAGAAATGGAATTTCAACAAATGAAAGAAAAATTAAAGCCATAGTGGAACTTCCAAGACCATCAAATGTAAAAGAACTTCAAACTTTAATGGGACATTGTTGGTACTATAGAAAATTTGTACACAAGTTTGCAGACATTGCAAAACCTTTGTATGCATTGATCACAAAATTTGAGTGGACGACAGAATGTGACCAAGTCTTTGAGACTTTAAAAACTTGTTTGGTAACAACACCAATTCTAAAAACCCCATAATGGAATAAAATTTTTCATGTTCATGTGGATGCTTCAAATTATGCTTTGGGATGTGTGTTAGCACAACCAATAGGAGGGAGCAAATTAGACTTTCCAATTGCTTATGCTAGTAGGCAATTAAATTTAGCTGAAAAAAACTATACAACCACTGAAAGGGAAGGATTGGGAATGATATTTGCTGTAAAAAAATATAGACATTACCTTTTAGCCAACAAGTTCAAATTTTTTGTGGATCACCAAGCCTTACTCTATTTGGTAAACAAACCATGCCATACAGGTAGGATAGTCAGATGGTTCCTCCTACTGATGGAATTTGAATTTGAGGTAGTGGTCAGACAAGGAAAAACTCATTTAAGAGCAGACCATTTGTCTAAAATCCAAACCAGAGAGCCAAGTTCACCTTTAGATGATGAATTAGTAGATGCATATCTATTCAAAATAGAAAGTATTCCTGAATGGGCCATGACTTTAGTACCTTTGCTAACCATGGGACCTTGTAGAACACCTGAAAACAACACACATCTGGTATTACAAGATAGCAATTTTGGACTACTAGCTGGACATTTGTATCATCTCAATCATACAAGTATATTGGAATAATGTACTCCAGAAGATGACCAGCAAGAGTATTTAAGAAGAGCTCATTGTTGGAATCCTTGTACTCATACTTCCATGATAGTCACCTTAAACAATCTCAATAGAATGGGAGTACATTGGCCTAATAAGATTCAGGATGTAGAAAAATATGTTTCCAACTGCTGGGAATGCCAATCCTTGCAAAATTCAAAAATTAAAACTTTGTATTGGTTTTAGAAAAATCCAGATTGGAGTGCAAACATAATTGAGGAGTTGAGAAGAAATAGGAAAGGAGAGCTAGTGAGAGCTAGTGCAGACTCAAGGAATTTACAAATGATTTTTGAAGAGTGTCAACTGATAGGAGATCAATTGTACAAGAAAGGGATGGATGGATATTTAAGAATCTGTGTTCCTAAAAATAAGTATATGGAAATGTTAGAGATGGCACATTCTGGAGTGGTAGGAGGACATTTTTCAAGTGAAAGGACAGCTAAACTTATTTTATATTCTGGTTTTTGGTGGCCAACTCTATTTCCTAATGCAAGAACATATGTGAAAAGATGCGACATTTGTCAACGAGTGAGTCAACCAAGTAAAAGAGATAATATGCCATTAGTACCACTTATTTCAGCAAGAGAATTTAGTAAATGGGGTTGGATTTCATTGGACCTATAAATCCTCCAACAAAACAATCCCATGCTGAATATATACTAGTAGCCACAGATTACCTGACCAAATGGGCAGGGACCAGGGATACGAAAAGGAATGACGCTCAGACCACTGCAAGATTTCTTTATGAAAATATTATCATGAGATTTGGATTACCAATTGAATTGGTAAGTGATAGGGGAACTCATTTTTTGAACCAAATAATAGAAAACATAACTAAGTATTTCATGATCAGTCATAGAAAGCCAACCCCTTATCATCCACAAGCCAATCGATTAGCAGAAAGTACTAATAAGGTACTTTGCACTATTTTGTCAAAATTGGTAAATACAAATAGGAATGATTGGGATTTGCAACTTAATCATGTCTTATGGGCTTATAGAGTGGCATACAAAACTGCAATTGGAACAACACCATTTAATTTGGTATATGGACAAAATGCAGTTTTGCCTTTAGAATTTCTTATTCCAATATTAAAGGTGGGAAATCAATACAAGTGGACTGGACATGAGCTATCTGAGAGAGTGGTGGAATTGGAAAAACTTGGAGCTTCTAGACTTCAAGCAAGCATGAGCATATATGCAGATAAAAGAAGGCAGAAAGCTTATCATGATGTTCATATTAAAGAAAAAGATTTCCAGGAAGGGGATTTAGTTTTGGCATATACAGTGAAGGAACATCAAAAAAAATTTCAAAAGAAGGGGCATGGACCTTATATTATCAACCAAATGAGTAACAGTGGAGCTATCCAATTAGCTAATATAGATGGAGAAATCATGCCAAATTTCATAAGTGGATGTAGGGTAAAAAGGTATGATCTTCCATTAACTGTTTCTGAATGGAGAAGAATACATCAAGCTCAAAACAAGAAAAAAGAAGAGGAAAATATTAGGAATCAGGCTCAACAGGAGGCAAAGGAAAGGATAAGAAAAATCAAGGAGATTAGAGAAGTTCTCTTGTGTGAAACACCTTTAAGAGTGAGAGAGCATTTGCCTGTTATAACAATGAATCTTCATAATGAGAAAATCAAGGTCTTGATAGATTCAGGTGCACAAGTTAA
Organism: Ceratopteris richardii; assembly: GCA_020310875.1. Classification (NCBI taxonomy): domain Eukaryota; kingdom Viridiplantae; phylum Streptophyta; class Polypodiopsida; order Polypodiales; family Pteridaceae; genus Ceratopteris; species Ceratopteris richardii. The sequence goes on from CM035413.1 coordinate 25,986,916, forward strand.
TTTGATCAGTTCATTTTTATTGGAGAAGTTTAAATTAAAAAGGACTGAGAGTAAAACATTTATCAATACACTGGAAGGACAGATAATACAAAGCTTGTCTTCACCATCAATTAAAGTTAAGTTCAATGAAGAATATATGAAAATAGATTGTGAAGAATGGCCTAATCATATGATGATTGAGAAATTGATTTTGGAACAACCATGGCTTAGACAAGGTAAAGTAATTTTGGATTTTGAAAATATGAAGCTTAAATTGACAATAAATGACAAAAGGTTTTTAATGTTTTTATTGAGTAATGAAGAACAGGAAAATCAACAGGATATCTATGACTCAGATTTCGAGGGATTTACTTTTCCACTAGAAGCTACAAAGGAATCACAAACAAAACTTCTTCATGAACAAATCTACTTCAGTCAAGAATAGCAAGAAATTGAAGAAACCAAAGGTGTTGAAAAGACAGAAGAAAGGTGGAAAGTGTGGGATAATCAGAAGCATCTAGGCATCAAGACAGAAAGGATGTGAAAACAAAGTACATCCAAGCACTATTCATAAAAACAATTTTCCAAAACTAAATGGATATGGAAGCCGAAAACTTCCAAGTATAGTTTATCAAAAGAAGATTGTTTTATTCAAAAAACAAAGTTAACAGGAATCAAGTATTTTTGGGTGAAAAAATTAGATCTGCTTCAATGGAGAGAAAATAAGGATCAAGATACAAAAATAGTGCAAAACCATGAAGAGTCACAAATGAAGGACAGGGCAAAATGGTCATCAGATACACACTTTGGACTCTTATTAAAGAATTCAGAATTTCATCAGAAAGGAATGATGACATGATGGAAATTATGTCCATATACTTTACCTCATCCTTTTTCTAGGGAAAGAAATAGAAGGGGAAGAGAGGAAAAAATAATAATAATAATAATAATAATAATTTATTATTAAAAAAGGGGAGAAAATTATTATTAAAAAAAAGAGAGAAAATTATTGTTATTAAAAAAAAACAACAACAACTCTTTTGTTTACATAAGTTATATAGCACGAGCAAGATATCGGTTATAATGTGGCAGGATTAAGCAGTCACTATTCTTTCAGTCATTGTTTAATTATTTTCCTAAAAAATCTAAATTTTCTTAAATTCATTCATTATCTTAAAAAAAAAAGAGAAGGGAAGAGAGCACTAGACATCTTGCAACACATGTGATGATCACTTCAATTGTGTAATATTTGTGATACAAATAAGGAAGTCAGGATTCATCTGAGATTTTATTCTTTTTCCAGTACATCTCAAGACAAATGTGATTTCTTTTATATTTCTTGTGACTCATGTGGGTGGAGTTTTCTTTTGGTTATGATACATTTTTTTAGAATGGTGAATGCAAAAAATTACCAATTCATGACTTCAAAGCAGACTCAGTAACCTTGTCTAGAGGACATTGGTTTTTGGACAATGAAGCAGTGATAGAAGATATAGAACTAGAATCTGAGGAAGAACATGATATTCTAGAAGCTGAGAAGATAGCCAAAGATCTGAAGGAAACTCTCAGTTTCATTGGTCAACATATCTTTACAATAGGAGTTGGAGGCCATAAGTATACAATGCTATGTCAAGAATTCTACAAATTTCAAAAAAAATGTAGTTAATTATAAAAGATGGAAAGCAGTGGGGTTACACAGACTATTGGATGAACCTCTTTTCTTTCTAGATTTTGAGAGAGTATCACAGGTTATGAATAGTCTATTGGAAGTGGGCAAAGGCAATGATGCATATTTCAGATGTTCAGTTAACAACAAAGAGAACAAAGAGGTACAGATTACTATAAAAGCAGAACACATCAGGGCAGCTCTCCAATTCTATCCCATAGGAACCAAATTGGATAATAGTTTTGTCAAGGAAAATAAAGCAACCTATGCCGGATATTCCAAATTTGTGGATTTCAAAGGGAAAGAGAATGAAGAATATGCTATCAGGATGTTTCTTCAATATCTATGTTTTCCAAAGTTGCCAAGATATACAATACCACATAAGCCAGTGTAACTGATTATGTTGAATAATAAGGATAGGACCAAACCATTTGGAGTAATGGAGGTAACTCCTTACATTCATGATCAATTGAAGGAAGCAGCAAAGCATTGGGAATAGAAGAAGTTTATGAATGGAGCACAGTTTTTAACCAAAATTATATATCATGTTTTAGGAATGGAGGATCAGCTGAAATTGGCTCCAAAAGCTCACTATTTTAGGAGTTTAATGTCAGGAGTTAAAAGTCATTTTAAGATGATGAACATAAGAGAAGCAGAAGCCCAGATAAGCATGAGGGGATCAGAAAGGAACAGGAAAGGGGTATCAGAAGAAGTTATTCCAATAAAGAAGAGAAGATTGGATCCCAGGAAAGTAGCATTGGAACAGGAAGAAGCAACAAAACAGGAGTATGAAGCGGCTCAGAAGGAAGTATAGTCTTCAAAGGAACCTCATCCACCTCAAACGATTAAGGAACAGTTGTATGCTTATCTAACTCAAGGAAATGATAAAAGGGCAACCTATGAAGCCCAATATCAGAAGATGTTGGAGAATTATTCATGTAAAGCAACTCATTGGGTACAAGAAGAAGTGGAACATTACGAAAAACTACATGATCATATGATGGCTACAAAAACTGAAGAGGTGTTTGTCAAAAAGGAAGTGGAATTGCTAGCATATTTTAAGGAATTACAAGGTCCTCCGAAAACCAGAACTATAGTGGTAGTAAAGAGGAAAGTTTAGAAAAAACCTGTCCAGAAAAAGAAGTTAAACAAAAAGAATAAGGGAAAAGCAGTTGAACATGTACAGATGGAGGAGTCAGTAAAATTGTCATTAGAAGGAAAGAATCTGGAGGAATCAATTGCATTAGAAGAGTATAGAATGGACAAACAAGGGATAGCCAGTTCCTCACAATTTTCATCAGATTCAGAAAGTGATATAGATAATTTTCTTCTCAAGAGTTTAAATCTCTCAGTACCTAGCACACCAATAATGACAGTACAAGCCTCTGTAAAAAAAAAAACACCAGAAGATTTGAGCTAGAAGTCACAAGGGATACAAGTCCATGAAGAAGCAGCAAAACAAGTTAGCCTTGGGGAGGAAAAAAGGATATTAAAAGGTAAAGAAGTAATGAGGGAAGAAGAGGTTGAAGCAAGGAAAGAATTCAGTAGTGGATTGATAGACACAAGATTTCCAGCCATATGGATAAAACCCTCACAACAACTTCAGTATCGACTATCTGAGGAAAAACAAGGACTGGAAAGTAAGATGCAATTATGTAGTCAGATGCAGAGTTAAGAGGATGGAAGCAAAAAAGAAGAAAAGGTTGCACTATCAGGAAAATAAAAAAGAACAGATTCTAAAGAATATACAGAAGGGAAAATAGAAACACAAATAAAGCAGAGTATAGAGGAAGTACTTGTTGATTTAAAGCATGATGAAGAGTCCACACATACATGTGATCAGGGAAAAGAAGAAGAATTAGACCTTATGGACATAGATGAGCAGGAGGAGGAACAAAAAGAGCAGCAATTGAATGACCAGATCAAAAACTCAGTAGAGGGTGACTCAACCTCAATACAAGAAAATAAGGTCCAGGAAGAGGAAAGACTAGATACCCAAGGAAAACAATAGGAAATTGAGGAAAACACGGCAGAAGAAATGGAAGAAGAAAAAGATCATGAAGAGGAAGAGAATCAGGTTATCGAATATGAGGAAGAGGAGGGAGAAAAAAATGAATATAAGGAGGAAAAGCAGATAGAAGTAAAACAGATAGAATTGGAAACTGGTTTAGAGAGGATACCCAAAGATATCAGGTCTGCCTGTAAAGTTATCATGAGTAATATAGAGCAATTCAGACCATCTAGTAGAAATATGATTATATAAGGAATGGTGGCTGAGTCAGAGTTTGTGAAACACAGTAGAATTATTACTGAGCAAAAGAAAGAAAAGGAACAGTTAGAGGAACAACTGAGGGTTGTTCAAGAAAGAAATGAAGAATTGAGTAAAAGGATAATCTCGTTGGAAGAACTCGAGGATCAACAACAAAATAAAATTCAATTTCTTGAAAATAAATGTGTCAAACAATTGGAGTATAGTGACAAAGTTGAAATGGAGTTGAAGAAAGTGGAAGGAAGATTCAGAACTCTTCAAAGCTCATGTCAGATCATGGTCAAAGCTAATGAAAAAATAAATAGATTATTGGTGGAGGAAGGCCAAATGAAAGAAGAGAGTAAGATTGTATAAATAACCTAGGATGAGAGGGAGGAGTTGAATAAAGAAATTCTAAGGTTACAAACAGAATTAAAGGAAGTCAAGGAATTGGAGAAGCAAGCTAGTGTGCATGTTGTAGGCACAATGAGAGGATACAACAAATTACATTTGGATATAACAGAAGAAAGGAGTAAATTACATTTGAATATGGAAAAAGAAAGAAGTGAATGGAAATCAGAGAAAGAGTTGTTGATATCCCAGAATCAAGGATTAATGTTGATGGTGGAGCTACATAAAAACTTGGAAGATTCACAAAATCAGGTTGAAGAACAGGTGGTGACTACACAAGCAGAGGAACATGAAGGAGCTGAAGATAATAGAATTCAAAATTTCGATGAACCAGAAGACAAAGTTGTTGAAGAATATTCAGATGAATTTGTTCAAAAGCTTCTAACAGACAGGGAATCAAGAATGGAATTCATAAGAAAAATGCATAATGAATATGAAGAACATATTGTAAATTTTGCTCTCAACAAAGGAGTAAACCCAGATCAACACCATTGGGTAGCAGATGGTCTAGGAATACCATTTTGTATGATTTTGGAAAGTATTAGAAAATATCAGATTGCAAGGGTAGGACTACCACCAAACAGATATTTGGAATATGAAGAAGATATTAATGTCACTAAGGAGTTATTTGAAAAAGCTAACCCAAAATGGCGGAACAAATGGTTGGATGCTAACAAGGAGTGCAGGAAGATTAGGAAAGAGGCACCTTTGTAGTTAAAGATAAATCCAACTTATTGTCCAGTAGCAAGAAGAAGGGAATGGACAGTGTTTTGGGAAAGAAGAAATGCAGGACAGATTCTAGCAAAATGGCTGAATTTTCCAGAAATAGCAGGACCTAAAGCAAGAACATGGCCAACCAAGATATATGATTGATACAGCAGAGTCTATTATAACTACATAAAAAGAGGTAAATGATCCAACTTGCATTCTACTAATAAGAGTGATGCGACTCATAGTGGCATGTATAGAGACATTCACAGATACAGATGTCAGGACTCTCAATTACATTGGATTCAATTCACCGACCGATGCTTTACTTTTTTATCTAAGTGAAACTCCAGACACAATTTGCTTAATGGCATATTACAACATAACAATATTTTTGGGTAGCCATTATCTTCAAATTTATGAGGATGCCTTCGACTATGGTTTTTTTGAAAGGGAGTCAGAAATTTTTGGAAATTTATCAGTAATCACAAAATCTAGACTCACTGCATATGAAGTTGCATATACCGAATACTTAAAAAAAGATGTGATAGATACACCCGAGGCAGCAATACAATGGAGGAAAGCTTTATTTGAGATGGTGAATAACTTGAACATTATAGAAAGGAGGAGTCATGATCTGTTATCACAGGTTTATCAAAGAAAAAAGAAATGAAGGAAGCTCTCATTACTTATCTGCAAGAATATTTTTTTTCAGGAGCCAAAAAGTCTAGGAGGGGAAGAATGTTAGAAGAATCATTTTTTTGAAGGAAAATTATTTGTAAAATGTCAAAAATTTGTTGAAATATTGATACAAATGATGTAAAACTGAGGAAGAGTCTTCCTCATGTAAATTAGGATCATATCTATTTTTTCTAGAATTTTTGGAAGCTCTTTGATAGCATATTTGTAGAATAGAAGGTGAAAAGGACCAAAATTCAAGTGTGAAAGAGGACACTTGAAAAAGTATAAAAGATAATTTCTTCTATTTTGAAGAGGTTGGTTGTATTTTTTATGCTATCCAAGTAATGAGAAGATCTCTCGTACAAAAAATCGTGTTTTCTCCTTTCATGATCTTTCTTTTGATTTGTTCAGTCTATTCTTTATGTGATCCATGGAATTTGTGAGCTTCAGTTGTGTATTTCTGAGTGAGATGAAGAAGGATAGGTGAATCTTATTGATGTAAGCAAGAATAAGCAGAAGAATGAAGTTGGAATCAGAAAATATCAGTTTTTACAGAATCACGATTGTCTCGTCTGTGTGATACAGGTATTATTTTTGCATTTGACTTTATATCTGTATTCTATAGAGAAAATGGCACACTTTAGGTGCAAGAATCATTGAAAATGTTGTCATAGAACTCTAGATAATCAAAACCCTAGTTATTACCTTTCTTTTCCATGAATCTCTCAGAAAATCAGTCATTTCAACCCTTATTCTTGGATTCCATTAACTAGAAGGGGTTGTGGTCTTTGCATACTTCCCGGATTGACAATTTAAAGATGTGTAGTTGATCTTTTGTGCTATAATGATTGGAGAGGACAAATCCAAAGGTTAACAACAAACATGCACTCAAGAAAAAAAGTTTTTCCTTTTGGTTTTGTTGATATGTTGATTGACCTCACCTACTTCCAATCTCTCTTACCTAACTCCTAACCCTAACTACTCCACTCCTTACCTAATCCTAAAAAACTTGTCACACATATACACACACACACACACTAAGTCTATGAACATAGGCACCTTGACTTATGCCCTTATCCTTGACAATGACATCAAAAACATGTGTACCTAGACTCACAAGGTCTTATTGATTTGCGACGAGTGAGATTGTACCTCATATATTGAAAAAATGCATATAGTAGTGGTTTGATCCACAAATTAAATTATTAATGTATGGGTATGACCTGATCAAGTGCATGGAAACATGTGCTTATATGATGGTTAATGTGGGAAAGGGACAAGTAATTCATGTAGAAAGGAAACATCCGCCTCACACAACACCTCTCACACTGAAGCATGTATCACAATACTTACTATATTAGTAGACACAAATCAAGCAATATCTCCCAGCTTTGATACCCAAATTAGTGAATGCTGGATTCATTTTAAAGCTCTTGACGAGACGCATTTAATTGTGCATTTCTAGCTTGGTTGAATCTTTGTGCTCCAAGTTATGCCCAAAAAACAAAGTGGTGGGAATCACCTTCTCGCACCTAAAGACTCCCTACATTTCATACGCATGCAATAATAGCAAAAAGAGATGATGAAGGGTAGACAACACCTCTAGACACAATTCCATGCCTCAAGAAAAAACCAAAGCCCATGAAGAAGAAGATACATAGGCAAGAAGAAGCAAACCTGAAATTTTCCAAAGTTAGTTGTTGATTATGGCAAAAAGTCTTTACAAAAGAGTCACAAAGTGACTTATATACATGCATCCTAAGTTTGGTCCTTTCACACAAGAGACTGACACATTCGCTATAAATTTCTAATTCTACTATTGTTAGTGCTACAATCTTTAGGGATTATGCATCTAGAGGACTCCTCTAATGCAATTACAAGGCTTCTCTATGCTTAATGATGGATTTTAAGAAAAGAAAATGCGCTATTTCTTGAAAATTTTATGGACTTGCTTTTCTTCTTTTCTTTCCTCTACAATAGTCTATAACATATGCACAACAAAATTTTGGCTTACAAGACATGCTCATGTCTCGGATCTAACAGTAAAGGTCACAACAAAATACTCAACATGATCCTTATAGTTTTGAAAATCTTTAAGTGTGCAGAGTACAAATTTTTTAACTTCATCAGCATCAACCAGGGAGTGGCCCCTATCCTTTTTAATTTGTCAGTCAGACCTAGTTGAGCCACCATTATGGCATATTATTCATGCCTCATGTTTTTGCCGAGTCCATACTTACAAAATTTTGGAGTAGTATGCCCTTGGGAAGCCTAGACCAACACCACCTTGCATGGAAGCAAGAAGGAAGGCTCAAGAATGACTCTCCTTTCATCCACCCCAACCTCCAACATGTTCAAGCCATTGGCCATCAGCCCGCAACTATGCCAGATGCTTGAAAACATGGAGAGAAGGGAGTCAAGGGACCTAGTCACATATGTAAAATACAAGATAATTGCAACACTCTACTTACACACATAGGAAAGTCAAGCATGCACACACACCTCACTCTCTCACACTATAAGACTACATACACATATGCACCAAGCCTTAAGAGAAAAGAGAGTTCTTCCATTAAAAGGATATACACATGAGAGCACATGGAACCAAAAGCTATCTTCTTTACAAAAATGAGCCTCTATATATAGGCTAAGCACATTTCCCCATGTGCTCCTTTTGACTAGCCAAAAAGGAGCACATGCACAAATAACATATCTTTTGAGATCTTCTCAAATATTCCCAAATCTCAAGGAAATGGGAGCATGGGAATTTCAACGTGGGATTTCTATATATCTGCAAAAAGTTGGATTATTTAAGAATGCTTCAACACCATAGCCTAAGGGAAATATTAAAAAAAGTCTTAGGAGAATGTTCACATGGGTAAATCTCCAAAATACAAGAAAGGGTATTTCTATGAACACTAGAGCATGCCTTTACATTAGAGAAATTGTGAGCAACCCTCATAATCCAACACTTTCCTCCCTCTAGACTTTGTCCTCCTCAACAAAACTAAGAGAAGAGGATCATACATAGCTGAACTGTTTGAGTCTTCAAATCTTCAAGTCTTCAGAGTACTGTAGAGTCCTTCAATGCTGAGCGACACAATCCCCCTAAGGGGTAGTCAACCCAACAATCTAGAAGAGCAGCCTTTGTTGCCGAATATGCATCCATCCCATGGAGTATTTCGTGAAAAAAACCTTCAGCCAACAAATGTGATCATAGAAAATCTGAGCCATATGCTTCTCCCAAGAGTCTCCAAATGGTGAGAAACACAATCCTCCTAAGAGGCAGTCAGCCCACCAACTCAAAGAGAACAATAGTTGGAGAAAAGGTTCACATCTTATCCAATTGTTGATTCTTTCAAAGCCTTCCAAGTGGTGGAGTCTTTAGGTGCAAGGTGACAAAATCCTCTTAAGAGGCAGTCAGCCTAGCCATCATGTTGTTGAAGAGACATGTATTGCATTGGACAAGGTTGTTGGAAGACCTAAAAAATAAAAATTTACTGAAAACTAGACATGCACAACAAGACCCATATGGAGATGTGGAGTTTTGGACACCATCCCTCAGAAGGGCAGTCACAAAAACTCCAGTCAAGGGTGCATCATCTTGTAATTTCAAAAGACACCATGGGGCATGCATAACAATTGAGAATATGATAGAGCAAGCAAGGGACCGGCTGCAGGAGCAGTTCAAATCTCGTAGTGAAGTCATTTATCCCTACAACAAGGTTCAAATAACCTAGAATGTGGATCATAGGTGCAAAGTGATTGCAGGAGTAGTGTTCATGTCCCTGACTGGACAGTCGCATCAAGCCAACCATAAATTAAATGATGCTTCATAGCATCCAAAGTTTGTTGGTGGCAGCAACCCAACTTGCATCAAACATATGAATGTGTTCCATATATCACACTATGGTCGAGCCTCCAACATAATCTTGACTACCAAAGCTTAAACACTGATGTGGAATTCTACATCGGTTATCCGAGTGGAGTGATCAAAACTAGATTCAAATATCATCAGAGGATTAGTGCACAAAGAGATGCTAGAATCATTTACAAATATCCTCCCATGATGACTCGGGGAGTGGACATCATCCACAATAATTGTATATCTTGTTGTGGTGTTACTTACGCCCAATTATATGAGCTAAATCTGCTCATTAATAGAATGGGTAAGCCTGAATTTGAAAGAAATTGAACAATAGATCTAGGTTTCCATCCTAGCATAGAAAGCATTCCTCACTGAGGGCAAGACACCAAGAACTGTGCTCACCAAAATAACTCAACTATGTACCTGAGGCAGCATGTCACTTCTCTTTTAAGAAGACATCAAAGAAGAGCCCATCAGCTTCTGTGAGTCCAACATGAAGACCAAGGTACACCATAACCCCCCCCCCCCCATGCTAAGCACCATAACATTCCATCAGCTAGCACAGAAGAGAGATAGGCTCCATTTTGATAAAATTTCAGCAACCACATCCAGAACCTGCAAATAACAGGCAATAAGAAAGGATATCAAGACAACATCTTTCATCAACCTACTCTATGGACTTCCCAGCTATAGCAAAATTTGTTCTAGGAGCTTGAAGATCTCTGAAGGCTTGATCAAGAGTTGTAAATGCCTTATGAGCATGAGGATGATTATATTTTTCTAGATGGACAATCACTAAAACTTTCAAAAGTTTCCTTCATTTATTGTGTTGTTGCACCAAACCTAAGCCCAAACAACTCATAAGCACTTTCAAAATCTGTTGCCTATGTCCTTACCACTTCTTCAAAGTGCTCAGCTTCATTTGAAGATTTAGCTTCCTTAAATGCTGCACGAGGTGGGGAATCCATGAAGGGTTCCATACCAGTATCCTCTTCAATTTTTCTTATAGATGGACCTGCTTATGTCATCTGAGTTGCAAAGAGTAGTTCGGAATAGTTCCACAGTTTGAACCAATAACAAGAATGTTCTCTTTTCAAGCTAGCCATGGATGCATAGAATGCATCTATGAACTCTATCATCTGCTAGGCAAAATATCAGAACCAGACTATAAACCAATCTTGCCATTTGTGTAGAGCATATCATGCCCATTGTTGGAGTTAGACGTCTGCGGAAGCACGCGAACAACACAAGGAAGAAGAAGAAGCTTGGAGCACAACACACAAGACTGAATGTATTACTAGAGAATGTACAAAGATAAGTAGCCCATTAGGGCAATAGGCGTATATACAAGCCGGGGGAAAAAAACCTCCTAAAGAGGGAAAAAAGTGCCCCGGCAGTCCTAGAGTGTCCACACACATCACTACCTAAATATATCAACAAATCCCCCCTGGGAGTGATGCGGTGAACAAAGAGCTGGCACTCATGTATAAGGAAGTGCCAAGCTATGTGGAAATCACTCCACAAAAGGAAGTAAGCCCAAAGCTTTGCGGAAAGCTTCAAACTTCTCCCTAGGCAGAGCCTTCGTGAAAAGGTCTGCAATGTTCTCCTGCGTGGGCACATATGCCAAGCTGATCTCCCCAGCAGAGAACCTCTCCCTGACATAGTGATAATGCACCTCAATGTGCTTAGTGCGAGCATGGAACACAGGGTTCCTCGCAACTGCCAATGCGCTCTGACTGTCAGTGAAGATGGTGGTGGCAGAAGACTGGCCAACACCCAAATCAGCCATAAGGCATCTGAGCCACACACACTCAACAGTCGCTGTGAAAGCTGCCCTATACTCAGCCTCACAACTGGAAGTGGCCACAGTAGGCTGCTTCTTGCTCAACCAAGATATACATGAGCTACCAAGCATGAAGCAAAAACCACTGGTGGACACACGAGTGTCATAGCAACCAGCCCAATCTGAGTCAGAAAAAGCATGCAAATCTGGCGGTAGTGATCCCCCCTTGGGATAAAACAACCCAAGTAGCCGAGTACCACTCAAGTAGCGAAAGATGCGCTTAACCGCTTTCCAATGCGTGACTCCTGGGCAATGCATAAACCTGCTCATCTGTGAGACAGAAAACTGAATATCTGGCCGAGTAATGCATAAGTAAATCAAGCATCCAACAGCCTGCTGATAGAGAACAGCATCAAATGCATCTCCAGCATCATGAAGACTCAATCGTAAACCTGTCTCCATAGGAGTGGCAATAGGCTTACAGTCTTCAAGGCCAAAACGCTGCAATAATGTGTCAATATATTTCGTTTGACACAAAGCCATTCCACCATCAACGTGCATAAACTGAATGCCCAAATAGTGATGCAAATGCCCCAAATCAGACATCTCAAATGAGGCATGCAAATCAGCCTTAAAATCAGCAATATGTGTCCCAATAGGACCAGTGAGCAGCATGTCATCAACATAGACAACAATGATCAGAAGCACATCATTAGCACGCTTAACATATAAGGTGCTTTCAGTTGGACTGTTCTCAAAACCATGTGCAATCAGATAGGCATGTATCTTCTCATACCAAGCACGTGGTGCTTGCTTTAAACCATATAACGCCTTCTTTAACCTGCACACCTGGTTTTCATGCCCTTTCTGCACAAAGCCACGGGGCTGAAAAACATACACTTCTTCATGCAAGTCACCATTCAGAAATGTTGTTTTAATGTCCAACTGATGTACATTCCAACCATGATGGGCTGCAAGTGCACAAATGCTCCGAACAGTAGTCATACGGCATGTAGGTGCAAAGGTCTCATCAAAATCAATGCCTTTTTCCTGCGCATAACCCTTTGCAACAAGCCTAGCCTTATACCTGTCAACTGTACCATCAGGTTTACGCTTCAGCTTGTATACCCACTTAGTGCCAATGGCCTTCTTGCCAGGAGGCAAGTCACATAAAGACCATGTACCATTCTTCATTATAGCATCATATTCAGATTGCATAGCAGCCATCCAATTTTCTGAATTTTGTGCTTCATCAAAAGAAACAGGCTCATTCTCATCACAGAGACTAGATGCAGCCATAGCATAGCAATCAGATGCAAAGGAGGTACTATGAGAGCCTGAACGAGTACGATATGACAAAGGTGCATCTAATTTGCTGTCACGCAAAGTCTGCACCAGCCATTTTGGCATAGTTTTTGCCTGTTCAATATCAGCTCTCTCATCAACAAGTGCATCATGTAAATCTGCATCAGAAATGGAATGATCTGCATCATCATATGAAACCTGCAAAGGCTGAGAAGTTGCCTCATTAGGACCAGCGTTAGCCTGTCCACCTGTAAAAAGAGGCATCAAAGTATCATACATGTCTTTGGAGCTAACAGATGTCTCCTTAGTACATGAAAGCAATGGCTGAATAGCATCTTCCACAAAGACAACATCACGGCTAACCAGAATGCGTTTAGTCTGTGGATGATACAGACGATAGCCTTTACTTTCAGAACTGTACCCAACAAAAATACATTTTACTGCCTTATCATCCAATTTTCTGCGATGTTGTTCAGGCACTAATGCATATGCCAAACAACCAAAAACACGCAGATGAGCAACAGATGGCTTGCGGTCATGCCAAGCCTCATATGGAGTGATAGACTGCAACGCTTTGGTGGGACACCTATTCAGTACATATGCTGCACACATGACAGCCTCAAGCCAGAAACTATGTGGTAAAGCCTGACTTTTGACCATGCACCTCGCCATCTCCATGAGTGACCTGTTCTTTCGTTCAGCAACTCCATTCTGTTGAGGTGTATACGGCACTGTACACTGGTGTTTTATCCCACGTTCAACCAGAAATGCATTAAAATCTGAAGACATATATTCCCCCCCTCGATCAGAACGGAGGGTGCCCATTTTACATGCTGACAGATTTTCAGCCAAAACCAAAAACTGTTTGAAGCACATGAACACTTCGGACTTTGCTTTGAGTGGATATACCCATGCATGCCTGGAAAAATCATCAATGAAAGTCACGAAGTAAAGGTAATTTCCAAAAGAGGGTGTCTGCATAGGACCACAGACATCACTATGTACAAGCTGCAATTTCTGCATAGCCCAAATTGAACCATCTTTTGGAAAGGAAGAACGCTGCATTTTGCCCAAAATACAGCCTTCACAAACATGTTTTCCAGGTGCCTCAAGTTTGGGCAAAGAGGACACCATTTCAGATTTCTGCAGGCGTAACAAACTAGCAAAATTCAGATGACCAAAGCGTGCATGCCAAAGCTTTGCATCTGACATAGCCTGAGAATCATGAACTGCACATGCCGAATCATTCACAGATCTTTCATAGTCTATGAGCTTATACAGCCCACGACATAAAATGCCAGAAGCAATAATCACATCGCCATTTGAGAGATCATGGACTGTACACCTGTCATCAACGAATTTCACAACCAAGCCAATCTTGGCTAATGCAAAAACTGATAACAAGTTCTTTTTGATCCCTGGCACAAATAAAGCATCTGACAAAGTGAAAGAACTACCATCAGCAGTAGTCAGAATGATCTTACCAACTCCCATAACAGGATAAGAGGAGTTATTGGCGCATGTGACAGTATTCCCTGTAGGGGCAGGCTCGAGTGAAGAGAAGAAACTGCGCTGCGAGGTAATATGTTTGGTCGCCCCACTGTCAAAGTACCAAACATCTGAGTCTACTGCAGACATGCACTGATCATGAGAAGATGGGTGAAAACTGCAGACAGTAGTAAACGCCCATTCTTCTTCCTGCACAAGATTTGCAGACTCTGTTTTTGGTGTAGAGGCCTCTACAACAACCATTCCAGCCTCTTTCTTCTTTGCCTCTTTAGCAGCCAGTTTTGGACAGTTCTTTATAATATGATCATTTCCTTTACAGTACTTGCAGAACAATTTCTGCTTTTCTGATTTCTTCTCATCTTTATCCTGGTTCTTCGATTGTGCAGCATTTGCAGATTTCTGCTTACTAGTAGAAGAGCTCCATTTTCCTTTGCCCTTCTGACTAGCCAGGAAAGCTTGATCTGCAACACGCATAATGGACCTGTTCTGCCTGGACTGATCTTCCTGCAACAGAACAGAGACTAATTCCTCAAATGACAAGGCATTCGGATTGCCTTTCATCATCAATCGAAGAGTAGAGGCAAAACTCTGATATGAATCAGGAAGGCCATTCAGAACGGTCTGCACAAGTGAGCTATCTGGTATAACCTCATCAGCAGAAATCAATTGTTCCTTCAGGTCTTTGATCTTTGTAAGAAAACTGTCCATCGAATCACCTTCATTCATGTGCTCACTCTCCAACTGTTTTCGGAGGTAAGCAACACGAGCCTCATTCCTAGCCTGGTACAAAGTGGTAAGTGTATCCCAAGCATCCTTTGCTGTTCTGCAAGAGCGAATGTGAGGAATAATGGCACGTTTGACAGACAAAGCTATCAATCCATGTGCCTGGGCATCTCTGCCATCCCAACGAATCTGCTCTGCAGTAGGTGCAACAGAAACAGCAGCACGAACAGGAATCTGCGGAATATCATCTTCGACACCATCTTCATCAGCTCCAACACCTGTATTTGTAGTACCTGTCGTTACAGGTGTAACAGGACGTCTTTCAACACCCTGCACAATGTTCCACAATCCTTTTGCAACCAGTACATGTCGCATCATATAAGCCCATAATGGGTAGTTGGTACCATCCAACTTATCCTCAACAGCCAACATACGGAATACATCACTGCTTTCAGCCATGGCCGGTGACTAAAATACCTTGATGCAGAAAATTGACTGTATCTCAAAAAGTTGAACAGAACTGCCCAGACGAGTTCTGCTAGACCTGTAGCAGACTTCGAGACGCTTAAACTGGCGAACAGAAACTGGTATATACCTTTGGCACAAAAGGACGAAATAGCCTGCACAAGCACTGCAATAGTGCGTTCGGAGGCCGAAACGAGCTCAGATCGCGATTTCGGCACCACAAGGCGAAGCTGTTTTGATCTCGGAAACACTCTGAGTATGCTCACCAAATTTTGTGCGAATCTGAGACTGCAAACGGAGGAGTGTTGACGGCGCCCTAGAAGAAGCAACGACCTGCTCTGATACCAATTGTTGGAGTTAGACGTCTGCGGAAGCACGCGAACAGCACAAGGAAGAAGAAGAAGCTTGGAGCACAACACACAAGATTGAATGTATTACTAGAGAATGTACAAAGATAAGTAGCCCATTAGGGCAATAGGCGTATATACAAGCCGGGGGAAAAAAACCTCCTAAAGAGGGAAAAAAGTGCCCCGGCAGTCCTAGAGTGTCCACACACATCACTACCTAAATATATCAACACCCATCCTAAAACAAGTTTATAAATAGATGCAGTTGTACTAAGAGCTCTAGGTAGGCAAAAATTAGGGATGTCGTGCCAAAAGATTCTTATGTCACCACTACTTTCTTTCAGTTGCATATGTCCTATTGATAATTAATTAATTGTTACCAATAATGCTACAACATCTTCGAAATTCACTAGACCAGGTAAAAAAGTGCAAAGCTCCAGAATTTAACTCAAACTCCTGTTGACGACATGATTGCTCCTACTTCATCTACATTTGTATCCGCATGAGTGCATCTCCATTTTGTATCTAGGAGGCACTCCATTTCTAGTCTATTTCCATTTTATATTGTATTTTCTTTGTATTTGGGTACCTTGCCATGTGCTTCTACTAGTTGTATTCATTCTCCTTTCAGGAGACTTATCCCACATATGATGTACTTTTGAGAGCCCCTCCCAAATCTATATAAGGAGGGCCTCTCCCCTCATTTGTACTTGGTTAGAAGCTTGAGGAGCCTACTCCATGCTCTTGGCAAGCTCATTTCTAATCCACATGAGTTTACCCATTTCATGTTCTACTCATTTTGTGTCTCACACATTCTTTGCTTTGTGAGAGTACTTTACTTTTCATTTTGCTTTTGCGTGTGTACTCTCTACATGGTATCAGAGCGTTAGGTGGAGGTCTTGGTGGTGATTTTGGTGGCGGTGGTGATTGAGTGTTGGTGGTCTTGGTTTCGCATCATTGAAAATACAACCTTATGCCTTTGGATCCATGCATCTCTATATGGTTGTATGTGTCTACGTACTACGTATATAGGTGTATCCTCCACTAAGAGCTTCTGTCCCCCAAGCTAGAGGCCCTTATCCAAATGGATATCCCCTCCATAAGTATACAATAACAACAAAATGAAAGTCTAAGAGTTGTTTGTACGTTCACGCATGCGCGCATACACACACACTTATATATATATATATATATATATATATATATATATATATATATATATATATATATATATATATATATATATATATATATATATATATATATATATATATATATATATATATATATATATATATATATATATATATATGCGTGCGCGTTAATGCATGTACATATGTCTGTATATGTGTAGATGTGTATACATATGTGTAAATGTGTGTATGTGTGTGTATATGTATATAAGAGTGCATGTGTGAATGTTTTTAATCATGTATCTGTGTCTTGAAATGTATAGCCTACCTCCTTGGACATCCACCTTTCTATCCAATCCATTTCTCCATCCTTCCTTCCCATCCTTCCACACACCTCCAAGACACCTTTTTCCATTCCCACCTCCATTGACCTTCTCCCCCGTCTCACCTCCCCGACCCACTGCATTTCCTCTTTCTCCTCTCCACCAAGCAGTACAAGAGAACCCCTCTGTAAATTACTCTTCAACCTTTGTAAATCTTGTATTCACACCCATGCACACACCCACTCTCACCCCACTATTCACAGTCACTGCACTTGAAACCACATCCAGTGACATGGATATACCACTGCCCACTGCACCACCGCTCACTTCCTTCATGATACCACCATATTTAGGCACCCCAATGTTTTCCACAATCACCACTACATCCACATTTCCCTCCCCATTTCCCTTACCCCCTGCATCAACACCCACACCCACCGCATCTTCATTTAGCACACCATTAATATTATCACCCACTATAGACACTGCATTTCGTCAGATGTTCACCTGCATGACTCAAGTAAGAGATGAATTTACATCTCTTGGAACCAGTTACCAGACACTACAGAAGACAACCAACGATTTACAGTCGCAGCTAAATTCATTGTCGATCGAGAATGCCTCACTAAACACCCGCTACCAAGAGCTACGAGAGGCATACCATAAACTTGAACTAGAAAGTGAAGAAAAGACAATAGAGGCCATCACTGACATAGACAACTTGTTAAGAGCTCAGACCATTCACAATGCGATACTTACTAGGAACATGGGACTGCTCAGACGGCACTTGGTAGCAGCTAAAGAAGAAAAACAACGTCTATAGGAACAGAACAGAGAGAATTTGGAAGCTTCTATAGATCCACCAGACCAACCGTTGAGCCCCAGTCGCTTTAAAGCTGTTCCTTCAGAATCTATGAAAATGTTACTAGATGATCATGTCAGATTGCTAGATGAATATGACAACATGAACGAGGAATTCCAGAAGCTCAAAGAAGACCACAAAGTGCTCCAATTGAGAGCACCTATACAGTAAGGACTACGAGCTCCTATGGACCCATCTCCTAACATCATCGAGGAACTCAACTCATTATGGGCCCATGTATTAACTCTTAAATCACGGATAGCAGTACATGAAGCACCCCCCAGGCCAGACTCCCCATCAGAAATACCAACAGAGGAAGAAACAGTGACTATTCCGGTGGAGGAAACTTTTGAAGAAGCATATGAACCCCAACCCATCCCAGGCGGACGAGTCACGGCCGAAGGCCAGATGAATTTTGAACTTCCCACTCCCGCATGGATGAAGACGGTTGAAGAGTTTGGAAGAACCCACTCAGCACGGGTAGAGGCACAATTACACGCAATGGCAATGATAGAAGAAAGAATTTTACAATCTCCTTATTTTTCTCACTTGGCCCCTCGCAAATACATATCCGGGCATGAGCTACAATACAAGCCTTATTTTATGTTAATGGCAGAATATCAGCTGGCCATAGAAAAAGAAACAGGCAAGAAACCCTCTCACGTGACTCAGTTTGAGCCTGAAGACTTGCCACCAAAAGCACAGAGAGGAGCCATCTTTCAACCAACTTGGCACCAGGATCTATTACAAGAATATCCTGAAATGATGAGCACTTGGGTCAAGGCTCCTCTCCACTTGAAGTACAACCCATGCTCGGGACCCGTCCCACATTGCCACTCCTGGAAGGCATTTGCCATTAAAGTACAGAACATAAGCAATGCCAGGATTGGCTCAATTACCCTTATTTCAGGCCACCCAATGGACCACCAACAGTTGGATACATGATGGCAACGATTCACCACTGGCTCCCTCGCTTACGTCGAATGGATGATATAGCAGCGCACATGACTGTCAAAATATTTTTCATGCTGCAGATGGTATTCAAGGTCTTCTGTCGACTCAAGGCACCACATGTAAACACCCCGGGTTTTGATCATGGAAATCTAGATTTCGCTTATGACATGAGTACGACACCATTGCTCCCGGTGTATTATGACTGACACTGTCGAATCAAATACTTACCGGCGTGCTATAAGGAGACCTTTGAAGAAATGTTCACCACCGGTTTTTGGAGTATCACTCAAAAGTGTTCATAAGCAGGCCTACACATCTACTGCAATTATTTGCATGTGAACAACTGGTATACTCAACACATTACAGACTCCCGCCACCAGAGGAACCTCAGCCCATCAATTGGGAGAAGCTTGAAGCTGATCTTGCCCAAGGTATCTACATTTCAGAACACACCCTCACTCAGGACCTCCTATAGAGTTACATCTGACAGACCCCACAACAAGGTTCTGCCGAGGAGGATAGAAGCAAGAGGGAGGGGGGTGTTGGCAGTAGCCAGAGGCATAGAAGACGCGGAAGCATGTAGAGATAGAGCATAATGAATTAGCAGGGAGCTAGTCGAATCATTTTTTCAAACAAATATATTTCAAAATACTTTTCAAAAACCTTCAACAATGATTTTCACCACTTTTGTACCATATGTAACATAGAGAAACCCTTTTTGTAATTTATAGCTCCATTTTATGCAAGCCGAGGAGTCCTCAAGCTTGAGGAGCTTATGTAGAATGAGCGTACCAATTTTGGTTATTTTTAGACACCGTTTACCCTTTCAAGTAGCATCTAGAACCTATTTTTTAACTATGCCAGTCACTAGATGTGAAACCGGTCAAAACTAGTCTAGAATCTATAAAAAGAGCTAGAGAGCTCATTTTGGAGGTTAGCTTGCTTGAGTAGAGAAGAGCTTACAGCTATTTTGAGCTTGTAAGAGTGTTCTTGAGTAATAGAGTTGATTTCCTACCTTCCATTGTGTCTTGCTTCTCTCTTCGTTGTGTGTGTGTGTGTATGTGTGTGTGCATCTTTATGCTTCTCACCATCACTCTCACTTCATCTCATATTCATGATCTTCATATCACTCCTATCTCTTCCACAGATTGACATGAAGGAGGAGGAGCTTCTTAACGTGGTTCTCACCATTGTGCTAGAGCAAAAAAAGGGAAGACAAGAAGAAAGATACACACTAGAAGCCTTTATCGATTGATTATAATAAGACAAATACAATGTTGAAGCACAATACAATCCAATGCTTCTGTGCAAAATCCCATAGAGTGCTCAGTTACAAAATACCAAATACCCAAGGAACTTGTTGCTGCCGGCCTCCTTTGCACCAAACCTCCACCTTCTCCAAGCCTGCACTTGTGCACACCTTGCACCAAGCTTCCACTAAGGGGGAGGGATGGGTACCTTCTGTCGGCACGCGCACACTTCGATAAGACCTTGGGATCCTTGGGGGAATAGCTTAGCACTTCTCTGCACACTTCCTTGGTCACTCTTCATGCACACCTTGCACTTCACTTCTCTGTGCTGCACATTGTGTGTCTCTTGCACTTCTCTCTCTTGCCTTTAAAAAATATATATATTTTTATATATACATCTTAAATAAAAAATAAAATAAAACCTTATTTTTTTTTGAAACACGGTGCTGAAAAAATGAAAAGATAAAAATTAAAATTAAAAGATAAAAATAAAAGTAAAAATAAAAGATAAAAATAAAAGTAAAAATAAAAGATAAAAAGTAAAAACAAAATAAAAATAAAAATTAAAAGAAAAATAAAAAATAAAAATAAAATAAAATAGAAACGGGGGGGAGGGGCGGCAAGGGGGGGGGGGGGGGCGAGGGGGGGGGGATGTGTCAGAGCGGGGGGGAGGGGGGATGTGTTAGAGGGGGGGGAGGGGGGGAGGCAGGGGCAGGAGGGGGGGTGTCAGAGTGGGGGGGGGGGGGGAGCTGTCAGAGTGGGGAGGGAGGGGGGGCGGCAAGAGAGAGAGAGAGAGAGAGAGAGAGAGAGAGAGAGAGTTTTTTTTAATTCTGAATTTTTTTCTGAAAAAATTCCCTAGGGGGAGTTTTTTTTTTTGGCAAGGAAAATGTCCAAAATTAAAGAAAAATAGAGAAAAATTCCAAAAAAATAACCTAAAAAATCCAAGAAAATCTGAAAAAAAATCTCAAAAATTCTCTACAGGGTCTAGGGCAATTTCCTCAATCAAAACTACAGAGAGCTTCCTTTATTCCTCTAGTTTGGGAAGAAAATGACTATTGAAAGGGATGCGAAATGCTAGAAAAAATCTAAAAAATGGTTGAAAATTTTCCAAAAAATTTCCAAAAATTGTACCTTTGCAGAGGTTATGAAATGCCTTCTAAATTTGCTAAAACTCAAGGAACAAGCATGAAAGGGATAAAGAAAACTACTAAAACTTAAGCAAAATGAAATGAGAAGGTTATGTACAACTTGGACAAATTTTGCAGTTCCAGGTGATCCATAAATCTTCAAGCGTGTTGATGGTAGGCCTTGAGCCTTGATATGTTGACCAGTGGTAAGGCCTCTCCTCTTAGCATCTCTAACTCCACAGCACCCCAATTTAGCATTGTTTTAACTCGATAAGGTCCTTCCTAGTGTGGAAGCCATTTTCCTCTCACTTGTGTTTGAAGATGAGGTCTATAGAGAAGAACGAACATGCGTGCCTCTATGTTGTTGTTCCACAGATTTCGATCATGTGCCTCCTTCCTCTTCATCTGAGTCTCGATCAATTGTTTTGTTGCTAGTAGATGTATCTCCTCTACTTTATGCAATGCTCCAAGCCTCTGAGAAACACCACAATCTTTCTTTCCCTGCATGAATGCTACTTTAGGTGATCCATGTAAAAATTCAAAGGGCTCAATTGGCAATATGCCATAAACCAGTTGGAATGGAGAATATCCCGTGGCCTCTTTGTAAGCTAACCTATATGCCCATAAGGTACCTTGATAATCAATGCCCTAGGAGGTGGGCTGTAGCATACATTCCTTCCTTAACATGGAAATTAATACTTTATTTGTTGATTCAGCCTGTCCATTAGCTCTTGGATAGTAGGCACAAGAGGTCCTATGTAGAATTCTATACCTGTTGAAAATTTCCTGTAGGACCTTATTCACAAAATGAGTACCCTAGTCTGTATAAATCTCAAGTGGACATCCAAACCTGCAAATGATGCTATTGTAAATGAAATCAGCCACAGTTTGGGCGGTGCAGTCAGGTGATGCAATAGCTTCAGCCCATTTCGTCGCATAGTCTGTGGCTATCAATAAATACTTCTCTCTTTTTGGAATCGACAGAGGGTAGATAGGCCCTACAAAATCTAACCCCCACTTCTCAAATGGTTTCCAAGAAGTGGAAATAATCAAGGGGTTATGCCTCTGCTTGGTGGGCTTAGGTCCACACCTCTCACATGCTTTTCCCCACTCATCAGCATCTTTGAATAATGTAGGCCACCATAAACCAGCATCAAGGATCCTCTGACTCATAATATGCCCTGGAAGGTGCCCACCACCTGTTCCTTCATGTGCAGATTGAAGAACTTCCCTCACTTCTTCTTCTTCCAAGCACTTCCTAGACCTGTCATCCTCTTCCTGTCTATAAAATTTATCTTCAATGAAGGTATAAGGTCTGCTCTTGATTAGCAGTCTCTTCCTTTGCATAGCACTAGCCTTCTCTGGATATACTCCAGTTTTAATGAAATTCTTGATATCATAATACCAACCTTGAGCTTGTACAGCAAACAGATTAGCATCTGGAAAATCGTCATTGACTCCACTAGCTTGATCCATCATATTGATCCTAGATAGGTGATCCGCCATAACATTTTCTTTACCTGGTCTATGGACTACAGAAAAATCAAACTCTTGGAACAAAAGTAGCCACCTCCATATCCTCCCAGTTGCTTGTGGCTTGTTCAATAAATGCTTGAGTGGTTGATGATCAGTGATGATGACAAACTTCACACCTAGCAAATAATGACGAAATTTTTGTACTACAAAGACCATTGCTAGAGCTTCCCTTTCTATTAAGCTATAATTCTTTTCAGCTTTAGTCAAAATTCTACTAGCATACTGGATAGGCCTGTCAAGTTTGAATTCTTCACTATGTTGAGCCAATACTGCACCCACTGCATATGCACTGGCATCTACATGCACATGAAAAATTTTTTACCAATCTGGGGTGATAAGAATTGGTGCAACCACCAATTTGGATCTTAATGTCTGATAAGCCTTTTCTTCTACCTCTTCCCATTTAAATGGCACTTCTTTACCTGTAAGTCTAGCCAGTGGCCTGGCTATCTCTGCATACATTTCTATAAACCTTCTATGGTATCCAGTATGCCCCAAGAAACTTTGAATCTCTTTAGGAGATTTAGGTTTAGGCAACTTCAATATAGAAATGATTGTATCAGGATCTGGGGCCATACCTTTAGCCGACACCACATGTCCCAAGAGAGTTCCTTCTGTCACAAGGCAATGACATTTGTTTGGGTTGAGCTTTAGCCTAGTCTCGCCGCATCTCTTAAAAACATTATGCAGCTGTCGCAAGTGATGGTCCAAACAATCTAAAGGGGTCTCATTGTGAGAACGTGAAAATGAAGAGAAGTCATCCATGAAAATTCTAAGTGTTTCCAGCAATAAAGGACCAAAAATGAGGTTGACAGTTCTGTTAAAGGTGGCTGGAGCATTTCTGAGACCAAATGGCATTTTTACATACACGTATGTTCCCCAAGGTGTTATAAAAGCAGTCTTTTCACGATCCTCTGGGTGTATTGATATTTGATTATAGCCACTAAAGCCAACCATAAAGCTATATAATGCATGTCCAGCCACTTCTTCAATGTCTTGCTCTGCAAATGGCATTGGGAATCCATCTAGAATGGTCGCCTTGTTGAGTGCTCTAAAGTCAACACAAATTCTGAGTTTATTGGTATTCTTCTTCAGTACTATAACCATAGGTGAGAGCCACTCTGAGTGTTCCACAGGAATGATGATTCCTGCATCCTCCATCTTCTGTATTTCCACATAGACAGCTTCAACATATTTTGGGTTAAGTCTATAACTCTTCCCTCGTATTGGTTTGGCTCCCTCAACCAGGGGGATTCTATGCTCTCCATAACTGGCAGGCACTCCTTCTAAGTCTTTATAATGCCATGCAAAAATATTTGTATAGTGGGTCAAGAAGGATTTTACCTTTTCAAGGAGCCTTGGGTGGCTCCACAACCAAGTGGCCACCAAAACTGGACGATTATTGTCTTGAGTGCCTAATTGTATTTCTTTGACAGTGTTTCTCTCTACCATATTATCTTTTTTATCATATCCATCCTTGTTTTCTTCTGCAAGCTTTTCGTTCATTGTTTCATAAGCAGGGGTATTTTGGATCTCAATGCATTCCTCCTTATCCTGCATCCATCCTGCAGGGATTTCTTGAATTGGGAAAGAGCATTCTTCACTAGTATGTTTTACCTTGTCTTTAGCTTTTGAAACTTCCTTCTCTATTGTTGTTACCTCCTCCTCCAAGTTGTATTTGAGGGGTGTCTTCCTGCCCCTTCTGTGGTCTGTGATGGGCTCTCCTAATCCATCAACCTGAACTTTCTCCTGATTTTCATCATAACCTTCAGCTGTGCAAGAATTATTAAGAAAAATTCCAAAACAAGAGGAAGAGTTGCTTGCTTGGAGCCAATTTAGAATATCCTCTTCTTCCTCGAAATCTATTTGGGGTTGGTCCTCTGTTTCTGGTTCCATGCAAATGCCCAACTGTTTGCATCATGCTGGTGTTCCCTTGAGTATTTGGGCCCTCTTCTAAATGTATCTGAGTCAGCTCTTGCCCTTTCTTTTGTACCCACATAGTGTCTTTGCCGCAAACATGGATGAAACTTGCATGCCTCAACCATGGTCTTCCAGTTAAGAGGGGAAATCCTCCTTCAACCTGGGGCAGTCTTAAAACCACAAAATCTAGAATGAAGAGATTACCTTGTACTTCAAGTGGAACTTTTGGGATCACTCCTAAGGGCCTTACTTTGCTTTGATCTGCCAAAGTAACAGTGAAATTTGCAAGCCTTGAAGGGTGTAGTCCAATCTTTTCCATTGTATGTTCAGGCATCAAGTTAATGCCAGAACCACCATCCACAATAACTCCTTGAAACTCATGACAGTTGATAGATACTATCAGTTGAGGACTCTTATCATCTGTAAGGGGTGCTTCCCCTACACTTTTACCTTATGTATAACAGGAGTCTTTGCCACCAAACTTGTAGTGGAAGCCTCATCAATTATCTGCAATAGTTCTGACCTGAATTTCCCATCCATATTTATTAAATAAAAAATACTAACCTCCTTTTTCATGGACTTGAGTAGTTTTAAGCCTCTGATTCCTTGAGAGCATGGGTTCCAATTGACTTATCAAACTCCTCATGAGCCCTGTTGAATGCATGCCCAATAGCATCACTGGTACATATGAGATCTCCTTTTTGCCTTGTATCTGCACATGCGGTGGCCTTGTCTTCAGGTGTCTCTTTGTCTTTGTTCAATCCATCAAATCTTGATTCTTGAACTATATCTACTTGAGCCTCTCCCTTGTTTAGTGTCTGTACAGTAAAAGATTCAATTTCTTCTAACTATACCACCCTAGTAGATGGTGATGGCTCATTGACTTGATCTAATATTTCTTCTTTGTGCACCGAAATCATTTAAATGTGGGGCCCGGATGAAGAGTCTTGATTCTTAGAACAACAAGTTGTATAGTGGTCTTTGGCCTCTGGGCAGTTTCTCCAAGGAGGAGCATTTTTTGGTAGAGTGCACCTACTTTGATAGTGCCCACATTCTCCACATCTAAAACAAATGATTGGCCTTCTAGGCCCATTTCCAAAATTATTCCTCTCTCTAGGGTTGTAATTGTTACCTTCATTGGGTGCAGCCACCATTACATTTGCTGGTGGTAGGGGTCCTCCTTGTGTCCAATATGTTGTTGCAGGTATTCCCCTTGATTGGCATTCCTGGGCCTCATGACCAGCTTTCTTGCATAATTGGCAAGTCACACTTAACAAAGGACATTCACTTACTATATGAACTTGCTTGCTGCACATGGTACACCAAAGTCCACTCTTGATGTCACCCCCTTTGAGTTCCTGCAACTCCTATCGCAGCTGAGACAATTCCTCTGCTTGGGCTTCCTCCTCTTTTTGGAGCTTTAGTGCTTCAATCTCTCTTCTCAACTGAGTACAGTATTCTCCTCCTCTTTGTGGGGCTTATTCCTTTTTAAGCCC
This sequence comes from Ceratopteris richardii, assembly GCA_020310875.1. Lineage (NCBI taxonomy): Eukaryota > Viridiplantae > Streptophyta > Polypodiopsida > Polypodiales > Pteridaceae > Ceratopteris > Ceratopteris richardii. Next base: position 26,013,210 of record CM035413.1, read on the forward strand.
TCCAGCTCCTTCCTTAGCTGGATTACTGGATCCTCCATTTCTATAGAATATGGTAGTTGAGAAGAAGTTGCTTCATATTGTTGCCTTATCTACTCAAGTCGTGTAGCTGTGTTGATGAACTCCTCTATGGAGGATGTAGGCAACACTAATTCCTTGATTTTACATTGGGTGGCCACTGGAAGTAGCTTAGCTAACCATTTCTTAGCAAAAAAGTTGTTGGAAACAATGTCCCAATTGGTCAAGATTATCCTGAATTTATAGCATAATTAGCTGTTGTCTTTAGCTCTTGTACAAGCAAAGGCGTTGGGCGCCGTGGTTAAGACAATATCCTCTCAATGAGGCGACCCGAGTTCGAATCCCCTTGGGGGCAGCGCGCGGCAGTTTTTTATATAATGCTTTTTCAGGAGATAAAGCACAAGTGGACAGCGATGAAAGAAGACGGACGGACAATTAGTGATTGCGATAGATTTTTGCTTTACTTTTGCGATCGTAATTTGGAGCTTTTCATATGCTTTATTTCATGGACCTGTGACATGAGCCTAAGGGCCTACCTCACTTCCAACATTTGGTATCAGAGCACTAAGGTTTTGGTTTCAGAACTTTAGATCTTTGGCATCAATGCATTAAGGCTCATTCATATCCCAGGTTCCCAGAATTCCAGATTTACAACATATGATTTGAAAGCATCTTCTAACATTTGACATTTGACATACACACTTAATCTAGATGAGTAGAGATTTGAGAATTAGACACTTCAGTTACATTCATCAGTGTGGAGTACGAAGTTGATGATCTGTTAGCAGCCGAATATTTTTGGAAGAGTATGCAAATACTTTACAAAAGTATTATTTGAAGACCAGACTTGATGAAGAGAAGACTACTTCAAATTCAAGGAAGAACAATGGTTCAGAGAAGATGAAGAAATCAGATCAACATCAAATCACAGGTATCAGTTTCTACTATCAGATTATCATTTGCAGGTCATATCTTAGAAGAGCAGTTATGAAGAGATTTGAAGAAATTCAAGGAATGCTTTTATACGCTTTCATCATTTGAAAGTTAAAGGCTACATCATAACAGGCATCTAGAGGTTTTTCTAGAGAGTTTTGAGAAGATCTCTTTCATGGCAATAAAGTTCATCTAAGAAGACAAATGTAAAGATGAGATGAGTATTTTCAGCCAATTTTCTGTTGTAAGTTGGTTGGATATCAAGGTAAAAATGTATCTAGAGAAGGTAACTCTAGAAGGGCAATTCATCATTCAGACAACGATTGGTGAATTTAGTCATTTCAGACATTTGAAGCAGAATTTTTATTCAGAGATATGAGGAGATGATAAAACATGTTTCTATATTCACTTCCATTTGTATACCATGTTTGTTTTTTTCTCTTACTCATAGCATTAGAGGAAGAGAAAAGTTCATTCGAAGAAGCCAAGAGTGTTTGCTACTTCAAGATGAACAGAACAAAAGGTATGGAAGAGAAGTTTGAAGATGTTGACATCATCAGGTGGAAGAAAGATGCAGAAGAAGAAAGTCCATCATTTCCAAAAGAAAAGTAAGGCTTCCTTTTCTCATATATTTTCCATATACTTTTCCTATTTTATCCTCTACATCCAAAGACAAGTCTACGAGAACATCTTGTTTAAAGAAGAAGCAATTTCTTGTTTTGCATTACACTTGGTCATGATTTAGTAGATTTGACAAAGAATTGCATTGAGAGAAAGAAAAGCAGCAGATATATGTTTTGACTCATATGTATATGAGTTATGAAGCTTTTAAGCAGGCAGCTTATATGTTCCCTCAAAGAATTCTTGGAGTGTCAATACAGAGCTACTTGGTATATGACAAGTTGCAGAGAAGTATATTTCTTCTTTATCTAACTCTTGAGGTAAAAGAGTTTTTTGTAGCAGATGTTGAAGACTTGGGTTGAGGTTTTATGTTTGGAAAAGGTTACCTCATATTCAGTATTTTCAGAAACTTCAGAAAATTCAGAATCTTGTTGATGTAACAGTCAGTTGAAGAATCTACTTTCTATGATTGTCTAGTTTTTTGGATACATGTTTGTATTCAAAAAGGTGTTCCATCATATCCTATCACTTGATTGAGAAGTGGAGTTAACCAAAAGAAGATCAAGCAGATACTATCACATTTCACCCGGGTAAAATATGAAAGTTATGAAGTATCAACTTGCAGCTTTTGGAGTTCTCAAGGTGAGAAGTTTGTCCACTTATGGTTCAAGTAGGAATTTCAGATTCCTTAAAAGATTTGTTTGAAGAAAAGTTCTACAACTTTTTGAGAAGCATGGACACTTGGAGACATTCAGGTAGCAAATCAAACATTCAGACATGAAGGTTTGATAAGAGCAGATTCTACACAGGAGAGATCATTGATCTTGTATGATCTTGAACATTTATGAGTCAGTTGTCTATCCTTTGTTTGGTAAGGTTCTTAGCATTGGAAGAAGTAAGTCAAAGATTCCGATTCTATCAAACATGTGTTGCAGAGAAAAAGAAGATACTTGTTATGTTACAGAAGATTATGGATCCTAAACTTTTGTTTCAGATACAAGTATTGATCACTAAAGATCAGATTTATTGAAATAAGGAAGACGTTCCACATTTCATAAAGTCTGATATATTTGAAGAATACTGGATACTAGTGTTAAATCATCTAGGGGGTGATGAAACATGAAGACTTATTTTCAACCATATGTGAAAGAATACAGAGTCATACCTACAGGTATTCCTATTTTAGGTATTCCTATATTTCCTTTGTCAGGTTCTCTTTATGTTCCAGCTTTGAAAGAAGAAGGAAGAAGAAGAATGTTTGGAGAAAGTTCTTGTTAGGATGTTCCTGTTCAGGAGAAGGTTCCAGATTTCTATTGAAGAGAAGCTTGATATTTCAGAGAGGTATATTTCAAAAGTGCGCACATATATGTTTATACCAAGTTCTGAAGGAAAGAGGTATGAAGAATTTAAAGGATGAAGACATGATGACATCATAGATTTTTGACTCATATTTCAATTGATTTCAATTGATTTGAGTTGATTTGACTTGAGTACAGTCAAAGATGAACCAGTAGTGTTCATAATACACTAAGTTGTGAGTTGACAGTCACAGGTTCCAGGATTTAGTTCCTGATTTTGTTTAGTGTATTTACATGACGCAGCAGAAGTACATTGAGAAACCTTTTTGGAAGGTAAATGCAAATATGTGGATCCTAGTGTATGTTTTCACGTTTTTGAAGACAAGAGATAGCAGGTTCAGAGACCGTTCATGCTATATTTGTTGTCAAGCAGTGATTGCTTGATGTATACACTATTGGATATCTAGTTTGCAAATTTTCTCAAGTATTATGGTTCATATTCAGCAAATTCAGGTTTTTTGAAGGAAAGTCGAATTCAGTTTTGAAGAAGACTTTTGAAGAACAAGTTCTGAACTACGGGAGTACAAGCTTGAAGCTTGTGGCAATTTACAGATTATAAAGTTTACAGATTCAGTTCAGGTTGTACCAATATGACATTGCAGGGGGGATTGTTGGAAACAATGTCCCAATTGGTCAAGATTATCCTGAATTTATAGCATAATTAGCTGTTGTCTTTAGCTCTTCTACAAGCAAAGGCGTTGGGCGCCGTGGTTAAGACAATATCCTCTCAATGAGGCGACCCGAGTTCGAATCCCCTTGGCGGCAGCGCGCGGCAGTTTTTTATATAATGCTTTTCATAAGATAAAGCACAAGTGGACAGCGATGAAAGAAGACGGACGGACAATTAGTGATTGCGATAGATTTTTGCTTTACTTTTGCGATCGTAATTTGGAGCTTTTCATATGCTTTATTTCATGGACCTGTGACATGAGCCTAAGGGCCTACCTCACTTCCAACAAAAGTCATGTGGTGGATCTGGCAATTTAGCCATTAGTGCCTTGGCCCTAGTCACAAACTCGGGGAACTTTTCACCTGGACCCAATCTCAAATTTTCTAGTTCCTCTATGATGATCTCTGCAGTATTTCCATGCTAGAATTGATTTTTGAATGCATCTTTAATTAATTCCCAAGTTGTAAAATGGTTCTCAGCAAACTAGCTGAATCATTTATCTGCTAATCCTTCTAATGTAGCACGGAAGAGTATTAAAAAGGCATCCTCTCTTCCCATTAAGCCTCTAGTTTTGCATAGTGCTAAAAACCTTCTAATATGCTTGTCCGAATCTTCTTGAGCTAGGCCTTTGAAAGAAGGAAATTCTATATTTAATCTTGATAATAAGGTTTCCAAGTCTACCTGACCAGCCATGCTCTTTACTGATGAAGTCAACGAAAGTGGACTGGAGGATCTTCTAACAAGCTTCCTTCTTGTTTGCTTGCAGGTGACCCTCAATGTTTGGGACCAGGTTGCGGTCATGGGCTGTTCATAGTCCTCTTAGTATGAGATAATTGATAAGAATATGTACCTCTTAGTCCACTGAAGTTGTATTGTCGAAACTTGAACAGTGCTTCTCCAACTGTAATATGTCTTCTCCTATGCTAAAATCTCCTTGGAGTCCCACCGTGCATGCCAAATTTTGTTGGGGGATTCTTGGACAAGAAGGGATTTGAGTGTTTGTAGGAGAAAAGGGAAGACAAGAAGAAAGATACACACTGGAAGCCTCTGTTGATTGATTATAATAAGACAAATACAATGTTGAAGCACAATACAATCCAATGTTTCTATGCAAAATCCCATAGAGTGCTCAATTACAAAATACCAAATACCCAAGGGACTTGTTGCTACTGGCCTCCTCTGCACCAAACCTCCACCTTCTCCAAGCTTGCACTTGTGCACACCTTGCACCAAGCTTCCACTAAGGGGGAGGGATGGGTACCTTCTGTCGGCACGTGCACACTTTAATAAGACCTTGGGATCCTTAGGGGACTAGCTTAACACTTCTCTGCACACTTCCTTGGTCACTCTTCATGCACACTTTGCACTTCACTTCTCTGCGCCGCACACTATGTGTCTCTTGCACTTCTCTCTGTTGCCTTGCTTAGACTATGCTTTTCTTGCTTAGTCTTAGGATAGTCCAAGAATAGTCCTTGCCTTGATTTTAGTGTCGATTCACGTACGCTCCTAACTGCAAGAGTATCTTGGTGCTCACTTTGATGTCCCAAGATTGTCTCCAAAAGTGGGCAGCCAACGACTCCCTGTTTTGTCCTGTAGTGACTTTAGACTAAAAACAAAAGTTTTAATTGGGGGGGTATACTTTCACTTCTGCGTATGCTACCACTTCACATACCTTCACATTTTCCTTTTAAGTCTTCACTTGTGCACCTAGGAGAGGGTTCACCTAAACCTTCCAAAACACTTTAAAAACACTTTGAGCCTTAGGGAAATTAGAGAAATACCTCTGCAACCTGCAACCCACTTTCTCTAATTTACCCTTTGTGGACAATTAATTGTGCACTACTTGTGCACTTTGACACCTGCACTTTAGCACTTTGACTTTGCACCTGTTGACTTTGACCTTGAATTTGTTGACTTTGACTAGTTTGACTTTGACCTTTTGACTTTGACTATAGTTGACTTTGATCAATATGACTTTTATGGGCTCAAGAACTCTCTTTGACCCTCTCATTCTAGGCATGAAACTTGTGTCAGCTCCTTTTGTAGAGCTCACTAGATTTCTCTCATTAGGAACTGATGTTGATTTAACATACTTGGCCATTTTGAGTGTGGTAGTCATTCACCACAATTGATCACAAATTTTTAATGCAGGATAGATCAAAATCATCAAAGTTGTGATTCCATTTAAAAACTTCTTTATTCCCCATTTCTTGTTGGCTTTGAAAAATCTTTATGGAACATATACATTTGAATTGATCTGGCTCCCACCTTTGTTTTACTGCATGTGATAGTAGTTGGACAACAATTTTTTGGGAAGTTGTATATCTATTCATGTCAGAAAAACAAAAATGTTGATACACAAGATGTACTTCTCTTTGATATCTATGCAACTCATATCCACAAATGTTCTTTTCTTTGCTTCATGGTTTTCATCCTTCAAGTCTATGATTCCATCCTTAATCCATCTAAAGGCATCTTTCATAAGTTCGTGAGTGAACCTAATCGTTATAAGCCATCCCTAAAAGTCTGTGACTGGTATGGATTGTTTCTGATGTACTGAATCCAATTTGTTCATAGCCTATGTGCATATTTTGAAATCTGGTTTGTAGATGGGAAACTTTAGGTATGCATCGATTCCTACTTTTCTCCATGTCTCAATAATTCAAGGCACGCTGTGGATGATATGGAAATCCTGACTCATCACAAGGAACTGATGACCTATGTCCATTATTCATATAGTAATCAAGAATAAGTGTTCACCCGCTAGTTGATCATCTTTAAACCAATGATCTCTTGCTTTGATGGTGTAGTCTAAAGGAAACTTGTCCACTTGAGGCATGTCTTCAGTATCTTCAAAAGCCATCTCAACTCAAACCATCAAGTCTAGAGTAACATGAGTGAGTGTGAAAGCCTTAAAGAGTTTCATAGTGCTCATGTATGAATCATCCTTCCATGAGATTTCCCCTCTTTCATTAACTATCGCAGACCTTGTTATCATTAATACTTGAATATCATTTTTTGACTTTTGGTTTTTTATGAGAGAAAACAAATGGATTCTTAATAGCTGAAGCAAAAAATTTGTTATTGTTAGTAGAACTCATACACTACTAAAATACAGTTGAAGATCTATTTCTATATTTGAGGAAATGTGCACCACTAAATGTTTTGGAGATTCCATGTGTTGAATGCAAGAACTTGTAGTGTGGCCCTATTGTGCATACTCTAGGTGCATCCAACTCAACATCTGTGCAAGATTTACATCTCTTTTCAAATTGTTGTTTTGATTGAATTTCCTTCCCTCTCCACATTTGATATGTTGTGGTATCTTGATGTTGATCTTTGTGTGGTTTAGCTTTCCTTTTCTTTTGTGTTGTTTCCTTTGCCTTGATCCTCCATATGTGGTTGCTCCAATTATTTGGCTTCATTTGCATTTGTGGATTTGGTAGCCCTTGGTTATCGTGATTCCTTTGAGTAGTCTTTGGTTGAAGCATTATCTCTTTATCTAGTGCTCATATAGCTTCCTTTGCTTCCTTCAAAGTTTCCTTTGGAATCCAAGCTTGTTGATGGTGTCTTTGGGCTTTGATGAGCTCCTTTGGTACCCAAATGTGAATAGTCCCTGAGTTGATTGGCCTTTGTTTATCTTTATTTTGTTGACTTCTTCCATCTAGGGCTTCACGGTTGTGACTTTCTTTGAGTTGGTTGAGAGTCCTTAAGTTGGTCTTTGGGGATCCATATTTGCTTGACTCTTTTAGCTTGTTGTCTTATCGTTTTTCTCCATGGTTTGCTTGAAAACAAATCTCTGCTCTCCTCTCTAGAAATGATAACCTTACCATGGCTCCCTCAAATATTTTCTTGGGAAGGAGGGATAGGTTTTGTTCTTGGAGTAGAACAAGGATTGTTGGGAATAGATAAGATGGGTTTAAGAATGGATCTATTAGGAGTAGACTCTTCCTCAAATCTAGGTCATGCACACTCAAAGTTGATACATTAGGATTTTTCATTATGGTTGTGATGAGAGGCTTTTCCTCTAGGAGGTTAAAGACTTCTCTATACCCTATTTTGACAGCTATGTATCCTTATGTGATATTCAAAGTAACCTCAAATTCATAGATCCACTATTGTCCTAGGATAAGATCTTCCAATAAGTCAGAATCCTTATAGACTAAGCATTTTTGTTGCATTGTGTTATTCAACTAGGTGTAGTGATGGGGTTACCTATCCTAATCAGTTAATATGATTACCTCCAATTCCAATCATCTATGCTTTTATAGGAGTAATTGGCATTTTTATTTTCTCAACTAAGGAGGCATGAGCAGTGCTTAAAGAAACTTGTTTGTCAATCAAATAATTCACTAAGTGATATTCCTTGTTTCCAATTCTAGGTTTACGTATGGTTGTCTTGGCATATTACCCAATTTCTTGATATTTTTGGCATGATAGTTCACTATGGGAATGGGTTCTTCACCTTTTAAGTATCTTGTCTCGTTCTCTAATCCATTCTTTTTGTTTCTTGGTTCTCTCTAGGGATTCTTTTCTAACTTCTTCCCTAATTCTCTCTTCTTCCTTTTTACAGTTTTGAGCTCCTAAGAGTCTTGTTAGCATTTGTTCTATGATTGGCTCCATATATTTCTTTACTCGACATCGGATGATATAGTTTTGTAAGATATATGCATCTAACTTGTCTAAATTAATAGCTCCACCATATGGAATATGGTTATTGATTAAGGTCCCATATCCTCTTTGTTGGAGTTCTTGGCATCTTGCTTTAAAGTGTATGGTAGTACTAAGTCTCCAAATCTAAGACCTTGGTCTTTTATGTGAGCATCATAATGGGATTTTTTCCTTCTCTTGGAATCATAAATACCCAACACTACTTGTAATCTACTTTCATGCAACTTCTCAATTTGATCCAATTATTAAGATATTTCATGTCATGTCAATTTGTACTTCTCAGCTACTCGAAGAGTAGGAATTAATAAATCAATTGGTAGTATTGTATTTGTCCATAGACTAGGTTGAATGGTGTAGTTCCAATAGTTGCCTTTTAAGCTAGTCAAAAATCCCAAATTGCATGGTGCACTTGTTTATCCTAATCTGACCTACCATTGTTGACTATCTTCGTTAGAATTCTTCATAATAACTTATTTGAACTTTTAGCTTGTCCATTGGATTGTGGGCAATAGGGTGCCGACTTTTTATAAATCACCAAGAACTCATTCATGAGTGATTCATTGACTTCATCAATGAAGTGTGTACTTCTATCACTAAATATCTCAATAGGTAATCCAAACCTAGTGAAAATGTTCTCAAATAAGAATTTTGTAGTTCTTTGAGCATCATTTTTCTTGGTGGCTTTGGTTTCTTCGCACTTGGTTAAGTAGTTTGTGGCCATGATGATATATTCTGCATGAGAGCCTCTTGTTGTAGGATTAATAGGTCTAATAAAATCAAGTCCCCATCATGAGAAAGATCTTATCCAAACCATAGGTTTTAAAGGCATATCATCTCTCCTAATTGGGTACTTAGTTCTTTGACATACATCACAACTTCTTAAATAACTTTTTGCATCCGTGTGGAGGGTTCACCACCATAAGCCTACAAAAACGAGCATCTTTAAAGTCTTATCAAGTTTGAAATGACCTCCAACTCCTCCAACATGAGCCGTTTCCAATATAGGAAGGTACCCTCCCTCGTGAACACACATTCATAATTGATTATATTTTCCTTGCTTGAAAAGGTTTTTCCCATGATCGCATAATCTATTTTGTTTCTCTTCTAGAGCTCTCTTTCTCCCTTGGCTAGCACCTTCTGGGTAAGCTCGACACTTCAAGAACTCAACTAGTGGCTTCCTCCATTCAGGCACTATTGTAGAATAGAACAAAGAAGAATTTTCATCAAGTGAAGAGATTCGGCATAAATTGAAATTAAGCACATATTTTTGTACATCCTTTTGCATATCCATCCAATATACTCCTAACCTCTTCACTTCTTGAGTTGTTTTGCTTACACCTTTATGTGTTCTCCATTTATTTTCATGAGCTTGTCGGATCAAATTTGTTCTCTCCTCATCTTCTACCTATCTTAGAAGGACTCCATTAGAATCTTTGAAATATAAGCTATGTGTTGGAAGGTTTATTGACCAAGTGCAATAAATCTTGGTGATCATTAAAAAGCTTAAACTTGTTAGCTAGTAGAGAGTGTCTAAATTTTTTCATTGCGTAGACCATCCCTAATCCTTCTCTTTTAATCTTAGTGTAATTGTTTTCTACTTGGTTCAGTTGTATACTTGCATATGCAATAGGGCAATCTAGCTTTCCTTCATCATCTGGTTGTGCTAATATTCATCCAATCATATAATTAGATAAATCAACATGAATATGAAATGGTTTATTCCAATCAAGCACTTTCAATATGGATGTTGAACTCAATCTTCCTTTCAAGTCATTGAATGCTTGCAAACATTCACCATCACTCCATTTGAATTGATTCAAGAGTCCATACAATTGTTTTGCTATGATTTCATACATGTCTATAAATCTCCCTTGCACTTCCTTGATGCTCTTAGGTCTGAGAAATTCTAGGATTACCTTGATTTTATCTTCCTTGGTAGAGATACCATTTTTAGAGACTATAATGTCCTAGCATCTATCCTTGCCTCACCATAAAGACACACTTTTCTAGATTCAAACATACTCGATATTGTTTTCACTTGTCAAATATTCATCTCAACTCTGGTATATGAGAAAATCATTGAGAAGAGTAGGTACATAGGTCATGTACATAGACTTTCATGCTCTTCCTTAGAAATTGCTTAAAACATAACACATTAATCTCTGGAAAGTGTATGTGGCATTAGTTAGGTCAAAAGGCATAAGCCTAAAAGCATATACTTCCAATTCACTAGCAAAAGTAGTTCTATGTTGATCTTTAGTAGTTAAAGCTAATTGATTGCATCCTGAAAACCCATCAATCAAACTATACACTTACTTGCTTGCTACCCTTTCCAAAAGATGATCACTGATAGGTAAAGGATGACTATCTTTGATAATGGAAGCATGAACCTTTATCAAGTTAATATTTTTCTCGAGGTAATGCAAACCCTGAATTTTCCATTTTCCTTGGGTACTACCACTAATGGAGAAACCTATTCTATATGTTCAATTTCGTATGTGAATCCAGCTACTAACAACTTGTCTATCTCTTCTTTGATCTTGGCTAAGTAGGTATCATTGTATGTGTAAGGTCTTTGTTTTGGAGGCTTTGCTTGAGGATTCATAGGACTCCCATGAGAGTAAATCATCGGATCTACTCCTTTTAAATCCATATAAGTCCATGCAAAAAAAATCTTGATTCTCTTGTAGTAACTCTAATAGTTCTCTTCCTTCTTCTATATATGAATCTTTGCTTATGAAAGTGCATCTGTCCTTATCATTCTCTTAGGTCTCTATGATCTTCTTTGTTTGCTCCTTGTTTTCATATGCTACTCCTTCTTGTTCCTCTCTCTTAGGCATTTGAATAGTGATTTTTCTCTCTTCTCCTTTGTATCTCTTGAATTGTTCAAGAACTTCAAAAATTTCATGTTGTTGATCTTCTTCCTCTCTTTCTTCAATCTCCTTGTTAGGGCTTACTAGGTATTCTTCTATGGAAAAGACATTAAAATTTCTTATTGGATTATTTAGTTAAAATTCCTTCAAGTATTCTTCTTTTAAATCAAATTCACGTTCCATTATGATACTTTCATAATCCTCGTCATATCCTTCTTCATCTATGCATTCATTCATGGTCAAAACTTCTTCATTTATGCATACATCTAATGTTGCTAGTATTTCCATCAAACCATGTGGTTCAAAGGCTTCATCATAAAATACTTGAGGCATGTAATCTAGGCCTTCTAGGGGTTGCTCTCCTTCCTACCACAACTTTCAACATTGGAGCCTTCTCTCTTCTCTTTGAGAAGCTTTGCAGATCCATAGTTGGATGTCCTCGTTCATCCAAGATTGAACCCTAGATCCAGCATTATGGATTGATATATTGTCATCCACCTTATGGATAGTACTCAAATGAGAAAATGGAACATCAATATAAGAGAAGTTTTGGAGATTTATTTTGGTAGTTGTGCCTTGATGTTGAAGGTACAAAGCATCTTGTCCCCAATATGGAACTACTTTCAATTGTCTCATGAAAGGTTGTCCTAGGATCATTTCAGAGTTGCTTGCTTTGTCGAATCGACATATGGCTAAGGTTTCCTTGAAGTGTACTCTACAGGTAGTCAAGATAAAATTTTCTAGGAGTCCTAAGGGATGCTTTACATGATTGTATGCCAATTGAAGTTTCATTCTTGTCCATCTTAATGCCCATTTTCTCCGATTTTCCCAGATTTCCTTAGTGGATAGTCCTTCTCTGGCACAAGTCCTAGTATGGCTTTAGTCATGTATCCTCAAAATGTGATTGGAAGGCGTGTTTTCTTCATAACCTTCACTAAAATCTCTTGGTTTGTCCACAAGAGTTCTAATTTTATGGGTCTCCTCTTTGTCTAAAGTGATTAGTTCTTTTAGGTTTAGCTAACTGGTAACTTATTCCACAGTTGGGACTTTAGTTGTAGAAGCTCATTTAATGTTAAAGAGCATTGGACCTTAGCCTTCTTTAACTCTTGTAGAGTAGTCGAAACTTCATCATAGGTTCTCTTCTCCTTGTATCTCAATGGGAAAGCATCAAAGAAATCTTATATCTGTTCATATTCTCCCATGTAGTTTAGAAGTTTGGTAAGGCTAATTGCTTCATCTATCTCAAAGGCTTTATTAGACATATTCTCTCATTCTATTTCATGCTTCATCATTGATTGGTTTATAGAAGCATATAGTTCTGTGAAGGGAGGGATCTCATCTTCAGTCCCTTTCCATCTATCCTCTTGAAGTTTGACCCGTGGGTCTTGTGGCTAGTTCACTTCTACCTCAAGAATTAAGGAATCAATCTCCATGGTTCTAACTATTATTCCTCTTCATGTGCTTTTGGTGGTTTTGTCTTGACTTGCCTTGAGTTGAATTTTTCTAAGCATTCCTAGAGTGCTTTCTCTAGAATTCTCATCTCTAGAATGGTTGGAATTCATTTTCTAGCATAGTATTAGGGATTTCAATAAGCTTCTTAAATGTTTCGAATATTTCTTTTTCTATATTTCCTCTAGGGTAACATAGTTCATGATGTTCTGGACTAGGTCCTTCCCTTATCCTATACTGATAAGCTTTCAACCATATTGTAATTCTTAAGGCATTGGATCTGCTAAAATTGATCTTGCCTAGCCCTTTGTTCACTCTTCCTTTACCACATTGTTATTTTGTTTGGCTATGCTAATTTGAGAAGATTCTATGTCTTGTCTAGACTTCTATTTTTCTTCTATCGAATCCTTCATCCACGTGCTTTTGATTTTTTCTCTTCTAGTCTTCCATCCATAGCCATCATATTCTTAGTACTTTTTTTCATAAGTTGCTTCATATTCTATGGAATTATGGTCATATGCATAATAATCACCATAGCCTTTCTCATAGTTTTGGTTTGTGTTTTCTAAATTTCTCAAAGGGGTTACAAGTACTACTACTCTTTCTAGGTTCTCTTCCAGTTATGTATACTTGATTGGCACCACATTTTGAGGGTGGGCCCTTGGATACATGATGGCGAACATCCACCACTAGCTCCCCCAACGACAGTGCATGGATGATGTCATCGCATATATGACCATTAAAATTTTTGATATGATCCAAACAATTTTTAAGATCTTTTGTCGTTTCAAAGCACCACATGTCAATACCCCCGGCTTTGGGCATGGCAACCAAGACCTCCCATATGATATGAGCACCATGCCATAGCTCCGGCTATGTTATGCATGGCACTGTCACATCAAGTATTTACCTACATGTCACAAGATGAGTTTTGAAGAAATGTTTAGAGTGGGATTTTGCGAATACCACTCCCAAGTCTTTATTAGCCAGCCTACCCATCTCCTTCAGTTGTTCGCTTGGGAGAAACTTGTATATTCGACACACTAGCGGCTTCTACCTCTTGATGATGCAGAGGAAGTATGTAAAGGCATACTACAAAGAGTTGCAGGGAGCCAGACATTCATTTTTTCAAGAAATATATTTCATGATGTTCTCTTCAAACACCAAACAATGATTTTCATCACTTTTGTAATATATGTATCATAAAACACTCAAATTTGTACAGTAGCTCCATTTTTGTGCAAGCAGAGGAGCTCGAGCTCAAGGAGGTTAGGTAGAATGAGCATATGAATTTTGGTAGTTTTTAGATTTCGTTTAAACCTTTAAATGAACTTGAGAACCTAATTTTTAAGTATGCCGATCACTAGATGTGAAACCGATCAAAACTATTCTAGAATCTATAAAAAGAGCTAGAGAGCTCATTTTTGAGGTTGGTTAGTGTGAGATTAGAGTTAGATTAAGCTTGTAATAGTATTCTTGAGCAATAAAGTCTACTTTGTACCTTCCATTGTGTCTTGCTTGTCTCTCCCTTTTGTGTGTGTGCATCTTCATGCTTCTCACCTTCACTTTAACTACTTCTTGCGTTCATGATCTTCATATCAGTCCTATCTCTTCCAGGCATTGACAATTAAGTAGGTAGAGCTTCTTATCGTGGTACTTACCATTGTGCTAGAGCAACAATGGTGTCACATGGAAAGAAGCACCACAATCTAGTAGCCATGTGTGGGAAAGAGAATCAGCCATAAGAGCCTTAGTTGGCACAATACTATCATGTGTCAACACATCAACATCATCAAAAATAACAATAATTTATTCAATCTTCACAACCGAAGTAGATGGTGCAGGTAGCTGTTTAACATGCCCATCAACATTTTGTCCTTGAACTTTAGCATTGTTTAATGCATAATAGTCTTTCTTCATGTGTTATTTCTTATGACAATAATGGCATTTGATATCCCTCTTCATTGATTTACTTCTACTCTTATTCTCTTGACCATTCTTCTCCTTGTTCTTGCTCTTGCCACGTTGCTAATTCTTTCCTTGGTAAGAATCACAAACATTATATGCATCTCCACTCTGTGTGCCAACCATAGATTTTCTACAAATCTTCTCACTCAAGAGTGCTTCACATATGTCATCACAAACGAGTTTACTACCAGGTGCACTATTGCTAATATCTGTGCAAAACGTATCCCATGATAAAAATATAGCATCAAAGTCATTTGGATGAGCAACAACATTATCTATGCCCTTCATGATAAGCTCATATAATTTTCTCATTAGATACACTTTATTTGATGTTGTCTCTTTTTCGTATGTATTGCATAACTTCTTCCAAAGCTCTCTCCACTTTCACAGTCTAATACTATAAAGTAAACATTATCTGCTAGGTGCAAGCAAATGGTAGACCTGGCCATTTCATCTAGCTCATCCCAATCATCATCCATATCAGTAGGCTTCTTTGAAATTCCATTTACTAGCTTCCATTCTCCTTTGAATCATCACATCTTTAGTCTAATTCTTGCGTAGAGCAAAGTTTGTGCCATCAATTTTTTAGATCTCAAAATGGTCTTTGCCCTACAAGTTATATCTCTTCCTCAAAACACTGGCACTAGACCTTGATCCACCAGATGTGCCTCAGACCTTTGATGCCATGATGGTAGAGACCTGAATAGAATGATAATGGAGCTAGAAGAGTCCAAACACTAATGAAAGAGTGTATCAAGGAGCAAATTGACCACTATATGGTTGACAAAACCAAAAATCTAGAAACATTCTGCAAGAGCATCCTCTGCAAAATGAGCATATGACCAATTGTAGCTCAATGATGAGTAGCACCTCCTTTAATGTCAATCCGGGAAGACGTGAGGATGGTATGAAGACCTCGAGCAAGTGGAGGCACAAGTGCGTGAGTGAGAAGCACACAAACATGCACACACATACACACACACGCGCACACACGGCAAAACAAAGAGTGAGAAGCAATGGAGTTCTTAGATTACTTTCAAAAAGCTCTTACAAGTTCATTTCATTTACAATCTAACCTCAAAAATGAACTCTCTAGCTCTATTTATAGTTTTTGACTAGGTTTTGGCCTTGTCCAGACCTAGTGACCAGCCTAGTTAAAAATTAGGTTCTCTACCCTATTTGGAGGTTCAAACAAAGTCTAAAAAATGTGAAAACTAACAGGTAGATGCTTCTAAAGCTCCTCAAGCTCAAGGACTCCTTGGCTTGCACAAAATCGAGCTACAAAAATGTGAAATGGTATTTACAAGGGTTTTTAGTGATGAAAATCACTATTGTTGTAGGGATTTCTTCTAACATTTTGATCTACATTTCTTGGAGCTCCCTACTTGCTCCTTCTCCTTGTGTCCACCTCTCTTATGTGCATAAATGTCTTGAAAAAATATTGGCCTACTTGCCAGATCGTCGTTGACTGCTCTGTCTGCTTGTACTTTCTCTTCTCTCTCACTCCCTTCTTAAGCTTCCTTGCCTAGTGAGTCCTTCAGTTCCAACACCAATGTCAAAATATCATAAAACTGCAAGTGTTGACATGGTTACCTAAATAGTGAATCACTGACTCCACTGCATATAATCAGTTACCCAATAGAACCCAACTAGGCCTATCGAGCACCTATGAACAACTATCATACATGTCCTATGGCGAGGCTCGGTAAGTCTTCCAACCTACATCACCAAAGAGACCCAACATTTGGGTATCTCCTAGTTAAGAAAACCTCACCATGACCCTCTTTATCAAATGTAAAAGGCAATGTAACCCATTAGGGGAAAAAAGTGAGCCCTGCATGGGCCTTGTAAGGATTCCTAATTTTAAGGAATTAAAATGGCTAATCAACTAGATTAAGAGGTTGGGAAATACCACTAGTGGTATTGTCAGTTAAAATAAAGAATAAAAAATAAGAATCTTTGAAGGGAGAAATCGTGTGCATTTTTAGCCATTAGATTTTTTGATTGTATGGTCATGATCGAATTGGAAAAAATGGGCACTAGAAGACAAAATAAGACCACAGTCTCTCGCAATAAAGGACAAAATAGGAATAGCCATGCGAAGAGAGAAGAAAATATCACCACTTGCGCCTAATCTCAACCGTCGGATCACATTTCATTTGGATGGTGGAGATTGAAGGCTAGTCTAATGTCACTAAAAGACAAAATAGCTACACACACTGTCACTACAAGACAAGAGCACGGAAATTGATGGAGGAGAGAGAAAGATCTTTGCGATTCGTGTAGCTCTTTGTCCATTGGATGTAAAGGAGTTTTGATGTTGTGGATTGAATAGCAAGTGATCCATGTAAGGATGAAGATCTCATCCATTTATTTTTTTCAAGATCCAATGGCTCAAATTGAAGGCGCCTTTTTTCTTTTGGGAGCAAGGATATCCATTAGATGTCAGCAAAATCTAAGGGCTAGAATTTAAAGTGGCCCATTTGTTAAGAAATAATCTTAGCCATTGAATTTTGAAGGCATCCAAGGGTTGAGTTTGAATCCAATGTCTTTCAAAAACTACCTGAGGAACAAACCACGAATTTTAGCATGTTTGTGTGGTTTTGACTGGCCCAAACCAAGGGAAGCCTACACCTAGCCTAGTAGATTAGCAGCCTAGACTTTGGCCACCACCCTCTTCTGATTGGTCCATCACTCATCACTCTCTAAGCTAAAAGGCCCATGGAGGGTTCATTTTTTCCCCTAATGAGCTATACCAATGACCACATGGATGTACATAAGCGGTATCCATAGAAGTGTACATGGTGTGTATGCGCTCAATATATGCAATAAAATGACACTAAAAGGCTGAATGTAGAGCCCAAAAACTAGCCAACAACACCTGCAAGTCTCTGTCAACTCTGATATTTTTGGCTCAAAAACCTGCATAAATTTGTAGCAACTGCTCCACCAAAAATGAAAACCTTTCGAGAAACCTATAGTTTTACGAGTGTGGCTGAAACCACAGCCCCAAAGGTTGATATTTATTTATTGTCAGAGAAGTACAAAGAACACTCTTCTTGATGTTCTTGGACCTATGTGAAGAGAACTATGTGCGAAAGTACTCCAAAATGGCTTTAAAAGACACCCCAAAAATGCTTCAAAAATAGTCTTTCAAAGCAAAGAATGAAGCTTTGAGGGACCAAAACATGTTCAAGGTAATGTTAACATTAGTCTTTCCCATTCTTCAGACACCACGAGAGTGTAGCTTATGTTGGTGCAAATGAATCCAAGCCTGCATACTTGGACAATTAGCATGTATCTCATATAGTCACATATGACTATTCCCTTGTAAAAGTCAATTTACTTTTTATCCTTGTAAAAGTGCATATGTTAATTGCACTAACCCCACAAAAAGTTAGAAGGAATCAAATCTGGAATTCCTGGTAGTTGATAGATGAGAAAGTAAAGCCTAAAGTTTAGGACTCACTTTAAGGTGAGAGTTTGAATTTGAATTCAAACCGTGGCTCCAAGTCTAGCTATAAAATTGGATCAAAATCTCGCGTGGAATAGAGTCCGATTTGGAGATCAATTGAGAGGGATTTCTTGTGATTAGAGAGCTCACTCCATAGTTCCATCTATACCCTCTTATTGTGTGACTATACATTGCCAATGTCATTGTATTATTATGTGATTTAATACATATACATTGATCATATCTGTACTTTTCTTCTCTACTATGATCATCTAAAAAACGTGAACTTCTCAAAGCTTGTTCTCAGTGCATAGTTGATCATTTGATAAGATTTAAAGTGCTATAGATTCAGCATATGTCTACTTCATCCCTACCTTTCATTATCATTGCTTATCTCAATCTTGAAATATCTTCACTTTCCTGCTCACTGGTTCTGCATACTATAGCACCCCAAAAATGTTGAGCTAGTCCTTCAACTTGCTAAGCATCATTCTCAACATATAGTTGATATTTTGCATTGAAATAACTCATGATTGTTAGCTATCTAAGTTAATTAGATTCTCTCCAAAGGAATTTAGTCGAATGCTAACAGATTGAGAGCAATGTTCATTTTACTAAACATGTGCAGAGACCAAAATAGCAAGTCTTAGCTCTTGGTTGAACTTTCTACTCATCTGTTTTGATCCATTGATTAGAGGATTATGTTCCAAAGCACATAGGTGATTTTTTATGATTGTTAGGAAGCTCAAAGTGTCTATTATAAGTTCTCCATACCTTGTTCTTGGCTAGTGTCAAGCAAGATTTTGTAGCACCACTTCATCTCTGAAATCTATCCACCATCTCCTCCAAGAGTGGTATCAGAGCAACAACAAGCAAAATGGGAGATGGATTTCCATCTTTCATTGACAAATTGAACAAATACTATGGAGAATGGTCCCTAAGGATGCAAGCTTACCTCCAAGGAAGAAGCTTATATGGATACATCTCTGGAGATGAGGAAATGCCAATACTCAGAAGCAAACATCAGTCTACAAGAGAAGGGCAAGAAGATGCTAACTACATGGTGTGCAAAGGATGTTCTAGCTAGGTCTTATGTACTTAACTCAATATCTGATTGCTTATTACCTCACATTAGGAATTTCAAGACCTCCCAAGAAACCTAGGAAGTATTTTCTTCATACTTCTCATCAAATACAAGGGCTAGGAAGAACCAACTTTGGATGGAGTTCACAACCTTGGAGAAGCAACCAAAGCAAAGTGTAGCTGACTATGTGACCAAGATGAAGGATGTAGCTAACCAACTTGGAAGCATTGGAGAAGAGACACAAGAGGAGCATATAGTAAGGAAAATCATAAATGGCATCAAGGCTGATGATAAGTGGCAATCCTTCACCACAGCAATGGACTTATATATGGATATGCAGATACCTGACCTCTACACATTGATGGGGCAACTCTTCACACATGAGAAAAAGCTCAAAAAGAATGGAGACAACTCTAGAGGTAATCAATCTTCTGCCCTTTATATAGATAGAAATAAAGTAAAGATAAAGGAAAGGGTAAAAAGAATGAAGAAGAGGTAAGTACCTCTCAAGTGAACTTCATAGGTAGAGGAAGGGGGAGAGGAGGAAAGCAAGGCAAGGGGAGATCATACAACTCTTCACCTTGCAACATCTATGGGTTGACCAATCACACCACAGAAGAGCGTTTCAAGAACACAAGGAATCAGAGAAGAAGAGGCTTCCATAGAGGAGGCTATGGACAATCCAGAGGTAGGTTCAACAATGAAGGAAGAAATTACCATCAGAACTACAACCAAGGCTACGAAAACAACTATCAAGGAAGCTTTAGAGGAAGAAGAGATTATAACAACTACACAAAAGATCAAGAAGATTATCGACTGATCATGAACATGACATCCAAGCAAGGTATAGATGATGAGCATCTTTTCTACATTGATTCTGGTTGTTCCAATCATGTGGTTGGAAATGTTGCATTGCTATCTGACCTTGAAGAACCTAAAGGGAAGCATGAAGTGCAGACAAGTGATGACACTAGACACTCTATTAAGAAGATTGGAAATGTCAAGGCTTCTGATGGTAACATCAACCTTTTAAGTAAGTTATTATATGTGACAAACATAACAAAAGACCTAATCAATGGTTTGCAGACTATTGAGAAGGGCTTACATGTTGGATTCACAAGGTATGGAGCATCTCTGGAGGATCCTCAACAAGGCTTCAAAAGAATCGCAAAAGGTGAGAAATCCGGTAGACTCTTTACATTTGAAGTTGAAGATACAAAAAACATTGCATTCTTCAATAACAAAGATCAAACCCTATGTGAACTAGAGATAGGGCATAAGAGGCTAGGTCATATAGATGAAAGAACACTAAAGCAAATATGCAGGGATCAGAGTGTGCTTGGCATTCCAAATGTGTCCAAGCAACACATGATTTACAAATGTGGAGCATGCCAATTTGGAAAATCTAATAGGCAATCAACAGAAAAGGATACATGTATGAAGACTACTTGGAGGTTATGCACACAGATGTGTGGGGTCCGAGCAGAGAGCCATCAATCTCAGGATCAAGGTACTATGTTTTATTCATAGATGATTATAGTAGATGGATAATTCTTTACTTCATGAAGCATAAAGATGAAGTTTTCAATTGTTTGCAGAAGTTTTTGGCACTCGTCGAGAACCAAACAGATAGAAGCTTGGAGAGGATTAGATCTGATGGAGGTGGTGAGTATTTCTCACATGAATTTGACTCATTCTTACATGACAAAGGTATAAAGAGAGAGGTCACAACAAGATACACTCCTAAACAGAATGAAGTGGTAGAAAGGAGGAATAGACTAATAGTAGAGGTTGCAAGGTCAATGTTGAATGAAAAGAAACTTCCAAATTACCTATGGGTAGAGGCTATTTCCATAGCCACATATTTAATTAATAGGCTTCCATCCAAATCCTTGGATGGAATGACACCTGATGAGGCATGGAATGGCAAGACACCTTCATTAGATCATTGTAAAATATTTGGGTGCATTCTCATGCACATATACCCTCAGAGGTTAGAGGGAAGCTTGATCTAAAAATTTGAAAAGCGTATATTCATTGGCTATGGCCAAAACCAGAAGGGATATAGGTTGTACAATCCCACTAACAAAGGATTTATAGTTAGTAGGGATGTGGTATTTCATGAAAATAATTCATGATTTGAAGATGATTATAGGAAGTAAGCTATCCTATGACTTGCAAAGTGATTTTCCAACTTTGACTCAAGAAGAACCGCAAATAACAGATGTCAACTCAAAAGATGAAGAGCAGATTGACTTCAAAGCTTGGAAGCCCAAGGGCAAGAAAAAGTTCAAACAATTCAAAGACATTCCAAAGTCATCCAATCAAGCACTCAGAAGATCTCAAAGGGAGAGTAAAAAACCCATAAGGTATGGCTATGACACATCACTAGTCACCAAGCATTTTGTATACATGACCAAAGATTCTATGTCAGAAGAGCCTTCTTCATTTGAAGCAGACAATAAGAAGTAAGAATGGAGAGAAGCTATGCGGGAAGAAATTGAAGCACTTCAAGTAAACAATACTTGGGATTTGGTTCCCAAGAAACCAAGTATGAAGGTAATTGGATCTAGGTGGATTTATAAAGTCAAGAAGAACTCAGATGGTTCAATCAACAGGTATAAAGCAAGGCTAGTGTCAAAGGGGTTTGCTCAAACCCATGGAGTATATTATGAGGAGACCTTCTCATTTGTGGCTAAGATGCCAACAATCAGAGTCTTAGTAAGTATTGCTACTTCAAAAAATTGGAGCTTGCATTGGTTAGATGTTAAAAATGCATTTCTAAATGGATGGATCTCAAAAGAAGTTTACATGGCTCAACCACCAAGGTATGAAGACAAAGACAAACCAGAGTAAGTATGCAAGCTAAGGAAAACACTCTATGGTTTAAAGCAAGCTCCTAGAGCTTGGAACCATAGGCTTGTCACATATTTGCAGGATCAAGGATTTGCTGCTAGCAAATCAGATTCTTCTTTTTTCATAAAGAAGACTAACTCAGAAGTTATTTACTTATGTGTTTATGTGGATGACATTATCATTACAGGGAATGCTGCTAATGGCATCAAGCAAATCAAATCTCAGATGATGGAAGAGTTTAAAACCAGTGATCTTGGATTGTTAACATACTTTCTTGGATTAGAACTTGTATATTTAGATTCTGAAATCTTTATTACTCCAAGGAAGTACATTCATGATATGTTAGTCAAATTTAAGATGGAGAACACTAAAAGTGCAGGTACACCTATGGAACTCAATCACAAGCTTAGTTCTAATGAGGGAGAACTACTTGAAGACATTAAAGGTTATCAAAAGCTTGCTGGGAGTCTCAATTATGCAACCCTAACAAGAGTGGACATATGTTATGGAGTAAGTACATTAAGCCAATTTATGCATACACCAAGAAAACCTCACTTGAAAAATGCCAAGAGGATTTTAAAATATCTAAAGGGTACCATATATGAAGGTTTGTTTTATCCATTCACTTCTGATTTGGATATCAAGATGTATTCTGATGCAGATTGGGCAAGCTCCAAGGATGATAGGAGGAGCACCTCTGGCTACTTATCCTTTGCAGGTTCAAATCTAATATCATGGTCATCAAAGAAAGAACCAGCTTTGGCATGGTCAACAACAGAAGAAAATATAGAGGCTTAGAAAATGCAACACAAGAGGTTACACAGATTTGGGATTGCATTCTTATATTCCAATGATTTTTGGAGATAACACTATCTACTTCATTTGGGTGCTAATCATGTATATCATGCAAGGACTAAGCACATTGAAGTGCACTATCATTATGTAAGAGAGAAGCTACTAAGCAAGGACATCCAATTGTCCTATGTATCAACCAATTTGCAATGTGCACATATGCTCACGAAGTCTTTGGATGGAACTAATATGAACAAGTTCAAGATGATGATTGGATTGCAGGAAATCAAAGAGAAATAAGAGATCAAGCATGTTAGGCTTGAGGGGGAGTTGTTGGTGCAAATGAATCCAAGCCTACATACTTGGACAATTAGCATGTATCTCATATAGTCATATATGATTATTCTCTTGAAAAGCCAATTTACTTTTTGTCCTTGTAAAAGTGCATATGTTAATTCCACTAACCCCACAAAAAGTTTGAAGGAATTAAATCTTGAATTCTTGGTAGTTGATAGATGAGAAAGTAAAGCCTAAAGTTTAGGACTCACTTTATCGTGAGATTTTGAATTTGAATTCAAAACTTGGCTCCAACTCTAGCTAAAAATTGGATCAAAATCTCGCATGGAATAGAGCCTAATTTGGAGATCAATTGAGAGGGATTTCTTGTGATTAGAGAGCTCTCTCTATAGCTCCATCACTATCCTCACATTGTGAAATTATGCATGGCCAATGTCATTGTATTATTATGTGATTTAATACATACACATTGATCATATCTCTACTTTTCTTCTCTGCTATGATCATCTCAGATCATTGACCTTCTCATAGCTTTTTCTTAGTGCATAGTTGATCATTTGATGTGATTTAAAGTGCTATAGATTATTTAGTTAATTTCTAACAGATTGAGAGCACTATTCATTTTATTGAACATGTGCAGAGACCAAAATAGCAAGTCTTAGCTCTTGGTTGAAGTTTCTACTCATGTATTTTGATCCATTCATTAGAGGATCATGTTACAAAGCACATAGGTGATTATTTATGATTTTTGGGAAGCTCAAGGGGTCTACTGTACTCTCCACAACTTGTTCTTGGCTGGTATGAAGCAGGATTTTGTAGCACAACTTCATCTATCGAATCTATCCACCATCTCCTCCAATAGCTTAGTGGCAAGAGATTGCGATGGTTAAGCCAGCTCTAGGGGGGAACAACACTGGGATGGGTGATCTCGTGGGAGGTACTCGGAACCTCTATCTTCCTTGATTGTTGAGGTCCTCCCTCACGTGCAGCGAACAATGCCAACGGTGACTTGGGTGACTCAAATGACAAGGTATGGCAAGGTCTATGCCTCGA
The DNA here is from genome assembly GCA_020310875.1 of Ceratopteris richardii. Classification (NCBI taxonomy): domain Eukaryota; kingdom Viridiplantae; phylum Streptophyta; class Polypodiopsida; order Polypodiales; family Pteridaceae; genus Ceratopteris; species Ceratopteris richardii. The sequence goes on from CM035413.1 coordinate 26,037,304, forward strand.
TCACCGCCTTAGTCGTAAGCGTTGGAGAAAGCCTTGGGTGGATGGGTGGGTGCTCGCTTCGCTTGCACAAAAGGAACAAATCTTTTGCATCCAAATACTCTGATACCAGTGAGGTATTTTGATGGCGATGCACCAGAGTGTGTTCTCCTTCTTAAGATCTCCATGACGATATCCTCAGAGTAGAAAACCAACCTCCTAGGGCTGCACATGGTACTCCACATAGAGGCTGCAAAATATGCAAAAAAACATAGTACACAGGGAGCACGAACACAGACTTCTTAGGTGTTACAAAGGTGGTCGAACTTAGAGTTGTAACTGACCAGGCCACTATATGTTTTATTAAAGAACATATACAAAGAAGTGCCCGGTGGCCATTTGGCCTTTCACATGGACACTAATAGTAACAATTTTCATGGTGGTAATGTAACTCTAGTTGTCAAAAATTAGGTAAATCCTAGGATAGTTTGTAACAAGTATCAATGACATAGAAGAAGGCAAGAATCCTTAAAAACAATGATTATGGAGGGAGCTATGAAAAGAAATATACATGATCACAACTAATATTGATTGTTAAATTGACCTTATTAATAGGAGAAAGAACCTTTGGTCATCCTTAGATAAGTCGATATGTTTAATGAGTCACTAGACCCAACAAAAATGAGCATCAATTGTTTCAAGTTACATTAATAGAGTTCACAAAGTGTTTCATCCTATCTTGGGTAGAGAGAAATATTACACATTACATTGTAAACTTTCTTAATCTTTCAAGTTTTTGTAATTTTGACTATTTTGAATACAACATGAGCACTTTTTCTCCATTATTTTGTCTATTATCTCTCTCCATGTTGTTTTCTATTGTAATCTCACATATCTTAGTAAGTTTTTTATATTCTCTTCTTTGTGTTATAAAGTATTGGCAAGCAACCATTTAGTATGTCGTTGGGAGTTATGCCATGGTGTATAGGCTATAAAAGGCCCAACCACAAAAATGCAAGAGAAGCCACTACAAATCATTTGAAGTGGATTCTCTCGTGTTTTTGTGGTTGGGATTTTTTTGGCCTTTAAACAATGTTTGGGATGACATTGGGTATTGATAGAGTGCTTTTATTTATGCCATGGATACCTTCTGCACTCAAATTGTAAAGTCACTTAGGATCACTTAGTCACTATATGATGCCTAAAACATGCTTGAAACATCTATTTTATTTTCCCATATCTCTTTGCATGTTCCTAAATGGCATCGGAAGGCCACTCAAAGCCCTGTCACTAAAACATGAGAGAGGGCTCTACAAATTTCTTGCATGGGCTTTTCTTGCATTTCTGTGCTAGGGCTTTTTTTATCTCCCTATGCCATGGATTACACACATAGTATCATATACATAGAAATCATGGGTTCAATTGTACCTTGTGACAAAGAAAAACCAAAGATCTCTAAAATCATATATACAACAACTTCAAGAGCTTAGTCATTGTGATGCTTGAAACATTCATGTGATGTTCCCATATTCTTCATTATGTTCCTATAGGGCATGGGAAGGCCAAACAAAAGTGTATCACAAAAATGCAGGAGAAACCCTTGCAAGCAATTTTTAAGGGCTTCTCCCACGTTTTTGTGGCATGGCTTAATTTGGCCTCCCAATGCCATGGGTTGCATAATGAATGTCATATACACACAAATAATGTCTAGAAAATGCTCCATAAGATAAGGAAAATCCAGACAACTTTGAATATGATAAACAAACTAATTTCATGAGACAAAAGCAAAAGCATATAGAAAAATGTATTTTTTTCATTAGCTGATTCGATTTCATCCATTGGCTTTGAGATTCTCAGTGACTCTCTTTCAATGCTCCACAACCATAGGTAGGGTGTAAGTCAAAACTAACCTTGCTATATCATCACTATTTTTCACCCCTAGTAGTAGAGATATACCTATTTGACCTAAGACTTTTCCACAAAAGTTGGAACCTAAAGTTTTAATTATGCAAGAGAACGAGGATTACGAACACCACGTGCTAGAGAGATGACTCTCCTCCCAACCAAATGCCTCTATATATAGCTCTCTCCAGGGAATTGCCTTCTTGGGCATGTGGATACTAACCATCCAAGTGTCAGCCATGGAACTACATGTGCGCCAAGTGTTCCAGTTAACTCAAGTGGATGCTTCTAGAAAGCTCTAGATCTCTTTGGGAAAAATACTCTCTCCATGTCCCCATGGGGATTGAACCCAAGACCTCCTCCTTCACATCCTTGAGACTTAACCACTAAGCTAAGTGGATCACTTGTTCACAAGAGCACAAGACCTCCTAGTAAGTCTAAACCCGAGATCTTTGGTCATACTCACAGATGACCAAACGATGTCCGATTTCATATTTGTCTGAACCGGTCGGACCCCTAGATCATAAAATTACTTTATTACATTCTTCCTCCCTTGGAAAAATATTTTCATCCTCGAAAATAGAGCTATATATCTACTGTAGGCAACCCCCCAGCCTCATGTTCTAAAACTCAAAGAACATGATCATGTTCTAAAACTGGAAGAACATGTCTCATCTCTATGGTGACATCCTTGTCAAATGATTCAAAACACTATCTGACTTTGCACTTTGATAGACTCGTCAAAGTACAAAGTAGTGAATGAATAATAAAGGTAGATCTAAAACATCGCTAGCCAATTCATAGTTTCTCGATGTGCGATCTAGGCATAATCGTGTGAACTAGGTGGATTCAAATTACTAGTCCATTTCTGGGCATGACTGGTGCATGGATTTAGTAATAAAGGTGGGATTCTTATCCCGTACAAGACTTTGGGAACTCTTGATTCTCTTGAATTTATTTTGGAGAACTTGAAGTCTGGTTGTCCCAAACATCTAACTTGGATTGTTTGTGCAATGGTTTACTATTATCCAACAATTACTTGATTTTTTCATTCGACTAGAGGACTACTTTGTCCTAATGAGTTTAAAAATCCTATATAAACTGTAGGAGAAAGTTCACCACTTTCTTTGAGTCAACCATACTATTACTTGAACAATTCAAATTCGAAATGAAAATTTATCCAACTTAGGACACTTTTCTTAAAGACTAGCTTTAACTAAAAGTTCTTGGGAATTGTCAATCTGTTGAGCAATTCCTAACTTCTCTATTCTAGAGTATACTGGACTCTAGGAAATCATTTATGCTATAACTTGAAGCAAACTCAAATGAATAAGTCCACTTAGACTTATTATCTTTTGAAGATTAAAAAGGTTCTTATACAGAACATGTGTCTAGGATGTTTAATTTAGTTACCTGGTTCTAACTGGCTAACCCTTGACTTTTGTAAAAAGAATCAGATACCATATCTGAGTCAAATCCAAAAGATTCTAAAAGTGAAAAGAAAGAACTAAAACTTTATTCAACCAATTCATACTTGAAGATACACAAACTTGCTATGAGTCAAACTCTAGATAACTCAAGACTTTAACTTTTCAAAGATATCTTTCAATAAGGTATTGAAGCATTTTCTTTATCTTTAAGAAAAATAAGCTAGATTCATAAAAATATTCAAAGAAACTAGAAAACATCATCCAACCACAAGATACTAGTGTGGTTACCAACATCAGTGTGTTGACCCACCAAAGTTCTGTTGATGAGTTTTGTATTCAAATAATGCTTCTCTTGAGACTAAGTTTAGGTCATATTCAGTCTTTCGGACTCCTTACTGGGAATGCAATTCTTGTGCATTTCTTTGAGTCAAAAGAGCCAATTTACCAAGTTATACTAGGAACTTGGTGCTTGACTTAGTCAATCAAATCCTTGGTTGAAAAGATTAACTCAAAATCAAAGTCCAACTTTATTCAAAAATTTATCAAATATTTCTGACCAACAACACTTAAGCTTGAAGTGTTCTAAGAAGATCTTGGAAGTTACTTACTTCATATCTTCACTTTCCTTGATCTTAACATTATCTTGAGATATGACTTTCATCCTTTATGAATTAAACTTTCTTTGAAGTCTTAATTCCCTTGAGGATCAAACCTAACTTCAAGATCCAAACTAGGACTAAAAGATAATTATCATCCTACGGTCCGATGTCCCATACTATCTTTCCTACATCAATAGAAAAGTATGGAAACTTTATTAAGCATTTTTCTGAGGATAAGAAAAGTATGATTGGTTTTGTTTAAGCTAATTAGGGCTCAAAGAAGGAACCCAAGTCAAATTAATCTTTGGGAATCAAGATATTTTCTAAAAGATATGTCAAAGTAATCTTTACGAATTAAGCTACTTCCTAAAAGTTAAGCCAATGAAGGAAATAGCCTAGTTAAATATTTCCTTAATTAAAAACAGAAATATCTTTTGGACAAGCAATAAAGCCTTAATTCTTGTTCTTGTTCAATAGTCAAGATTTCTTTTAGAAAGGTGATTCCAGTAAAACTTAGAATTCCAAGATGAATCATTGGATTGGAAAGCAAAAGATTCCAAGAGGAATTATTGACTTGGTATTACTTGAATCTTTGGTAGAAATCTAAATTTCGTGAAAGAAATATATCTCCCTAGATATGAGACTAGAAATTTTCAAGAAAGTTTAATAGTAGTTCCCAATAATTCCCAAACCACTAGTCTTGGTACTTAAGTCCAAATTAGTGATATAACCTAAAGGTATATCAAAGATTCTTAACTTTGGAACCTGAGAAGCATTAGTGTATGCTTGGACTTAGTAGGGGAAAGATCTCTAAAAGCCCATGGGTAAGCAAAAAAAGATGCTTTTCTTAGTTTAAGAGATCTTAATAATAAAGACTAAGTCTTTATTTTAGTTGCAAGATCAACCAGGCTTAATCAAGCTTGGCCATGATTGTCCAAGAATGTGCGATTGGAACTACTCCATAGATTACCCAAGTATTGGCAATCAAAATTCCTTTTGGTAATTATTCACTCAAGTTCCATTTATTTAATGGAAAATTATGAAAAGAGTAAGTTGTTCCAAGCTTGAACAGCGTGAAGAAATTCCAAGAATGTAGTCTGCAACCGTGAAGATGGTACTTAAGTCTGTGGAAGGTAAAACATAAAGGCTCACCTATGCTTAAAGGGATTTTGGTACAAATCCAAACAGCATGAGCGAATGCTTAGACTTAAGCAGTAGAGAGATTCCTATAAAGTCTTGGCCAGGATAGATACCTAAAGCATCAGTAAAGAAAGGAATCTAAAGAGAAGAAGTCAAAAGCTCTTGTCACTACAAATTGGTCAAGAATAAACCGATTGAGCTTATGAAAATTCAAGTACTTGGAATTCTATTTGGTTTTGAAAACCCTAGCAAAGAACGATGGATGTTCCATCAAAAGGTTTTTAAATTCCTCAAGGCAAGCACAAGATCGTGATACGATCATGTGAAGGAATTAAAACCTAGAATATCAAGTTAGAGATAATGTCTAAACAAATTCTTTTAAAAGAGTTTAAGAAAAAAAGGTACTCTACCAAGAGATATGTTAGACTTTAGGATAAAATTCACTCACATGTCAATGTGAGTATAAAATAGGATGGTATGGGGAACGAGATTTTATATTCAGATTGATGTAGGAAAGATGGTATGGGACATCGGACCGTCAGAGGATAATTATCTTTTAGTCCTAGATTGGATCTTGAAGTTAGGTTTCATCATCGAAGGAATTAAGACTTCAAAGAAGGAATTTAATTCAAGAAGGATAAAATTAGTGTCTCAAGATACTTCAAGATAACTTCAAGATCAAGGAAATCGAAGATATGAAGTAAGTAACTTCCAAGATCTTCTTGAAAACACTTCAAGATAAAGTGTTGTTAGCTCAAAAATATTTCATAATTTCTACAAAAAAAAAGTTGGACTTTTTGAGTTGATCTTTTCAACCAAGGATTTGATTGACTAAGTCAAGTATCAAATTCCTAGTGTAACTTGGTAAATTCACTTTTTTGACTCAAAGAAATGCACAAGAATTGCATTCCCAGTAAGGAGTCAGAAAGACTAAATGTGACCTGAACTTAGTCTCTACAGAAGCATTATCTGAATACTAAACTCATCAACAGAACCTCAGTGGGTCGACACACTAATGTTGGTTACCACACTAGTATCTTGTGGGATGGATGATGTTTTTGAGTTGCTTTGAATCTTTTTATTTCTCTTAAAGATAAAGAAAATGCTTCAATACCCTATTGAAACAGATCTTTGAGAAGTTAAAGTCCTGAGTCATGTAGAATTTGACTCATAGCAAGTTTACGTATCTTCGAAAGTTTGAATTGGTTGTACAAAGATTTAGTTATTTCTTTCTACTTTCCAAATCTTTTGGAATTGGCTCAGACATGGTATCTGATTCCTTTTGCAAAAGACAGGGTTAGCCGATTAGAACTAGATAACTAAATTGAACATCCTAGATAGATGTTATAGAACCTTTTCAATCTTCAAAAGATAATAAGTCTAAGTGAACTTATTTACTGAGTTTGCTTCAAGTTATAGCATAAATGATTTGGTAGAGTACAGTATACTCTAGAATAGACAAGTTAGGAATCAGATTGACAATTCCTAAGAACTTTCAGCTAAAATCTTTGAGAAAAGTGTCCTAAGTTGGACAATTTTCATTTTTAATTTGAATTAGTCAAGTTATAGTATGATTGACTCAAATAAAATGGTAAACTTTCTCTTGCTGTTTACATAGGATTTTTAAACCCATTAGGACAAAGTAGTCCTCTAGTCGCGTAAAAAAATCAAGTAACTATTGAATAGGAGTAAACCACTGTAAAAACATCCAAGTTAGATTTTTGGGACAACCAAACTTCAAGTTATTCAAATCAACTTCAAAGTGAACCAAGAGTTCTCAGAGTTTTGCAAGGGATAAGAATCTGCACTAGTTATGCTCAGAAATAGACTAGTAATTTGAATCCACCCAGTTCACAGGTTTGTGCCCAGATTGCACCTAGTAAAAACTATGAATTGGCTAGGGATGCTTTAGATCCACCCTTATTATTCATTCACTACTTTGTACTTTGATCAGTTTATCAAAGTGCAAAGTGAGACAGTGTTTTGAATCATTTGGGCAAGGATGCCACCACAGAGATGAGACATGTTCTTTCAGTTTTTTGAAGTTTCAGGCATTACCTCTAACTTGACATTCTAGGTTTTAAATTCCTTCACAAGATCGTTTCACAATCACGTGCTTTACCATAGAAACTTGAAAACCTTTTGATGGAATATCCATTCTTCTTCGCTAGGGTTTTCATATGAAAACCAACTGAATTCCAAGCACTTGAATTTTCACAATTTCAAGTTTAATTGGTTTATTCTTGACCAATTTGTAGTGACAAGAGCTTTTAACTTCTTGTCTTTAGATTCCTTTCCTTACTCCTGCTTTAGGTACCTATCCTGGCCAGAATTTTATAGGAATCTCTCTAATGCTTAAGTCTAAGCATCCGCTCATGCTCTTTGGATTTGTACCAAAAATCCCTTTTAAGGATAGCTAAACATTTTGCTTTACCTTCCACAGACTTAAGTAATGTCTTTGCGGTTGCAGGCTACATTCTTGGAATTACTTCACTCTCTTCAGACTGTGGGCAATCTACAAAGTAGTTCCAATCGCACATTCTTGGACAAACATGGCCAAGTTTGATCAAGTCTAGATGATCTTGCGACTAAAATAAAGGATAAGTCTTTATAATTAAGATCTCCTATACTATCAAAAGATTTTTTTGCTTACCCGCAGGATTTTTAGAGATCTTTTCCTGAACTTCAGTCCAAGCATACACTGATACCTCTTAGATTCCAAAGCTAAGATTCTTTGATATACCTTTAGGTTATATCACTATTTGGACTTAAGTACCCATACCAAAGGTTTGGGAATTACTAGGAACTACTTACTATCAACTTACTTGAAATATTTCAGTCTCACATCTAGGGAGATTTTTTCTTTCAAGATCTTTAGATTCCTGCCAAGGAATCAAGTAATACTAAGGTAATGATTCATCTAAGAATCGTTTTCTTTACTAGAATGATCTTGAAAAGAAATTCTTGACTTTTGGAAAAGACCAAGACTTAAAGCTTTTTTGCTTGTCCAAAAGATATTTCTTTTTTAACCAATGTAATAGTTAACTAGACTATTTCATTTTAGTGTTTCTTTTCTTAGTAATTTCAAAATCTTCTAAATAGAAGAGTGCTTCCAAAGTTTCCATGTTTTCATGTTCCTATGCATCATTACCAGAGATGCAAAACATGAACGAAATACAAATCTATTGATTTTCAAAGTTCAATTTGTATTTGAGTTCATCGATTTGGTTGTTGAGTTTCATGGAATCGAAGAGTGCTCATGGAACTTGGAAATATAGCTGAAGTTATCATCTCTTGGGATGTTTGAGAAGTTACATAAATTACGTAACTAACCAACTAAAGCTTATCCGCATGACTTTCTAAATATATCTATACTTAGAGTAATCATTATAAGCTTATTTTCATGACTTCCTAAGTACATCCGGAACTTAGAGTCATCATACATCGCAAAAAGTTTGCAAGTAATTAAATTTTCTTGGTCATCAAGAAGATTTAATACTTAATTTTCTCCTGGTGCCTATTTATACTTGGTAAGATATCAAACATACTTAATTGTCATTAAGTATTTGTTTTTTATAGTGAAGTATGAACTTGGGAAGTAATCGACTAATTACTTGAGCTGCAAATTAGAAATAGCATATCTTCGCAACTAACTAGTCCTCTGTCTTCCCTAATGTCAAACTGCGAGCTTTATAAAGTAAGCTGAATATTAAGAGAGTACAATATCATATCTACTTGCAAACAACTTCCCGTTCTATCATGCAAGTGGATGTGCATACATGCAAATGCATATGCTCACATGCATATGCATGCATGTTCTTTGCATGCCCAAAAATCATAATAATGCAACAATCGTGCATAAGCTTGATGCATGACTTTTCCTTGTACAAAGAATGTATATCATGCAATTCTAATGCATGTATATCCTTTCCTTTGTCCTAATGCACTATGATATAAAAACATATCCTTGTGGTGCAATAAAAAGCTTACTCAATGGAAAGGAAATATGAAATTAAACTACCAAAATACATTCTTTGATGCACAAGGATCCTTTTTTTTTTACCAAGTCTTTCCTTAATGCAAAATAATGCTTGGAATGAGAAGTGGATTGTTTCATTATCCTAATCTAGACTTAATCGATTGAAATCTTGGTTGTTTTAATGTGCATCTAGGATTAAGTGTAGACTAGTGAAAACAAGATAAATCAAGCATTAAGGCCAAGTAGAAACTAGAAAATACTTAGCTTTGATCATAGCTTCGTCCTTCCGATGATAATCAGGAAGAGTTATTTTCCACCTCATCAGCTTCAGTCTTCTATGAAGACCTTTGCTTCCTAATGTCCTTCTTAGCGGAGTGCATAGAATTCAAATCTGCAAGTGGAGGTTGACGGATCAAATTCTGGCAGCTGCCTCACTTCAGAAATCAGCCTTCGATTCCTTCAAGCTTCATTGGAGACCTCTCATTTTATTGCTTTGTTATTTGTGAGCTCCACTAAGAGATAAGTAAATTCAATGATAAATTCCTAAAATGAAAGCGCTTTTTCTCGTGGATACACTGGAGTTTTGATGAACAGGCGGATCCCAGTATGAATCCCGTGGCTTTCAGATGCAGACTGTAGTTTTGCTAGTTCTTGCAATAGTGCCAACGGTATTCTTTCGTTTTGCTAACGTAAACATTGCTTAAGTTGACGCGCGCGAGCACAAAATAACTACAATTCATAAAGCGTGAGCTGAATGATTTTTGCTATAGCTATAAAGCAAGACATCCTCATTCACGTTAATTGAACTTTGTGGAGAACCCAACTTCGCCATCGCTGTGTACTGAGGTCACGCGCTCAAATCCTTCTTCTTACGCATTTTGAAAGCTAATGAGTTGGGTTTTTTGCGTTATAATCTCCAAGCTTCTGCAGTGGCAACAAATAGTTAGAATAGCAATTGAACAATAATAGGACATGACCTTTTATCGACTTGAATTGCTTTCGCGGATAGGGTAGAGACTCCTTGTCGCTGACATCGTGAGCTCAAGCCCGAAAGGCGCTACCTGAGGACCTCTTTTTTTTGAGCTTCTGCTGCATGCATAGACATATAAAAAAGTTGTCGCTGCGCTAATCTCCACGCAGGGCTTAATTAGCTAGATACCAGATGGTTTTACCCTCCATCAACAGGTAGAGAGTTCAAAGCCAGAGATCTTTGCTCACTGAATAAGTGCTTTGTAACATAAAACAGATCTGTTATCACAGAATGCATGATAGATGAGTTCCCTGTGACGCATATAGAGCCGGCTCACAACTTCTTATCATGACTTTTTAGTTTGCTACTACATACAGATGATGAAAAGGTCTTTTGGGAAGCGATAGACTGCAAATTAGATGTCATTGGCTTGATTCCCAGTCAAATCATCAACTATGAAGCTCAAAAACCACCTCTTTTGTTGCTAAGCGCAATGATTGCAGTACCTTACATAATCTGATTAAGAACCAGTGATGACGAACAGCAATCATTGCGCTGTCGACTTGTTGCACCATATTTTGTTATTATGGTGACCATCGAAGTTATGCAATCATGCAGAGACGGCAAGCCGAACAACAGAATTACTCTGGTCTCCAGCAGTCAAAAGATCGAATCTTGTTTCAAGCATTCTATCTTTTGCTACGTTGGACATCCAATACATAAAGCCTCTTGTCGAAAACAGAAGTATCAGCCGGAGTTCATGGATAATAGAAGGAGAAACAGCGTAATCTTCTGAAGCAGATGCTTCTTGCTGTTCAGAAGTCAAAGTAACGACATCACACTGCTCGTTCGTATGTTGGTAAGAAGAATCCCTATGCAGACTGAATTGCTAATCCCTGAGAGGAATGGGAGACCCATGAGAAAGGTCGGCAATGTCTGAGGCAGAGACAATCGCACGTGAGACTGCCTACATTCGCTGACAAAACTTCTCCTTTTCACTTTGTGATTCGATTCAGCAGCGCAAATCGATAAATTATAATCTTCTTCAAGTAATGTCGATTGTCATCTTGGACATAGGAGATGCCTTTGATCTAGTTGGTCGCGAGTTCGATTCGTCATACTACTACTAAACGACAAGTCTTCTTCTGTGCCTTAATCAGTACAAAAGTACAAAAAGCAAAGAAGATGCACACACGTAATCAGCACAAATCCTGACGAAAGCTTATGTTGAAAACTTATGCGAAAATACATGCATGTAAACAACATCAATAAACACCAAATTCTCCATGAGACCTCTAAGGAAGGAGATGATGAGAGCAAGCTCTCCATGAAAGCTTAACCAAGCTCTGATACCAATGCAAGAGAATGAGGATTACGACCACCATGTGCTAGAGAGATGACTCTCCTCCCAACCAAATGCCTCTATATATGGCTCTCTCCAAGGGACTGCCTTCTTGGGCAGGTAGATACTAACCATCCAAGTGTCAACCATGTAACTACATGTGCACCAAGTGTTCCAGTTAACTCGAGTTAACTCAAGTGGATGCTTCTAGAAGGCTTTAGATCTCTTTGGGCAAAATACTCTCCCCATGTCCCCATGGGGATTGAACCCAAGACCTCCTCCTTCACATCCTTGAGACTTAACCACTACGCTAAGTGGATCACTTATTCACAAGAGCACAAGTCCTCCTAGTAAGTCTAAACCCGAGATCTTTGGTCATACTCACGGATGACCAAACGGTGTCCGATTTCAGATATGTCTGAACCGTTCCGACCCCTAGATCATAAACTTACTTTATTACAAATCACAAGGGACTTTTGAATTAAAAAGACAATAATTTGTCCTTGAGTGATGGTTGATAAACAAAGAAATTTACTTAAGGCCTTTAGGCACCATGTGATGAAGCGGCCTTGAGGACTATAGTGTTTATGGATAATTACAAAAAGTTCTTTGAAACATTTCCCAATGTAGTTTGCAAGGGATGGACCACCTACATGAGACACTTGTTGATATATTTAGGTAGTGATGTGTATGAACAAACTAGGACAACTAGGGCACTTTTTTCCCTCTTTAGGAGGTTTTGTCCCTCCCCTTGTATATACACCTGTAACCCTAAGAGATTACTTATCTTTGTACGTTCTCTTGGTAATTATGTACCTAAGTCGTGAAGTCTTAGGGACTTGTGTCGATGAGACTGTACCTCGATCGCCCCACAAGTGCATATAGTTGTGGATTAATACACATTTGATTATCAATCCTTGGAATTAGACATACCAAGTGTATGAAGACATGTGCGCACATGGTGGTAAGTGAAGTATCTAAGCTACAATGCATGTGCCTTGCCTCAACTACCTCCCCAACTCATTAACTCTCTGAACATGCACATCACGATACCATTTAAATCAATAAGCACAAATTTGAATTTTTCTCTCAGCTCCGAACTCCAAATATGATCAATACTGGTTTTTTTTTTATGCTCTCAATGAGACACATCTAATGGTGGTATTTTCAATCAAATCTCACAAATGTGCTTCAAGTTATGAGCAAAATAGTGAATGGTGGGAAACACCAACACCTGCTCCACAACTCGTTATGGTTCATACACACACCACAATAGTTCAAAAGCGATGGGAAGGGGTAGATAACAGTCCTACACACACACACATTTCAAGCAATAGACACACATAAAAGCTCTTGGAGAAGAAGGAAATCAGGAGGAAAGAGGCAAATTCGAAATTCTTCTTCAATTCTCACAATGGCAAAAATTCCTCTCACTACAAGAAGAAGGCGGGCGTAGCGACACCCCCGAATTGAAAAAAAAACGTGTAACGTCGCTTATGCGACACTGGTGACAGTCAATTTTTTTATTTATTTTTTTTAAGCGACAACCGTCGCATAAGCGATGATAGCGTCGCTTATGCGACGCTAAATTAATAGCGTCGCAAATACCGTCGGTAGTGAGTGACGGTATTTGCGACGTTGGCAAACTGAAGAGCGTCGCATATGCGATACTCTGGAATGTAAAAAAAAAAATTTGATTTCTCCCGGCACATTTGTGCCAGGATTTGGACGCGAGAGACCAAGAAGAGGCCGAGAGAGAGAGAGAGCGCGCATGCGAGAGAGACAGAGACACACATCTACTTGCAAGGTATGCGCATACACACACAATTACACACACATACATATGCATACACACACACATATATGCACACATAGACACACACACACACATACACATACACAAATAATGTTGCATACACACATGCACACATAATGCATACACATGCACACACATATACACATACATATACACACACATACACACATACACACACACATACACACACATACACACACACACACATACACACACATATACACACATACACACACATATATGCATACAAACACACATAGAGAGACATGCACACACATAAACATACATGCATATGCATATGCGTACATCCATACATACTTGCATGCATATACACACATATGCATACATAATGCATATGCATATGAGTACATGCATACATACTTACATGCATACACACACATATGCACACATAGACACATACACACACATAGACACATACACACACATAAACACATACACACACATACACACACATATGCATACATACATGCATACACATACACAAACATATGCATACACATACACACACATAGACACATACACACACATAAACACATACACACGTATACACATACATATGCATACATAATGCATATATATACATAATGCATACACGCACATACACACACATATGCATACATACATGCATACACATACACACATAGACACATACACACACATAGACACATACACACATAAACACATACACACACATACACACACATATGCATACATACATGCATACACATACACATATGCATACACATACACACACATAGACACATACACACACATAAACACATACACACACATACACACACATACACACATATATGCATACATAATGCATACACACACATACACACACATATTCATACATACATGCATACACATACACACATACACACACATAGACACATACACACACATAAACACATACACACTCATAGACACACACACATACACATATACGCGCACACACATACACACACATATACACACACACATACACACATACACATATACACACATTATGATGCATTCACACACATACACATGCATACACACATAGACACACATATACACACACACATACACATACACACACATATATGCATACACACACACATAGAGAGACATACACACACATATGCATAAATGTGCATACATAATGCATATGCATATGCATACATACATACTTACATGCATACATACACATACATAATGCATACACACACACATGCATACATAATGCATACACACACATACACACACCTATGCATACATACATGCATACACATACTCACATAGGCACATACACACACATAGACACATACACACACATAAACACATACACACTCATAGACACATACACACATAGCCACATACATACTCATAGATACACACATATACACATAGACACACACACATACACACACATATACACACACATAATGATTCATACTACACATGCATACACACGTACAGACACATACACACACATATATGCATACACACACATAGAGAGACATACACACACATACACATATATGCATACATATGCATACATAATGCATATGCATATGCATACATAATGCATATGCATATGCATACATAATGCATATGCATATGAATACATACATACTTACATGCATACATAATGCACATGCTTAGATACACATACGTAATACATACACACACATATGAATACATAATACATACACACACATACACACATATGCATACATAATGCACATGCATAGATACATACACACACATAGACACATACACACATAGACACATACAGACACATAAACACATGCATACTCATAGATACACACATATACACATAGAGACACACACACATACACACATAATGATGCATACACACATACACACACATATACACACACATACACACACATATATGCATACACACACATAGAGAGACATACACACACATACACATACATGCATACATATGCATACATAATGCATACATAATGCATATGCATATGCATACATACATACTTACATGCATACATAATGCACGTGCTTACATACACATACATAATGCATACACACACATATGCATACATAATGCATACACACACATACACACATATGCATACATAATGCATATGCATATGCATACATACATACTTACATACATACATAATGCACATGCTTACATACACATACATAATGCATATACACACATATGCATACATAATGCATACAGACACATACACACATATGCATACATACATGCATACACATACACACATAGACACATACACACACATAGACACATACACACACATAAACACATACACACTCATAGACGCATAGCGACACATACACATAGACACATACACATACACACACACACACATACACACACATATACACACACACACAAACATACACACATAGACACATACACACATAATGATGCATACACACACATACATATGCATACACACACATATGCATACATAGATGCATACACATAGACACATACACACACAGATACATACATACACATAAACACATACACACTCATAGACACACACATACACATAGACGCGCACACACATACACACACTTACACACATAGACACATACACACATAATGATGCATACACACACATACACATGCATACACACACATATGCATACATACATGCATACACATACACACATAGACACATATACACACATAGATACATACATACACATAAACACATACACACTCATAGACACACACATACACATAGACGTGCACACACATACACACACATATACACACACTTACACACATAGACACATACACACATAATGATGCATACACACACATACACATGCATACACACACATATGCATACATACATGCATACACATACACACATAGACACATACACACACATAGATACATACATACACACTCATAGACACACATACATACACATAGACACACACACACACATACACACACACACATAAACACACAGACACATACACACATAATGATGCATACACACACATGCACATGCATACACACATACAAACACATGTACACACACACATACACACATACACACATATATGCATACACACACATATATGCATACACACACATAGAGAGACATACTCACACATACACATACATGCATATATATACATACATAATGCATATGCATATGCATACATACATACATACATACATGCATACATGCATACATACACATACATAATGCATACACACACATGCATACATAATGCATACACACACATATGCATACATACATGCATACACATACACACATAGACACATACACACACAGACACACACTTACACACATAGACACATACACACATAATGATGCATACACACACATACACATGCATACACACACATATGCATACATACATGCATACACATACACACATAGACACATACACACACATAGATACATACATACACATAAACACATACACAGTCATAGACACACATACATACACATAGACACACACACACATATACACACACACATAAACACACATAGACACATACACACACATACACATGCATACACACATACAAACACATGTACACACACACATACACACATATATGCATACACACACATAGAGAGACATACTCACACATACACATACATGCATATATATATACATACATAATGCATATGCATATGCATACATACATACATGCATACATACACATACATAATGCATACACACACATATGCATACATAATGCATACACACACATACACACATATGCATACATACATGCATACACATACACACATAGACACATACACACACATAGACACATACACACACATAAACACATACACACTCATAGATGCACACACATACACATAGACACACACACACATACACACATAGACACATACACACATAATGATGCATACACACACATACATATGCATACACACATACACACACATACACGCACATACATACACACACACATGCATACATACACATACTTAATGCATACACACATACATATGTACACGTATATATATATATTGATTTCTAATAATTTTGTTTTATATGTTAGGTATTATGGATCCTAGTAGAGAGAGAAAGGCAAAACTCACTCTCATAAAAAGTCTTATGAGAGCAAGAGTTCCGTATGATACTCTAGGGGCCATAATGCGTGATTACTCAGAGATGTCTGATGAGGAGCTGGACTATACGATCCAGATGCTTACCCAGCGATCAGACAAGGGTTCTTCTGCGGCTCCACATGCAGGAAGAGAGCTATCTGCTCATAGGTATGTTTTTTTTTCATAAACTTTTTTAATGATATTATAACACATATTTTTATTTATTTTTATCTATCTATTTTTAGGACACCTATACCACCTCCAGTACGTGATAGCAGAGCAGAGTTGCCTATGAGGACATGCATAGGCACCTTAGGACTAGAGTGCGATATAGAGCCAGAGGGGAACATTGTGTACATAGGGAATGGATTGGAGTTCAAGAGAAGGATGCAGGCACTATGCGACTCTTACCTGCGCTTTATCAACTTACCGTGGAAGTAGGTAAGAATTGTACATATAAATTGAAATAAATATCTTATGTTTTATTTACATTATGTTTTTTTTTGTAGTGAGCATGATGAGAGGGATAAAAAATACGTACTTAGTTCACTTGAGACAGAGTTTGGGAGAGGATGGTCGCTTAAGTGGTGTTTAAAAGAGATGCGGACACTTATGGCTCATCTTCGCGATAATGCATGGTATGCACTGCTTTTATGTATATATATGTGGATATGAGTATGTGTGTTTATGCATGTATGTATGTATATGAGAGAGAGAGAGAGAAAAGAGTGAGACTAGAGGTATAAATACACGCATACACACATATACATCATACATGCACATTTACACACATATACATATACATGCACATTTATACATACACACACGTACATGCACATTTTTACACACACATACACATGCATGTAGTTACACACATATAATGAATACACATAGACACATACACATGCTCACATACACGTACACATACTCACATACACATACATATGCATAATCATATGTACACACACATAGACTCATATAATCATATGTTTGAAGTATATGTACACATTGCATCTACTCCTCTGACGTCCTACTAGAGAGATATCTCTCCTCCCAACCTTATGCCTCTATATATAGCTACTCGACTCAACGAGGATCATAATATATATAAAGATATATATACATCATGTAGATAGGATACGTAAATATAAAATGGAGTACATATATTTATGCATCACACATACATGCCTAAATGCACACATAAATATATATATACATACTAAAATATTTACATGTACACATTTACACATAGACATATATACATGTACACATCACATATACATGCCTACATGCACACATAAACATATATATACATGCATACATATTTACATGTACATATTTACACATAGACACATATACATATATACATGTACACAATTATAAATAGTTGCATATATTACATGAATACATGAATATTTTACATAAATGCATATGCATATATACACATATGCATATTTAACACATGTATACATATATCACACACATGCAAACACATACATATACATGAAATACATATATATGAATACTAACATATGTATACATATAATACACATGAATACACACACATATGCATACATACATGATAAAAATTTGCTCCTCGAAGATAAAGCTATATATAAAATAATTAGGCATACCCCCGAACTTCATGTTCTAACTTAGAAGAGCATGATTTCATCTCTCTAGTAGGATTCATCGTTATTCAAGTTAATAAAAAAATCTATTATCTGATATCCATTCAGAAGCTTCAAGTTATTGATTGATAACTAGAGTAGAATTTACTATCTAATCTGCTCATATGTTTTCATTATTGCCATCATTTTGGTAAGGCATCAATATAGTCTCATCTTCGTTATCCTTATTGATTTCATTTATTTCTTCTATTGTTAATTCTATGTTCTCATGAATCACATCATCTATTGATGGATTAATATCTATTTCTGGTAATTCCTCTTCCTCATCAGTAGAATCAGCATGTAGAGAATTATCCTCTTCATCAAAAAGATTAGTATCATTATCACGTATAATGATTCTAATTTCTATTTCAAATGTTGATGTATCTGTATCTGATGCTGAATCATCAAGAGGACTTTCTTCGATCTCTCTAACAATAAACTGTTCAAACAATGACCTACCTCTAGGTTGCACATGAATGACTTGCCACCAAGGATGAGCATCTCGGTTTTTTATAAAAAAATGCTTGTTCAATATGCCTAGGAAGAATATATGGTTCTTTAGTAGATCGCTTTACCTTGGAAGAATCAATTGCCCAAAACACAGATAATTCCTTTCTTAATGTGGAATTACTACCTTTATACTCCGCTCGAAACCATTCAACCTTCAATATGACCTATCAAAATATATAACAACAAAAACCCATTATTAGGTGCTTTAAAACATAACTAACTCTATAAAAAAATATAAACTTTTTTCTACCTGTTTGAATGTACGAAATGAAATTTCATAGATACCAACAATAGTTCCTATGTAACCAAGTTCGCTATCTATAAGGTTCGTGTCTTTTGAGCTAGCACGTGATAGTTGCTTGAAAGAAGCAACAATACTAGAATCCTCTGTTTTACGTAAAGAATCAATGGCTTTGATTCTAATATGCTGTCCAAAAGCCCACATATTAGTGAACATTTGAGCTTGCAAAATAAATTCAATTAGTAAATAGAAACTAACATACATTTATGAAAAAAATAAAATATTATTTTAATAAAATTACCTTTCGTTCACAACCTATCATTAACTCTCTTTGCTCATCTGAAATTTCTTCATTATTTGTGTTGGCGTGTTGCAAACGACTATATAGCCAATCCGTGAAAGAAGATATATCTGTAATCTCATTATTATCGAGATTACATCTAAATCTTTTGTTTTTTCGCCTTTTACTTCGGAGATTTTGAAGTTCCTCGTACTCGCTAAGGAATGCTTGCATGCATTCACTATTATATGCTACAAAAGTAGAAACATCATTTTTTTCTTGAAATGTAAATAAGAATGGAACCTGCTTACCTGATAATACCTCATCTACTATTTTTGAAGAAGACTCGTTGGTCCATGCACGTGGAGCTTCTTCATGAACTCTTTCAAGGTACTCACTAACGTAATACATGCACTCTGCAAGCATCCAACCCTTTGCCATGGATCCTTCTGGTTTCACTCTTTGTCGCACATAACCTTTTAATACTCCCATAAATCACTCGACCCAAAACATCCATCGAGTGTTGACAACACCTGCAAGCTCTATTTCATCTACAAGATGGACTAATAACTGAACCTGAATATCAAAAAATGAAGTAGGAAGTTCTTTCTCCATCAAACATAATAGCTCTTTGCATTCACATTTTTTTTGTGGGATTGAGTTTTTGTCAATCTCTATGGATGTAATTCACCTATACAATCATAAAAACAATTATAAAGAAGTTAATTAAAAAATAAAAGATATCCAATATTCATACATATTAAATATAAAAGTATCATAATTACCTTATAAGTGATCCAAGACGATAGATCACATCTCGTACTCCTTTCGTTGTACATCCATCGATAACCAAAGGTAAAATATGTTTCAGAAAGTTATGCCAGTCATGGGTCTTTAACCCAGATAAGCTCTTATCATCCATAGTAAACATGTTTTGAAAAGATGCTCCATATCCTGTAGGAGTCTTAATCAATTGAATTCTATTGTTGATAGTATGTATCTCTTTTGTTGTAAGTACCCAAGGATCAGGTGCATAAGTCGTTTCTTGTCGATGACTATCAAAAACTGGCCATAACTTTGGTTTGGATTTTTGATCTTTCAAATCATTCCTTGATTATTTGGTATCTTTTAGTCCAAGAAGATGCTCCCATAGTGAATAACCAATATTTTTTAATATATGCATAGGATCAAGAAGATGACATACTTTTAACTCTTTCCAATACTCCAAAGAATACCATATTGATATGTTCTCTGCGAGTGCCACTTTTCCTTTACCTCTGTTCACATACTCATTATCTGAATCATCACTAAAGATTTCTGCTTCTGGATCTATCAGAGGTCCATCTGTCCATTTTTTATACCAATCCATAGGCGTCATAGGTTTTGGACACTGACCTGTTTCAAGCTTTCCATTAAAATGTATCGCTTCTCTTTTAGATCTTAATGGATGATCATCAGGCAAGAATCGTCGATGTCGAAGATAAATATTTTTGTTGAGATTCTTACTATAGATTGATCTCAACCAATCACCACAATATGGACAAGCTTTATAACCCTTAGTAGATATTCCTGCATCATGGAAAATGATAAAAATATAATTAGATTAAATCATATTTATTCACATGCATATTGAGTAAAAAAATTACATCAATACCTGAACAAACACCATATCCTAAAAAATCGTGAATAGTCCAAGCCACAATACCACGAACCGTAATATGTCTTTCATTGATGCTTTTCGATACATCAATGACATTAATACCTCTCCATAACTCTTGAAGATCGTCAATGAGAGGAGCGCAAGATATATTCATATCTTTAACTTGTCTTTTGCCTGGGATTAAAAGTGAAAGCATTAAATGTTCCTTTTTAATGCTAAGATATGGCGGAAGATTATAGTTTATTACTACCACTGGCCATGTTGACCATTTTTTGGATTTCATGGAGAATGGATTAACCCCATCTAATGCAACTCCTAACTTCAGGTTCTATGGATTTTGTGCAAATTTAGGCCATGTAGAATCAATATGCTAAAAAGCAACACTATCATGAGGAATTCTAATTATTCCATCAGTACTTTTGTGATCATGTCCCCAAGTCAAAAGCTTTGATAATTCGGGGCTTTGAAACATATGTCTAATCCGTGGAGCCAATGGAAAATGTCTCAATACCTTTTTTGGGATTTTACCTTCTTCGCCCTTATATCGAGGAGATTGACATTTGGGACATGTCAAAGAGTCTGCATATTCACCTCTATATAAAATAAAATTGTTAGGACATGCATGTATACATTGATAATCTATACCAAGATTGTTGATTATCTTCTTCATTTCATCATGTGAGGTAGGAAGAATATTCTGACTTGGTAAAAACTTTTCAGATAATAACATGTAAGTTTATCAAAAAAAGATATATTAAAAAAAGTAAATAAATAAATATACATATATATATATATATATATATATATATATATATATATATATATATATATATATATATATATATATGCATATAATTTTATATATGTGTATGCTTATGTGCATCTTTCAAAATATTCGCGTAAAATTTGATTATTTTGGATGGTAGGATACGATTGTTTGTTTTGGAGGATATGAAGTATGTACCTTCATTGAATGATTTGTCGATTCTATCATATGTTCAGTTTGAAAGTGTGAGAAGTGGGTTTATAATTGCTATTCAAAGAATTTGGCACTGTTTATAGGCCATACAATGGTGACCTGGATGAATCGCATGCACACAGGTTACTCAAGATAGAGCAACCTGATTATAAGGGACGAGTACCAGCAGGATTCCTGGGGTATGCAGTAAACCTCTTGCATGTCAATGATGAGGATATGAACTTAAGGATAAAAAGTGAAAATCATGGTGGCTTGAGAGGATCACTTTTATACAGCTTTTTCAAAGAACTCCAGGTTTATGACACTGAAGTTTTTTGAACAAGCTGTATAAAAGTGATCCTCTCAAGCCACCATGATTTCCACTTTGTATCCTAAAGTTCAGATGCTCATCATTGACATGCAAGAGGTTTACTGCATACCTAGGAATCCTGCTAGCACTAGTTCATTATAATCAGATTGCTCTATCTTGAGTAATCTCTGTGCATGCGATTCATCCAGGTCACGTACCATTGTATGGCCTATAAACAGTGCCAAAATCTTTGAATATCAATTATAAATCCATTTCTCATACTTTCAAACTAAACATATGATAGAATCGACAAATCATTCAATGAAGGTACATACTTCATATCCTCCAAAACAAACAATCGTATCCTTCCATCCAAACAATCAAATTTTACGTGAAGATTTTGAAAGATGCATTAATAGTTTTAAAAGATGCACAGATAAAAGTGTCCATTGAGTTTAACTTCTTGTTCTTACCTTATCTAAAGTAAGAATAAAAACCTACATGTATTTATATACATATATATTTATGCATATATATATAAATCGATAGAAAATTGAAAATTATACCTTAATAGTGTCGAAACAGATACATTACTCCATCCAAAACAATTTTGAAGGTTGAGAATAAGTAAGCTCACACTTAGTCGTGTCAAAAGACTTCCTTCATATACATGCTTTAGACATTCCTCTCGAAGATATTTCTCATTTTTAGAAATATCAATGCTCTCACTGTCATTTTGATACCAATCCTCGATAAAATCTGCCATGCCATCATCTTCATCATTGTCACACAAATCTTGTACTTTATCGTCTTTTGAATATAGATCTTTCAACTTTGCATATTGCATAGGATTAGTTTTGTGTAGCCTCCTCATGGAAGCTTCTGATAAATGAGGTCTTACTGGTAATTGTGAATGCTGTGGAGGAATATCATCAACATCATACGTTGGAATCTACACATATAAATACAATTCATTAGTATTCCATAAATGAATAAAAAGTAAACTTTAAATAAAAAATTATAACTTATTAAATATGGATAAAGAAATGTTTATTCTCTCTAGCTAAAAGGTGCTCTTGGAGGTCTACGCCATCCATAATTCACTAATAGTTCATCACCAGCATGTAATGTAGTAATAGCATTGACAACTATGTATCTTGATACATCTCTACTCATGTATGGTGATTCATGACTATTTTCACGCTCCTCAAACGTGCAATTAGTCCTTGAACTATTATGTAACCCTCGACTATTATTTATTAAACCTGCTATATTTCCATGTGTGTAAGGTCTTCCATCAATATATAATCTTTCATTTTCTGCATGTAAAATCCTTCTACTAGTAAGGGATGTTGCATTCAAGCATATTCCATAAGTACTCATGCTTTGAACATAATGTGAAAGTCGATGCCAATCTCCCCATCCATATATAGGACCACAAAATGACATAAGAGTGACTTCAGAGTTCGGAGGCACATACAAATCCTCTACAATAAAGAGACCACGACCAGCATTAGTAATAGTGGATGGAGCAATCATATAGCGATTACCCCAAAAGTTGAAAACCTCTCCATCTAAAGGAAGTGGTCCTCTATTCCATCCTCCATATCTTCTTCTATCATATGTTTGTACTAAAGAACGATCACGAGCTGGCAATGGATAATCTCCAGCCGTTTCATTCTCTAAACCAGGAGGTAGAGGATTTCTAGAAACCTCTGCTTGTAATTGATGAATAGCAAGTCCATGATGTGTACGAGGTATATTAACATTATGAGAAAAATTATCATTATCATCATCATCGAGCAAGTATTCCTATATATCAACAATAATTTGATTTTATATATGGTTTTTAAATAAAATAATGACATTAATATATAAAAAAAATACATACCCAAGCATTATCACGTTGACTAGGTGATGGTGCACACTCAAAAGTACCATACTCTGCCTCATGTTCAATACATTCCAATCGTGGTCTTCGATACGTGCCATAACAAGAGTTACACCAACATATAATATGCTCTTCATACTAAAATTCATCATAATCCTATCGGAGGACACATGTGAAGTCGTTGCATGGGTAGGAGGTGGTGGAGTACCCTCTGATTGATCAAAATCTGCACATAATAAGAAACAAAAAAAAATATAAGTTATGTATCCATCAAATATATTTAAAATTAAATGTTTGATATACTTACAGTATAAAGTCGTTGCACGATGAGGAGATGGTGGTGGAGTTCCATCTGATTGATCAGAATTACAAATAATGGTATTTGATATTAATAATCTGATTATCTACATACACAAAAAATTCACATATATATATTTACACATACACACATATTCACATATACACATTTATACATACACATATATTCACATATACACTACACACTATTGTGGGATAAATGCATGTATTTTGTATGAATGAGTGTATATGCATGCATGTGTGTGTACATATATATGTGGATATCTATATGTGTGTTTATGTTATATGTATGTATATGTGTATATGTATACATATATATATGCGTATATGTTTGCATGTATATGTGTATGTGGATATGTGTATGTGTATGTGTGTGTATATATGTGTATGTATTCTGATTTTTTTTTTGTTTGAGATTAAATTAACAGGAGATATTGTATGGTCGAAAAAAATAAGAGGCGAGCTAACATACCACCTAAGTCATGGCAGTTTTTTCGTAGACAGCTACATCTTTAGGAGTCATTTCCTCAGCAGAAGGTACACAAATTAATAGTTTATATTTATAATTTTTATATATTTTAGTAATTTTTTACATTTAATTTATGTATTTTTTTTCTTGAATAAACAGGCTGCTGCAAAGAAGAGAGTGGAGTCGGGCCACACATCGCACCTAGGCCAAATGGGCCATAATGGTTTTGTAGCTACATTTGTAAGTATATGTGTTATTGTGAGTATATTTTTTATTTTAGTTAAAATGCAAGTAACTAATGTTTTTTATTTGTTTTATTGCAGCGGAAGGATTATGGCCGATATCCTGCGAAAGATGAGATCGAGTATGCTACACATTTTGGATATCGGCGTTTGAGCGAGTATATGCAAGATCATCCTGATGCCTTTGTAACACTGAGTCATAACAAACGAGAACTATGTCATAAAAAGAGAAACTCTACGCACTAAAATAGCCTTTTTTTGCATGATGTTAAAAAACTCTTTATACCAGTATACAAGGTTTTCTAAAACCCCCCAAAAATATGCAAATTTTGAACATATTTTTAAAATTTTGACTACTTTAGGGTAGCAAAATTTTGCTAATTTTAGAGTACCTTATCTAACACTTTTAAGAGAGAATTATGAAATGGATAAAAAAAGCCTTATTTTATGAGAATACTCATTTATCTTGGATCAAATAAAAAGGAAATGAGCTAGAAAAGACTAAAGATTGATGCTACTAATTTGATAACATTAGATAATTTTAGGAAAAACAATGAATTGTGTCCATGTGCAACTGATTCAATGAATAAAAGTTATTTTTTTCTGTATATCCTTTCCTATCTAGCTAGTAGATTGAAATTGATTTTGTTTGGTGTGAAATGAATTGGTTGAGATTGTAAATTTTGGGTCTTTTTTGCATCACTCCAAGATACTTAATCAAATATTCTAAAACATTGCATTTTTCCTTGGCCCCAGTCTTTGGTCTTTAGAAAATTTGTATAAGCAAAAAGATATATACTTTGTGAGAGGAAGTTTGATCTTACTATTGGAGAAACACTCACAAACTGGACATAATTTGAAGGTCAAAGCTTTAGAAGAAAACCACATGCCTATGTGAAGGGACAAATTCACAAGTGTATTATATTTGTAAAGTTAGTTCACTTTAGTTCTAAACGTTTTTTAAAAATCACGAGTCAGAATGAGACAATCTATATAACTTAGTTTGTATCAAGTGGCGCGAGAGTAAGAAGAAGTGGAAGAGAGTGACAGAATGTGAGAAGGAGTTCATTTTATATAACAGAGTATAGTTGGGATTCTCTGAGTGAGAAAGCATCTGTAAAGTTTCTGCGTTTTTCATATCTATGAGAAGCAATGTTTTGTGTATGACACTCTCTCCATCATCTCCATGTTTGTCTACTATGTGATGAGTTCAAAAGTTCAATTTTTCCAAGCAACTCGATGCCTGGCATCGAGTTTGTGTTGATAAGTCCGTGTTTTATTCTCTGAGTGTTATGTACTGCTAGAAATTCTTAAAAACATGAGGTTTGTGGAGCAATTCGATGCCTCGCATCGAGTTTCAGCATAAAGTTGATGCCTGGCATCGACTTCCCACATAAAAGTGGTTTTCATCATATGTGTTGATGTATGAAACACCACAAGAAATGAATTAATGTGACACTAGAACACCTCTATGGTCACCATTAACTCATTGCCACTCCAAACTTTGAGAAATGATAGCCTAAAGTGAGAACTTTGCTTCTACAGAAATTCCTAGTCACCAAAATGATATACCTTCAGTATTTTGCGAATTTCTCCTAGCTCAAGTATTATTTCTCCATGAAAATTTATAGGCTGAAACTAGAAGAGTAGAGCTTTCCAACAAGCTATCATATGCATCAAACGGATCTCTAGAACTCAAGTTATGGCTCTCACAAGATGACCCTGTATGAGCTTCCAAAACTAGAAACTTTGCCTGTTTTAGTATTCCTGGTGTCCAAAAATAAAAAATTCGATGCCTGGCATCGAATTTCAGTCCAAGTCGATGCCGGGCATCGACTTTGGGCTTTTTTTGGCTATTTTTCTGCACCAGAAACACTCTATTTTACACACACATGAAGAAGATGACTTATATGCTAGAAGTCGATGCCGGGCATCCATTTTATGCTAGAACTCGATGCCAGGCATCGAGTTGCTCCACAAACTTCATATTTTTAGAAGATTCAACAACAGTTAACACACAGAGAATGAAAAATGACTTATCAGCCAAGATTCGATGCCAGGCATCGAATTGTTCAGAAAACTTGAACTTTTGAATTCATCACACAGTAGGCAAACATGGAGATGATAGAGAGGGACTCATACACAGAACTTTACTCAGTTCTTTCTCATAGCTATGAAAACTCAGAAGTTTTACAGATGCTTTCTCACTCAGAGAAGCCCAACTATCCTCAGTCGTATAAAATGAACTCCTTTTCTCTTCCTTCTCTCACACTCTCTCTCTCTCTCCGTGTCAGTTGATACAAACTAACTTATATAGATTTTTGTATTCTCGTGATTTTAAAAAACTTCTAGAACTAAAGTGAACTAACTTTACAAAAATGATATATTTGTGAATTTGTCCCTTCACATAGGCATGGGGTTTTCTTCCTAAGATTTGACCTTCAAATATATGTCCAATTAGTGATTGTTTCTCCAACAATATGTGTGTTAAATGTGCGTATTTCAAGAACAAAAAAGTGGCTAAAAAAGCTCAAAGTCGATGCCTGGCATCGACTTTTGGTTGCAAGTCAATGCTAGGCATCGAATTTTCATTTTTGGACAGTCAGACTTACTAAAACAGGCAAAAATTCCACTTTTAGAAGTCATATAGGGTCATCTTGTGAAGGCTATATCTTGAGTTCTAGAGATCTGTTTCTTGCATATGATAGCTTGTTAGAAAGCTCTACTCTTCTAGTTTCAACCACCAAACGATCTTGGAGAAATGATATTTGAGCAGAGAGAAATTAGCAAAATACTAAATGTATGTCATTTCAATGACTAGAAAAATCTGAAGAAGTAAAGTTCTTGGTTTTGTGATGTCACATTAATTCATTTTTTGTGATGTTTCACACATCAACACTTACGTCATACTCTTCCTTCTAGATTTATTTAATGGAAATATATATTCCATACTATGTCCAGTACCTATGTTCTAAGTGGGTCATAGGCAATTCAACAATGCTTATTGACTCCACAAGACAGGGAGAGAGAGAGAGAGGAGGTTGTCTTTCCATGCCCACAAAGTGTAGATGATCATCAACACCTTGGCACAGACTTCTCAGCGAGAAAAAAGTGAATTTTATATTTTTTTGCAGCCTGGCATCGATTTCTCATTGAAAACTACACTTTTCAGCAAGAACTCGATGCCTGGCATCGACTTCAGCGAGAAGTCGATGCCAGGCATCGACTTCAGCGAGAATTCGATGCCAGGCATCGACTTCAGCGAGAATTCGATGCCAGGCATCGACTTCAGCAAGAATTCGATGCCAGGCATCGACTTCTCGCTGAAAACTATACTTTTCAGCAAGAAGTCGATGCCTGGCATCGACTTCAGCGAGAAGTCGATGCCAGGCATCGACTTCTTGCTGAAAAGTATAGTTTTCAGCGAGAATTCGATGCCTGGCATCGACTTCTCGCTGAAAAGTATAGTTTTCACTTTAACAAAGTAAAAAAGACTACATGTTTCGCTTTCAACGCGTGTAATATGTTCTCACAAAGTAATACCAAACGTGATATATTGTCTTGCTTTTTAACTTTGACCATGATAATGCTCAGAGAGAGAGAAAGGGGAGAGAGGGAGAGAAATGTGATTTTTCAAAGGATAAAGACTCGGGGAAAGGAAAAAAGCAATGTCTTAGAGTATTTGATTAACGTAACTTGAACAAAGTTTTATTGAAGTCTCTTAGCATGTAAAACCTAATAGATTTATTTCATAGAATGTGCAACGATGAACAATAAAGTCTCTTTCATTTGGATTATTAGACATCAAAGAATCATGTATGATGATATGCATGGTGTTTTCTCTCAATATGTATAGTCAATTTAATCTCATCTATTTCATTTTGATCTCATGGTGTTTTTTTTGGCATAATTGGCTATTATTACTAGTACACATATATGGCCACCTGGTTGTTGTATGATTATGCTTTGTATTCTCAAAAGTGTATTCTAATCCCTTTTTAAAATGGCATAGAGTTATGCTTTATGTGGGCTTGAAATAAAATGAATTACTTTTCAATTTCCATTTTCATGAAATCATGTAGTTTTAATCATGTAAGATTCGTTAAAGTTCTAATTGGAATTTGTAATGTTGAATATAGCATGTTTTTATAAACAAAAACTGAAATAAAGATTGAAACAAAGTATCATGAAATAAAAGCATATGGTTTTCATGCCCTAATTAAAATGGGCCTTATCATTTCTATGGAACAATTGAAAATAAGCTAATTTTTCCTTGTTTTTAGCATACTTTTGTAATTTCTAAAGGAGAACATGTCTTTGTTCTCGTTTGTTATGACTCAGTGTTTTGTGAGTATTTTTAAATTTTATATCATTATTTTATTTTTATGAATGGTTTAATTGTTTTATTTATTTATGTTTGTTATATGTAATACAGGAGTATTATGGAGAGACAAATATGGATGAGGTGGAGAGACAGACATAGGAGGGACAATCTCGATCATCATAGGGTGATCATGACGATGAGGATGAGGAAGATCAGGATGATCATGATATTGCTGATGATGATGATTAGGATTTTAGTTGA
Source organism: Ceratopteris richardii (assembly GCA_020310875.1). NCBI lineage: Eukaryota > Viridiplantae > Streptophyta > Polypodiopsida > Polypodiales > Pteridaceae > Ceratopteris > Ceratopteris richardii. Next base: position 26,067,758 of record CM035413.1, read on the forward strand.
TTATGACATTGGATTATATGTATTTACATTGATATATATATATATATATATATATATATATATATATATATATATATATATATATATATATATATATATATATATATATATATATATATATATGTTTCATTTCAGTTATGTTTTGAATTGTGTGTATGGTATTAAGTAATGAAGAGTTTTGTTCTATTGATTGTTATTATTGTTTATATTAAGCATGTGTTTTAATAATTTAATTATATAATTCATTCATATGTGTGTACTTAAGTGTATATGTATGTTTGTGCATGTGTATGTGTGTGTATATGTATGTATGTGCATGTGCATGTGTAAGTGTATATGTGTGTATGAGTATGTGCATGTGCATGTGTATGTGTGTGTATATGTATGTGCATGTATATGTGTAACTCTATGTGTATATGTGTGTATGTGCATGTGTGTGTGCATGTGTATATGTGTTTTAATACTTTAATTATATAATTCATTCATATGTGTGTACCTAAGTGTATATGTATGTATGTGCATGTGTATGTGTGTGTATATATATGTATGTGCATGTGCATGTATAAGTGTATATGTGTGTATGAGTATGTGCATGTGCATGTGTATGTGTGTGTATATGTATATGCATGTATATGTATAACTCTATGTGTATATGTGTGTATGTGCATGTATATGTGTATATGTAGGTATGTGCATGTGCGTGTGCATGTGTATATGTGGATGCATGTGTATGTGGATGCATTTCCATTTGCATCCATGTGCATGCATTTGAATGTGCATGCATTTGAATGTCATGCATGTGGATGTGCATATACATGTATTTGCGTATATGTTAATGTGTGTATGTGTGTGTGTGTATATATATATATATATATATATATATATATATATATATATATATATATATATATATATATATATATATATATATGCAATAATGCATGCATGTAAATCTTTTTATGTGGTTGTAGAAATGTTTGTGCATATGCATGTGTATATGTGTGTATGTCTAAGTGTATGTGCACATGTATCTGTGTTTATATATGTGTTTGTATGTGCATGTGTATATGTGTATATGTGTGAAAGTGCATCTTCATCATGTATAAGTGTACAAGTGCATATCAATAAGTGTGAGTATGCTATCTAATGAAAATAACACAATTCAAATGATATACAAAGAATAGAAATTGTACTTACAATAGTTATCCATACTTTTTGCTTGGTTAGCTTCTTGAATAACCTGCAATAAAGAGAGAGAGAGAGAGAGAAAGAGAGAGAGACAGAGAAAGAGAGAGAGAGAGAATTCAAAGGGAGAAAGATGTAGAAAGAGAGAAACAGAGACAGAGGGAGACAATAAAAGAGAGCTTAGGCAAAACAACAATTCTACATATACTTGCTTCAGCTCGTAAGCGCAGCGCAATTGCAAACGTTGGAGAGCTCTTCGATCGGATGCGTGAAAATCCCGATCAAAGAGCCTCCAACGTTTTAATTTTTGTTTGTCAACAGACCGTCGTGTAAACGATGCTACCCATCGTCGCATAAGCGACATTTTTTAGCGCCGTTTATGCGATCGCAAACTGTCGTCGCTTATAGAGCGTCACTTATGCGATGTAAAACAGCATCACTTATGCGATGTAAAAGAGCGTCGCTTATGTGATGCTTTTAAATGCGTCGTTTTAGCGAGCTGTATGCGAGCGTCGCACCCCGTCGCACCACAAGTCGCATAAAACGTCGTTCACTTCGTGGTTTAATCGATGGTTTGCGCACGACGCTTATTACGACGCATGTTGCAATTTTATAGCGATGAAATTCTGTCGCCTTAACCGTCGCTATACGCCCGTATTCCTTGTAGTGTCTACAAGAGTCACAAGTGAGTTATATCCATATGCCCTAAAAATGGTCCTTTCACACAAGAGACTAGCACTTTTATTTACTAACTCTAATTTCCTAATATTTTACAGGGATTATGATACAATGATTGGGGCTTATGCATCTAGAGGACTCCTCTAGTGCATTTACATAGTTTCAAGGGAATTTCATAGGAATTCAAAGAAGAAAAAAATTGTGCCCATAATTTGAAAATTTTTAGGGGCTCCTCCTTTGTGCTTCTTTACTCTGCAACACTCTCCACCTCTTTGTCTCTATCATCCCTTGGCAAGCTTTTGCTTCTTTGTCTATGGCTTGCTTATAGCTCTTTAGTACACACACCTAGTGGTCGAAGAAGCAGTTAGAACTGTCAGTGAATTTGTTACCTTATCCGATCTAATTCCTTTGCTTCTATAATCCCTTTGGTATTCCTTACATTCATAAATCTCGGTTGTTGTGTTACCATGCACGCATCCAACAGCTAATAATGTGATATTGTTAGTCACCCTCTTCAACTTTTCAGCCTCTCCCTCTTTCTAACTTTTGCTCTTTGGATATTTCTTTGTTCTCACACATTTGACCCTGTTGTATTTCTTGAGCCTATTTACTTCTTTTGTTGCATGCATCATTTGGTCAACCTTGCATCAATTTTTGTCTTTCGGTTGATGCTTCAAAGGTTTTGTCTTTAAATCTATCTTCACATCCTTTGGGACCTGATGCTTTTCTTTAGCCTGTTTATTTCTTTCCACTGCATGCACCTCGTGGATGAGGAAGCGGTTAGGACTTTCAGACAATTTGTTACTTTATCTAATCCTAAGTCCTTTGTGTACAGCCTCCCCTTGAAAGCTACTGTTGTAATTATTTGTTTCCACTCCTCGCGACCTGCTTCTTTGGTATTGCGGCCTAATGCATGCCCCTGCGGGGCTTTGGGCAGAGGGTGGTTCTTCTTATGGAGCTGTTTTGTTCTTTGATCTTCTTGTCTTTCTCTTTTTACTTGATTGTCCCTGCACAGGTCCCTCCTCCTGAACTCTGTCATCCCCAAGAGGCTTTTTGTGGCGACGTGAGTGTGCTTGTATGACTTTCTGCTCTTTGTGATTTAACAAATTAGCTTCACATATCATTAGCTCCTTCCATTGTGCCGACTTCACTCCATCATTTGGTGCCTGCCTATGATCTGCAAAGAAGCTAAGCTCGTAGGCCACCAGTCTTGCATTTAAGTTTGAAGTCATTTTTACAAAAATTTACGAATCCATCTCAAAAAAGCCTATAAAGAAAGCTTCTTCGAATGTCTACATGAATGGACTCGGGAGGAACATTAATCTAGAATACATAAGCATAATTGTAAGTATTTTAGGTGTCATTGATAAGTCAAAGATGATTGCATTTGCTCCTTGATTGATACCGATAAAGTTCAAAAATGTATATTGTGCATGTTTGAATACCTTCAAAATTGTAAAGAGCATGCTTAATATTTTATTTGTCATCTTGGTGGCTAAGTCTAGCACTGTCGCATATCTTGATAACCAAAATTCTATTGTCTGTACATGTATTCTTCTGTCGGTAAATAATTATGTGGCGAACTGAGTAGTAGTGGATAGTTTAGCCATTGATTATTTATTCTACCCTAGCGCTGTGCTTCCCAAAATTGTGTCCAGGTTCATCTTTGAGGGACTAGGCAAAAAGATTGATTTATCTGTAGGATATATGGTGCTGACTCCAAGTGCACCCGTAATGTCGAATTCTTTTCCAAGAACTTTCTTCTCCACACCGGATCTGCCTTGTCGAATTCTTCTTGAGTATAAGAAAATGTGTTCACGTTGAATTGCAGATCATGATCCGGTTCCTTGTTTGTAGTTTTCTTGATATATTGTTTCCTTTCTAGTTTTAATAGTCTGTAGGGTACATTGAATGGCTTCAAAATTTGTTCAAAGTTCTTACTTTCAATCTTGGCTTCTTTCATGACTTTTACTTCTTGGTCTTCAAACTGCTCTGTAAGCTGGGACACCAGTAGTACCCTCTCATGATGGCTTAGTTCTGCAATAGCCCATTAATGTCTATCAGTGCTTGGCTCTGCTTCCTCCCTTGTAGGTGAATGATGCACGAGGGGGAAAGAGGACGTACCTCAGTCTCCACAGTAGCCGCTTGGGAGCTTGGAAATACTAGTGTCCCCATTGGAGCCTGTTGTGCTATTTGAGCCTTTAAATTTTCAATGATTTCATCTTCTTTTCCCATTCTTCTCTTAGGGCTTGCTCTTGTTTTAGCTAATCTTCATACCTTGCTATTTGAGCTTCCAATGCATGTGTATTATTTGGTGTGATTTCTTGTGCCTCTACTGGTTGATTGCAAAGAATGGCAGTCATTAGTTCTTTATTTCTATTTCTTAGGTTATCTGCTTCATCCATGTATACCTTGAATACCTGTTGAACTTGTATTACTTGTGCAGATAGCTTCTCACTCAATACCTTGAATCGGTTGCGTTCCACTAAAGCCTTGTCATAATCACTATCTGTTTCTATAAGTTGTTGAGTATCCATGGCTGTTTGTATCATTTGCTTTACTATGGGTTTGAGTTGAGCCACATCCTCATTCAGCCATGTCATTGGGATGCTTGGTGTTTCACCCGTGAGTACATATTTTCCCTTATCCACGTGTATTACCTTTGCATAATTAAGTAATGTCTCTTACCACAGTTTTCTTAAAGATTTTCTTACTCCTGAAAGAAAACAAAAGATTAATGCTAGCCGAAGCATTTATTTATTTATGATACATGGTCATTCCTATGATAGGAGATGCTAAGTCCTATTCCAATATGTGGAAATGTGCATCACTACTTTTATTGAAGAGCCAAAGTGCCGAATGCATGGCCTTGTAATGTGTCCCTGTCATGCACACTATGGTTGCAATGGACTCTTCACGAGTGCAAGTAGAATCCCGTTGAATCTGTTGGTCCCATCCTTCCTGATTTTTAGGTCTCCATATCCACTTTGTAGTTGGTACTTGAGGCATTTGTTTTTGTCGAGCTCCTCGTTCTGTGGTCCTTGTCTTTTTCCTACTTGTGGTCTGAGTTTTAGATGTAGTGTTTTTTTGGTACCCTTGGTGAGTCTTTGTAGACTTCTTTGCTTCATGCTGTAGGAATGATATCTTGTTGAGTTTTCTTATTTCCTGATTTGCAGTTTGTCAGAATGTCTTCGGTATCCATATTCGTTGTTGTGATTTCTGGGCTTCTACTAATGACTTTGGAAGCCATACACAGAGAAGTCTTTGTTTATCCGATTGTGATTGCATATAATGGTTGTCCCTTCATGATTCCATTGAATAGCTGTTCTGCTTCTATGTTGAGTTGACTGGTTAAGTCATTCGATCCTTCCATACCTATTGTAGATGAGTATTACATGGATGTGGCATTCGGATAGTAGACATCGAGGTGGGTTTTCTTCTCACACTGTAGATAGGTTGAGAAGTAATGTGCTCAGTCTCTCTCTTAGGCTGATTTCTCATGGGTGAGGCGGTCACACCATCATGCAACACTTTTCTATTTGCAAGATTTTTATAGATTAAGGCATTCTTGGGATCTACTTTTTATTGATTCATTTTCTTTCTCCTCCCTCACATTCTCTTCTTTAGGTTTGATGACATTATGGATTTGAGACGGTCTTTCTTCTAGCAAAATAGATATTTCTTTATGCCCTATTTTAGCTGATATGCATCCTTGTGCAAGATGTATGCTCACTTCATTCTCAATAATCGAGTCTTGCCCTAGAATCAGATTTTCAATCAGGTCATCATCTTTGCATACCAAAACTTTTTGCTCCATAGTGGAATTTCATAAGTGAAGGGATATTCCGACACATTCTTTAACTTGATCTCCAATTCCTATCCTACATGCTTTAGTGGGACTTATGGTTGTTTGGAGATGCATGGTTAACGACACTCATATACAGTTTAGAGCCACTCCTAAGTCAATTAGAGCATCCTCTAGTTGATACTCCTTGTTTCCGATTCCTAGGTTTAACTATGGTTGGGAGATGTTATAGCTCGTATTACTTGTATTGTTGAATCGGTAGTTGGCCATGGGTATAAGTTCCTCTCCTTGTAGATATCGTTCATCCCTTTGCCGTATCCACTCTTTCCATCTCTTCATATGCTCTTAGGCTTCCTGGTGTGCTTCTTCTCTAATCCTCGCTTCTTCCTTCTTTCGATTATGTGCTCCTATGAGTCATGCTACCATTTGATCTATTAATGGCTCCATATATCATTTCACCCTACAACTGCTTATGTAGTTGGGAAGTACATCTCCATCTAATGTGGCTAGATTTACTACTCCACTTGTTGCTTTCGCTTCTACCCATTTTGTTAGATAGTCTGTTTCCACTATTATATACTCCACATGTGATCTTTTGGATGGAGGGATCACATGCGGAGTGATCCTTTCGATGGAGGGATAGTCGTAGTTGATTTCCTTTTCCTGTTTTAGATAATTTCCTTCCCATTATAGTATAGTCCTTGCTCATTTCTTCTAGGGATCACTTCCTTGTTAGACTCACTCCTTCCTCATGCTTGCGTGTTTTGAAGAACTTAACCAATGCCCTACTCCAGCCTGGTGCTATTGTAGAGAATTGTAATGATGTATGGTCCTCTAGAGTATTTTCTTGGCATTCTTGGCAACTACCAATATATTCATGTACATTCTTTGGCATATCTAGCTAGTACACTCCCAATCTTTTTAATTCCCTTAGTGTTCCATGAGCTCCTTTATGCACTCTCCATCGATTCACATGGGCTTCCTCGATTAAGTTCTTTTGTTTGGACTCTTCTACACATCTCAACGATATGTTGTTTGGTTCTTTATCATTAAGAAAAAAAGTGAACCCTAAATGGGCCTTGTAAGGATTCCTAATTTTTAGGAATTAAGCTTAATCTTTTACTTTGTTAAGGGGACAAAGTGCATTTAATAGAGCACTTTTTGGTAGGCTGAAGTAGACTTTTTTTAGGCTGAGCTAGGATCTTCTCTCTCTTTTGCACATAGAGAGAGAGAAAAACCACTTTCCACCTCATCAAATTCGTCCATCTTTGTGAATAAAAAAATGACTTTTCTAAACAAGTCTCTTTTTCAGCTATTCTTTATTCAAAATGGCCCTTACTTTTATGTATATGTCAGAACTTAATTTGTTAAGTCTTGTTTTTATAAAAAATACTTTAAAAAAACATACTTTTCAAAATCCCTCCAAAAGTTAAGTGCCACATCATCAAACTCGTAACTTTGGTTGCCCCAAAACATGATTTTTTGAAAAAAAGCTCATTTTCCTTCTAACACACTGAAAAAAGTCATTTTGACCTATCCACATACCAAAACACACTTTTTTTCTCGCACACAGCTACTGTACTAGCCATTCCAGCCATCTCTGTGCTTCTTCCCATTCCGTGCTAGAGTTTTGGAACATCATGGTGCTCACATGTATTACGAACATGACACCAGCACCAGCGCATGCTCCTCACACAAAGAGTGTACATGTTCATGGTCCTACAGAATTTGCACCAACAACTAGAGGTAGCAATGACATAGATTCTCAAAATGAACGACGTGCCGCTAGAGAGAAGAATATTGATCTTTGGGTCAATGGTGCTTTGTATCCCTTAGATCCAATGGCTAATCTTCATCCTAGATTCCATAGTATCTCCACATTTCTACAATTCCTTGGTAGTGGTGAAGATGGACTACTAGGCTATTGCAAGCGATTGTCTAACCATTCTACATCTATAGCAAATTATTGGATGCAACAATGTCATCACAACCATTTCAAGATACACAGTTTAGATAGTGCTATACACACTTTAGAAAGTGCTATCAAATCTTTGGATGAGCACAATAATAGACTCCAACAAGATGTGGAAGAAAAGGAGAGCACAATTACAAAGTTAAAAGCCAATCTTACACAACTAAAAGAGACTCGACTTGGGATGAGATATAGGAAACGACCATTGTCATCCTTTCAAGCTCTTTCAACTGGTGGTGGAGCACGGAAGCGACATGTTTACGCACTTAGGTATGTGTTTCCCTTGTTTATTTATGTTAAAAGACTTTTAGATTGAGTTTCTTATTGTGGAGGTCATTTGTTGAAGATGTGAGTGCTTCCTCAACAATGGAGGACCAATTGAAGTTTCTGAATTCTTGTCTTAGCAACAAACATGTGCTTATGATTTTGGATTCACCAATAGGAAATCACATCAAAACCCAAGTGACTAAAGATTTTGCAAGCAACTTAGAAGATATTATTAGTCCTAGTGAGGTACAGATGGTATGTGATGAAGCAGGTGTTAGTACTAGAGCATACACTGCATTGTACAATCTTTTGAAGCAGGCTCTACAAAACAAAGGTATTTTTCAGAGCATTTTTCCATGCCCTTACAAGGTATCTCTAAAGAAGAAGATGACCAATAGATGTTATGCCTTCATCCATTTATCATTCATCGACATCAAAGAAAGAGTTGAAAAACACATCTAGAAAGGGATTCATCTACACAAAGTACAACAACATATTTGTCAATTTGGAGAGGCTTCAAAAGGAAATGGTTAAATTTTACAAATCCAAAATTCAAGGTATATCCATTGTTTTGATAATGACATTCATAGTATATTATTATTAATGTTTGTTATTTGATGTAGATTGTGGTTCCAAACTCAAGTTTGTATTGAAGCTAGACGAATGTCAAATCATAAAGGGACGTCGTATGGAGAGACTTAGTGTGACACTCATGAACGAAGCTATGGATGTTGGAGCAAGCCTATGACAAGCCTAAGTATTGGCTTGAGTCCCACAAAGTCATAGAAAAAGCCTTAAAATGAAGACTATGTAAAGTTCACTTGTGAACTACCTCTTGTAACTTTTGAAGAGTTTACTTAATGTAAAAGTAAGAGAATCTTAAGTGGTTGAGTCCACTTGATCAAGAATGGAAAGAGGAGCCACGAATTCGTGATTTGTGGTAGGTAGAGAATCAAATCAATCATTGATTGATTGGAGAGTGATTGAGGGAAGTTAGCCTCCCAAACTCAACTATAAATAGATGGCAGTTTTAGTCGTGGTTAGAGAGACCTATGTGAAGACCTCCAAGAGCTGAGCTTTATGCCATATCAAGGTGTGATTACAAGGCACACATATGTATCAGTAAGTCATTGTATTGTACAAGCAATATACTTTCATTTTCATGATTATTTGAGTTCATCTTTCCATGTTCTTGTGATGTGTACTACTCACTGCCATTACTTCAGTTTTTCTCAGTCAGCTTGCAGAGATTGTTTCTCTGCACTTGGTTCATCATTTTCAGTGATTTAACTTGGTAAAGTTAGCTCTATAAGGCTACTATATGCTCACAAATTTTCATGTCATTTGGATGTTGGAATCTTCAGTTATGTTCATTTGAAGTCAACAGGGTATGTTCATCTTCACTTCTCTGTCAGGTACCCGACTTTTTCAGTCATCTTGTCAGAGTCATTACTCAGTGTTTACTCATCTAAATTCAGTGATTTTAAGCTTGTTGGATTCAGCTTACTGTCTAATATAAGCATACAAATTTTCATGATCATTGGATTCTTACATCTTGAGTTATGTTAATTTTGCTACTCATTGGTCTATTTCTGTAGCAGCCCGTGAAAATCGGGATGATGTCATCACTTGTTAAAAGTCATTCTCAGTGTGTGGTTTGTTATTTTTGATGAGATTACTCTCTAAAGTTAGCTCTTTAAGCTACCTAGCCTTCCCCAAGAGGAATTAATCTAATTGCTGCTGTGCTCAGAGAATTATGTAAAACACTGGACAGGTGTATTAACCAAGAATAGCAAGTTTTCACCTCTGAGCTAACTCCAACTTATCTGTTTTGATCTATCTTTTTGAGAGTGATCTTCCAAGGTACATAGGGTGTCTAATACATCCATTGGCAAGCTAAAAGGGCCCACCATCTACTCCTGGAGTTCATTTGGCTAGTGTAGAGCAAAGATTTTGCAACACCTCTTCATCTTCAACACATACCTATCCATCTCTTCACAGTGGTATCAGAGCAAGGTTGGACAACATGGCAGATGGATTTCCTTCATCAATTGACAAATTGGACAGAGGTAACTACTCAGCTTGGTCATTAAGAATGGAAGCTTATCTCCAAGGTAGAAGTTTATATGGTTATGTGGCTGGAGATGAAGTTATGCCAAGTTTCAGGAACAAAAGTCAACCAACACAAGAAGAGCAAGAAAGATTGAGCACATGGTGCTCCAAGGATGCACTTGCAAGGTCTTATCTCCTCAACTCTATCTCAGATTTTTTGTTGCCTCACATTAGAAGTTGTAAGACATCTCAGGAAGTGTGGGATGCACTTGAAGCTTTCTTTGCTTCAAGTACTAAAGCTAGGAAGCATCAACTATGGCTGGATTTCACAACTCTCAAGAAGGCTCCCAAACAAAATGTGACTGATTTTGTCACAAAGCTCAAGGACATAGCAGATCAGTTGGGAAGCATTGGAGAGGTAATAGATGAAGAACAAATTGTAAGGCAGGTCATCAATGGCTTGAAGGCAGATGACAAGTGGGAAGCATTCACCACAGCTATGGATTTGTACATGGACATGCATGTACCTGATTTCAACACACTCATTGGACAATTACTTACTCAAGAGGCAAAGCTTATCAAAAATGGAGAAAGCTCTAAAGGTAATCAATCTTCAGCTTTATACACGGATAAAAGCAAGTCTAAAGATAACAAAGGAAAGGCAAAGAAAGTGGATGATGAAGCAGGTACATATCAAGCTAACTATGCAGGTAGAGGAAGACATGGCAGAGGTAGAGGAAGAGGAGGTAGACAAGGCAGGGGGAGATCCCAAGACTCCAACTCATGTTCTATTTGTGGATTAACTAATCATACAACTGAAAATTGCTTTAGGAATTCCAGGAATCAAAGAGGCAGAGGATACAATAGAGGAAGTTATGGCTACTCAAGAGGAAGGTTCAACAACTACCATGGCAACTACAACAACTACAATCATTCAAACTATCAAGGAGGCTACAAAGGAAGGAGAGACTACAATAACTACACAGAAGACTCAAACAAAGAGGATTCATTATTGATCATGAACATGGCTATGCCACAAGGTAAATCTGATGAGCATGTTTTCTACATAGATTCAGGTTGTTCAAATCATGTGGCAGGAAATGTGGCACTCCTATCAGATTTAGAAGATCCAAGGAATAAGCATGAGGTACAAACAGGAGATGATACAAAACATCCTGTGGAGAAAATAGGCAATGTCAAAGCACCTGATGGAAACATCAACCTACTCAGTAAGGTACTCTATGTCCCTACCATAACAAAGAATTTGATAAGTGTTGGGCAGATAGTAGAGAAAGGGTTGCAAGTCAGGTTCACAAAAGCAGGAGCATTTGTTGAAGATCCAAGTCAAGGATTCAGAAGAATTGCAAAAGGTGAAAAGACAGGTAGATTGTTCACATTTGAATTACAGGACACTAGAAACATTGCTCTCTTTAATTATGGTAGTCAGACACTCACAGAATTGGAAGTATGGCACAAAAGGTTAGCACATATTGGTGAAAGGTCATTAAAGCAAATCTGCAGGGACCAAAGTGTACTTGGACTTCCTAATTTGTCAAAACAACATATGATTTATAAGTGCAGTGCATGTCAATTTGGAAAGTCTCACAGGTTACCATTCATGAAGAAAGGTTATATGCATGGAGATCTCTTGGAGTTGGTTCATACAGATGTATGGGGACCAAGCAAGGAAGCTTCAATATCAGGATCAAGGTATTATGTTTCCTTTATTGATGATTGCAGCAGATGGACTATCCTATTCTTTATGAAACACAAAGATGAAGTTTTTTCATGTTTCAAAAGATATTTGGCTCTTGTGGAGAATCAAACAGGTAAATCACTAAAAAGGCTAAGGTCAGATGGAGGGGGAGAATACTTCTCCCATGAGTTTGATTCTTTTCTTCAAGGAAGAGGAATCAAAAGAGAGGTAACTACAAGGTACACTCCTGAGCAAAATGGAGTGGCAGAAAGGAGGAATAGGGCAATTGTTGAAGCTGCAAGGTCTATGTTAAATGAAAAGCATTTACCTAATTACTTATGGGCTGAGGCTGTATCTACAGCCACTTACTTGATTAACAGGTTGCCTTCAAAATCCCTTGATGGGATGACTCCATATGAGGCTTGGAATGGAAGAAGACCAAGTTTAGATCATTGTAAAATTTTTGGATGTATTGCTTTTGCTCATGTTCCTTCACAGGTTAGAGGCAAGATGGATCCAAAAGCAGAAAGGTGTGTATTTATTGGATATGACAACAATCAAAAGGGCTACAGGTTATACAACCCTACCAACAAAGGATTCTTGGTAAGCAGAGATGTAGTTTTTGATGAGAACAATTCATGGTATGAAGATTCATGCAGGAAGGTCAATTTACCATATGATCTTGAAGAAGATTTTCCAAAGCTTGGTAGAGAACAATCAAAGATTGAAGAACAAGACACCTCAGAGGATGATGAAGAATCTCACATGGAAAAGATCAAAGCATGGAAGTCTAAAGGTAAAGCAAAATTGCAGGAACTTGGACATGAAGCAGAATCATCACATCATGGCCTAAGAAGATCTATGAGGGAAAAGAAAAAACCAGAAAGGTATGGGTTTGACACCTCATTAGTAACTAAACATTCTATCTACATAGCACAGGACATAAACCAAGAGGAGCCATCATCATTTGAAGAGGCCAAAGCAAAAGCAGAATGGAAGCATGCAATGAAGGAAGAGATTGAAGCACTTGAGGAAAACAACACTTGGGATTTGGTGCCCAAGACTTCATCCATGAAGGTAATAGGCTCAAGATGGGTCTATAAACTCAAGAAGAATTCTGATGGTTCAATTAACAGGTATAAGGCAAGGCTTGTGGCAAAAGGCTTTGCACAAACTCAGGGAATTGATTATGAGGAGACTTTCTCTCCTGTGGCAAAGATGCCTACTATTAGGGTTTTGCTTAGTATTGCCTCTTCCAAGAATTGGAAGATACTTCAACTAGATGTAAAGAATGCATTTTTGAATGGTTGGATAACAGAAGAGGTATATATGGCACAACCACCTGGTTTTGAGAATCAAGTTTATCCTGATTATGTGTGTAAACTTAACAAAGCATTGTATGGTCTCAAGCAAGCTCCAAGAGCTTGGAATTTCAGGCTTGTTTCATTCTTGCAGGGCAAAGGCTTTCAACCAAGCAAAGCAGATCCTTCACTCTTTATTAAAAAGAGTAACTCCGAGGTCATCTACCTATGTGTATATGTAGATGATATTATATTGACAGGAAATGATGCAGATGGTATGAAGAAGATCAAAGATCAGATGAGAGAAGAGTTCAAGATAAGTGATTTGGGTTCACTTACCTACTTCCTAGGTTTGGAAGTTGTCTACAAAGATCATGGTTTGTTTCTCACTCAAAGAAAGTACATTAAGGACATGTTGGCAAAATTCAAGATGCAAGATTGTAAGATTGCAGGTACTCCAATGGAGGTTAATCACAAATTGAGCTCACATGAAGGTGAACTCATAGAGGACATCACATCATATCAAAGTCTAGTGGGTAGTCTCAACTATGCCACATTGACAAGAGTAGATATATGTTACAGTGTGAGTGTGCTAAGCCAATTTATGCACACACCAAGGAAACCACATATGGATGCTGCCAAAAGGATACTCAAATATCTCAAAGGAACCATAAATGAAGGACTTTACTATCCTTATGTATCTGATTTAGGTTTGAAGCTATTTTCTGATGCAGATTGGGCTGGCTCCAAGGAAGATAGAAGGAGCACTTCAGGTTATCTTACCTTTGCAGGTTCAAAGCTTATTTCATGGTCATCCAAGAAGCAACCCACAGTTGCTCTCTCTTCTACTGAAGCTGAATATAGAGGTCTTGCTATAGCTACACAAGAAGCTATGTGGATGAAGACATTATTCAAAGATCTTGGATTGGAGTTTGGAACTCCAACTATTTTTGGTGACAATATGAGTTCTATTCATTTGGCTGCTAATCCTATTTTTCATGCAAGGACTAAACATATTGAAGTTCATTATCACTATGTACGAGAGAAGGTTCTAAGCAAAGAGATTCAAATATCATATGTGTCCACTCATCAACAATGTGCAGATATTCTAACCAAAGCATTGGATGGTACAAAGCTTTGCAAATTCAAGGCTATGATAGGTTTGCAGGTAATCTTGGAAGATTGAAGACCTCAAGCATACTTGGCTTGAGGGGGAGCTGTTGGAGCAAGCCTATGACAAGCCTAAGTATTGGCTTGAGTCCCACAAAGTCATAGAAAAAGCCTTAAAATGAAGACTATGTAAAGTTCACTTGTGAACTACCTCTTGTAACTTTTGAAGAGTTTACTTAATGTAAAAGTAAGAGAATCTTAAGTGGTTGAGTCCACTTGATCAAGAATGGAAAGAGGAGCCACGAATTCGTGATTTGTGGTAGGTAGAGAATCAAATCAATCATTGATTGATTGGAGAGTGATTGAGGGAAGTTAGCCTCCCAAACTCAACTATAAATAGATGGCAGTTTTAGTCGTGGTTAGAGAGACCTATGTGAAGACCTCCAAGAGCTGAGCTTTATGCCATATCAAGGTGTGATTACAAGGCACACATATGTATCAATAAGTCATTGTATTGTACAAGCAATATACTTTCATTTTCATGATTATTTGAGTTCATCTTTCCATGTTCTTGTGATGTGTACTACTCACTGCCATTACTTCAGTTTTTCTTAGTCAGCTTGCAGAGATTGTTTCTCTGCACTTGGTTCATCATTTTCAGTGATTTAACTTGGTAAAGTTAGCTCTATAAGGCTACTATATGCTCACAAATTTTCATGTCATTTGGATGTTGGAATCTTCAGTTATGTTCATTTGAAGTCAACAGGGTATGTTCATCTTCACTTCTCTGTCAGGTACCCGACTTTTTCAGTCATCTTGTCAGAGTCATTACTCAGTGTTTACTCATCCAAATTCAGTGATTTTAAGCTTGTTGGATTCAGCTTTTTGTCTAGTATAAGCATACAAATGTTCATGATCATTGGATTCTTACATCTTGAGTTATGTTAATTTTGCTACTCACTGGTCTATTTCTGTAGCAGCCCGTGAAAATCGGGATGATGTCATCACTTGTTAAAAGTCATTCTCAGTGTGTGGTTTGTTATTTTTGATGAGATTACTCTCTAAAGTTAGCTCTTTAAGCTACCTAGCCTTCCCCAAGAGGAATTAATCTAATTGCTGCTGTGCTCAGAGAATTATGTAAAACACTGGACAGGTGTATTAACCAAGAATAGCAAGTTTTCACCTCTGAGCTAACTCCAACTTATCTGTTTTGATCTATCTTTTTGAGAGTGATCTTCCAAGGTACATAGGGTGTCTAATACATCCATTGGCAAGCTAAAAGGGCCCACCATCTACTCCTGGAGTTCATTTGGCTAGTGTAGAGCAAAGATTTTGCAACACCTCTTCATCTTCAACACATACCTATCCATCTCTTCACAATGGACCATGCTATTATTGATGATAGTGAAGAATCTACCCATCACTTTACATATAGTGTCCAATCCGAGAAAGATATATGGTGGTTAGGTGCTATTGAAGTACCTAAAGAATCCAATGATGTTCTTACATGGATTTTCAGTAGGACCCCATGGATCACAGAGGTGATAACTTCTCAAATTCATGGTGCCAAAATCAATGTAGAAAGCCTTGGTGATTTTGAGGTAGAGTGGCACTTAGGTGGAGACTTAAAGACTATCAGATGCATGTTAGGGTGCAAACAAGTTGCATCTACTCTCTATCCTTGTCCATATTGCACACGAGGTTATAAACGAACAAAGAGAAAACAAAACAACATAGACGATTTAGTTCATGACACAAATGCAACTCCATCTGTTGAATGGGATATACCTTTAATGAGGTGTCCCATGTTAGGTACACCTAATCGTGACATGTCAGATAAGGATTGGAATCCCATTATTCCATTCCCTTTAGTGAATGCCCACTTTTGCACCTTGCATGCCTTCATGAGAATTTTCGATAGACTATTAAAGCTCCATATAGAATACGCATTTGCCATGAAGCCATTTGATAAATCTATTTAAGTTATAAAGAAATTGGAGGAACTCCTTAATTCAATTGGTTGTCATGGTGGAAATGTTACCCTAGTTGTTAAGAAAGTTGGAGAATCTCAAGATAGCTTGCAACAAGTGTCAATGATAGTGAATAAAGTAAGACATTTTTTTAGAAGAGGTACTAGCACTCAAAATAATGAACATTATGAGCTGTGGAAAGACCTATGCATGATCACAACAGACAATGACTCTCAAGTTGATCTTTGTAGTTAGAGAAAGAAATTTTGGTCGAGCTTTGATAAGTTGGTAGGGTTAATGGGTCTGACTAGGTCTAGTGCTATTCGACGTCAAATGTTTCAAGAAACATTAGTGGAGTTCACTAAGTGTTTCATTCGATCTTGAGGAGAGAGCAATATAACACATTACATTGTAAGTGTAATCTTCCTCTACACTTCAAGAGGCAGCTGAGGCCTACCTCATCTCCATGCTTGAGGACTCTAACCTCTGTGCTATCCATGCCAAGAGAGTAACCATACAACCGAAAGACATTCAGCTAGCAAGAAGAATTAGAGGAAATAACCCATAATGTGTATATGTACCCTTTGATAGGCCTACTTTGCGATGTAATACAATGGATAATAGATTTTTTTTTTTTACCTATATTCTTTGTCTTTTTTTTTCTCTCTCTCACTCTCTCTCTCTCTTTGACTCCCAGCATAATTGTATGCAACTAACTTTTCTTTCAGTCAGTTATATATGGATTCAGTTGAACATGCATGCACTTGCCTATTGTTTTGTGACTAGATATGTTCTTCTTGTACCTATTGATGTCCCACATGAAATTTTCATGCCAAAAAACCCCCAGCCATAGAAACGCAGGATTCAGCCTTGCAAATTGTTTGCAGGGTTGAATCCCGCGTTTCTGTGGCTGGTGGTCTTTTTGCATATTTTGGGGTTGTGTAAGCATAAAAGGTACGGCAGTGATGTAATGGTCTATTAAATCAGAGGTTATAGCCTACAGGTAATCATTGGTATGCATGAAAGGTATGGATGAGATCTTTGATCTATTAAATGTAGAAGTTATACCCTACAGGTAATCTTTGGTCTTAATTATACCAAAACCAAGTGAAATGAAGAATTATATACTTTCCTATGCTTTGTAGCCCCTAAAAACACCAGAAAAGGCCAAAAAAGCCCTAGCCACAGAAATGCGGGAAACAACCCTACAAAATTTTTGCAGGGCTGTTTCTCGCGTTTCTGTGGCTAGGGCTTTTTTGGCCTTTTTTATGCATTTAAGTATACAAATAGACCAAAGGGACAGTAAAAAGACTTCAAATTAGATACAATTTGTGGAGAGAAGATAGTTCAGTTTATTAGCACATTCATACACAGGACTAGACAAATAAGGAAAAAAAAAGTTTGAATTATCAAAACATTTACATCATTTCTCAGCTGCCTTCAATTTCTCTACAAATTTCTTTCTCCTTTGGAGAGATTAAGGCAGCTGGTAAGTCAATACAGATCTTGATATTACATGGGGGTCTTGCATTCCCAGACCCATGGTGATACCTATTCGCCCTAATACTTTTCCTCTAAAATTAAGTCCTAATGTAATTACAACTAAGGATTTTCTAACCAAAAATGACACAATTAGTGCCTTGGGTAATTGTACATAAACACAAAATTTTGCTAAGGGCCTTCAAGCACAAAGTCATGAAGTGCCCATCCAAACTGTAGTCTTTGTGTATGATAACAAAATCATCCTTTGGCAACTTTCCGATGTAGTTTGCCAAGGATGAACCACTCCCGCGAGAAGCTTGATCCCCACTAGATCTTGCTGCGAACTTGTCGAGCTCAATTGCTTCCTGTTAAGAAAAAATGAGAATTCAAGCTCTTACAATGTTAACTTAGATTATCCATTTATTTAATTTAATTACCACTTACATCATGAAGCTTGTCTTCTTCCTCCCCTCTTCCAGGGGCATCAAGATCAATGCTAGAGTGGGTCATGCCACTCTGCTCTGCTACGGGGGATGTAGGAATTTCTTGCTTCATCATCCTCTCCCGTGCTGCACTGAACTTCTCCTTCGTAGTATAATTGTTTTCATCTTTTAAAATATTAGCACACCATTGCTATGGTGTCTACCACAGAATCCCCAAGTGGGATTGCCTTCTTTTCAAGTATGTCAGATGTGTTGTCAAGCGGAACATCTGACATTGTGGAGAAAATACTCAAGCATTCATCTAGACGTAGACCGAATGCCTTCTCAATGTCATGAAGTAAAATAAATTCCTCCTCATCCACAACGATGCTGGAGATATATTCAAGTTCCACCTCTGGTAATGTGGGCTCAGAGGGGTTGAGATTTGAAGGAGGGCCTCCTCCATGCTTGATTGCTCACGTAGTTTTTCCTCAACTCCACCAGGAAATTCTTGGTGGATTGTAATGCTTTCTTTGGAAAAATTTATGGCCTTTGAGGCTCATTCTTCTCCTTAACAAAAGCCCCAGTGACAAGGTTGGGGAGCTCAACAGGTGTAGGTTGGGGCTCCTCATTAATGATAAAATATGTTGTTGCAATGTAGGAAAGGTACTTTGTACCCATCCTCTTCTTTTTGTTAAGTTTTTTTACTAATGGCATAGAGTCATCTAATAAGTGCCCTGCAATTTCAGCAATTGCCATGAAGCGCTTAAGGCGCTTCATGAAGGCATCATCGCCTCTGTGTATGTAGAGTAGAAGGTCACATGGGACCCATTTACCCTCATAAGGCGGTATTTCTATAGAGTAATGCAAGATGTAGTACTCAAGGAACTCTATGATTTCCTCGAGCACATCAGAGTTCAGTTGAATTGTTTTATCTAGATCAGGGACTCTAGACAATAGGTCATACAAGTGGTTTTGACCTTTGAACTTAGTTGATTCCAAGAACTCATTGAAGAGTTCATGTGGACGTTTGGGTTGCAGGGTACTGGAGGATGCGGCGGCTGATTCATTATGGCGATGGGAAGACTAGGTCCATTCTCTCGACCTCTCAGAGAGAGTCGGAATGCATTAGCAAAGGTCTGTATAGTTATTACGGTACGAGATGGTAAGGAGGTGATTGGCCAACTCTGCTCTATAGCAGGTGTGGCAGGGTTGGCGGCGATGATTTAGGCGTAGAATGGGTGACAATTCACTGAATGCCAAGGCAATTCAGCGAAGTTTGCCAACCCACGGTCGCGTAGGAACTCGCCCACATCAGTAGGGAGTCCATCACGGAACGCAGCAAAGTTTGCTAACGCTTCCATGTTGTGCACACACAAGCACATGAACACAATTGCACAGGGTATACAGATAGCACAATCACATAGAGCACGCAGACACAATAGCGATTAACAGCAAAACAAAAAAGGTTAAGCAGATACTTGGCAGCGGGAAGCAATTGAAATTTGTTAATCATCGTGCGATGTTGAGATGATGACTTCATAACTTCGGTGTGCATGCATGAGCAGAATCGATAATGCAGGGCGGCTATTGATCATAATTAGGTATGAAACTAGGATATTTACAGACTTATTTTATTAATCACGCAAAACTAAAAAGGAAAAGAAAAGAAAAAAGAAAAAAAATACGCGGGCAACCGCAGAACACTTCAGTGCGCATCAGGCGCTTGATGATACAGCCGCAACTTTGAACCATTATCACTTTCGGAAGAGGAATTCCTGTCAAAGTAGTCAACCGAAAAGTTGCTGGGCCCACTTGTTCAGTAATCTGCTAAGGACCAAACCAGCGTAACTTGAATTTTCTAGCAGAGCGATTTGATTTTGAATTATAAAACAGCACAAGTTTCCCTACCATAAAAATTGGAGTTTTTAGATACGGATCATGTGTACGAGCTTGCCGCAACTGCACTTCTTGAAGAGTCAGAAAACTTTCTCAGCGATGCTCATCTAGTTCTCTGAGTGTGTTCAACCGAAAAGGCAAAGAATTTTCAGGTAACAATTTATGAGAGATGGCCACACGTAAGCTTGGTACTACAAGTTCCATTGGTGCAATTGCCTCCATTCCATATGCAAGTTTCAAAGGAGTCAGTTCGGTGGCAACTTTGTAAGTAGTCCGGTATGCCCATAATACTGCAGGTAGTAATTGATCCCATCTTTCTGGTGATTCCAGAATCAGTTTTCGAAGCATATTCAGCAAGGTCTTGTTTGTACTTTCAGCCAAGCCATTAGCACGAGGATAATAAGGGGAACTAAATTTATGCAGAATCTGCAAAGAGTGTGTGAGCACTTTCATTAAATTGTTAACAAAATGTGTGCCTTGATCAGTCACTAGTTCTAGAGGTAACCCAAATCGTGGAAATACATCTTTCATTAAACATTTTGCTACGCGAAATAGCTGTAGCGGACTGTAAAACCCAAGCTTCTGCCCACCTGGTAGCATAATCTGTGCATGTCAGAATATAACGATTATTACTGAGTATTGCTGGAGGTGTGATTGGTCCAATAAAGTCAAGACCCCATTTTTGAAAAGGCTCCAATGGTAATACAGGTTGGAGAGGGAAAAAATGTCCTTGTAAAGGTTGTCCAGACCGTTGACAATTGTCACACTATTTGACAAACTGAGATACATCTCTGTACATGGTAGGCCACCAAAGCCCACTTTGCAAAATTTTCCGGTGCAAAATCAAAGGAGATATTGGCCTATAGATGAAGTGGAGGGGTCTAGATTAAAGTACATGGGTAGGCCTATATTTCCTCCTCGAGATCAGGCAACCAGCTCACAAAACCCATTCCAGACCCAACAAAGAATGGAAAATGTGATGTTAGGACAAACGAGCCAAGGTAGTATGCCCAACAAACCACATGAGCAATTCACCATGCCAGGAATTAATTCCCACAGCCAAACGAGCCAGGAAATGGGGAATATGAATAGACCCACCCTTAGGGTAGAACCACCCCAAGGTGTAGGAGCCCGAATACACCCAGTAAAACCCGCTTTTCCCATCATAATGCGATCCCCAGAGCTAGACAAAAGAGTGAGACCATTCCAATTGGCCAAATGTATGCAAAATCATTACGATGGCACAAGAGAGCCCTATGACCACATTGCTGAATACAAGCAGGTGTTGCGAGCAGAGCAAGTCGATGACTTTTTTGTGCAATATGAATCCTTTGGGCTAACCCTCACGGGAATAGCCTTAACTTGGTTTCAATCCCTAGATCCAAATTTCTTTGGATATATCAAAAAATTCTTCCAAGAATTTGTTTGGGAATTAGCAAGCTCCTAATGAGACAATAAAAAATGCAGCACAAAGATTTAATCAATACTGACTCGATGCCCTATGACAGAGAGACCTTCTCAGCAAAAAATGATATCCCTATTTTTAGAAGGTCTAACCAACGAAACATTGAGAATCTTAGTATACGTAAAACGATTGCAAACTCTGAGTGAGTGTCTTCAAGAACCCATAGATTTGGAAGACAACTTAGTTGAGGATCTCAAAACAGAGGATACAAAGAGCAATGAGACTTGTAGTTCGAGTTATGTGGAGGAAGTGGCAGCGTTAGTGGCCAAGAAATTGGGAGTACAAGGAAAAAGGTACTACCAGAACTCCTCCTTGAGAGTGCCAATGTTAGGAAGTTGCACACTTTGTGGTGGAGATCATCTGTCTCATGTCTGCACTAGAGAATTAGGGTTATCACAACCTTACCCTTACGATAGACAACCAACTTAAGAGCCTAACATGTACTCTTACGATGAGCAAAAGTACATCAACTACAACACCAAAAACTATCGAATGAATAGGCAGCCACGACTGTTTGTACCGCCCCAATGTAGACCATATGGGTACCCTCCTAGAGAACAAGGCGGAGAAGTTCCTAGGTATAACCCATGTCCAGAACCACGAGGAGCAACGAGACCATATGAACATGGAGGATATAGCCAACCTCATCCTATACCAAGACAACAACCACCCCATCCACCAACTTTGATACAAGGGCAAAACATCACAATACAAGTCTTTTGTCATGAGTGTGGCAAAGAACAACTCCTAAAAGATTGTCTCGGACACCCCTCTAGTGCACCACAGGTTACACCTGTTAATGTAGTAGGCTTAGTTGGGGATTCAGGTTCCAGTAGCGATAATGTGGCTCCTATACATGCAGTTACTAGGGCACAAGCCTTACAAAAAGCCGAACTAGCTGAGCACCAGAGCCAAGTGAGTCAGGAGAGCCTAGTAAGAGAAAAACAAGAACATGGAAGGATACTAAGGAGAAAGCCAATCCTAAGTGGACCAAAAAGTTATCCGAACTAGAAGAAAGCCTGAAAGACGCAAAAACAAAAATAGAAGATATTGCCTCTCAAAGCCCCTCACATGTCAAAGCTCCATCCACACCATCTCATCCCTGTCCTCCAACCATTATAAATAGAACACAACGAGGGTCTGTTCTTGCAGATCCAACCCCAGAAGACTTGGACATGATGTTCAAGGCATACCAGGCTCGACTTCAAGAAGGGCCAACACGTTCAAACCTAGACAAGAGCTACCCTAGAGCAGATTAGAGATTGAACGGACAAAAAGTGCATAAAAATGGTGGAACTAGCTCAAGCTATGTTCGAGGCCAATCAATCGTTCAATCAGACGAATGCTATTACATCCGGTTTGCACTTCCATAGCTTACTAGATAGATTATATCAGTTGGTAAATAAACCTCAAGTTTCTTTACCTCCACAGGCTCAACCAACTATTGAAAGAGAAAGCTCATCACCAAAGAAAGTCTATGTTCTTGACTCCATAGATGAGGGAGAACCTCTTTCAATTCAACAACACTCTCAAAAGTTCTTGCGGGAAATACAAGAAGATAAATGGGCCAAGGAGAAGGATGTTTCCCCTCCTATTCTTGAGATTGATGACCTTCATGATCAATTCCCACAAGACATTCCATCTATTTATGGAGACCAAGTAGAGCAACAAAGAGAAGAAAGGACAGAATTTGAATCCAGTTCTAGAGTTGCCATAGTTCACAGGCCCATGGGAATCTGAATCTCTTTAGATCAGAGCTCCCACAATATTGGTAAGAAATGAAGACTTAGTGCTTCCAAGAAACACTGAAGTCATGAAGAACCCTAAGGTTCAATGTCACCTCACTGTAGAAGAGCTGCTCAAAGCAAAACCAGAGCTATGGAATGATATGGCAAATCAGGTTCTAGATCTTGATTCCAATATGCCAAAAACAAGCTCTAAACAGAAAGTTCCAGAGATACCTCTAGACAAAATAGGGGACATGAGCGAAGGTGAGGAAGGTAATACTTATCTTCTGATCACCTACCAAGGTTACACAACCAAAGCGATCATAGATTATGGTGCTGGTGTCACCACAGACTTTCCCCTTGGGGTAGCCACATGGTCTTCAGAGTTAGATCTTCTAGAACTTCCTTGTCCTTCCAGTTCCCATCTCTCATTGATCTTGTCTGGATTTTTAGTCACTACGTAGATTTGACCTAATTTATCCATGTAAACTCCTCCTTCGTAGTTGATTGTGGGTTTTCGAACTATTGGTGAATCGGTTGAGTTACCATTCTCACTACCGACCTAATTACACCATCAAGGTAAACAGGGCTTCCCTATTGATTAGTGGACACATACGGCAAAGAGGTCTGGTATTCCCCTCTCTCGCTGACAGAAATTTCTCTCTTGGAGCTGAACCATGCATGTCTTGTGAGGCCATGGGTAGTTCCTCCTCTAAGTCACTAGATGTGTCTGAGTAGATAGAGTGATGGCTTGCTTGGGCTACACTTCCTACCGATGAGATGATGCTTCTCCGATTACTTAGCACCCATCTTGATCTTAAGTTCATTCACCCTTTAGGTCTATAACTTTTTTCCTCTTTCCCTTATTATATCTTCAATCACTCAAAGTTTTACTTTCAGTCTGTCTGGGTTGTTCTGACGATACCACCCCTAGCTATACGATATCACACTTTGCACAATACTACCAAGGTCCTACCACGATAGGATACTGGGTTTGCACTCGATACGATACCTCTCCTACATACGATACAATACCAACCTCATGATATGATACCACGATAGCTAACGATACGATGCTTGGTTGGCTAGCGATATGATACCAGTAGTTAGGGGCAATATGATAACAGTGAATTCTCTTGATGATACGATACCAAGTTAAAAGATGGTACTATACAAGTCTATAAACGATATGATGTTTCTCGGTCCATGATACAATACCTTCATCGACACGATACGATACCACCGAAATGATTATCGTGATACGATACCGAGTGTGCTCACGATACGATACCTGGTGGACCACGATACGATACCACCGAAGGACTAGGATCGCGATACCGATACTTGGTGATACACGATACCTTGAAGGTATTGTGATACCTCAAGTTCGTATGCACGCTATGATACCGGGCAAGTATCGCGATACTAGGGAATTTTGGTATCGAAATACCAAAACTCAACCGACCTCAGTACTTTAGCCAAAAGTGATTAGAACTTAGAAATTTTTCGTGCAAAGTATGTATTTCTCTCCCCCTTCACTCTTAGCCCACTATGCTACAAAGAAATTCACTCCCAACCTCCTATCTCCGCTAGCAATATTGTATGTGAATTTGATCACGTTTGTGAGTTTTCTTTGCACTTTCTGAGGTTCTGGGGTTATAGTACTCACCTTAAGGAATGCTTTGCCTAAGCTCTGAGCTCAAATTGTTTGATATGCGCATGCTTGCCACGATATGTCTCTAACGATACCAATCACCACTCTCTATGATACTTGTTCAAAAAAGTGACCAAAAAAATGATTGTTTTTTGGGGTCTATGGCCTTGGTTAACCAAGTGCCTAAACTGAACTAAACTAGACAAATTTTTGGGATTTTCTTGAGGTGTCCTACTTCTCTTATCACTCCTCCTCTATCTTATCTAACCCTAACACTTCCCTTACTTCCTCACTCCTAACCATAAACCTAAAAACTCATTACACACACTCCTAAAGTGTGAAGTAACAAGTGTTGAAATACTTAATGACTTGCCACTAACTGAGTTCACCTCTAGAAGTACGACTCATTCACTCCTGATGGAGAGTGTTAATCTCCAAAAGAACAAGCTATCCTTGATGTTAGAGCACCTCTATATCAAGAACAACTCATAACCTTGAGCAATTTTGGAAGATCAATGCCAAATCACCAAGATTTGCACTAACTTTGAAGAGAGTCACTACACAGAAAAGTCTACTGCGCTTAACTCATTAATTGACTAACCAAATGTCTAAAGTTTCTAATAAAACTTTGTACAAGGTTGCACCTTGTCCAAGTTAAAACATCTCAAAAGGTTCAGTAGATCTTGAGATTTACTCCAAACAATTCACCTTTGTCTAAAACTGTACTTCTCTACAATCGACTTTGACACCTGTAACTTCTAATGCATAGTTCTCTCAAACTTTGACCCATTTATTCAAATTCTTTTAGCCATACGTAGCTTACCTTCCAACTTAAAGAATGAGTGCTTCTTTGCTGAAAACTTTACATTGTGGAAGGAGAACTGACCAAAACATTATCATCGAATTTGCATCTGCCGCAGCCTTCTCTTCTTCACATGTACACATGTAAATGTTCCTACTCTCAATTCTCTCAGCCTGATCACAATTAGGATCTAAAAATTTGTACAGAGGTCACTCTACTATAGAATTAGTCTTGTACAAAAGCATTCAACAAAAGATTAAACACAGAAGGAGCAGTGAGCAAAATATCGGGTGCAACTTTTCTTCTATTCAAGAAAACATTACATCTGAATTATGAGAGTTATTCACTTCACTTCTAAAGTGTCTAATGATTCTTACAACTTCTAATCCATCATCTCTCATCTATGCCCTGACTTTCTACTTGTATATATTTATAGGTATTTTGCACAAACTCATGACTATTACAAAAGTATAAGCATGTTTAATGTACATGTATATACAAGCCTTCATTCTCTGATCATGCATTATCTTCAAGCTTCATAAATTGATCTTTGCTTCATCCTTTGACTTCAAACAGCTCCCCCTCAATCATCAACTGAGTTTTCCTCCATCTTCTTTATACTTGCCATGTCTTTAAATCTTTGTAGCTTTGGTCCATCCAAGCTTTTGGTTAGCATGTCTGCAATCTAATCTTTTGTTGAAGTATGTATGACTTCAATCTCCTTATCAATCACCTTCTCTCTCAAGAACTGATACTGAATCTCAATGTGTTTAGTCCTAGCATGAAAAACAGGATTAGCAGCTAGATATAATGAACTCATATTATCTCCATGAATAGTGGGTGTACTCTAAATGATATCAAAGCTCTTCATGAGAGTTTTCAACCATATGACCTCCTTTGTAGCTTCAACCATTCCTTTATACTCTACTTCTATAGATGACAAAGCAACTGTATGTTTCTTCTTAGAACACCAAGATATTAGCTTATCTCCCACATAACATAGATACCCATAGGTTGATCTCCTATCATCACGATTCCAATCTGTATTACTATATACCTTGATGTTTGTATCTGATGTGAAACCATAATACAAACCTTCCTTGAGTGTACCCTTAATGTATTTTAACACCCTTTGTCCTGCAACCCAATGTTCTCTCCTAGGAGAATGCATGAATTGAGACAACACTCCAACTACATATGAAAAATCAGACCTAGTTAATGTAACATAGATTAAACTACCAACCACACTTTGATATAGCTTCATGTCCTTGAATTCTTCTCCTCCATGTCTGCTCAATTTGTGATTCACCTCCATTGAAGTAGGTGCTACCCTGCAATCTTCCATTTTAAACTTGATTAGCAAGTTCTTCAAATACCTTTCTTGAGTTACATATACCCCATGTTGAGTATATGAAATCTCCATGCCTAAGAAATATGACAAATCTCCCAAGTCACTGATTTTGAATTCTTTCTCCATTTGCTTCTTAAGACCTTGTATACCCTTCTCATCTATACCTATAAAAATTATGTCATCAACATATATACACATGTAAATGAACCCATCACCACTTGCTTTAACAAGCAAACTACTATCTACGTTTGACACTTGGAAACCAAGTTCTTTAAAGAACTTCACAAGTCTATAATTCCATGCCCTTGGGGCCTGCTTCAAACCATACAAAGCTCTCTTGAGCTTACATACATAATCTCGATACCTTTTATCTTTGAACCCTTCTAGTTGCTCCAGGAAAACATCATCTCGAATGTAACCATTAAGAAAAGCAGTCTTCACATCTAATTGACATAGTTTCAAACCTTTACAAGCAGCAATGGCTATGAGTGTCCTTATGTTGTCATCTTTGTCATAGGACTATAGGTCTCATCATAATCTATACCATATGTGTGAGCATACCTTTCACAACAAGTATAGCTTTATACCTAGACACACTTCCATCTGCATACCTCTTTGTCTTGTAGACCCATTTGCATCCAATGATCTTTTGACTATTTGGTTTAGGAACCAAATCCCATGTTTCATTCTCCATTAAAGCATCATACTCTTCCTGCATAGCTTTCCATCAATTTTCCTTACCTTTTGCCTCTTCATATGTAGAAGGGTCTTCCTCTGCTTTCACCATATAAGCATAATTTTTAATGGTAAAAAAATGAAGTATCATAACTATACCTTGTAGGTTGCCGTTTGTGCCTTGAGGACCTTCAGAGTTCTCCACTTCTTGAAGTTTCTGGTTCATCACATTCAGGATCAAACCTTGGCCTTTCTTCAACTTCAATTTGTGCTTCATTGTTCTCTTCTTCATCACATATTTGAATATTTGATTTACCATTTTTTTTATCCAAGGTTTCTTCATCACTTGCATGAATATTAATTGTACCTACATACCAAGTACCTTGCTCATCAAATGTAACATCTTTTAACACAAGGAATTGCTTTGTGGATGGACTCCACAACCTATAACCCATCTGCTTATCATCATAACCAATGAACACATACTTTTCAGCTTTAGGTTCCAATTTATGCCTCAACTGTGATGGCAGATATGCATAAGCCAAACATCCAAACACTTTGCAATGATCTAAGGTAGGTCTCTAACCCCACCAAGCTTCACATGGTGTCATACCCTACAAAGCCTTACATGGTAACCTATTATTAAGTATGTGGTTGTATTTACAACCTCAGCCCACAAATAATTGGGACAATTTTTCTCCTTCATCATTGAGCTTGCAAAATCAACAAGAGTTCTATTTCTCCTCTCTACTACACCATTTTGTTGAGGAAACTACCTGCAAGTAACTTCCCTTTTTATACCTGCATTCCATAAATAATCACTGAACTCATTAGAGAAATACTCTCCCCCTCCATCTGACATTAGCCTCTTCAACTTTTGACCTATGATTCTTTCTTCATACACATGATAATGTCTAAATGTATTGAATACCTCTCATTTATCTTTGATCACATATATAGTGATCCACTTGGTAGCATTATCAACATAAATCTCATAATATCAACCATTAATGCTAAAGTCTTTTAATGGTCCCCAGACATCTATGTGTACCAAGCTTCTCTAAATACATGAAAGCATGCTTATTATATGATTGCTTGTGAGCCTTACCTAATTGACATGCTTCACATCTGTATGTCATATGTTGATCTGCAACATTAGGTAATCTAAGCACTGAACCATTGTTAACCATATCATTAATACCTCTTTCATTGAAATGTCCAAGCCTTTTATGCCAAAGATCTAACTCAGAGATCTTATGTCCTCCATAAGTGAACAATGCATGACCAACATTGCCTTGAATCTTCAATGTGAAGAGCCTTCCTTCTTTCTTCCCCGAAACAATTTTTTTGTACCCATTGCTAGGATCTTCCACAAAAACTCCATCATTAGTGAACCTTACTTCATAAGCCTTTCTCAACAATTTGCCCTACACTTATCAGATTCTTTGGAATTGTAGGAACATACAAAACCTTACTCAGAAGAGTGCTCCCATCCTTAGCCTTCGTTGATCCAATTGGCTTCACATTATGCTTTGTATTAACACCTGTTTGAACTACATGAGTAGTATACTTATTCTCCAAATCAGTCATCAAAACTATATTGCCACTCAGGTGATTGCTACACCCTGAGTCAATGTAGAAGACTCTTTGATCTTCACTTTGTCTTTCACGAGTTGCATTCATAATCAAGGTTGAATCCTTCTTCTGATCTAAAGCATAATTGTAGTAGGTATTGTTGTAGGATTGACTTTGGAAACCTCTACCTACATTTCTTCCAAAGTAACCTCTACTACCTCTACCTCTAAATTTACCTCTCTGATTTCTATTACCTCTTCCCCTTGAGTTAAAGTTCTGATTATATCCTCCACCATTTTGGTTATTATGCGACCATTCATGAGCTAAATGATTAGTCTTACCACAAATCCAACAAGATTTGGCTCCATCTTTATTACTTCTACCTCTACCTCTTCCTTTGCCACCACCACTTCCTTTAGTTTGGCTAGTTGTACCTTCTTCTTCATTCAATTGTTGCTTGCCTTTGTTAAACTTCTTCTTGTCCTTTGAATACATTTCTTGACATGTACTTTTATCAACATCACCTTTGACATCCTGCTCAAATGTTAGCATATGTCCTAGCAACTGATTCAAATAAGGAGTAAAATGATCTAGTGAGAATTTAGTAGACAAAAAGAATGGCTTCCATTTCTCATCTCCTCTCAATCTTGTGAGAATTTTCCTTACCAATTTATCCTCTTCAATATCTTCATCAATTGCTCCTAATGCATATGCAATGTCCTTCATCCTTGCTACATAATTAGAAATGGATTGAGAAGCCTTCTTCTTGAATGTGGTAAACTCTGCCCACAAAGATGCCTTCCTTAACTTGTAGTGTTTTGGAAATGCTCTTTGACTCCCATGTAGATTATGCTTCTAGCTTGAGCATCCCTCTTCATCCATGTCTTCAAATCTGACAGTTCATCCCTAGTTGGAACACTAGGATCTCTGAATTCTGGTTTTTTCTTCTTCACCTGTGATATAACCTATCAGGTCTTTACTCATGAGATGAGCTTCCATCCTCATTGACCAAGATGGATAGTTTTCTTTATCCAATTTCTCTATCTGAAAAAAATCTCCCATCCTTTCTTCACATGTGTATTAAATTCTTCAAGATTTGTGAGAAATAAGTGTACATTTACTTTGAATGTAGTTCCTTTTGGTCTTCTTGATAGCCTCAGGCCTCCTTCTCTAGCTTTCACTTCAAACTTTCACCTTTTGAATCTTCAAAGGTTGATTTCTGTATAGGTGCAATAGTCGGGGTCCTCCTTTCTTCAATTTTGATAATTCCTGCTCTAGTACCACTGATGGAGAGTGTTAATCTCCAAAAGAACAAGATATCCTTGATGTTAGAGCACCTCTATATCAAGAACAACTCAAAACCTTGATCAATTTTGGAAGATCAATGCCAAATCACCAAGATTTGCATTAACTATGAAGAGAGTCACTACACAGAAAAGTCTGCTACACTTAACTCATTAATTGACTGACCAAATGTGTAAAGTTTCTAATGAACCTTTGTAGCAACTACTCACTAAAGATTGTGCACCTTCTCCAATGTAAAACATCTCAAAAGGTTCAATAGATCTTGAGATTTACTCCAAACGATTCACCTATGTCTAAAACTGTACTTCTCTACAGTCGACTTTGACACATGTAACTTCTAATGCATAGTTCTCTCAACATTCAACCCTTTTATTCAAATGATTTTAGCCATTTGTAGCTTACCTTCCAACTTAAAGAATGAGTGATTTTTTGCTCAAAACATTACACTATGGAAGGAGAATCGACCAAAACATTATCATCAAATTTGCACCTGCTGGAGTCTTCTCTTCTTCACATTTACACGTGAATGTTCCAACTCTCAATTCTCTCAGCCTCATCATAATTAGGATCTGAAAATTTCACTCTACTATAGAATTAGAATTGTACAAAAGCAGTCAACAAAAGATTAAACAAAGAAGGAGCACTAAGCAAAATATCGAGCGTAACGTTTCTTCTGTTCAAGAAAACATTACATCTGAATGATGAGAGTTACTCACTTCAGTTCTAAAGTGTCTAATGACTCTTACAACTTCTAATCCATCATCTCTCATCCATGCCCCAAATTTCTACTTATATATATATATATATATATATATATATATATATATATATATAGGTATTTTGTACAAACTCGTGACCATTACAAAAGTATAAGGATGTTTAATGTACATGTATATACAAGCCTTCATTCTCTAATCATGCACTATCTTCAAGCTTTATAAATTGATCTTTGCTTCATCCTTTGACTTCAAACCTTTCTCTAAAACATCGATTGATGGTTATCATGCACCAACAAGTCCAAAGCTATAACCATCACAAAGGCACCTTGGTTGGGGTTTCCCCTGCAATAGTGCCAAAAAACATGTGTACCTAAGTCGTGAAGTCTTAGGGACTTGTGTCAATGAGACTGTACCTGAATGGCCCCACAAGTGCATATAGAGGTGGATTAACACACGTTTAATTATCCATTTGTGGAATTAGACATAGAAAGTGTATGAAGACATGTGCATACATGGTGGTAAGTGAAGTATCTAAGTTACAATGCATGTGCCTTGCTTCAACTACCTCTCCAACTCACTAACTCTTTGAAAATGCACGTCGCGATACCATTTATAGTAGTAAGGAAAAATTCAAACTTTTCTCTCAGCTTCGAACTCCAAAATGGTCAATAGCATGTTCTTTGGAGGCTCTCGACGAGACGCATCTAATGGTGGTGTTTTCATTCGAATCTAACAAACGTGCTTCAAGTTACGAGCAAGATTGTGAATGGTAGGAAACACCAACACCTGCTCCATAACTTGTTATGAGTCACACACACACACACACTAAAAGAGTTCAATGGGAAGGGGTAGACAACAGTCCTACACACACATTTCAATCAATAGACACACACCAAAGCTCTTGGAGAAGAAGGAAATTAGAAGGAAAGAGTCAAATTCGAAATTCTTCTTTGATTCTCACAATGGCAAGTGACTTATATATGTGTGCCCTGAAAATGGTCCTTTCACACAAGAGAATGGCACTTTTATTGACTAACTCTAATTTCCTAATATTCTACAAGGATTATGGTACAATGATTGGGGCTTATGCATCTAGAGGACTCCTCTAGTGCATTTACATAGCTTCAAGGGATTTTCATAGGAATTTGAAGAAGAAAAAAATTTGTGCCCATAATTTGAAAAATTTTGGGGGCTCCTCCTTTGTGCTTCTTTACTCTGCAACAGTAATACATTTAGTATTATGTGTTGTGCTCCAACCTTCTTCATCTTCTTTGTGTTGTTCATCTGCTTCTGTAGACCTCAAACTCCAACAATGGGTATCAAAACAGGTCATCGCTTCATCTAGGGCGTCATTGACACCCCTTCTGTCATAGTCTCAAAATTGCATGAAATTTGGTGAGCATACTTAGGGCAATTAAGAGTTCAAAACAACTTCATTCTATCTTGTCAAAATTGCAATCTAAGCTTGTTTTGGCCTCTAAACACACAATTTTGTCTTTTTGTGCCAAAGATATATACACATTTTGGTTCGCTAGTATTAGCGCCTCAAAGTTTGCTACACGTTTAGCAAAACTTGACAGGGTAATTTTGTTCAAGGTTTCAAGATAACATCATTTTTCTACATCAGGGTATTTAGTCAGTGGCCATGGCTAAAAGTAGTGATGTATTGTGTATGTTCCTTATTGAGGATAAGTTGGATGGTACCAATTACCCGTTATCGACTTATATGATGCTTCATGTATTGGTTGCAAAAGGACTATGGAATATTGTGTAGGGTGTTAAAAACTTCATATTACACCTACAAACACAAGTGCTAAAGGTGATGCAGATGGCATTGAAGATGGTGATATTCTTGAGGTTCCTATTCGTGCTGCTGGTTCCTACTACACCTACTATAAAGCAACTTCATTGGGATTTCAGAGATGCTCAAGCACATGCATTGATAGTATTTTCTATCAAACATACCATTATTCCTCATATTCCCTCTTGCAAAATAGCAAAGGATTCTTGGGATACACTTACCACTTTATACCAGGCAAGGAGTGAGGCTTGTATTGCTTAGCTCTGAAAATAGTTGGAGAGTGAGCACATTAGTGGAGGAGATTTCATGGATCTTTTTTTCACAAAGATCAAATATTTGAAGGAACAATTGATTTTTGTTGATGAATTCTTGCCTGACAGTTCACTTGTGTAGACTGTTCTAAAGAGTCTTCTTCATTCATATCTGATTTTTGCTTCTATTCTTTGATTGATGATGAAAGGCAATCCAAATGCCTTAAAATTTGAGGAGTTAGTCTCTCTTCTGTTCCATGAAGATCAATTTAGATAGAACAGTTCCATTATATGTATTGCAGATCAAGCTTTCCTGACTAGTTAGAAGGGCAAAGGTAAATGGAGCTCATCTACTAGTAAGCAAAAACGTGGTAATTTTTCACAATCAAAGAAGGATGACAGAGATGAGAAGAAAAAAAAAAAGCAAAAATTGTTTTGCAAATACTGTGAAGGAAATGATCATGTCATAAAGAGTTGTCCAAAACTTGCTGCAAAAGAGGAAAAGAAAAAAGAGGTTGGAATGGTTGTGACAGAGTCCTCTACACCCAAACAGAGTCTATTAATCCTGTATAGAATGAAGAATGGGCATTTACTATAGTTTGCACTTATGATCCATCTTCTCATGAACAGTGTATGTCTGGAGTAGACTCAGATGTTTGGTACTTTGATAGTGGGATGACCAAACATATTACCTTGCAGCATAGTTTCTTCACTTCACTTGAGCTTGCCCCTATAGGGAATACTATCACATGCACCAAAAATTCCTCTTACCCTATCATGGGAGTTGGTAAGATCATCTTGAATACTGCTCATGATAGTTCTTTTACACTATCAGATGCTTTATTTGTGCTAGGAATCAAGAAAAATCTACTATCAGTTTCAGCATTAGCCAAGATCAGCTTCATTGTGAGAATTATTGATTAGGTATGTACAGTCCATGACTTGTCAAATGGCAATGTCATTATTGCTTCTGGCATTTTATGTCATGGGTTGTATAAGTTCATAGACTATGGAAAATCTGTGAATGATTCAACATGTGCAGTACATGATTCTCAGGCTATATCAGATGCAAAGCTTTGGCATGCCTGCTTTGGTCATCTAAATTTTCCTACTTTGCTACGCCTACAAAAATCTAAAATGATGTCCTCTCCGCCCAAAATTTAGGCACCAGGTAAACATGTTTGTGAAGGCTGTATTTTGGGCAAAATGCAGTGTTCCTTGTTTCCAAAAGATGGTTCAATTCGAGCTGCCCAAAAATTACAGCTTGTTTAGAGTGATGTATATGGTCTTATACAAACACCTTCTTTTGGGAAATACCTTTACTTCGTGACTTTCATTGATGATTTTTCCAGACATGCATGGGTATATCCATTCAAAGCAAAGTCCAAAGTGTTTATATGCTTCAAATAGTTTCTAGTTTTGGTTGAAAATCTATCAACATGTAAAATGGGCACCCTTAATTCTGATTGAGGGGGGGGGATATATGTCTTTTGACTTTAATGTATTTTTGGCTCAATGTGGTATAAAAAATCACTATATAGTGTAGTTCATGGAGTTGCCAAAATGGAATTGCTAAAAGATGAACAGGTCACTCATGGAGATGGCGAGGTGTATGGTCAAGAGTCAAGCTTTACCACATAGTTTCTGGCTTGAGGTTGTTATGTGTGTATCATATGTACTTAACATGTGTCCTA
The DNA here is from genome assembly GCA_020310875.1 of Ceratopteris richardii. Lineage (NCBI taxonomy): Eukaryota > Viridiplantae > Streptophyta > Polypodiopsida > Polypodiales > Pteridaceae > Ceratopteris > Ceratopteris richardii. The sequence continues at coordinate 26,102,616 of CM035413.1, forward strand.
CTAAAGCATTGGAATATATCACTCCATATGAGGCTTGGCATGGTCGCAAGCCATCTATTGCTCATCTATATGTCTTTGGTTTTCTGGCATAAGCATTAGTGCTTGAACAACAATGCAAGAAATTGGATAAAAAAGTAGTGAAATGTATTTTTGTTGGGTAGAGTTCTGAAAGCAAAGGCTATCATCTGTAAAATCCATAGATTAAACACAATTTTGTTCCCCTTATGTTGTTCTTGTGGAAGATGTGATTCATACATTACTTTCATGTACTAAGGAGACATCAATTAGCTCCAAATATATGTATGACACTTTGTTTCCTCTTTTTATAAGTGGACAATCTAGTACCAGTCCAAATGAGGCAATTTGAGAGCCTTTATAGGTTTCATGTGATGATACGGAGCATTCCATTTCTGATGCAGAGTTACATGATGCACTTGTTGATAAGAGAGTTCATATTGAGGAGGCAAAATTAAACTATGCCAAAATGGCTGATGTAGACTTGCAATATAGGAGAATAGATGCACCTTGATCATATCATACTCGTTCTAGCTCTCATAGTGCTTGTTTTGCATCAGATTTCTATGCTATGATTGTATCTAGTCTTTGTGACGAGAATGAGCCCGTTTCATTTGATGAAGCACAATCTTGGTTGAGCAAGAAGCAACATACTATGGCCACTTCTAGTTGTGAGGCTAAGTATAAGGCAACTTTCACAACGGCTGTTATTGTTGGGTGGTTGTGGCTCATACAGCTTATGGCTCAATTGGGTGTTCATCAGTATTCTGCTATCACCATCTTCATTGAAAATCACAATGCATTGGCAGCTCGGAGGACCCTGTGTTCCATGCTCGCACTAAGCACATTGAGGTGGACTATCATTATATCAAGGAGAGGTTCTCTACTAGAGAGATTAGTTTGGCATATGTGCCCACACATGAGAACATTGTAGACCTTTTCACAAAGGCTATGCCTAGGGAGAAGTTTGGAGCTTTCTGCAAAGCTTTGGGCTTACTTCCTTTTGTGGATTGATTCCACATAGCTTTGCACTTCCTTATACATGAGTGCCATCTCCTTGTTCACCGCATCACTCCCAAGGGAGATTTGTTGATATATTTAGGTAGTGATATGTGTGAAAACACTAGGACCATCGGGGTATACGCCTTTAATCCTAATGGGTTACTTATCTTTGTACATTTTCTTGGTAATACATTCAAAATTGTGTGTTGTGCTCCAAGATTCTTCTTCTTCCTTGTACTATTCGTGTGCTTCTGCATACCTCAAACTCCAACAACACTCGATCCCCTTTGCTCATGGTTGCAAACTTTTTGACTTCTATCACCTCCTACACAAAGTCCTATGATTAGTATCTGCATGTGGTTGTAAGAATGAATGACATCAATTGAAAATATTTGCATCTTGAATCTATCTTGTTCTTATCCTCTTTCTCCAAGATGTAAATTAATTCTAGAGTGGGATATCCCACTCTGATCAATGACACATGAACTTGGAATCTTAGATTCCAATATTGTTGCTTGTGCATGATTATCTTCAACAATTTGTTGATGTTCACTTGCAAGTACGTCATCTCAAACCAATTTGATTGTTTGACATTGACCCACCAAATGGCAAACACTACTTCTCCAATAATTTAGAGTTACTATCCAAAGGGCACTCTAACATAGTACAAAATAAACTTAGGCATTCATCGAGTCGTAAATTGAATGCCTTTTGGAAATCATGCAAAAATCGATATTCTTGTGCCTCGACAAGGACCACTGAGAAAGCTTCAATTTCAGCCTCTGGGTTGGTCCCTTCTGGGTCCACAAAGGTGGATGGCACATGTAGTTCCTCCAACTTATCATCCAGACCATGAGGATAAGTTTTTTCAATTGCTTCTCTCTAATAAGAGATTCAAGGGTGGTGTTGTTTCTTTTTATCATCCACCTCATGATGAGCTTGATTTTGTTCCTCGTTCACAATGAAGATTGTGGAAGAAATGATTCAAGGGTATGTTGCACCCAACTTGCATTTCCTATTTAACGTTTTGATTAGTGGAATGATCTCATCAAGGAGGCAACCTGCTTCCTCTGCAATTGCTTGGAACCGCTTGAAACATTTTAGAAATGCCTCATCACCTTTGTGAATGTAGATGAGGACACAAGGAACCCATTTCCAATCATATGGTGGTATGTTGATAGAGAAACACAATATATGAAGATCTATAAATTGAAGTAGTTTCTCCAAGGCATTTGCGTTCATTTGCATGGTACCATAGAGGTCAGGAAACTTGGAGAGAAAATCATATAGGCCATGTTGACCTTCATGATTTGAATCCTCCAAAAATTCTAGAAATTTATGGCATGCACTCTCTGGAGTTACAGAGGTGGAAGCCATAGCTTGCAAACACACAAAGAACTCATCCATCATTCTCTACGTAGTTGCAAAAGTGAGAAACGAGAAGACATGACTTCTATTTATAGATTTTCTAGGAATTTTAAATGATAGGTCCCACTTTTTAACATAAGCAACTTTTCTTAAAATTAAAACAAAAATTGAGGATGTACAGATACAAGTAGAATGTGGCCCAAATCTTCTTGCAGCAAATGTGAGAATATTTTTATTGAGAAAATAGGTTTGTACATAAGTTTCATCTTGTCTTGACATAAAAAATCATAACAATGTGGCAAAAGAGCTATGACAATGAAATTTCAGTCCCATTCACAATCCAATCTATGAGGACCTTGAGTTTTTCCTCCAATCTTTTCCCAATCCGTGGACATTTCACAAATGGAATAAAACATTATGAAATTCATGGTTACATAGGAACATAGCAGGATGGTTTCTACAAAAGCGAGACTTGAAATACAAACACAAAGCAATGAATTGGTAGAGTCCAATGTAGACCTATTAATCTAGACACTCGTTTGAATTTCAAGGAGTTATGTATATCCATTACCATCTTATGCTTGAAAGATGATATGCACCAGAAATCAAGTTATGACCAGTCTAGACTAAGAAGATAATCAACTTTACTAACCTCTAACCTTCCATAATCATCATTTATAGAAGGAAGAATGTATTTGTGAGTGTAAAAGAAGATCCTTTCACGAATAAGTTTATTAAGAGCTACATCCTAAAACACTAATGTCCCAATGTCTACAAATAATTCTTTAAAAATACGTGTAAGATGATGAAGTGGTTGCTCTTCGACTAAACTAGAGGAAAATATGACTATAACAAAGAAAAACATAGAGAGATCACCAAGTAAGACATTGAACACCATGAAGCATTGAAAAGAGTATATAAATACTCACAATGGATTGGATATCTAATTCTATTTAAGTTTTCCAACCTCATGGTTGACACTGTGAAGACATGTTGTACAATATCAATCATTCCATCATGTATTTGATGCTTAAAGCCCTAGAGCTTACCTTTCCAATGAGGATCCAAATTTCCATGATCTCGAACACAATGAGGATCAAATCCAAATGGTTGCATGTTCACCTATGCACACCTCCAAGCTATGCAGGTTTCCATAAGAGTCCAAGTTGTTGCAAATTGCTACAAAATTTGGTTGAGAAATATCTTTTGGTCACCTACAAACTGTGGAGGTTTCCATAGAGTCCAAGTTGTTGCAATTGTTACAAAATGTGGATGAGATTAAATATGAGAGGAGAAACATAGATTCTATCATATAGTAGGAAGGGAATAGAAGGAAAAAAAATGAATTTTTAGGTTTTGGGTATGAAAATAGGAAGTTGAATGGCAAAAAGAGTTTTATGAGTTATTTTGGGGAAAAGACACTTTTTCGAGATCTAATCATGCATGGATTTTGAATTAAAAATAAAAAACAACACTTTAGACTCTGAAAAGTGATAAAGGGGTCATTCAATGATATTATGATGAGTTTTACAACTTCATACAAATTATGAATTTTTGAGCCCAAATTGATTATGAAAAATCTTCTCTTTAGAGGTTAGCCCTTAACCTAGGGGAATATTGTCCCCTCTTCCCACTTCAACCTAGTAATTTATAGGATATAGATTGTGGCCACCACTCTCTTTTGATTGGTCGTTCAGTAATCACTTCTTAAGACCCATGCGAGGTTCATTTTTTTTAATAATGATGCAACTGTTTAAGTTACACCTATCAATTGTTTATGAAATATTCTAATTGAATACTTTAATGTGTTTCGACATTGTAAATAAAAGATTCTTTGTTATGAGTTTCTCATATCTGATAACGGCCATATTGTTGTTATGATTTGTTATTCACCTATACATTCTTTGTTATGATTTGTTATGATTTTCTAGGTAATTAGCGTCATATCCTCCTTATAAATAAGCAGTCTTCAAGAGATTAGAAGTTGATACTAGATGCTACTAAAGACAAAAGAGCACTATGATTGTCAAACCCTTTTTAAGAAATCAAAAGGGAAGTGGATAATCAGTCCGCCTGTATGTAACTTCCTTTATAAGATGATAATCAGCTCATCATCTTATAGATGAAGTTAGTACAAACCCTATAAAAAAAGACAAAATTTGCAACGACGGGGTCGATGAAAAATATTGAGCCTAAAACCAATTCTACGCTGCACATGTACATGCATGTGCCTAAAACCAATTCTACGCTGCACCTGTACATGCATGTGCAATGCTGGGGATGATAAGAAATATTGAACTTAAAACCAATTCATAGATAATGAATCCTGTATGTAACTTCCTCTATGAGATGATAATCAGCTCGTCATCTTATAGAGGAACTTATAGACACCGCCTGTAAAAAAAGGACAGATTTTGCAGCGACAGGGATGATGAAATCTATTGAGCCTCAAACCAATTCTAGGTTGCACCTGTGCATGCATGTGCCGGTAAAAATTATAGATATGGCAACACCGTTGTGTGAGGTCAATGTTTCTTTTTGGCATGAATTACTTGTCCCTTTCCCACATTAACCATCGTTTATTAAGCAGATGTTTCCATGCACTTAACCAAGTCATACTCTTGGCTTAATAATTTAATATGTGCATCAAACCACCACTATATGCATTTGTTGGATGTGTGAGGTATAGTCTCGCTCGTCGCAAATCCCTAAGTCCTTGTGAGTCCAGGTACACATGTTTTTGGCACCATTTTCGAGGATGAGGGCATAAGTCAAGGTGCCTATGTGATGCTTAAAGCATCGTTGTGAAGGTAGTGATCCGAAGAAAGTAAATTCAATAGATTGGCAAGTCACAAAATCACTTGCACTTGTTGCTTCATACATAGTGTGTGACAAGTTTTTTAGGAGTAGGTGAGGAGTGGAGAAGTTAGGGTTAGAAGTTAGGGTTAGAAGTTAGGGTTAGAAGTTAGGTAAGAGAGCTTGGAAGTAGGTGAGGTCAATCAACATATCAACAAAATAGAAAAAACATTTTTTTCTTGAGTTCATCGGTCCTGACGAGTGACAAAAACCAAAAAACCACCACATCATAATTCACTTGTTAGTTGCAGGTATAATGGAGAACACACAAAATCATCGATATTACCAAAGCTTGTATCATGCGAAACTCGACTTGTGGTGGAAATTGAGTGCTAGAATTTGATAGACATACTCTTTAAGGTGAGCTATCCACTTTGGAGATATCATTTTCATGCTTGATCACCCACACCGGGAGAAAAGACACCACCCAAGTATTGTCAGGTATGTTTTGGTGAAAATCAAGGTATTTTCAGGCTCAAGAGTGAAGATAGAGATCATAGGGTTACATAAGGTGAGAAGGCCCATAGATTTTGAATGAAATTGCGATCTGAGTATGTCCTAGGGAGTTGAGGAAGCATGATATAATAAGCCAGGAGTGTGACTCAAAGAATAATTCGCTCCACGTACTCAGACACCTCTAGTGATTGAGAAGGTGAACTAATCATGAACTCTGAGCACATGCACATTTCGGTCTATTTAGCATAACTTATGTCTCTAATAAAAGGAGAATATATAACTTTATTGTATTAAGTGTCTATAGATTTTCATGGAGTTCCTATATACTTAGATGGACTCAATAGGTCAGTGGAAAGACTTGGAAACTCTAGAATCCATTGATCAACATAGAAAACCTGAGTCAAATCTATGAATATAGCTATAGAGATTATTATGCATAGAATACGAATCCTGCTATGAAGAAAATGTTTTGTGCATGATGGCTATGGAAATTCATATGGGTCGGAATGTGCCAATCCAATGTATGCTGCTTCTAGAGCTCAAGCCCTAGGTAGACTGATAGTGAGGCCACCTACACCTGGATGACCATGTTATAGATGTAGAGGAGACCACTTCATTAGGGAGTCCACAATGCCATATCACCCATCACCTGAGAAGGTATGTGAAGGATATTGCAGTGACTGTGGAAAAGAACATGTGTTCAGGGATTGCCCCAAGAATCCCTCCAACATACTTTTCATTGTTGAGATTAATGTGATCAAAGTAATAGAGTTCTCATGTAGTGACAAGGAATACATAGTGCCCTTAAAAGCCATCATAAGAGCCAAAGCCACAGAACTAATAATCCTAAGAGCGAGAAGGATGCAAAATATTTATCTCAAATAGTAGAAGACGCAAAAGAACCATCAGAAACCATAAGGAAAAAGAAGGCTCACAAATGGAAATATAGACGAGAGAAAATTAAAAAAAAAGTGGATTAAGAAGTTGGCGAAAGGGAAGATGAAGTCTGCACTAGGCAGCGAACCTATCCCAATCAATCCAACCAAAAAAAAATACTAATGTGGTAAAAGATGAAGAAACAAAGGACTAGGCAAGATCAATTCTAGCATATCCTATGCTTGAAGATTTACAAATGTGGTTAAAATGTTATCACTCTAAGATAGAGATGGGACCTAGTTTAGAGCAACATGATCGATGTTATCCTAGAGGAGATCTGGAGAAAGAAAGATTAGAAATATGTAAGAAGCTAATTGAAACTACTCAAACTATGCTAGAAAAATCAACACCAAAAGTTCTAAAGATGAGAATTCTAGAAGAGGCATACCATGGATGTTTAGAAAATTTCAACTCAAAGTAGAAGGAGCAGGAACCAACTAAGGAAGTTGAAGAAAAGTTAGGGAAAGAAACCATATAAATAGAATCTCTTATCCCTGAAGTAGGAGTTAAGTGGACACATGACTTGTGGGCCAAAGTTCAAGAAGACATGTGGATAAAAAATGAAGATGAGATCACTCCCTTCACTGAATTAGATGCTTCTATAAATTGATCCATGATGGGGCAAGAAGTAAGCTCAAAACATTTGTCCAACCATGATCATGAGAGAGACAAAGCAATTAGTTTGACTACACTTCCAAACTATATGGGTGAATATGAAGAAAAATCAGATTTCTTTCATGCACCTATGATAAGATGCAAGGAGAAGATAAATTTTGAGGAAATCTCCAACATGTTGAGATATCAAGCTAAACATGTCATAATCCAAGATGACACGTATCACTTTTTCGTTTATCTCACATGTATAGTGGTCACGTCGATCTATATCAAGGATACTTCATTGAGCTTTACTAGATTTATATACTGAGAGTGATGGTACATTTGTTTCTTGCCAGCTCACTCATTCACGGACATTAGGATTTTCCTTATGTACTATTCTTCATATATTGTACTTGTTGTAATGTTGTTTTAGGTCATTCTTGTACATTCCTTTGATGTAATAGAAAGAAGAAGAAGAAGAAGAAGAAGAAGAAGAGGAAGAAGAAGAAGAAGAAGAAGATCATTGTTCCTTGCCTCAATCTGTGTGTGTGCTTCTCTTTGATTGTGAGAGTGTGTGTGTGAGCTCTCTTCCTTATCGCCTTCCTTGTGACATGGTATCAGAGCCAATGTGGCTGTAGAGAGCTCATGGAGAAGGCCACCAAATGAAGAATATGCAAGAAGGCATGGAGAAAGCACAATTCACAAACAACCTTAGATTACTATGAAAATTGGTGTGAAGATAGAAGGCGTCAAAATATTTTCATCAGTTATCCCTTTAAGGTCACTCCTTTTTGTTAGATTTCTGTTTCGGAGCCATTTTGACCTGTGTTTTGAGCCTGCAAGGTGGGGTCCATAGAAAAATCAAGTTAGTTTGCAAAATTGTAACTTGTATCTTGTTTGCCAACACTCATATATTCTAGATCTAGAATTTCAAGCGATTTTGTGTACTATTGATAAGGATGCTAGAATTGTGGTAAACCTAGACACCTTGAACGTGATTGCAGGTTGAAGAATCAAAATAATAGAAGGGAGCCAAAAAACCATGCATCCACAACTATAGATGATTCTAAGAAGCTTTTCATGGTTGAACATCATATGATGAATACGATGTCTGCTAATGTTTTGAAATCCAATCGTAATGTTTGGTATGTTGATTCATGTGCTTCAAATCACATAACCAATCATGCGGAATGGTTTAGTAGTTTGCAAAAATTTCCAGTTCCTAGATATGTTGAAACATGTGATTACACATTGTTGAGCCCCTCAGATTCATACAGGTTGAAGTAAAAAGAGTCAAGGTCAAAGTCAACATAGGCAAGAGTAAAGTGTCAAAGTTCAAGGGTCAAAGTGCACCGGTAGTGCACTTTTAATTGTTCATAAAGGGGTAAATTGGAGAAAGTATATGCAGGTTGCAGGGGTATTTCTTTAATTTCCCTAAAGTTCAAAAGTGAAGAATCAAAGGCAAAAGGTCAAGGCATGCGAAGCGACACCGTACGCCAAATGAAATATGGCCCCAATTAAAATTTTGTGTTTTTAGTCTAACCTCACTACAGGACAAAAGAGGAATTCGTTGGCCGCCACCTAAACAAGACAATCTTGGGACATCAAGGAAACGGGGAGTGTCTTGGCAGTTAGGAGCGTGAATCGACACACTAAAATCAAGGCAAGGACCATTCTTGGGCAATCCTAAGTGTAAGCAAGAGTGAGCATAGTCTAAGTGAAGCAAGAGAGCGAAGTGCAAGAGTCACCAGAGTGCGACGCAGGGAAGTGAAAGTTCAAGAGTGCATGGAGAGTGACTAACGAATGGGGCAGAGGGTGCTAAGCTAGTCCCCCAAGGATCTCAAGGTCTCCTGGCAGTGTGCATGTGTCAACAGAAGGTATTCATTCCTTCCCCTTAGTGGAAGCTTGGTGCAAGGTGTGCAGAAGGATAAGCTTGAAGCAGGTGGAAGTCTGGTGCACAAGAGGCCGGCAACAAGAAGACTTTGGGTATTTGACATTTTGTAATTGATCTCTTTGTGGGATTTTTGCACAGAAGTATTGGCTTGTATTGTGCTTCAACATTGTATTTGTCTTATTATAATCAATCGGCAGAGGTTTCCAGAGTGTATTTTCTCTTCTTGTCTTTTCCTTTTCTCCTACAAACCCTCAAACTCCTTCTCGTCCAAGAATCCCCCAAAAAAATTTGGCACGCACGGTGGGACTTCCAAGGAGATTTGAGCATAGGAGAAGATATATTGCAGTTGGAGAGCAGTATTCCAGTGTCGACAATACTACTCTAGTGGACTAAGAGGTACATATCTTTATCAAGTGTCTCATATTAAGTGGACTATGAATAGCTCATGACTGCAACCCAGTCCCAAACATTGAGGGTCACCTGCAAGCAAACAAGAAGGAAGGTTGTTAGAAGATCCTCCGGTCCACTATCTTCAACCTCATCAGTAAAGAGCATGGCGGGACAGGTAGACTTGGAAACCTTACTCTCAAGATTAAATATAAAATTTCCTTCTTTCAAAGGCCTAGCTCAGGAGGATCCAGATGAGCACATTAGAAGATTTTTGGCACTATGCAAGACTAGAGGTTTAATGGGCAGGGAGGATGCTTTTTTTATACTCTTCCCTGCCACATTAGAAGGATTAGTAGATAAATGGTTCAGCCAATTTGCTGAGAACCATTTTACAACTTGGGATTTGATGAAAGATGCATTTAAAAATCAAGTCCAGCATGGGAATACTGTAGAGATCATCATAGAAGAACTAGAAAATTTGAGATTGGGTCCAGGTGAAAAGTTCCCAGAGTTTGTGACTAGGGCCAAGGCACTAATGGCTAAATTGCCAGATCCACCACATGATTTTTTTTTTAAGAAATGGTTAGCCAAGCCCCTACCAGTGGCCACCCAATGCAAAATAAAGGAATTAGTGTTACCATTTGTTATTGTGGTCTCTCCGGGACGGAGAGCACATTAGATGGTGGGCATCTGTTGAGCCCCTCAGATTCATACTAGTCGAAGTCAACAAAGTCAAGGTCAAAGTTAGCATAGGCAAGAGTAAAGTGTCAAAGTTCAAAGGTCAAAGTGCACCGGTAGTGCACTTTTAATTGTTCATAAAGGGGTAAATTGGAGAAAGTATATGCAGGTTGCAGGGGTATTTCTTTAATTTCCCTAAAGTTCAAAAGTGAAGAATCAAAGGCAAAAGGTCAAGGCATGCAAAGCGGCACTGTACGCCAAATGAAATATGGCCCCAATTAAAATTTTGTGTTTTTAGTCTAGCCTCACTACAGGACAAAAGAGGAATTCGTTGGCCGCCACCTAAACAAGACAATCTTGGGACATCAAGGAAAAGGGGAGTGTCTTGGCAGCTACGAGCGTGAATCGACACACTAAAATCAAGGCAAGGACCATTCTTGGGCAATCCTAAGTGTAAGCAAGAGTGAGCATAGTCTAAATGAAGCAAGAGAGCGAAGCGCAAGAGTCACCAGAGTGCGACGCAGGGAAGTGGAAGTGCAAGAGTGCATGGAGAGTGACTAAGGAATGGGGCAGAGGGTGCTAAGCTAGTCCCCCAAGGATTTCAAGGTCTCCTGGCAGTGTGCGCGTGCCGACAGAAGGTATTCATTCCTTCCCCTTAGTGGAAGCTTGGTGCAAGGTGTGCACAAGGATAAGCTTTAAGCAGGTGGAGGTCTTGTGCAGAAGAGGCCGGCAACAAGAAGACTTTGGGTATTTGGTATTTTGTAATTGAGCACTCTGTGGGATTTTTGCACAGAAGTATTGGCTTGTATTGTGCTTCAACATTGTATTTGTCTTATTGTAATCAATCGGCAGAGGCTTCCAGAGTGTATTTTCTCTTCTTGTCTTTTCCTTTTCTCCTACAAACCCTCAAACTCCTTCTCGTCCAAGAATCCCCCAACACACATCACACCCTATTGAGCATATAAGAAACATAGCACTGTCTATGGAGGATGGGAAGGTAAAACATCTTGCTGATGTGCTGCATGTCCAATCATAATAAAGAATCTGGTTTCTATTGGACAAATGGCTGACAAGGGATTACAAGTCAGGTTCAATGCTAATGGGTTATATGTACAAGAGTACAACCAAGATGGAAGATTGATTTCCAAAGGAAACAAAGTGGGTAGGATATTCTCCTCAAATTTGAAAATTCTTGAAATGAATGCAGCCATGTTTGCAAAAAGTGGAGTTATTGCTGAAATAGAGATCTAGCATAAACAAATTGGACATGCAAAATTGTAGAAGCTGAAATTGATGCAGTCCAAGGAGATTATCAATGGACTACCAAATTTCAAAGTTGCAAAAATGCAAAAGGTATGTGGAGCATGTTAATTTGGTAAACAGTCAAGAGCATCATTTTTGCATGACAAGCATGTTACTAGAAATAGTACATACAGATGTTCGGGGGTCTTGCAAAGACCACATCTATGGGTAGTTGCAGGTTTTATGTTGCTTTGACTGATGACCATACATGGAAAGTATGGGTATATTTCATGAACGAGAAGAGTGAGGTATTCGGTCACTTCCAAAATTTTAAGGCTATGGTGGAAAAGTGGATAAGAAAGTATATTCAGATATTAATGTTTGATGGAAGAGGTGACCACATGTCAGATGAGTTCAAAAACTTTCTTAAAATTCATGGAATTTGACGTTAATTTTCATGCAGGTACACACCACGATAGAATGGTGTTGCTGAATGCAAAAATAGGCATATTGTAGAAATAGCAAGAGATTTGATAGCTGAGAAGAATACACCTCATTGTTATTGGGCAGAAGCTGTGCATACTGGTGTATACATCATGAACATAACTCCGATTGCTGTTGTACACAAGTTACACCTAAAGAGAAGTTTATAGATAAAAAACCAAACTTATATGAAATTATTTGGTTGTATGGCATATGTAAATGTTCCAAAAGGGATATAAATGCTAAAACCCACTCACACACAACAAGTGAAGGTACGTAGAGATGTGGTGTTTGATGAAATGTCAAGCTTCTATATAGATGCCAAAGATGGACCTAATCATTGAACCAAATGACAAAGAAAATGCTGAAAAATCAAGTGTAAAACCTTTTGAGTGGACCAGATGCATCACCAACCAATATTTCTAGCTCAAATCCATGGAGTGGAAGATTGCATGGAAATTTTAGTCAAGCAAATTCATGAACTACATTGAAGAAAGGTAAAGAGAAGCTTTCTACTAGCAGTAAAACATCTACAAGCAGTTCAAAAAAGAGCTTTGATGAGATTCAAGCAGTTCAAAAAAGAGCCTTGATGAGTTTTGAAGACATTGATGGAGATTCAAGCAGTTCAAAAAAGAGCCTTGATGAGGAAGTTGGATTGCCCTCTCTGAAGACTCTAGGAGTTAGAAAAGCACACATAGATGATACAAGGAGAAGTGATTCAGGACCAAGAAGATTGGGGAGGATGTAGAATTCAGTGCAATGATGGATGTATGACAGTTATATGGCTTGTTATTGTGCCTACATGACCAAAGTAATACAAGATGTTGAACCTTCTTGTTTTGAAGATGCAATTGGAAATGGAAATTGAGAAAAAGCTATGGATGAGGAGGTGGCTATAGTTTATGGAAACAAAACATGGAAGCTCATTCCATTGCCACAAGGAAAGAAACCAATAGGCTGCAAGTGGGTTTACAAGGTAAATCACAATGCTAATGGTAGCATAAGTAGGTATAAAGCATGATTGGTAGGAAAGGGTTATGCACAGACATATGGCATTGATTATGATGAAATGTTCAGCCCTATAGCTAAAATTTCTATTGTCATAGTACTTGTTGCATTAGCTACAAAAAAAGGATGGACTTTGCATCAGATGGATGTGAAGAATGCTTTCCTACATGGTGAGTTACAAGAAGAAGTATACATGGACCAACCACAAGGATATGAAGATTCAAAGCACCCAAGTACAGGAAAGTTGTGGGAAGTTTGATATATCTCACAATTACAAGGCCTGATCTAAGCTACATTTTTGGACTTGAAAGTCAATTTATGTAGATTCCCAAGAAGCCACATTTAGATGTTTTGAGGTGCATTCTACGCTATGTGAGTGCTACTTTGGATTATGCCTTCTTTTATGAAGCTAGTGTAGATTTGCAGGTTCATGGATACACTGATGCATATTGGGTTGCTAGCATTCTAGATAGAAGATCTACTAATGGATTTCTATTCTCACTTGGGAGTGAATCTATTACATGAAGAAGTAAGAAGCAACCCCCTATTGCTTTGTTGAGTAAAGAGGCTGAGTATAGAGGTGTTGCAATGGTAGCATGTGATGTTGGAGACCTTTAATTCTCAAAATGTCTGATCTATGTTGATTTAAGAACTCCTCTATATCAAGAGTAAACCAAACTTTACACAAACTTTGAAGTTTATTAAGAAATACTTCTCTGTATGAAGTTTCCTTCAGCTTCAACAGTCTACTTCAAAAATGGACTTCAATATCTGCATATGACTTTGATTTTAATCATTCAAATGATGCATACATATTTGTACTACATTTTCCAAATTATAATGATCATTAGTTCTTCAAAAGAACCATTAGATTTCTAATTTGATCACTTAGATCAAACCTATGTCAAAAATTGCCTTCTAGGAATGGCGACTTTGATATGGTCAACTTCTTAAGTTGATTTCTCTCAGAATCTAACCCATTTTGCTAAATGCTTTTAGAAAATCTTCCTTACCTTCTAACTTAGATTTTGAATGCTCAAACATAAAAAACTTTACAATGAGCACTGAGATCCAAGAAAACCTTTGAGCAGCAAAATGCGCAATTCTGAGAACTTCACTTGCATACTTCTACATATGAATGTTCCTACTAGTCATACACACAACCTAAAGAGAACTAGATCATCAAACTTTGTTCATAGCTTGATTAGCTTCTTAATTAGATGTGTACAAAAGATATCCTGATCCACATGATTAGGTTGAGAGAATTCTAGGAAAGTTTAGTTGCTAACTCACGCGAAAACTCTCTACACATCTATCTCTTAATCTATTGACTATATTTTCAGCTATCCTTCATTTCTCTTCTATCTCACGACTATATATGAGTGTATATATACATATGAGTATGAACTCATCACTATATCAAATTATTTTTTCAAAGCTAGTATACATAAATGTGTAGAACATTTCTTCCTGATTCTTCACTTGACTTCATGCTTTGAGCTTGAGTCTTTTCTTCACTTCTTCATTCCTAGGCTTCATGTAGTCATCCATTGATGATTGTCTTGCTCCAGCGACTCCCCTTCAATCATCAATTGTGATTACCTGCACCTTCTTTATACCTGCTATCTCTTTAAACCTTTGTAACTTTGGTCCATCCAAGCTTTTTGTTAGCATGTCTGCCACTTGCTCTTTTGTTGGTGTATACATGACTTCAATTTCTTTGTCAAGTACCTTTTCTTTTAACAAATGATATTGAATTTCTATGTGTTTAGTTCTGGCATGAAACACAAGATTAGCTGCTAAATACAATGAACTCATATTGTCTCCAAATATGATTGGAACACTCTGATCAATTCCTAGACTTTTAAATAAAGTCTTCAACCAAATTACTTCCTTTGCAGCTTCCACCATTCCTTTGTATTCAGCCTCTATGGATGACAATGCAATTGTATGTTGATTCTTTGAGCACCAAAAAATTAGCTTATCTCCAACATAACACAAGTAACCATGAGTGGATCTTCTATCATCTGAATTACCTGCCCAATCTGCATCACTAAACACTTTGAGTCTAGTATCAGAAGTGAATCCATAATACAAACCTTCATTCAAAGTCCCTTTGATATATCCTGGCACTCTCTGTGCTGCAATCCAATGAGTTTGTTTGGGCAATGCATGAATTGAGATAAGACACCAACTACATATGAAATATGTGGTCTTGTCAAGGTAGCATAGATTAAACTACCTACCAAACTCTGATACGTCTTCATGTCCTTGACTTCTTCTCCTCCATACCTACTTAATTTATGATTAACCTCCAATGGGGTGGTTGAAGGCTTACAATTTTCCATGTTAAACTTCATCAGAAGATTCTTCAGATACCTTTCTTGTGTAACATACACTCCATTTGAGTGTATATAATCTCCATCCCTAGAAAATAAGATAAGTTTCCCAAATCACTTATCTTGAACTCCTTTTCCATTTTCTTCTTGAGCTCCTTGATTTCTTGAGCATTTGTACTTGTGACAATAATGTCATCAACATAAATACGCACATAAATGTATATATCTTCATTTGCTTCACTACCAAACTATTATCTGCCTTTGAAGCTTGGTATCCAAGTTCATTCAAGAACTTGACCAATCTCTAATTCCATGCCCTTGGAGCTTGCTTTAAGCCATACAAAGCTCTCTTAAGCTTGCAAACATAATCTGATCCATTTTCCACTTTGAAACCCTCAATAGCAACTATGGTTTTGATTGTAGACATCTTAGCCACTGGACTAAAGGTTTCATCATAATCCCCTCCATATGTTTGAGCATATCCTTTGACCACAAGTCTAGCCTTGTATCCAACCACTTTCCCATCTGCAAACCTCTTTGTCTTATACACCCACTATCCTGATTCTTTGATCTTGGCACCAACTCGCATGTCTTATTCTCAAGTAGAGCATCATACTCTTCTTGCATTGCTTTTTCCCAATTTTTGTGGATGGGTCTTCATCTATCTTCACAATGTAAGCATAATCTTTGGTGGTCAAGAAAGAAGTATCATAACTATACCTGATAGGTTGTTTTCTATCTCTTGATGATCTTCTAATTTCTACACTTCTTGAAGTCTCTCCTTCATTTTGTTCTGGATCAAACCTTGGTCTATCTTCATAATTGTCCTGCATTTCATTTCTACAAACATCATCATCAATATCTTCTTCATTTACATTCATCTTTGAATTTCCTTACCTTTTGATTTCTTCAAGATCTGTGCACACATTGTTTGATCCTATAAACCATGTGCTTTGCTCATCAAATGTAACATCTCTTGAAACAAGAAATTGTTTTGTGGATGGACTCCACAACATGTATCCCATTTGTTTATCATCATACCCAATGAACACATAAATCAAATGACACCTTCTTGCGTTATCAAAATGGAGGCCAAGGCCATGGCCAAGGGACTCCTCAATACAACAAGAGCTCCTCCTTATATAGAAGAGGAGGAGATAGATTTTCTAGAAGTACATGTGGTCAAAAAGAAAAGGAAGACCACATGGGCTTAAATAAAGAGATATCTTAAAGATATGAATCAAATAAAAACAAATCCTCAAAATTCAAAATGAGGATACATGCTCTTTTGAGAGAGACTAATATCTAGAATATCGAAGGAAGTTTTTTCCTTAAAGAAGTTTCTTTTATTCTAAGGGAGGGTTTTTGTTAGTTAACTTTTGAAAGCAAATAAAGAAAAGTTCCTATGAATGAACTTATATACAAGAGGGAATGTAGGAAAAATGGGAGTTTGCCACACAAGTCCTTGAGCCTTCAAGTATCCATAGTTCTAAGGGAGGCCACCAAGTACCTCATAGTCTTCATAGCTCCAAGGGTCCAACACCTTGTTCTACTATGGGTGAACAAACCACCCCTACATCTCAAGAGAGCATTTTAGAGAATGATCATGAGGATATTAATTCTCAAGAGGAATGTAGAGAGTTATCTACTAATTTGGCATCAAGAAGGACTAGTTAATTGCCAATCAAAGGGTTCAAACAAATATGTATTTGCAAAAATATCAACTTCAAGAGTACCATTGAACTCAAAGGCAACTACAACCGAGAAAATATTATCAAAGGGAATCATTCAAATTAGAATGAGCACATAAAATAAACTCAAAGACAATTCAATTGTGGCTAGCAAAACAAATCATTTAAGCCCAAAGACAACAAAAGCAAATCTGGATCCCAAGGAAGACATTGGACAAAACCAAAGAAGAAATCAGTGCATTCGACGAAGTAACTAGATTTCAAATGAAGAGTACTCCAAGATCTCAAGAATATCAAGGACTACCAAGGCCGAGAAAATCAAGGATGCCACTTAATTAATGCAAAAACACATGGCACATCAAAACAAAGGAAGTAGCACTAGAAATTCACCAACCAACATGGAACATAGACCGACATAGTTCAAAGGAAATAGATCTTCACTTGTACTATAGTAGTATATGATTTCTACTAACTACAACTAAATTTTTTCTTCGGCTATGACTAACAATTTTGTGATCTTTTTCAGCGATTCAAAAACAAAAAAATATACATATCTTCAGGTATGAGCAATAACAAGGCATGTATTCAACTTATGCAAGAGGGGAATCACTTGAAGGACGAAAATCAAATGCATGAGCACTATGGAACTCATTAAAGTGTTCATACTTTCTCATATTAATAAAATCATTAATTTAGGTGCAGATGGCTTCGGAGAATACTAAAGCAATGCAACCAATGGAAGTGGTTGAATTTACCTTGGAATGCATAGTTAAGGCACATGGTCATTGGTTCGGGGATGATCACCCCCCCATGGTCATCTTTTCTTGATTACAATACGCATCATGGATCGTGACCATCAAATTTGGGTCATGAGTCTTGACTTCCATATCTTGCACAATATGCCTAGAACTACCAAGACATGGAGTAAAGCTTGAATAGAGGCTTACTTGAAGCTTCCGATTTACACGTATGATTTTGAGAGATGTACCTAAGTAATGAATACTTTGCATTCAGTAGCTGACAAACCATCAATCCCTGAAGCACAAGTCACTGGCTTGTAAGGCAACTTAAGAACCATTAGCTTCATGCATGAAATGATCAAGGAGACTTTTTTATGGATTTAAGATGGCATGGTGGATCAAAGGATGAAAGTCATGAAGAAAAAAAGCATACATTTGGGGATATCAACAGCATGGATATAGAGGAGGAAGTGCGCCTAGTGCATCAACACTTCCACTTCCCCAAATATGCTCCGATATACATTCCCTCAAAAGATAATGGTTCACCTATTATCTCATGTGATGAAGCAAGTGGGAAATCAGATCAATCTGACTCCTTATGTACGAGATAGATTATTTAAAGCTAAAAAGCAATGAGGCATAAAGAAGTTCTTGAATGGAAGCACTACTTTGACTATCTTGATTTACCATGCATTAGAAATTTGAGAACATTTGCGGCCAATGATTTCAACATTAGAAATGCCAAAATATGTAAAATTAGCCTTAGTTCCCAAGAAGAAACAAGTTGTTGTTGCAACTAAAGAGGCCGGTGAAACGATGTGATGGCAATGCACCATAGTGGACTCTTCTTCTCAAAGATGATAGTCTCATAATAGAAAAATGAGCTCCAAATGCCACACATAGTGCTTTCCACAGGGCCTGGAGATTATACAGAAAAGGCATAGTACACAGGAAGCACGAACACAAATTTCCTAGGTCTTACAAATGTGATCAAATTTATAGTCTATCGCTCATTAGGCCACTATATGTTTTATTAAAGAACATATACGAAATTGTCTGAGGGCCGTTTGGCCTTTCACATGGACATAACCCCCATCAAGTGACAAGAGTTTCGAGATCTATCCTGTGGTAGAGCTTTGTTCAAAGCATTTGCAACATTATCTTGAGTATGAACCTTCTCAAGAATAATGCGCTTAGTGGATAAAAAGTCTCTAATAAAGTGATACCTCGTCTCAATGTGCTTGGTATTTTCATGATAGACCGGATTCATAGCCAAAGCAATGGTACTCTGACTATCATTAAGCAAACAAGGTACATGCTCAATTAGACCTATATCACAAGCAAGATGCAAAAGCCACAATGCTTCCTTACATGCCTCACTTGCTACAACATATTCTACTTCTTTGGCGGAAAGAGTTGTAAATTCTTGAAGATGATATCTCCACGAGGAAGCACCTCCAACAAAATGGAAAATGTATCCTGATGTAGACTTTCAATTGTCTACACAACCAGCATAATCAGAATCTGTGTAACCAATAGTGAATGCCTTTCCTCTACCCAAGAATAGACACTTGTCCTTACTGCCACTCAAATATCTCAAAATCATCTTGACCACTTCCCGTGCTTCTTGCCAAGATTAGACATATATCTGCTCACAACTCCCACTTCAAATGCAATGTCTGGTCTCATAGCTACCATAGCATACATGAGACTACCAAGAGTACATTGATAAGGAATTTTATCCATGAATTCATTTTCCTCATCTCATTTGGGGCAATCATCCTTGCTCAATTTCACAGATGTGGGTAAAGGTGTACTCAATGAATTTCCACCCTGCATATTGAACCTCTGAAGTACTTTGGATATGTACTCACTTTAAGACAACTATATGCATCTTTTACTACTATATTGAGTAATGTGCATGCCAAGAATATGTTTGGCATCCCCCAAATCCTTCATATAAAATGACCCACTAAACTTATTTTTGAGAAATGAAAACTCATAAGAAGACTTCCTAGCCATCAACAGATCATTGACATAAACTATCAAGCATATCAAGCTACCATTTGAGCAATTCTTTGTGTAGAGACAATGATCTGCATTGCTTCGAGAATAGCCTTGAGACTTCATAAAAGCATCAAAATTTTGGTATCATTGTCTAGGGGATTGTTTAAGTCCAAATAAGTTGAGGAACTAGAGTTTCTTTGCTAAGAACTACATAACCCTCTAGTTGTTCCATATGGATCTCATATGTAAGATCTTCATGAAAGAAAACAATTTTCACATCTATTTGGACTAGCTCTAAGTCCTCCATTGCAATGAATCCAAGAAACATGTGCAGGGTAGTCATCTTGACTACTAGAGAGAATATTTCCTCAAAATCAATGCCATGTTGTTTCTTGAAACCCTTTGCAAAAAATCATGCTTTATACTTTGGATAAGCACTATCTTATGTGAATTTCTGCTTATATACCCATTTACATGGTAAATCTTTCCTACCCTTTGGAAAAGGTACTAAATCTCAAGTACCATTCTTGTGAATAAAATCCAATTCACTTCTCATGGCACACTTCCACTTGACATGATCCTTTGTTTGCATAGCCTCTTTGCAGCAAGAAGGCTCACCAACATCTGTTAGCATAACAAAATCCAAACCTAGAACATATCTATGAGGTGGATGTGAGACATATGCATAATGTCTCAATTGTTGCTAAAAAGGGACATTTGCAAATTGCTTTGATTGGAGATTGTCTTGAACAACTCTATGTGTAGCATTTTTTGCATGCTAACTAGAGGATTAGTATCCTCAAGCTCCAATCTTCCCACTTCAACCTCCTTAATTGGTTGTTTATGCATCTTAGACTCATTGAAAATGACATCACTACTTCTGATCACTAATCTACTTCAGGATCCCATAAGCAATATCCAAATTGGCCTTCTCGATGATATCCAAAAAAAAATAAAGCATTTATTTTACTTAGGGTCTAGCTTTTGTCACAATTCTTGGGTATATGGACATATGCTTCTCACCCAAAAACTCAAAGATGATCATAATATGGTGGCTTCCCTGTCCATAACTCATGTGCCACTTTCAAACCTTTGGCACTACTAGGTGAAAGGTTAATTACGTTAATTGCAGGAAATACTCTTTTTACCCAAAAGCCTTGTGAAAGATTTGCATGATGCAACATAGAAACTAATCTATCCGGAATAGTTTGATTCATCCTTTCAAGTATGCCATTCTATAATAGGGTATAAGGAGCTGTAAAACCTCTATGAATTCCTTTACAATCACAAAGAGGCTGAATTCATGTGAGGTATACTCACCCCCATTATTTCAATGTAAAGCCTTGATCTTAAAAACAATCTTTAATAGTTCTATTCATCCTTTCAACTACACCATTTTGTACTAGGGTATAAGGAGTTGTAGACTCTCTATGAATTCCTTTAGACAAAGAAAAAACTTGTGAAAGATTTGCATGATGCGGCATCGAAACCACTCTATCCTTAATAGTTCTATTCATCCTTTCAACTGCACCATTGTATACTAGGCTATAAGAAGTTGTAAACTCTCTATGAATTCCTTTAGAATGGCAGAAACGCTGAATTCATGTTAGGCATACTCAACCCCATTATCTGAACATAAAGCCTTGAGCTTAGTTCCTGTTTTAGTCTTAGCTAAAGCAAGCCATTTTTTGAAGCTAGGGAATACCTCATCCTTCAATTTGATAGGATATACCCAGACTTTCTAGTAGCATTATCCTCCCTCATGCAAAGCCAATGATGCCAATGGTGACATCGGTGACTCGGATGACAAGGTATGCCAAGATCTATGCCTTGGTCACCACCTTAGTCGTAATCCTTGGAGAGGGCCTTGGGTGGGAGGGCAATGGTTATGACCTTAAAAACACTTCAAGGACAAATCAACAAGGATATTAGAAGAACATGAAGTAACTTTAATAATCATCATTTAGAATTGAAGTACGACAAGCATGGTCTTGCTTCAACTATGAAACTTCAAAGTAAAAAGTATTCGTATGAAAAATGATCCATGGACTCCTAAAGAAAAATTATAGAATGTCCCCTTAAGTAAGGTTAATTTGACTAAGTTAGTATATGACAAAAGCACCCAATTGACAATGCAACTTGGTTTATTCAAATCGTTTGACTCAAAGGTATGAATTAGAATTGCATTTCAGATAAGGAGTCTCAAGATTGTGTAAAGGAAAGATTAACTTAGGAGCAGTTGAAGCACTAGTGTTATTAAGTAAAGGTGAAACATCATCAATAGAAGTTTAGTGGCTCAAGATACCAATGTTTCATACCGCAGTAGTTTTTTGTGGTTTGATGATGGTCTAGAATCACTCCAAGGGTTTATTTTGAAATCAATTTAATTCTCTTAAAAGCAGTTAAAATGCTTCAAATCCTTCATTTGAATTAACCTAGTTTAGAATTTTGCATTATTTACACAGTTTTAGTTCTTCCATCCCACTTCTCGCACCGTTATACTTGCCTCCGATATAGTATCTGACTCACTTTTGCAAAGGTCAGGTTTAGCCGACTGGAATAGCTAACTAAATTAAACATTAGAGATAGATTTTGTGTATTGATCCTATTCAATCTTAGAAGATGCTTTTTTCATGTCGACTCTAAGTTGTATCAAGGTGGTTGGAATGCGCTTCCCCAAGTGTTTCAAGTTCCTCAAGAAAAAGAAGATATTTACTATCACTCTTCATTTTTGGTCCAAGAAATTAGTAGATGCCAACATTGAGGAGTATCAAGTATTTAGCCATTTCTTTTTTATTGGTAATATGTAGTTTGGCATGGTTTTTTCAGTTCCCTCTAGATCCATTTTTGTACTGTATGTTGTTATGGTACCCCTCTATAAAAAGCCCTTAGTATAGGGTGAGACTGCTCTACTTTATTTAGGTTGGCTTGTCTTATCCTTGTTAATCTTGTTTTGTGGCTATTAGGGTATCCCACCTTGTCAATGTGTGGGAACAATGTATATTTCTCTCTCCTCTCCATTTATCTACTTGTCATTAAAAGACAATCAATTGGGATTCATACTTTTTTATGATTTTTTATGATCTTCATTGAGATGGTCGCATGACCCTTGTCAATGTCTGGTAATAATGTATAATTCTCTCTCCTTTCCATTTCTCTACTTCTCATTAAAAAAAAAATCTATTGGGTTTCAAACTTTTTTATGATCTTCATTGAGATGGTCGCATTACCATTCTTCATGGGATGAAGAGACTATCTTTATGATCTTCATTGAGATGATCGCATGACCTTTGCTTCATGGGATGAGGAAGATAATGTGCGTGTTACAATGATTCAAATCAGTGATTATTCGAAATTTATTTAATCACCAGAAAAACCGAGTTCTTCGTTTTGTGAAACTACATCTTTCTTCTTGACAGCGCGAAACAGGTTTTGCGGCTTTCAGGAGGCACTTGTTGAGATGACACGTACGAAGATGATCTGGAGGCTGAACACAAAATTCGTAATAAGAAAATTAGTCCAGCGTGCTCTTGCCTGCACAATCTTTGGTTAGAAGCAGAAGAAGAACGAGAAACCTTCTGCTTCTAACCTACGACTGCCGCCTTTGTTTGCCGCTTCTGTCAAAATAAAAATCGCTGTTTCTCCTTCGCACTTTTTCATTTGATTTTCGTGACGAAATGCTTCTGGAAGAGTTGTGTGCGCATGGAGGAATATAGCATTTCTCTTTAATACGGTAAATTCCATAGATCGACGTCGCTAGTGAGCTATGCAGTTACCGGTTTGTAGCTGGATCTATGACTTCCGCGTAGCTGACTCTCATTCGTAGTATGATAGAAGTCTCTCATTTGCAGCATCAGAGGACACTGATTTCGCTGCGTGTCAGGTAAGTCACTTAATTTGCAGTATAATAGGAGCCTGATTTACCTGCATGCCAGGAGGAAGCAAAGTGTTAATGTAGTTACTAATCATGATCAGCATTATGCAGTTCGCGCTACCGTGTATGGGATGAGAAAATATTACTTTCCTTCTGTCGAGGATGAACGTACCCATCGTTCCCCTCGTTCGGGCAGTCAAGCGTCGATAGCACTATGCGAATAGCTGTGTACGCATATATTTACATTCATACATATATATAAGTATATCTAGTCTTCTGTAAATGAGAATCGATGGCGGACGAAGGTGGCGGCGTCTCACAACAACAACAACGTCCTGGAGTGGCAGCTGTAGCAGCAGCAGTATGGATACCCGTTATTTTCCGCAACACAGTGTTACCTGTAATACTAATAGTGAGAATTCGCAGTCCGTAGCCGCAGCACAAGTCCCATCGCTACGAATCGCGCCTCCATCAACAACGCCAGCTCCTGCACCTGCTCCGTTTTTGGTCAAGACCTTTCAGATTGTTGACGATGTGGTAACTGATACCACAGTTTCTTGGAGCCCGTCTGGAAAGAGCTTCATCGTATGGAACCCACAGCACTTCTGCCAGTATCTGCTGCCGCGCTACTTCAAGCACTGTAATTTTTCAAGCTTTATCAGGCAGCTTAACATCTACGTAAGCTCTCAGTCTGCAATCCTATGTAGTTGAAGTTGTATTAATTATATTGAACGGGAATCTTGACAAATGAACAAACATTGTTGTCCAAAAGTTGACACGAATAACCATTCTCTCCTCGCAGGGATTCCGGAAAATTAATCCAGACAGGTGGGAATTTGCGAACCCATGTTTTCTGAGAGGCAAACGCCATTTATTGCAAGGCATCCGTAGACGGACATCGGCACCTACAGGTTCAGGAAGCAAGCATCGTGCGGGATCTTCATCATCGAGGGAACCATATCGCCGTGAAATGGAGTCCGCTTCTTTGAATGCAATTCCTCAATTTGAGGCCATGCCAATTTGTGTAGGAGTGCAGGATCAGCTAGCTTGGGTAGGACGACTTGAGTCTGCTACAGGAGGATCTGATGTTTGGGCTTCTAAAGTTGCTGATACGCAGGAAGATCGGATGCAAGAGAAGATGGATAGGCTGCGAAGGGAGAAGGGAGCGCTTATGATGGAGGTAATGCGTCTCAGGAACCAATTGCGAAACACAGAGCAAGAGCTGCAGCAAATCTGGCAAAGATTTCAGGTTATGGAGCGCCAACAGCACCACATGTTAGTGTTCGCATCTCAGGCGGCTGGTCGAGAATTTGTAAAGTACAGCATGGATCAACAGCAACAACATCCTCAACATCATCAGATAGAGGCTCTTTTGGATCACGAAGCCCTGCCATTACAGCTGTTACCAGGATCATCGTCACCTGGTAAAGATTCGCTTGCCAATGTTGGTGGATTTGAGGCCAGCAGAACAGAGACCTTGCCTTATGTTAGGCACGATGCGAAAAATCCTGAAAATAAAAGACATCCAAGCCTCGGCTACGGCAGAGTCTACATTGTACCACATGAGCTCCCTGGTCTAGAGGAAAATATCGTTAGTGCGTCTACTCAGAAAGAAGATGATGAAGTGAGAAATGAAAAATATGGCAACCATATGAAGACTGTGTTAGGCCATCTTACGGAGGTTTCTTCAGGGGTTCACTCATTAGGATGTGGAGGAACATCCTCAACTGAGCTAAACATACGATCAGGCATGGCAACCGGTTCTCGTGTCGAAGATGTGAACCAGCTTTTTGATGCCTCAAACAAGCCTATATTCATTGAGCCAGATACACGGATGCATCATGATCATGTAAGCTCGGAAGGTCATGAATCGGGAGTGATGAGGGAAGTGAGCATCGGAGGATCATTGCTTCCTACTTGTTCGCATGTACAAGAATGCATACCTCATCAAGTCGTGCATAACATTCGGAAAGACGATGACATGGGATGTTCACAAATTGAGAAATCTGGGACGTGTGACGAGCCAATGCTACAAGAATTACCTAATAGCGATCA
The DNA here is from genome assembly GCA_020310875.1 of Ceratopteris richardii. Classification (NCBI taxonomy): domain Eukaryota; kingdom Viridiplantae; phylum Streptophyta; class Polypodiopsida; order Polypodiales; family Pteridaceae; genus Ceratopteris; species Ceratopteris richardii. The sequence continues at coordinate 26,128,247 of CM035413.1, forward strand.
GAAATGCGCAGTTGAATCTCAGATACAAAGCGATTTTTTGGGTAATCAGCAACGCGCATATTCGTTACCTCGGTTCATTGAGCCTCTTTCTGGAAATGAAGAAATCACAATAGAGCCGTTGCACTCTTCCTGTATTGCCGCTGAATCGGATGGAGGTCGAGCAGATAGACTTGCAAGTCCAACCGCACCTTACCATAGCAGGCGAGTCGCATGTGCAGACTGTGCAAAGCATTCGCGGACTGAAGCTGCTGCTGATGATGAACATTGCGCACGTACTTCATTTATGACCGATCCCGAACTACATTTACCGACTTCTAGTGGCAAAGCAATTGATGAAAATGGAGATGAGAGCAATGATGTCGACTGGGCGTTTTGGGGGCTGTTTCTTGAATACGCATGTCAGCCTCAGCCAGGAAACGAGATGATCTCTGCACTCCCTGCATATACCCGTACCGCAGACTACCAGCATATGCAGTGTAGCAGAAGCCCTAGTCGTCCGGGCTCGTGCAGCTTGGAAGGGCAGTTCCCTTTTCATGATTGGCCATGTGGGTAGTCCTCGAAGCTGATGGAGAAAATCTATTGAGTATGGGTGGATGGTGTAGTCGATTCAACCTTGAATGCGTTGTGTAGTGGAGTTAAGCTTAAGGGGAGTTGGTGATTCCAGCACTATGACCATCTTCGTGAAAGAGTTCAACTTTATGAGCATCTTCAATAGGGAACCTGTACTATCTTATGGGATGTCCGTCGGACTTCGATAGGATGTCCGTTGGACTTCGATAGGATGTCCGTCGGACTTCCCTCTCATAAGGACCTCTGGAGTTGGTGTGTTTTTCATTTTCTAACAATTGAAAAAGGAAAAACAAGGTATTTCGGTTCTCTCTCTCTCTCTCACGCGCACACACATACACGAGCATGTTTGTGCTCCAAGCTTTTTGGTGAAGCGTATACTAAATGGTCTTAGGTTCTATAACGCACACATACACGTGATTACGTTTGTGCTTCTATTCTAGCGAAGCCTAGAATCGATCTTCGGTTCAATATATTCTATCTGTTTTTTTACAGGCACATGCATGTACAGGTGGAGTGTAGAATTGCTTTCCGTTTGCCATGCTTTCCGTTTGCCATAGTTGTCATTTTTTACAGGCACATGCATGTACAGGTGCAGCGTAGAATTGGTTTTAGGCTCAATATATTCTCATCATCCCCCCGTTGCAAAATTTATCTTTTTTTACAGGCTGTGTATGTAACTTCATCTATAAGATGATAAGCTGATTATCATCTTATAGAGGAAGTTATATACAGGAGGACTGATTATCCATGAATTGGTTCTAGGTTCAATATAGTTTTATCGTCCCCGCCGTTGCCAGATCTGTCATTTTTACAGGCACATGCATGTACAGGTGCAGCGTAGGATTGATTTTAGGCTCAAGATATTTCGTCATCCCCGTCGTTGCAAAATCTCTCTCTTTTTACAGATTATCGTCTTAGAGGCGGGCTGATTATTCATTATAATCGTCGTCTACCTGCAAGGTCTCCCATGAAATCTGATCGCAAGTTTTCAAAGAATGTTCTCGCAATCATCTTTAGTATTTATAGGCTTTTTCTGTTGTAAATGGATAAGTTTTTGATAATGTGTTTATTATTCCCGCGGATTTTCTGTCTACCAGGTTTTCTCAATACAAATTTTACCATTGGTGTTCGATATCAGTTTTCGATAATCCTCATGCATAGCAGATTTTGCCACTCTAACAAGATTCGCTTTTTGATTTCGCAGGTTTGAACTAGGATGATTCTTCCTTTGCATATGGCCATTCATTGGCGAGTCGCGAATCGCGATCCATTAGCTTTGGTCATGTGCGATTCGTTGTTTCAAAGATGATGGTATCCAAATTTCGATGATTTTGAGTGACAAACAATAACCGTTTTGGACCTGTGTGCTCGTCATAATGACTGCTCATTCAGGGCACGCGCCGTTGGATCTTTTCTTTTTGCTTGTTTCCAGTCTGACAACTCTTCAGTTAAATGTATTCATGTGATGTTCTCGTATAGGTAGACCACTCGTGCAGAAAAGCTTAAGCATGCAGACGCTCATATTGTAGGCGTTGCTCTGCTAGTTTGACTTTTAAGTATCAAAGGTCTGAGCAACAGGACGATCTTCAAGAGAGAGGCAACTTTATGAGCATCTTCGAGAGAGAACCTGTACTATCTACTGCGATGTCCTTCCCCCTCACAAGGAGCTCTGCGGTGGGTGTGTTTTTAATTTTGTTACAAACTGAAAAAGAAAAAACAAGGTATTTCGTCTCTCTCTCTCTCTCTCTCTGACACATACACATGAGCATGTTTGTGCTCCAACCCTTTTGTTGAAGCGTATAAGGGGTTTTAGGTTCAGTATTGCACACATACAGATGATTCTGTTTGTGCACCAACCATTCTCGTGAAGCCTAGAATCGGTTTTAGGTTCAATATATTATATCATCCGCGTCGTTGCGATATCTATCATTTTTTTACTGGCACATGCATGTACAGGTGAAACGTAGAATAGGTACAATATATTTTATCATCCCCGTCGTTGCCATATCTGTCATTTTTTACAGGCACATGCATGTACAGGTGCAGCGTAGAATTGGTTTTAGGCTCAATACATTTCATCATCCGCATCGTTGCAAATTCTGTCTTTCTTTACAGGTTGTGTATGTAACTTCATCTATAAAATGATGAGGTGAATATCATCTTATAGAGGAGGTTACATACACGAGGACTGATTATCCATTATAATCGTCGTCTTGCTGCAAGATCTACTATGACATCTGATAGCAATTTTTCAAAGAATGTTCTCGTGATCATCTTTAGTCTTAATAGACCTTTTCTGTTGTCAAGGGATAAGCTTTTGATAATGTGTTTATTATTCCTGCGGATTCTCTCTCTGCCAGGTTTCCTCTGTACAGATTTTACTGTTTGTGTGCGATATCAGATTTCGATAATCCTCATGCATAACAGATTTTGCCGCTCTAACAGGATTTTCTTTTTGATTTCACAGGTTAGAAGTAGGACGATTCGTCGTTTGTCTATGGAGATTCACTGGCGAATCGCGAGTCGCGATCCCCTAGCTCTGGTCATGTGCGATTCGTTGTTTCATAGATGGACGGTATCCAGATATCGATGATTTTAGTAACAAACAATAACCGTTTTGAACCTGTGTGCTCATCATTATGAATGTTCATGCAGAGGCAGGCGGCGTCGGATCTTGTGTTTATAATTTGCTTGTTCACCGTCTGCCATCTCTTCAGTTAATGTATTCATGTGATGTTCTCGTATAGGTGGACGGTGGACCACTCCTGCACAAAAACTTAAGCATGCAGACGCTTATATTGTAGGCGTTGCTCTGCTAGTTTATGCATGAAAGGTCTGACCACCAGGACTCTGGTCTTCTGAGTTTTCTTGCAAACCATTAGCCTTAGGCCTAAATTTGGCCGGCATAAAAATTTCATATGACAGTAAAAATTCTAGGTTGTCTTTCCTTGACATATTTTGATATGGTGTAAAAGAGCATATGTATGCACATGTTGAAAAATTGGCAGGAAATCACCATTGCCAGTCTTTGATCATCTGACGGGAAGTTCTCAAATCTGCCCGTGACACGAAAATAGCCTTTGGCAAAAAAAAAATCAAAACAGCTTGTGCTTTGAAATGTATTACTGTTATCATTCGGAAAGCTTGTGTTTTGGAGCCTCTTCTAATTAATTTCTGATTTTTTATTTCATCATTGATGGTCTCTCAATTTCTCGATCAATTTCGTAATTTTGTTATCAGTGATTTCTCATTTTGCGCCATCAATGTGCACAATCTCAATTATGGAATCTGCGAAAAATAAAGTCGAGCATTAACAGAAGTTCTGATTGACTTGCACTTCATCTCAAATAACATAAGTTTTAGTACAATAATATTATTTTGCATCATAGTGTGCTAGATTATACGAGACATGTAGCCGTAAGGAGAGATCGCGCTTTGTACTTCTATGCACCTTCGACTACCGCCATATCTGTAGGTGTTTTAAGTTATAAACAGATACAGTTGCAGTGCAAACACTCTATATATATATTTTTTCTCCTTGACAGTACAATGAATTCGGAAAGAGACACACACCCGATCTCGTAAGGTAGACGTGCCCATCTTGGAGAACTTTGAGGCATCCAGCCCCGGGCGAGACTTGAACCCTGGTCATCTACCTAGGAGTACAATGCACATCCGCTAACCCACGCCCGTGGATGCAGACACTCTATATTGCTTTCAATAAAGTGCATCTTTCAATAAAGTGCATGTGATTTTGAAACTGATAATTAATTGCCCAATAAAGAATTTGTAGAGACCGACTTGCCACAGAATGTTCGACTTCCCTTTCGATTTCATCAAAAAGGGTTTGACAATCATTAAGCTGTAATCTCCCGAAGACTGTTTACTTATAACAGCGATATGGCGCTTACCAGAAATTAGAAAATCATAACAAAGAATGTATAGGTGAATAACAAATCATAAGAAAGAATCATAAGAGCAATATGGCAAAGAATAACAAAGAATGTATAGGTGAATAACAAAGAATGTATAGGTGAATAACAAATCAGAAAATCATAACAATGAATCTTTTATTTACAATGTTGAAAGACATTAAAGTATTCAGTTAGAATATCCCATAAACAATTTAGAAGCGTAACTTAAGCAATTGTATCATTAAAAGAAAAAAGATTTTTGCATGGGTCTTTTACATTAAGAAGTGATTAATGATGGACCAATTAGAAGAGGGTGGTGGTTTCAATCTATGTCCTATAAATTACTAGGTAGAAGAGGGAACAAGATTTTCATTAGGAAATTACTAGGTAGAAGAGGGAACAAGATTTTCATTAGGAAATTACTAGGTAGAAGAGGGAACAAGATTTTCATAGGTTTAAGGTTAACTTTTAAAGACAAGAAATTTTGTAATCAAGGAGGGACTAAAAATTCAAAATCTTTTAGAAGTTGTGGAACTCATCATAATATCATTAAATGATCTTTTCATCACTTTTCAAGATTCAAAGTGCTATTTTCGACAAATTAATGCATGATTAAATCTCAAAGTGTTATTTTCTTCAAAATAACTAAAAAAACTCTCTTTTCCCTCCTCAACCTTCCATTTTTATACCCAAAACCTAAAAAGTTATATTTCCCCCCCTCTATTCTCTCCCAAGCATACGGTAGAAGCTCTGTATCTCCTCCTTTATTTGTCATTCAACTTTTGCAACAATTGCAACAACTTGGACTCCTATGGAAACCTCCATAGCTCGTCCTTTATTTGTCATTCAACTTTTGCAACCATTGCAACAACTTGGACTCCTATGGAAACCTCCATAGCTCGTAGGTGACCAAAAGATGAAGTTCACGCAATGACATGCCACAACATTAAAACAATGGAAGGAAGTTGGCTACCATAGGAGTTTTGCAAAGGTGCATGGGTGTACATGTAACCATTTGGATTTGATCCTCATTGTCTTTGAGACCATGGAAATTTGGATCTTCATTGGAAGGGTAAGATCTAAGGCTTTAAGCAACAAACACATGATGGAATGGTTGCTATTGTACAACATGTCTTCCCAGTGTTAACCACAAAGTTTCAAAACTCTAATAAAACTAGATATCCAATCCATTGTGAGTATTTCTATACTATTTTCAATGTTTCATGATGTTGAATGTCTTACTTAGTGATCTCTCTTTGTTTTTCCTTGTTATAGTCATATTTCCTTCTAGTTTAGTGGAATGGTTGCTATTGTACGGCATGTCTTCACAGTGTCAACCACAAAATTTTAAAACTCTAATAAAACTAGATATCCAATCCATTGTGAGTATTTCTATACTATTTTCAATGTTTCATGATGTTGAATGTCTTACTTAGTGATCTCTCTATGTTTTTCCTTGTTATAGTCAAATTTCCTTCTACTTTAGTGGAAGAGCAACTACTTCGTAATCTTAAAGGCACTTTTAAAGCATTATCTACAGACATTGGGACATTAGTGTTTTCAAATAAACCTCTTGCTAAAATTATTTGTGAAACGATCTTCTCTCACAGTGGCCACAACTTGATTTTTGGTCCATATCATCTCTCAAGCATAAGATGGTAATGGACATACATAACTCCTTTAAATTTACACGAGTGTCTAGATCAAAAAGTCAACATTGGTCTCTACTAATTTATTGCTTTGTGTTCATATTTCAAAGTATCCTTTTTGTAAAAAGTCTTACAATGTTCCTGTGTAACCATGAATTTCATAATGTTTCTCTATTATGAAATGTCCTCAGATTGAAAAGAGATTGAAAGACAAATTTAAGGTCCTTGCTGATTGGAGCATGGGTGGATTGAAATTTCATTGTCATAGCTCTTTTGCTACATTGTTATTATTTTTTATGTAAAGACAATATGAAACCTGTGTAGAAATTTATTTTTGCAATAAAAATATTTTCACTTTCGCTTCACGAAGATTTTGGCCACATTCTACTTGTATTTGTACATTCTCAATATTTTTCTTGTAAGAACATTCTTGTTTATTTTCTTTTTGTGATGCCAAATGTCCATTTTTCCTTATTAAAACTCATTTTTGTTTTAATTTTAAGAAAATTCATTTATGTTAAAAAGTGGGACCTTTCGTTTACAAATCCTAGAAAATCTATAAATAGAAGTCTTGTCTTCTCATTTCTCACGTTTGCAACTATGCCAAGAATGACAAATGAGCTCTTTGTGTGTTTGCAAGCTATAGCTTCCATCTCTGTAACTCACAAGAGTGCATGCCAAAGTTTGTGGAATTTTTGGAGGATTCAAATTATAAAGGTTAACATGGCCTACATGACCTTCTCTCCAAGCTTCTTGACCTCCATGGTAATGTGCAAATGAATGCAGATTCCTTGGAGGAGCTAGTTCAATATATAGATGTTCATATATTGTGTTTCTCTATCAACATACCACTATATGATGAGAAACAGGTTCCTTGTGGCCTTCTCATCTACATTCACAAAGGTAAGGAGGCATCTGCAAAACATTTGAAGACGTTCCAAGAAATTGCATAGGAAAGAAGTCACCTCCTATATGAGACCATTCCACTACTTGAAAATTAAATAGGAAACACAAGATAGGTGCAAAATACCTATCTTTCATTGCTTCCATAATCTTCATTGTAAATGAGGAACCGGATCCAGCTCCTCATGGCATCCCCCATCTTTTTATTAGTGGCTTTGTGGATGATAAAAAGAAACCACCCCACCTTTGAACATCCTATTACAAAGAAGAGATTGAAACAACTTATCCTCATGGTTTGGATGATAAGCTCGAACTACCTGTGCCATCACCTTGCAGGCTCAGAAGGGACTATCCCAAAGGTGGAAATCAAAGCTTTCTTAGCGATTCTTGTCCACGGATAAGAATATTTATTCTTGCATGATGTTGAAAAGGCATTTGAGTTATGACTCGTTGAATGCATAAGTTTATGTACCATGTCAGAGTGCCCTTTGGATAGGAGCTCTGAATTATTGAAGTGGTGTTTTCCATTTGGTGGGTCAGTGGCCGACATAATCAAATTGGTTTGTGATGATGTACTTACAAGTGAACATCAACAAATCGTTGAAGAAGAATTTAGTCATGCACAAGCAAGGATATTGGAATCAAAGATTCCCGATTCAGCAATCATCGAATAGAGTGGGATGTCCCACTCTAGCATTAATTTACATCTTCCAAGAGAGGATAAGAAGAAGATAGATTCAAGATGTAAGTATTTTCCATTGATGTCATTCATTCTTACAACCACATGCAAATACTAATCGTAGGACTTTGTGTAGGAGGTGATAGAAGTCCACAAGTTTGCAACTCGGAGTAGAGGAGATTGAGTGTCTCATACAGGTGGCTCATCTGTTGTAAACTACTTTGGGAAACTTCCCAAGGAACATATTGTAATTATCCATAAACACTCTAGTCCTCAATGCCACTTCATGACATGGTGTGTGAAGGCCTTAAGTACATTGCTTTGTTTATCAAACATTACTCAGGGGACAAATTTTTGGCTTTTTAATTAAAAGTCTCGTGTAATTACAACTTTAGGTTCCAACTTCTACAAACAAGTCTTAGGTCAAATAGGTATATCTCTAGCTCTACGGGTGAAAAATAGTATGATATAGCAAGGTAAGTTTTGACTTACACCCTACCTATGGCTTGAGAGCATCAAAAGAGAGTCGTTGAGAAGTTCAAAGCCAATTTATGTAATCAAATCAATTAATGAAAAAATATGCTTTGCTATATGCTTTTGTTTTTGTGTCAGGAAATTATTTTGTATATCATATTTGAAAGTTGTTTGGTTTGTCTTAGTCTTATGGAGCATTTTCTAGACATACTTTGTGTGCATATGATATTCATTGTGCAACTCATGGCATTGGGAGGCCAAATTAAGCCCTGCCACAAAAATGCAAGAGAATCCCTTGCAAATTGCTTGCAAGGCTTGTGTTGGCAGTAGCTAGAGGCATAGAAGTCAAGGAAGTATGTGAAGACAAAGCACAACGAAGTAGTTGGGAGCCAGACAGATTACTTCTTGGGCATCAGACCAATCAAAGGAGTTGACTTGAGGTTGGAAGAATACTCAACCTCCTCAGTCAATTATTAGCTTAGGCTAAACGGTAGCATTGCGGATTAAATTAGAACGATGATAGAAACGCATCAAGTTCAAGAGACTTTATTTTTCAAGTCCAAGACTAAGATAAAAGTGTGCGATACGAAAACCTAAAGGAAAGAACTTAAGTCTGACGGAAGGAGAACTTAGAAAGTACAACAAAAAGTCGATTCCTGACGTAAACACTGAGACAAGAAAAGAATTTAAAGGAATTTAAAAAGAAACAAGCAATCAAGAACAAAGAAACATTGACGATCAAAGAGTGCCAGGAAGTAAATTCATGAACCTTAGATCGGACAAGCATATAGGTAAGTCAGATCGACGAAGCCTTAAATCATCAGAAGCAATTGTAGGAACTACTGCACGTTCGTGGGCTCAACCATTGAATAGTTACCCTTATGAGTTGAGCTCAGATACGAGTGAATCAAAAATGGCTTTTAGCACAAAAAGACCAGACGGAGGGTTAAACATAGCATATTTGGAAAGACCCGAAGGACCTTATAGAACTCAATTGGAATATGTTCGAACCAACCACTTAGGTGTTCGCATCTATGAGGATGGTTTGCAAAGATAAGTGGTGCAAATGCACAATCCTGATCAACCCATTGGATTGGATCATCCAGTGGTGAAATTTGAGAGAGAAGCATACATAGACAAAGAAGGAACAATGTATATCCTAAGTACTCAGCCAAATCATACCAATGAGTTTGGTGTAATTCAGCCAGAGACGGAAGCGAGAACCCAAGGAAAAGAACCCATAGGAGAAGAACCCAGGATGAGGGAAATCTGTACTAACAAGGGTACTAATCCCAGATTGGATCCCTCAGGACAATAGAAGCATAGAGTTGTTCCTAAATAAGGAAACTGACAAAGCATTTTGGAGGTACATAATGGAACAACCTAGTGAGGTAGGCTCCATCATGATTTATGAATTCAAGGACCCAGATACACCTGGAAAAGTAGTATATCTGAATGATACATCAAAACAAGTATTTGTAGTACTAGACCATGCAAGAAATACCTACACATGGAGAGGCGATTTAGTCTTCCCTGCATCTCGAACAAATGTAAACACGAGCCATCAGGGTGCTGGAACATCATCAGCCCATGGTACTCAAAGATAGAAGAACAAAGAGAGACCAGAGGTAAGTTTCACTCATCCCATAAGGAGAGATAGAACCACCATGGACACTGATAGAGTGGAAAGACAAAGGGAACTTAGAATACCAAGTGGTAGAGATGATTTTCCTCTATCTAGACCACGTGAACACCCAAGGATATTAAGACCCACTCAGTTAGTAAAGTCCATGAAAAACTTCTTTGATGGGACAGGAGATCCCTATGACCATGTTGCAGAATTTAAGCAAGTGCTCCGAGCAGAGCAAGTAGAAGACATGTTCACTCAATACAATGCTTTTGGACTAACGTTAAAGAACAAGGCTTTAACTTGGTTCCAACCATTGCAACAAAGGCAATTTAGAGATATCCATCACTTGTTAGAGTCTTTCATCACTGAATTCTCTAAAAGTGGACTCAGATATGATACTTCTTCGCTGATTCATAGCTTCAAACAGACCCCCAAGGAAACAGTTAGACTTGCACGATGTAGATTTAGACAATATGTGGAAAGATGTCCTATGCCAAAGTTACCCTCACAAGCCAAGCAAGTGTCATTGTTTTTAGATGGCCTCCTGAGCTCTAAACTACGCTCCTATGTATACTTGAAGGAACCCAGAACGATAGAGCAATGTGTAAGAATTTTTATAGACATTGAGGACAACCTTGGAGATGAGTTGGAACTCTCAGAAGTCTATAAGGACTCAGATTGTTCATCTTTAAAATCCTCAAAACTTTCTAGCTCGATAGAAGACCTAGCAGAAAAAGTGGCCCAGAAACTAGGAGTTTCTAGTAAACGGATGCCTAGGTTGACAACAAACAAGCGTTGTTACACCTGTGGTGGTGATCATATGGCGAATGTGTGTCCCAATGCAACACAATCGCAAGCCAACCCTAGTGGCCAATACTGTACGATTGAGAGACGATACAAGAATCACACGGGTCAAGACTGCCCATACAACAAACAAGTAGTATGACAAAGCTACCCACAAGCATACCCACAGCCAAGTAGGTATTAAGGTCAATACAATGCTCAGCCTCATTACTATAGGCCTCCTCAAAACTATCCTTATCAGGCTCAACAGAGACCTCAACCTATTTTAGCTCAGCAGCCACCCCCACCAGCTACTGTCATCCCAATCAAATACGCTACTACAGAAGAGAATCTCAATAGGGCTTTAGTGCCTTCTTCACCCCTGATCACAGAAAGTGACCCAAATTCTAACAGTTTTGACTCTACTCAGGTAGATAGCCCACCTGCATATTATATCGAGTCACCAGAACATGTGATGTACGCAAACCCTAATCCACAAACCCTAATCCACGGCCCTAGTTAAGACAACAAAGACCACACGGCCCTAGAGGACCATGCTTTAGGTGCCAAGGAGATCATTTCATAAAGGATTGTCCACATCCTCCAATAGCAAGACAGTCACAATACTATAACATACAAGGCTTTTGTGTCGAGTGTGGTAAAGAGCATGTCATCAAGGATTGTCCCAAGAACCCTGGTAATGCTTCAAAAGTGACACCGATCAATGTGATAGGTATTGTGCACAACGTAGATGGATCCAACCCTAAATACATGCCTATCCAAGCTATACCAAGAGCCCAGGCGCTCTTACATAATCAATAGCTTAGTCTTGAAAAAATAGTCAGAACCAGTGAAGTTGGAGAGTCTAGTAACAAAAAGACAAAATCTTGGAAAGATTCGAGAGAAAGAATTAAGAGAAAATAGAGAAAAAATATAACTGTTTTGGAAGGAATTTTAAAGGAATCCAGAGCTAAAATCCTAGAATTGACTTCTCAAGAATCGAATCAGAAGAACCAAGCTTAAAGATCAAGATCAGATCTAGCGGAACCCATACCAGAAAATCTATACATGATGTTTCGTGCATATTAGGCTACATCAAAAGAAGGACCCCAGATAGCTGAAATGAGTAAGAACTATCCACGAGAAGATTTAGAAATTGAGAGAACTAAACTTTGCATGAAGATGGTAGAATTAGCACAAACAATGTTCGAAGCCTCTCGTTATCTTAATTGGATTAACATGGAAAAACCTGAATTGCACTTTCAACGACTACTTGAGAGGTTAGAATACTTTATCGATAGCAAGGAGAGAAAGAATCAGCATAGGAACCCTATGGTCTCAGAGCCACAGGAAAGGAATGCACCATCCTGTCTCAAGTGCCAAATACAGAAATTGAGGACAACCTGTCTTCCATACATAAGTATTCATACGAATTTCTGAGAGAAATCCAAGAAGTGAAGTGGAGAAAAGAACAAAGAATCCATCCTCCTATTCAAGAGATAGACGACTTGCAAGAGCAATTTCCCCAAGACATTCCCTCTATCTACGATGATGTAGAGGAAGAACAACTGAGTGAACACACAGATTTTGAATCTAATTCTTTGCAAGAATTACCTCAGTTCACAGAACCTTACGAAGCCAAGTCTATTAGCATGAGAGCACCCACGATACTAGTGAGGAATGAAGAATCACTAATCCCTAGAAACATGGAAGTGATAAAGAACACCAAAGTACAATGTCACCTCACTCTAGAGGAGTTGTTGAAGCTTAAACCAAAATTGTGGAAGCATGTAGCAAATCAATTCCCTGAGCTTGCTACTACTTCCTCACAAATCAAATCACACAAGAAGGTACGAGAGATACCCGTAGAAAGAATCGGAGATGTAAGCAAAGGAGAGGAAGGTAACACTTATCTTCCAATAACCCATCAGGGCTAGACCACCAAAGCCATCTTAGATTCAGGAGCCGGTGTAGCCATCGCTACCACCGCTTTATGGAAACATTGGGGTAAGCTAGCATTAAGACCTACCACGATGAAGCTACAAATGGCTGACGAACATATAGAGAAACCATTAGGCTTACTAGAAGGCATATCTCTCACCACTTATCTTGTGGAGTTTGAGCATACTTTTGCCATTTGTGATTTTGGGAAAAATCATGCTTACGAGATGATTTTAGGATGCGTCAGTTGCAAATTTTACAAGATTGGGGAACTAATTCTTTGTACTTGCAACATTTAGGAGTGACTACTAAAGTCAATCTTAAAGACTATTCCCATCGAGATGTACCCCCAATGCAATGGAATATCATCCATAAAACACAAGAGGAAACTCAGCCAGTACACTCATTGGAGTCAGATCCCTCATGGTTGCATGAGGATACTCATCTATGGATGTGTAAAGTAGCAAAACAAGAGAAAGAAGAGTTAAAAGCTAGGACTTTAGGTTGAAAACAACATCCACGAACCCTTCAATGATGGAGAGTGTTAATCTCCAAAAGAACAAGCTACTCTTGTATTTAGAACACCTCTATAACAAGAATAACTCAGATCTTCACCAATTTGAGAAGATCAATACTCAATTATCAAGTTCTTGAACAAACTGTGAAGAAGGAGATTACACAGAAAGTCTGCTGCACATAATTTACTCATTGCCTTATCAAATATGTAAAGTTTTTTATAAAACTTTGTATGAAGTATCGGCTATAGATTTTGCACCTTCTCCAAGTTGAATCACTCCAAAAGATTCAGTAGATCTTGAGAAATGATCTCAACAACGCACCTATGTCTAAAACTGTTCTTCTCAGAAATCGATTTAAAAACCTATGACTTTAAACATTTGGTTCTCTTAATCCAGAACCCATTTCTGCAAATGCTTTTAGCTACAAGTAGCTTACCTTCCAACTTAAAGATTAAGTTCTTGCTTGCTCAAAACTTTAAACTGTGGAAGGAGAATTGATAAAAACATTCGTATCAAATTTTGCGCCTCCTACAACTTCATTTCTTCTCATTTACATATGTAAATGTTCCTACACTCAATTCTCTCAGCCAAATCACAATTGGAAGCTAAAAATTTGTACACAGGTCAATCACCTATAGACTTAGACTTGTACAAAAGCATTTCACAAAAGATCTAACACAGAAGGAGAAAACTCAAAAATATCGGGCGCAACATTTTCTTCATTTCTGAGAATTTTTACAATTGATTGATGAGAGTCTTAACTTGTTTTTAAGATGTCTAATGACTCATAAAAATCCTGATTACTCTATTCTCATGCTCTCTCATACTTGTCCCGACATTTTTCATAGTATATATAGATAAAAATTTACAAGCTTATGACTACTCAAAGATATAAGTGAACTATCTTTGAATTAATGTACATATGTGTACACATCTTCCTCTTCTGAATGTATTTTTCTTCCATGCTTCACAACTTGAATCTTTTCTTCAAACCTTGACTTCAACTCTTCATCAAAACATCAATTGTTGATTGTCCTACACCAACAGCTCCCCCTCAATCACCAATTGAGGTTTTCTCTAACTTCTTTATGACAGCCATGTCTTTGAATCTCTGTAGCTTTGGTCCATCCAAGCTTTTGGTAAGCATATCAGCTATCTGATCTTTTCTTGAAGTATGTATGACTTCAATCTCTTTATCCATCACCTTCTCTTTCAGAAAGTGATATTGAATCTCAATGTGTTTATTCCTTGCATGAAACACAGGATTAGCAGCTAAATATAATGAACTCATGTTATCTCCATAAATGATAGGTGTACTCTGTATGGTGTCAAAACTCTTCATGAGAGTCTTAAGCCATATCACTTCCTTTGCAGCTTCAACCATACCTTTGTACTCTGCTTCTGTAGATGACAAAGCAACTGTATGTTGCTTCTTTGAACACCAAGAGATTACCTTATCTCCCACATAACACAAGTATCCATATGTTGATCTCCTATCATCAGGATTACCTGCCCAATCTGCATCACTATATATCCTTGAATTGTTCTCCACCATATCTTCTCAATTTGTGATTCACCTCCATTGGAGTAGGTGCTACCCTGCAATCATTCATTTTAAACTTGATTAACAAGTTTCTCAAATACCTTTCTTGAGTCACATACACTCCATGTTGAGTGTATGAAATCTCCATGCCCAAGAAATATGACAAGTCTCCCAAGTCACTGATTTTGAACTCTTTCTCCATTTGCTTCTTTAGGCTTTGAATGCCTTTCTCATCTGTACCTATAAGAATTATATCATCAACATATATGCACATGTAAATGAACCCATCATCACTTGCTTTAATAAGCAAGCTACTATCTGCCTTAGATACTTGAAATCCAAGTTCTTTCAAGAACTTCACAAGTCTATAATTCCATGCCCTTGGGGCCTGCTTCAAACCATACAAAGCTCTCTTGAGCTTACATCTGAATCCTTGAGGTTGCTCCATGAAAACATCATCTGAAATGTAACCATTTAAAAAAGCATTCTTCACATCTAATTGACATAATTTCCAACCTTTACATGCAGCAATGGCTATGAGATTCCTGATGGTTGTCATCTTTTCCACAGGACTATAGGTCTCATCATAATCAATACCATATGTTTGAGCAAATACTTTCACAACAAGTCTATCTTTATATCTAGACACACTTCCATCTGCAAACCTCTTAGTCTTATAGATCCCTTTGCATCCAATGATCTTTTGGCTATTTGATTTAGGAACCAAATCCCATGTCTGATTCTCCATTAATGCATCATATTCTTCTTGCATAGCTTTCTCCCAAATTTCCTTACCTTTTGCCTCTTCATATGTGGAAGGGTCTTCATCTACCTTTATCATGTAAGCATAATCTTTGGTAGCCAAAAAAGAAGTATCATAGCTATACCTTGTAGGTTGCCACTTGTGTCTTGATGACCTGCTGAGTTCTCTACTCCTTGAGGTTTCTCGTTCATCACACTCAGGATCAAATCTTGGCATTTCTTCAACTTCAAACTGCACTTCATGATTCTCCTCTTCATCAAATATCTGAACCTTTGATTTACCTTTCTTTTGACTCACAACTTCTTCATCACCTATATTAATATTGATTGTACCTACATACAAAGGAGAACAAAGGAGAACAAAGGAGAACAAAGACATGTTCTCTTTTCCTTTTTACCTAAAGACCATTATATCAAGCAATAAAGTGAGCATTTTACAATATCTAGAAAGCATCACTTGTTCTTGCTTGTAAATATTGTCACTAGAACCTTGATCTCATATCCCAAGTAGTCAAGATAGATATAATAAAATTCTTGTTGCCATGAAAACTAGTTGTTGAGCCGATCAAGAATCCCACATCATGATCTTTGACAATAGATTAGTGTTTAAGGTACAAGTAAGAGTTCGGGAAGCTCCTTCCTTACATCCATAACCTCAACAAGCACAGATTATAGCTGATTAAAAGTTACTCAAAAATTAGAGTACATGTGTTGCAAAAATCGGATCATTTTAACAAGGCAATTAAGATCATCCCCTTTGTATGGTTAAGATCCTCATTGAATGCATGGCCATATTCACAGAATATGAAATACATTTCACAAAAGCATTCCCAAGAGAAGATAATAATCAACAAAATTATACTAAGAAACATTCACACATGATCAGAGAAATGCTCAAGGTAAATCAAGTTGAACACAAAGTGGAAGCAGAACTCGACATTATATTTATATTAAAATGATGTTTTACATTTCCTGTGTAAGTACAAGAGTAATATGAATCTACAATAGAAGCTGATCATAGCTTTCCTCAGGCTCAAGGATATTGGGATCCTTTGGAACATTAGAACACATATCCTGCCTCTCTTGCTCCAAGATTGGCTCTTCAAGGTCAACCATGTCCCCCGGTTCATCTGCAAGTAGGGGAACAGGCTCCCTTGAAGCCGGTTGGAATCTCTCCGTGTCTGCAATGTGCTTCCTTCCAACCTCTTGGTCTTCATCTGGGCATTCATTCAACCCATTTATTCTCATTCTAATAAAGCTCACTTGAGCATCATCCTTCTCCGCAGCTATGCAGTGCCTGAACATCTTTAAGGAGCAAGCCAGAGTCGTTCCTGAAACAGCAGAAAACCACTTAGAGGTGTCAATCAACCATGACTAATGAAAATTGTGAAAATTGAAATTACCTGTGCCCGAAAAAAGGTCTAGGACCCAGTCATCATCATTGGAGAATAGCTGAAGCAATCTCATTATGAGTTTTTGTGGCTTCTTATAGGGGTTAACCAATGTCATGTCCCCAGCTACATGACGAAGTTTCTTGGTAACGGCTGGGAACATGAGCACATTTGAGATCCCATTCTCATTGCAATGCTCCCTGACTCTCCTTTTGCTTACTTCATCATAATAGCCAACTATAATGCATTCAGTGGAGCTCACAAACCTATGCAAAGGAGTGTGATTTACGTTTGTCTTCACCCTGCAAACAAGAACTATGAGTCACAGAGAGCATCATTAAAGCCACGGAGATAGAAAGAAGATTACTTACCACGTGAGGCACTCCACAACATGACATCTTGCCTTCAGAGCAGTTGAAACAGAGAAGGACTGGTCTCTGCTATGGAAAATTACTATCCTCCAAAGAGGAGACATAGTCAACTCTGCAAAATCAGTGACCATCTTCCGAATCTGAGGGTGTTTGAAGGGTTCATCATCATTAACTGATCCCAACATCCTAAATCCATAGGGTATGTCCGCTATGAGAAGGGAGAAATGTTTTCTAGGCACAACAGAACAAATATATTTTTTTACATCACTACAGAATACATTGTAATATACAGGCCTAAGGGGGTCTAGGGGATTGGAGAAACATTTCAGATCAAGTTCATCATCAAAATCCATCTCCTTGGCTTTCAGCCTAGATTTCTCATGCCTTGCTCTTTGAATGTGAGCCAGGAATGCAAGGGGACAATCATCTAGTAGCTCCGCAGACTTACTTTTCTTTGGTTTTTGCAGAAAAAAGTGGAAAGACAACTAAATGAGCTCTTCAATACAGCAAGCAGAACATAAGGAAGCGATGAATGGCATCGATTTCATGTGGGGGTAGATGCCAGGCATCGACTTTCTACTGAAAGTCGATGCCTGGCATCGACTTTGGGACATAAGTCGATGCCTGGCATCGACATATGCCACGAGGTCGATGCCAGGCATCGACTTATGCTGCAGGTCGATGCCGGGCATCGACTTATGCCCCCAAGTCGATGCCAGGCATCGACTTTTGGCTACAGATCGATGCCAGGCATCGACTTTAGCCGTAAGTCGATGCCAGGCATCGAATTCGTACTAAAAGCCTGACATTAAATTGGTTTGATGAATCAAGGCATCTAACCTATAGCAAACCAGGCACAACCTCAGAAAGAGAACCTGCCCAATCACGGAAAAGGATGAAATATTCTGATAAAGCTTTGTAGGATGATGTGGTTGGATAGTCTCTTTGGACCTCTATCCAAGAAAAGCAACCCAGCCTCTTCATCATGACCTCCTGAATCTTCATGTAAACTTTATGACTACAGTCACAGAAATTAAAAAGAGACTAGGTTAGACCAGAAACATGGGAGGAGGGAAAAAGGATCTGAGAATAACATACATACTTATTGAGCTCAGTCACCATCTCCTCCAGGCTTAAGTCCTTGGAGATTACCCTTGACAAAGTTGATATGATCAATGTATCATCCTTGATTCCTTGAAGGGCCCTCCATGGTGTCAGCTTCATGTCCTCGGGAGCCTCTTCAATTGAGAGGTCAGCTTTCCTTCCCTTTCCCTTCAGATCAACCTGTGGGTCTGGCCTCGACTTTCGTTGCTTCTGGCCCTTGACCTCCTTGTTCTCCCACATTGTGAAAATTTTATCCTGTAGATCCCAGATCTCACCTGATCTGAATGCCAGTTGAAACCATGGATCATATTTCCTCAAGGCATCAGACTTTCTATTCTCATCCAGTGCAATTCCAACCTCAATAAGGCATTGCTTTCGTAGATTGGGATGTATTCTTCCAGCTTCCTTAACAAGACAATCTTCATATTCATGGTGGAAGAACCGAATTCTCTCTATGGGGACATTTTTTGCCTGTAGTCATTGTCATTGTTGTGATCCCAAGCAAGAAGCTTGGCTTCCTCAGTTGTAAGACCAGCATATATCTTACACTCTGCATACCTAAAGAAAAAAGTGGTAGGGTGTTCCTTCACTAGCTGTCTACGGGCCTCTGCAGAGTGTGAACCTCCAATCACATAATAAGTATACTCCTCAAATAAACCCTCATTGAACTCGTCCACAGAGCTGCACTCATTCGGATCCACCATGACAAGGAATGGCACAACAGTAGCATGAGGATTTATTTTCATTTTCTTCTTAAGATTCTGCACATGCAAATTGTGTGGCTCCCTGATCTCAAGGGGCCTCCTCCCTGTGACTGGATCTATTGGTGGCCTGTGGATGATATTGATTGGCAGGTGGAACAACTGCCCCTTCTTCACAATTTTTCTTTTAGCTATATCCTCCCTCATCTTGTTCTGCTCAGTACCAAGAACACTCGAGGCAAGCTCTCCACCAGGTGCAACAATTATATCCTCAGAGCTAGAGCTTGAGTCAGAAGACTCCTCTTCTGAAATTTTCTTCTTTTTCTTTTGAAGCTTTTTCTGCACGCTCTGCTTACCCCTTGCCTTTACAGGGGTTGTCATCTTCTGTTGTGTTGGCATGATGTTGCCCTGGATCCATGGCATCAAGTCCTTGATAAGATTGACTGAGTCCCTGCATATCTCAGCTAGACGATCTCGAACACAGCACTCTGGGCACAAGAAATCCATCTTGCATATAACATTTCTCAAACCTTTCGATGTCTCTACCAAGAAAAGGAGGTTGTCAGAATCCTCATCTTCATAATCCAGTTTGTACACAAGGCCATACTGAAAACCTTGTGTTGTCGTGATCTTTCCTCTTCCATATGCCCCTGCGAACACAAGAAGGACTGCATTCTTCTCTTCAACATACTGAAGGCACCACTCCAGATTTGTCATGTCCCGTAGTGGACGATCTGTCCTTAAAACCTCAGCGTCCCTCGACCTATCCTTCATAGTTGTATCATCCTCAAGAATTTTGATGCTACTCTGTCCACCTGAGGATATTCCTAGCGGGTTGCTGGCCTTCTCAGAGGATAAGGATACAATAAGTTTCTTTGGTTTCGCTTGGTGACCAATGCCTTTTTCACGTTGCTGATCACTAGAGCCCATGGTGACTTTCAGTTTCTTGAAGGGCCTCTCACTCTTGGACTCCGCATCCCTGAAGGCGCTTGGAATAATCAGCTCATACGTAAATGTGGTTTTCAAAGGCCCAAGTCGATGCCAGGCATCGACTTTTAGGTTCAAGTCGATGCCAGGCATCGACTTTTAAGTGCAAGTCGATGCCAGGCATCGACTTTGTGTGCAAGTTGATGTCGGGCATCGACTTGCACTTAAAAGTCGATGCCTGGCATCGACTTGAACCTAAAAGTCGATGCCTAGCATCGACTTCCACCCAAAAGTCGATGCCTGGCATCGACTTTGCACCCTAAAGTCGATGCCTGGCATCGACTTTAAGGCAAACTTCGATGCCAGGCAAGTCGATGCCTTGCATCGACTTGAGGCTGCAAGTCGATGCCAGGCATCGACTTGAAGCCTCAAGTCGATGCCTGGCATCGATTTGCACCTGCAAGTCGATGCCAGGCATCGACTTGCACACAAAGTCGATGCCTGGCATCGACTTTCATGTGCAAGTCGATGCCAGGCATCGACCTGAGGCCTCAAGTCGATGCCTAGCATCGACTTGCACGTGCAAGTCGATGCCTGGCATCGACTTGCAGCCTCAAGTCGATGCCTGGCATCGACTTACACCTAAAAGTCGATGCCAGGCATCGAGCTGTACCCTCATTGGATCTGTATTTTTAGAGCTAAGAAAAATAAAAACCTAGAAAGCAGACTCTTTACACAAACATACAAAGGGAATCTTTTAGGAATCTTTTTTTATGGTATGATTTTGCCTACCTCTTGGTACTCTTGCCAACATTCTTCTTCTCCATCATAGTTGCCTTGCTTGTATGCTGAGCTCTGTGCTCCATAGATGTCTGTGCTCTGTTGCTCTCTGTTGCTCGTGGATTTTGAAAATGAGAATGATCTCCTCCTCTGCTATTTATAGGCAATTGGGTAACTTGAACTAGAGACTAACTGGATCTAACTGAATGAGTCCAGTTGCTAACTATATCTGTCAACCAATCTAACCAGGGAATACCACTCACACAAATAGGCTGTTTCAGAGCCACTTTAATGAAATATTCATAGAACATTGCAACTATTTATATACATTTGCATGGAAATTACACTTCAATGGCAAGAGTATGGTATGTACATGAGGATGTCTAATCTCATGTAGAAATTTTTTCTTAGAATCTCTTGCTTGGGAGAAAATCAAGTCTAAGTTGTGTTGAATATGGGAGATTAATGACATCTTTATAGTGTTATCCTCTTCACTTTAGTTCATATTCACATTTATCTTGTAACACATTGTTGAAATGGAAAATCAATGTATGAATAAACATTCAAGTAAAGAACCTTGCAACTATTTATGTACATTTGAATGGAAATTACACTTCAAGTTTAAGTTGTGTTGAATATGGGAGATTAATGACATCTTTATAGTGTTATCCTCCTCACTTTAATTCATATTCACATTTATCTTGTAACACATTGCTGAAATGGAAAATCAATGTATGAATAAACATTCCAAGTACCTCTTTTACACATAATTCTTTTTTAATATACTTTCATCTACCTCTTTGAGATCTAGCCAAGACTACAATGAAACATAATCCTTGAAATCTTATTTAGTACCAAAGGTAAAATTTCTTCTTGTATAGTCTTCAATGACACTACTACAAACAATTTTAATATATAATCAAGTTGGAACTCAACTTGGATATATTTTGATTCACTCACAATGCTAAGACTCAATGACTCATATCTAGTTAGAAATCAATTGTGTTTCTCATTTCAAAAGTGAATCAAATCTTTGGTTCCCTTATTAGTGTATATTTGAGTAATTAAGTTATTTGATGTAATTTGATGTTTAATGTTATTTGATGTACTTTAATAAACTTTTGATTTCATATCTTCTTGATGTGACATTTGATGTGACATCTTCACTTGATCTCGGATTTCTACTTATTTAAAAAGGTCATTCATCTTCAGTCTTCTGTGAACTCAGTGAAGATGAGCTCAATCTTTTCAGTGGATGCTTGGGCATCAGCTTCTTCTGCTCATATTGATACAGTTTCGGATTCATTGTTCTCAGTTGATCCTTTCCACAGAAGTAATGATCCCTATGATTTAGGACGTGCTGATGGTTCCATGTTTTCTGTTGAGTCATTTAAGTTATCCAATTCACAGTGCAATGCTGCTCAACCAAATGCACCTCTTGATCTCCCATCTGATCCAACCATTGATCTCCCTTCTGACTCAAGTGCATGTGGAGCAACGAAAAAGCAAAGCGAGCTCAATCTACAATTTAAAAGAAGGCCTCGTGAAGTAAGTCAAAAAAGATTTAAATTTCTTACTTCAGATAGACAGATTGCATTGGATATTCTGAAGCATTGTTGTGGTTTGAAATGTTTGTACAATTTAGGAATGAAGAAACTAAAGCACCTAAGAGAAAAATTCCTCCATTTAGATAGTGAAAGGCAGGATATATACCTTGTTTCTCGCATGCAAATGATTGAGGATAACATGTCAGTAACACGTGTTGGTTTTGAATATTTCTTTAGTCAAGGGATGCGATGTTGTAGGGCTGCATTTAAAATTGCAATGGGTGTGGGAAATTTTAGAATACATAGGGTTCAACAAGGGCTTTTGAATGGGGATCTCATTTTGGATACGTTCCATGTTGGGACCAAAGGATCTGTTGGACGTCATGCAATGAATTGGATGATGAACTATTTTAGCTTGCATTGTGAGGTTATGCCTACAACTGGAAGGTTGCACTTGTCAGATAACTTTACTCGTCGAGAGGTATTTCAAATATATAGAGAAGACATGGAAAATAGAAATGAGAAGTATGTGTTGTATTGTCACTTTACTCGATTATGGAAGGAAGATTTTAACAATGTTTCTATTCCTCGTAAAGTTAGAATGGGTGAATGTTCAGTTTGCGCCACTTTGAAAAACATGGCAAAAGGGGCTACAACACCACAGGAAAAGAATAATTTTAAAAACCTTCTTAACAACCATCGTGAGAGTCAAGATTTAGAGAGAAAGAAAGCAATTCATCATCGAAGTAAAGCACTCAGAAATCCGGAGCGTTATATGTGTTTGTTGATCGATGGTATGGATCAAAAAAAAACTTGTTTGCCACATTTTTATCGCATCCCTAAGGACATTGGAGATGAAGTCCTTGTGCAAATGCATTTGGTTGGTGCTTTGGTATACAATGGAGCTGTAATGTCCAAGGTTTTCTTCACATATCCGAATGTGCATAATGATCCAAACCTTACAGTTACTGTCATTCATCGTGTTTTGCAATCATGGAAGGGTCTTTTGCCACCAACTCTATATTTGCAACTAGATAATACTGCAAGAGAGAATAAAAATTCTACAGTCTTTGGATATTTAAGCATGCTTGTTGAAAAACAGGTATTTTAGAAGGTTAAGATAAATTTCCTTCTGGTTGGCCACACTCATGATCACATTGATCAAATGTTCAGTACTTTCTCTAAGAAGTTGGCACGTAACAATGCTTTTACTCTTCCGATTTTATCTGAGTTGATTTCAGAAGCATATACTCCAAAACCAGAAGTTCAACACCTCACACAGATTTATGACTTTAAGCACTTTTGCTCAATGGGCCTTGATAACAGTGCTAAAGTTTTGGCTCCATTGCACAATATTAGTTTCAACCATCTATTCTTGATGAGGAGGGTTGATGAAATAACCCTTTTATTTGCAAAGCAGTATTCATCTTCTCTTGGGTGGGAGCCTAAAGAGGGATGCAGATTCTTATTGCAGGTGCCTAATTTGTCTACTGTGACAGTGTATGGTGCAGAACAATCACCATATGAAGATAAAAACAATACAGAAAGATGTGGAAATGTGGTTGATCAAAGTAAAAGCTGGATGCATGCACTCATTGAAAAGAAGAGACATATTGAGCGTGCAAAAAAATATGCTGGAGATCAAGATGTATCTTGGTGGGAGGACTTTTTCAATCATCAAGAAGAGATTATACAGTATACAATTGCAGGTCACTGGCCAGTTGATGTTCCATTCACATGGGATTTTTGTACACAAAGAACCGTGAATGTGGCCCAAGCATGTAATGCAGATGCACTTCAAAGTTTTATACATCCACGAGAAAGAAATATTTATGTAGGCCCAAGGATGACAAAACAGGCAGAAGCAAGATGGCAAGGAAATTTAATAGAGATAAATGTTGGAACACTTATTGCAGTTCTTGCTGATGGTGATGAGGTTACCAGACCATTTTGGATTGCAAAGGTTTTAGAGATAACTAAAGATATTGATCAGAGAAGAATAGAGGCTTTGATGGTGCATTGGTATTACACTAAAAGTAGTAATGCATTCACAGGTAAATATAACTTAGAAATGGTGTGTGATACTAAACGAACAGGTTCAAAAAAGAAAAAGAATATTCGAAGCACATCCACTCTTAAAATGGATGATGTAGATATTCTTGTTTATGATTTTTCCTTGACAAAAACAGGTCACTTGAGGAAAGCAACCATCAACATGATAAAACAAAAGCTTCCAGATGTATGTGGTACAGGAAATCATAGGCAAACAAGAAGATTTGTGCATGATCCTGCAGAATTTGGTATGTACGTGGATGAAGACAGAGCTCTTGTGGATATAGAAGAAGAAGAAGAGAGCTCTCAACAGTATGAGACTGAATCAAGTGCATCAGATGATGAGGGTGTAGACATAGATCGACAAAGTTGTGAGATGCATTGAAGCTCTCAGACATTTTTAGTGCTTTTGTAAATGCCTCGAAGGAGTTTGGTTAATGAAACCATGTTTTGTAGCAATTTTGACTAACAATCAGATATCCACCCATTAAAAATATGTCTAAAATGTTATTTTTGTATAAGAACTATTCAGTTCTACATTCTTTATATAGATTTTAGACATGTCAATGTCCTATCATTTAGATTTTGGACATGTCAATGTCTTATCATATACATTTTGGGACATGTCAATGCCTTATATAGTGAAATTTTGACTACATTTTGAGCTCTTTTTTATGAGAAAATGACAAAAAATGTCAAATATCACATGTTTTCACCTCATTTTTGTAATATATGTATACTGGTATAAAGGAATCTCAAACATAAGCTGCCATTTGCTTGATTTTTGACGAGAGTGTTCTCTTTTTACGACATAGTTCTCGTTTGTTACGACTCGCTGTTCCAAGTACCTTGCTCATCAAATGTAACATCCTTTGATACAAGAAATTGTTTTGTGGATGGACTCCACAACCTATATCCCATCTGCTTATCATCATAACCAATGAATACATACTTTTCAACTTTAGGTTCTAACTTGTGTCTTAATTGTGATGGCACATATGCATATGCCAAACATCCAAATACTTTGCAATGATCCAAGGTAGGTCTCTTACCCCACCATGCCTCATATGGTGTCATACCCTGCAAAGCTTTACATGGTAACCTATTGACCAAATAAGTAGCTGTATTTATAGCCTCAGCCCACAAATAATTTGGGAAATTTTTCTCCTTCATCATTGACCTTGCAAACTCAACAAGAGTTCTATTTCTTCTCTCTGCTACACCATTTTCTTGAGGAGAGTACCTGCAAGTGATTTCCCTTTTTATACCTGCATTCCACAAGTAATCGCTGAACTCATTAGAGAAATACTCTCCCCCTCCATCTGACCTTAGTCTCTTCAATTTATGGCCTGTAATTCTTTCTACATACACATGATATTGTTTGAATGTATTGAATACCTCTGACTTATCTTTGATCACATAGATAGTGATCCATCTGGTAGCATCATCAACATAAATCACATAGTACCTTGAACCATTGATACTGAAATCCTTTGATGGTCCCCACACATCTGTGTGTACCAACTCAAGCTTCTCTGAATACATAAAACTATGCTTGGAATAAGATTGCTTACAAGCCTTACCTAATTGACATGCCTCACATCTGTATGTCATATGTTGACCTGCAACATTAGGCAATCCAAGCACTGAACCATTGTTAATCATATCTTTGATACCTCTTTCACTGAAGTATCCAAGCCTCTTGTGCCAAAGATCCAACTCAGAGATCTTATGTCCTCCATAAGTGAACAAGGCATGACCAACATTACCTTGAATCTTCAATGTGAACAACCTTCCTTCTTTCTTCCCTAAAACAATTTGTTTATACCCATTGCTAGGGTCTTCCACAAACACTCCTTCATTAGTGAATCTAACTTCATAACCTTTTTCAACAATTTGTCCTACACTTATCAGATTTTTAGGAATTGTAGGAACATACAAGACCTTACTCAAGAGAGTACTTCCATCCTTGGCCTTCACTGATCCAATTGACTTCACATTGTGCTTTGTATTGTCACTTGTTTGAACTACATGATTAGTTACATTATTTTCCAAATCAGTCATCAATGCTATGTTGCCACTTAGGTGATTGTTACACCCTGAGTCAATGTAGAAGAATCTTTGGTCTTCACTTTGCCTTTCACAAGTTGCGTTCATTATCAATGTTGAATCCTCCTTCTGATCTGAAGCGTAATTATAATAGATATTATTGTATTGTTGACTTTGGAATCCTCTACCTGTATTTCTTCCAAAGTAACCCCTACTACCTCTTCCTCTAAAGTTACCTCTTTGATTTCTGCCACCTCTTCCTCTTGAATTAAAATTCTGATTATATCCACCATTATTCCTAGTATTATGCCAACAATCATTAGCTAAGTGATTTGTCTTACGACAAATCCAGCAAGCTTTGACTCCATCTTTATTATTCCTGCCTCTTCCTCTACCTTTGCCACCTCCTCTTCCTCTTACAAAGTTGGCTTGGCTAGTTGTGCCTTCATCTTCATTTTCTTGTTGCTTCCCTTTGCTATTTTTCTTCTTATCCTTTGAGCACATTGCATGACTTGTACTCTTGTCATCTTCACCTTTGACATCCTGCTCAAAGGTTAGCATGTGACCTAGCAACTGATTTAAGTTAGGAGTGAAATGATCAAGTGATAATTCAGTAGACAAAATGAATGGCTTCCATTTGTCATCACCTCTCAAGCCTGTGAGGATTTGTCTTACCAACGTATCCTCCTCAATGACTTCATCAACAGCTCCTAATGCATCTGCAATGTCTTTCATCCTTGTTACATAATCTGAGATAGATTGAGAGGCCTTCTTCTTGAAGTGGTAAATTCTGCCCACAAGGATGCCTTCCTTGACTTTGTGGTGTTTTGGAAATGCTCCTCCAAAGCATTCCATATATCACTTGCACTTTCAAGACCTCTAATATGAGGTAGCAAGTAGTCATTAACTTGTTGTAGATAATGCTCCTAACTTGAGCATCTCTTTTCATCCAATTCTTCAAATCTGATAATTCTTCCCTAGTTGGAACACTAGGATCTCTGAACTGAGGCTTTTCTTCTTCACCTATAATGTAAGCTATCAAGTCTTTGCTCATTAGATGAGCTTCCATCCTCATTTACCATGCTGGATAGTTTTCTCTATCCAATTTCTCTATCTGAAGAGAATCTCCCATCCTTTCTTCTCCTGTGTATTGAATTCTTCAAACTTTATGAGTAACAGATGTACCTTTACTTTGAATGATACTCCTTTTGTCTTCCTTGACATCGTATGACCTCCTTCTCAAGCTTTCTCCTCAAGCTTTCACCTTTTGAACCTTCAGATGTTGAATTCTTTGCAGCTGCAGCAATCAAAATCCTCGTTTCTTCAATTTTGATGCTTCCTGCTCTGATACCACTGATGGAGAGTGTTAATCTCCAAAAGAACAAGCTACTCTTGTATTTAGAACACCTCTATAACAAGAATAACTCAGATCTTCACCAATTTTAGAAGATCAATATGCAATTATCAAGTTCTTGAACAAACTGTGAAGAAGGAGATTACATAGAAAGTCTGGTGCACATAATTTACTCATTGCTTTATCAAATATGTAAAGTGTTTTATAAAACTTTGTATGAAGTGTTGCCTATAGATTGCGCACCTTCTCCAAGTTGAATCACTCCAAAAGATTCAGTAGATCTTGAGAAATGATCTCTACAACTCACCTATGTCTAAAACTGTTCTTCTGAGAAGTCGATTTAGACACCTATGACTTTAAACCTTTCATTCTCTCAATCCAAAACCCGTTTCTGCAAATGCTTTTAGGTACAAGTAGCTTACCTTCCAACTTAAATATTAAGTGCTTGCTTGCTCAAAGCTTTAAACTGTGGAAGGAGAATTGATCAAAACATTCGTATCGAATTTTGCGCCTCCTGCAACTTCACTTCTTCTCATTTACATATGTAAATGTTCCTACACTCAATTCTCTCAGCCTGATCACAATTGGAAGATAAGAATTTGTACAGAGGTCAATCACCTATAGACTTAGACTTGTACAAAAGCATTTCACAAAAGATCTAACACAGAAGGAGAAAACTCAGAAATATCGGGCGCAACATTTTCTTCATTTCTAAGAATTTTTACAACTGAGTGATGAGAGTCTTAACTCAATTTTAAGATGTCTTATGACTCATATAACTCTTGATTACTCTATTCTCATGCTCTCTCATACTTGTCCCGACATTTTTCATAGTATATATAGACAAAAATTTACAAGCTTATGACTACTCAAAGATATAAGTGAACTATCTTTGAATTAATGTACATATGTGTACACATCTTCCTCTTCTGAATGTATTCTTCTTCCATGATTCACAACTTGAATCTTTTCTTCAAACCTTGACTTCAACTCTTCATCAAAACATCAATTGTTGATTGTCCTGCACCAACATTCAAGACTCAGCTTACACACCAATAGTATATCCAGACGAGGAATTCGAGCCTCATGGTTGGGTAGATATTTTAGCCACGATGGATATAGCGGTGAATGAACAACAATGGACCCCTCATTGTGATGAGGACGGGTATGACATTTCCATTTTTATGATTCAACCTGTTGAGGAAGACTTTATCCTAGAAGAATGCACGGAAGTGACCCAAGAACAAGATGAGAGTAGTGATGAAGAGGAGCTAGAATCTATCATCATGGAACCCTTTTGTTCCACAGAAGAGGAATCTCTTTACTTTGTAGAAGCCAAAACCTCTGAAGAAGGAAAGGAAAATCGACAGGAAAGACATGAGTCACTCACGGAAGATATAGAAAGTAAACAAAAGAAGAGAAAGAAATCACCTAAGAGAGAAGAAGAAGAAGAACCACTCATGAAAGTACCGGAGAACTTCAAGAAGTATGAAATAGAAGATAGACGAATCATGGTAAGAATGCCTAAAAGAAAAGCTGATGTTGGAGAAGTATATGATAATCGAGAGAAAACCAAAAAAGTCATAGTCACCATAGAAGGAGAAGAAAGAAAATGTACATACATTGGGCATGATTTGATGAATGAAGAAGGAGAAGAGTTAATTGCTCTATTGTGAGAATATAGAGATGTGTTTGCTTGGAGTTACAAAGACTTGAAAGGAGTAGATCCGGATATATGCTCCCATAGAATCCCTATGACTGCAGATGCAAAACCTACAAAACAGAAACCATACACATACAATGATAACTACGCTCCGAAGATTAAAGAGGAAATAGATCGCATGATAGAAGTAGGATTCATTTACAAAATTGAGCATACTGAATGGGCATCCCCCATTGTGGTCATGCCCAAAAAGAATGGAAAATTTCATGTGTGTATTAACCTTAAGAAATTTAATGCCGCCATGATTAGAGACATTTATCCTCTTCCTATCACGGAACATTTATTGGAAAGAGTTGCGAGCAAGGAAGTCTACAACTTTCTTGATGGTTTCTCAGGCTATAATCAAGTAGACATTGCTCCAGAAGATCAACACAAGATGGCTTTTGCCACAAAATGGGACATTTTTGCATTTCGTGTGATGCCATTTGGGCTAACAAATGCAACCGCTACTTTCCAGCTACTCATGTGTCATGTGTTTAAGGAATTCTTACGCAAGAATTTGGAAGTTTATGTCGATGACATATGTGCTCATTCGAATATGAGGCAGACTCATATCCGAGAATTAAGACAAGTATTTGACAAATGTCTAGAATATCAAGTTTTTCTAAACTCAAAAAAGTGTGTTTTCATGGAGAGACAAGGCAAAATTCTAGGACACATTGTGTCAAAGAATGGAATCTCTACAGATGAGGAAAAAGTGAAAGTAATTGCCGACCTACCTAGACCAAGTAACATGAAAGAAGTACAGGCTTTTATGGGTCATTATGGTTATTATAGACGATTCATACACATGTATGCAATCATAGACAAGCCTTTGTACTCTCTTTTAACCAAGTTTGAATGGACAAACAAGAGTGAAAATTCATTCAATGAACTTGAACGATGTTTTTGCTCAGCACCTATATTAATAACCCCATATTGGAGTAAGCCATTCCATGTACATGTGGATGCATCCAACTATGCCATAGGATGTGTGTGAGCACAACCCACGAATGAAGGAAACATAGATCTCCCCATAGCTTACACGAGCAGACAGTTGAATGCAACAGAAAGAAATTACATCACTATGGAACAAGAAGGATTAGGAATGATCTACGCAGTAAAGAAATTCAAGGATTATTTGTTGGCAAATAAGTTCAAGTTCTTTATGGATCATCAAGCGTTATTTTACTTAGTCAATAGCCCATGTAACACAAGATGGTTGATATGTTGGTTTCTAATACTCATGGACTATGACTTTGAAGTAGTAGCCAGGAAGGGAAAGACACATCTTAGAGCTAACCACCTCTCAAGATTAACCATAGAAGAATCTCCTCAAGGAATAGTGGATGAATAACCGGATGCATATTTGTTTAACCTTGAGATAGTACCAGAATGGGCTAAGCCTATTGTCCCTATTCTCACCTATGGACCCAAGAATCCTAGGATAAGGATCAAAGAAGGAGAGATTACCAAGTCACAAAGTTATCAAATAATAGCAGGAAGTATATATAAACAGGATAATCAAAAGATTCTTGCTTGTTGTGTAAATGGTTGCAATTAGCACATGTAGGTGCATTGAAGCAACATCATTCAAAATATCGTACGTTGCAAACTCTGCATAGACTAGGAGTATATTGGCCTTCTATGGAAGCAGATGTCTACAAGCTGTGTAGAGAATGCCTTGTTTGTTGTGAAAGACCACCAGTAGAACATGCTATGTTATAGCATGTGTCTCTCACACCAGAATGGAGTGAACCATTAGTGATGTACTTGAGGACAAAGACATTCCCTCAAGGAATGACCTTAGCATGACAATGCAGTCTAGAGCAAGAAGCTCAAGACTATTCACTTATTGGCTACAATCTATACAAACGAGGATGATATGGATACCTAAGATAGTGTGTTCATGAGAACGATTATTTGAACGTACTAGAGACTGCGCACCAAGGTGTTGCATGAGGTCATTTTGGTCCTGACAGAATAATCAAAGCCATACTATTTGCAAGATTATGGTGGCCCACTCTTCACATGGATGCACATACCTATGTTAAGAGATGCGATGTGTGCCAAAGAACTCAATTTCCTACTCGTAGAGATGAAATGCCATTGAAACCCATGATGGGAGGACGTGCATTTTCTAAGTGAGGTATAGACTTTGTAGGACCCATAACCCCCCTGCAAAATGTACACATGCTGAATACATTATTGTTGCGACGGATTACCTTACTAAATGGGTAGAGGCCAAGGCCACAAAAAAGAATGATGCACACACGACTGCAAAATTCTTATTTGAAAATTTCTTTACAAGATATGGATTGCCTATAGTGGATTGCCTATAGAGTTAGTGAGCGATTGAGGAACTCACTTTTTAAATCACGTAATTGAATATTTGTTACAGGATTTTATGGTGATTCACAAGAAATCAGCACCATATCATCCTCAGGCCAATGGTCAAGCAGAAAGTACTAACAAGATCCTCTGTAATGTATTGACAAAACTCGTGAACAACAAACATTCAGATTGGGACAAATAGTTACATCATGCTTTTAACAAATTGCTACAAGCCACTTCACCCATACAGGGAGAAGGCATCAACACCACCATTATCTACAAGTTACAAGATCCTAAAGATTCTTCTAGAGTTACCTACCTAGACCCAAATAAAAGGAGATGTTGACTTGCTGATGATCTTAACAAGTCTAGATTGAGATATTTTGAGTTGCCAGTGTTTCCTCTAAAAGATCAGGCAACCACTTCTCAGAACCCTCTTAGGACACAACAAAGTAATGAAAATCTAACCTTAGTGCAAACCAGTCAACAAAATGAGCTAGTTAGGTAAAAAGTGAAATTCTCAATGCCAAGAACTAATCCTAACTATTAGATGAGCCCAAGAAGTGGAAATATGAATAGGACACCCTTCCCTATGAGACCACCACAAGGTGGAGGACTAGGTATACAACATGTACATCCTCCCATCCCTAAATTCCTTCAACCATCGGAGCCAAAAAGAAGAATAAGGCCTATTCAAGTAGCCAAATGTATGAGAAATCATTACGATGGCTCTAGAGAGCCATATGATCACATAAATGAATTTAACCAAGTGTTATGTATAGAACAGGTGGATGTTTTGTTCATTGAATATGAATGATTTGGTCTCTCACCCTTATCGGAACAACATTGACTTGGTTCCAACCACTGGATCCCAACTCATTTGTATATAGAGCAATTTTTTCAAGAATTCATTGGTGAATTCACCAAGAGGGTATCAAGAACAACTCCTCTTCCTTAATCCATAGTTTCAAATAGACTCCTCATGAATCTGTAAAATCTGCAACTGAGTGATTCAACGAGTATGTGGATAGATGCCCTTGATAGAGAGACCCTCTCAACAAAAGATGATATCTCTATTCCTAGACAACTTGATCCGTGGGACCTTAAGAACCTTAGTTTACATGAAAAGAATACAAGCATTGAGTGATTGTCTAATGGAATGCATAGATTTGGAAGAAAACACATCAGATGAACTGAAGATCCTATAGAACCCAACAAAATCCAAAGATATGTCTAGTAATGCAGCTTCACAAACAAGTAATGTAGAAGAGCTAGCAAACTTAGTGTCCAATAAATTAGGCATCCAAGGACAAAAGGATTCTCAAAACTTTCCCATGAGGGTGCCTATGCTAAGAAGAGGTATGTACTGTGGAGGTGACCACCCATCTCACGCATGTATAAGAGGAGGATAGGTTCCCCCACAACCATAGCGATACAATAGGCAACAAGCCCAAGGCCCTAGTCCATATCACATTGAACAGAAGTGTATGAATCACAACACTTAAAAATTGCCCTTACAACTCAAATTCAAGACCATACCCACCACCTCACCCCCAAGAGATCAAAGTAAAGAGGTTCCTAGATATGGTCCTTATCAAGGACCACCCATGGCACTAAGGCCTTATGAACACCACGGATAGAATCAACCCTAACCTGTACTAGGACAGCAACCCCCAGATCCCCAGAATGTAGTGTCAATCAAGTACACACAACCCGAAAAGAACCTTGAAAGAACAATAGTACAAATAAACCCATTAAAGAATTCAAATAACCCAAGTCAGGGATATGAGTGGTCTCATGGAGACTATTACTCGTATGATTCTAACTTGATGTATACACCTCCAAAGGCCTTAGTAGCAAGTAGACTCGCAACAAGAACATGTGCACCGAGAGGACCGTGTTATAGATGTGGAGGAGATCATTTCATTAGGGAGTGCACAATGCCATACCACCCACCACCCCCATGAGTCTGGGAAGGGTATTGCAGCAATTGTGGAAAGGAAGATTTGTTTAGAGATTGCCATATAGGCCCTAATAAAGCTTCACCCATGACACAAATCAATGTAATTGAGGTGATAGAATCCTCCAAAAGTGACAAGCAATACATTTTGCCACCAAAAGCCATTAATAGGGAAAAAACAAGTGAAATCTTGGAAAATAAAAGGTAGATAGTCCTAAGAATGAGGATGAACTAGAGTCTTCACCTTGAATCATAGAAGACTCAGAGGAACCAAAAGACACCTCAAGACAGAAAAACTCAAAGATGGAGTATATGTATATTTTTCTTTATGATTTAAGTACGAAAGTAAATATTTATAGCAAGAGTTTATACTCAAAGAATCAATGTTGAGGTATATGTGTATGTGTATGTGTGCATGAAAGTACGTGTATGCATGTGTGTATGTATGTGTGCATGAAAGTATGTGTATGCAAGTGTGTATGTGTATGTGCCTGTATGTTATATGATTGCAAGTGAAAATCAAATATGATTGTCTATGTGCATGTATGTGTATGATTGTGAATTAAAAACTATTGTAATTGTTGAAAAAGGTTTTATGTTCTTTTTGATAATTCAAGGGTTGAGAAGGTATCAATAAGTGAATATCAATGGCATCTTGGACAATGTATATCAACTAAGAGAAGGTTCGTGTTGTATTAATAGAATACAACTTCACATATCCATAGATTCTCTTTAGGAAGTTGTATTGCATTGATACAACAAGAACCTTCTGTTAGCTGAGATATTGGCATCAAGACAATCACATCAAGAGGGACTTGTTGGGAGGAAAGAAATAGGCTTATTGAGATAATAGCATCAGGAGGGACTTATGTTGGTGCAATTTACAAGCCTACACATTTGGCTTGAATTCACTACACATATGAAGCTACATGTGAACCAATGCTAGTAGATACTTAACATTTTATCCTTGTGTAAAAGTCATATTTGACTTGGAAGCTTTGTAAACACCTACCAAGAAAATCTCGTAAAAGTTAGAAGGTTTGATTGATGGAATATCTCCTATAATGGAGGAACACTTTTTAGAGAGAGCCAACAATTTATATTCAAATTCAAATTGGAAAAGAACATTTATAAAACCCCTTGGAAAAGGTCGCGGGATATCAGATCAATCCGAAGCTCTTTCTTCTACTCTTTGAGTGTGTGTGAGGCCTACACTATAGCCCACACCTTTCTAAACCATTAGGCAATGATCTTCATGCCTATGGCATTGTACAACATTGTTCATTAATACATTACATTTACATTGTTCATTTCTGAGTTATCTATCATTGTCTCTATCAGCCAGTCAACTTGTGCGGTTCATATCTCACTCATTTC
The DNA here is from genome assembly GCA_020310875.1 of Ceratopteris richardii. Lineage (NCBI taxonomy): Eukaryota > Viridiplantae > Streptophyta > Polypodiopsida > Polypodiales > Pteridaceae > Ceratopteris > Ceratopteris richardii. The sequence continues at coordinate 26,163,262 of CM035413.1, forward strand.
TCCACCAAAGTAAAAGATCTATAGCTTGATGGAACCAGCTCAAATTCTTTTACATGCTGTAAAAATTTTAAGGATTTCTATTCAGCCATTTCAGAGAAAAGTCTTTCAAAGTGATCATTGGACGAAGTCTGCAATAGTCCTAGCTAAAAAATCGGGGGTAAAGGTTTACTTGCTAAATTAATTTCTCTGAGCATAGTTAATCTTTTTAAGTGATTCCACTTGGAATAGTTAGCTTGCTAAGCTAATTAGATACCCCTAAAAGGAATTTTTCCAATTCCTACTGTGCTGGTCATACTGAGCAAAAGAAGCAGCAGGTGTATTGTCAAAAATATAAGGTTTTCTTGAAGACTTGAAGTTCAAAGTAGTCTGTTTTGATTCAATCTTTACATAAATCATTTCCAAAGTATATAGGCCATTTTATGGTGTCATTGGAAATCTACGAAGGTCTACTTATCAAATCTGAAGCAAGAAAGGGCTGGTACAAAGCACGATTTGGCAGTACCTACTCATCATCTTGAAGTATCCATCCATCTTCCCAATAGTGGTATCAGAGCAAAGTTAAGGTAAAATGGGAGATGGTTTTCCTTCATTCATTGATAAATTGGACAGGAACAACTATCAGGCATGGTCTCTAAGGATGAAGACATACCTACAAGGAAGGAGTCTTTATGGATACATCTCAGGAGCTGAGGAATTGCCCTCATTCAAAACCATAGGACTACCAACAAAGGAAGAACATGAGAAGCTCAACACATGGTGTGCCAAGGATGCATTAGCAAGGTCTTACTTACTCAACTCCATCTCTAATTTTCTTTTGCCACATATTAGAAACTGTAAGACATCCCAAGAGACTTGGGAAACCTTGTCATCCTATTTCTCTTCCAACACAAGGGCCAGAAAAAACAAATTGTGGATTGAATTCACCACACTAAGGAAGCAACCTAAGCAGGCTATTTCAGAGTATGTCACCAAGATTAAAGATGTAGCAGATCTATTAGCAAGCATAGGAGAAGAGATTGAAGAAGAGTAGATAGTAAGGCAAGTGATCAATGGGATTAAAGCTGATGACAAATGGGAAAGCTTCACCACTGCCATGGATCTATACATGGACATGCAAATTCCAGATCTTACAACTCTCATGGGGCAATTTTTCACTCATGAAGCCAAGCTCAACAAGAACGGAGATTCATCCAAAGGTATTAGCTCTTCTACCCTATACACTGATAAAAGTAAGTCTAAAGATAAAGGAAAGAGCAAGAAAGGAGAGGACGAAGGCACTACCTCCCAAGCCAACTATGCAAGGAAAGGTAGATCATTAAGAGGAAGGCGCAGAGGAGGTAAGCAAGGTAGGGGGAGAACTTATAACTCCTCACCATGTAACATTTGTGGTTTATCAAATCATACTACAGATGAGTGTTTCAGGAACTACAAGAATCAGAGAGGTAGAGGATTTCAAAGAGGTGGATACTCACAGTCAAGAGGTAGATTCAAACATCATCAAGGGTACAAGAACAATTACAACAATAACTACAACAACTACTACAATGGCAACTACCAAGGAGGATTCAAATCCAGAAAGGATTACAACAACTATACAGAAGAGCAAGATGATTCTCTTCTGATTATGAACATGACTTCAAAACCAGGTACAAATGATGACCAATCTGACCTTGAAGAACCAAGAGGCAAGCATCAAGTACAAACAGGTGATGACACCAAGCACTCAGTAGTTAAAGTTGGAAATGTTAAGACTTCTGATGGGAATCAAAACTTGTTGAGTAGAGTTCTATATGTACCAACCATTACCAAAAATTTGATAAGTGTTGGACAGATTGTGGAAAAAGGTTTGCAGGTCAGATTCAACCAATTTGGAGCATTTGTGGAGGATCCCAAGCATGGGTTCAAGAGAATAGCTAAAGGAGAAAAATCAGGTAGACTTTTCACTTTTGAGCTAGAAGATACAAAGAATATTGCACTCTACAATTATAAAGATCAAAACACTTTCAGAGCTTGAGATTTGGCATAAAAGATTAGGGCATGTAGGTGAAAGAACCTTGAAGAAAATATGCAGGGATCAATGTGTGCTTGGGATACCTAATGTATCCAAGCAACATATGATCTACAAGTGTGGTGCTTGTCAGTTTGGAAAGTCCCACAGGTTACCCTTCTCAAGGAAAGGCTACATGCATGAGGACTACCTACAACTTTTCCATACAGATGTATGGGGACCAAGCAAAGACCCCTCAATCTCACGATCAAGGTACTATGTATCTTTTATTGATGATTATAGCAGGTGGACTGTATTGTACTTTATGAAGCACAAAGATGAAGTGTTCAATTGTTTTAAAAAATATCTTGCACTTGTTGAGAATCAAACAGGAAGAAACCTAAAGAGGCTAAGGTCAGATGGAGGAGGTGAGTACTTCTCCAATGAGTTTGAAGCATTCTTGCAGGATAGAGGAATTAAGAGAGAAACCACCACAAGGTATACTCCTGAAAAGAATGGGGTAGTTGAGAGAAGAAATAGATTGATTGTTGAAATAGCTAGGTCAATGTTGAATGAAAAGAAATTACCTAACTACCTATGGGCAGAGAGTGTATCTACTGCCACTTACCTCATAAACAGGTTTCCATCAAAGTCTCTTGATGTGATGACCCCATATGAAGCATGGCATGGTAAGAGACCCTCACTTGATAATTGCAGGATATTTGGATGTGTAGCATATGTACACATTCCTTCTCAGATAAGAGATAAGCTAGACCCTAAGGCTGAAAAATGTATCTTTATTGGGTATGATCTAAATCAGAAAGGGTACAGGTTCTACAACCCTTCAAATAAGGGATTCATGGTTAGTAGAGATGTTGTCTTTGATGAAAATGATGCTTGGTATGAGAATGAATGCAGGAAGTTTAAACTACCCTATGACTTGGAAGAGGAGTTTCCAAGTCTTGCTAAGGAGGAACCTACTCAGAGTGAAGACACCAATTCAGATGATGAAGAAATTATCAATCTTGAAGAATTCATGGCATGAAAGTCCAAGGCAAACTCAAGATAAAGAAACTTGAAGACATACCTGAATCTTCAAATCAATCAATCAGAAGATCACAAAGGGAGAGCAAAGAACCTATCAGATATGGGTATGACATGTTGGTGCATTTTACCCAAGCCTACATGCTTGATATATTTGATATCATCCTCATTTGTAAGTCACATGAGTAGTCATGTGAACACCTCTTGTAAAAGAGTTCATGTTTATCTCTTGTAATTGAAAAAAGAAAAAGGAAAAGGATGGCTTACCTCATGCATGATGTAAAAGCAATTTCGTGGATCTAACTACCAAAACCCACGACTTTTTGAGCTGAGAGAATATCTCCTAACTTTGGGGATCACTTTTAGGTGGAGCCATTCGAATTCGAATTCAAAACTCCCTCCAAGAATAGCCTATAAAAGGAGCAAGAAGGAAGAGGCGATTAGCAAGCCTTGTACGTGACCACTTCATGTCATTTTGTAGAGATTGAAGAGCTTACTCCAGAGCTCTATCATTCTACTCCCATTGTGCAAAGATTCATTGCCAATGTGGTTGTAATCATATGTGAATCTATACATTTATTATCATCTACTTCTCTGTTTTGTTCTCTGATATACCCACTCAGAGCAGTACCTTCAGAAGCTCATATCTCGTGTTAAACTGATCCTTTTTCCGTGATTTAACATGCATTAGATAGCTCATACTGTCTACTTTCTATCTTTACATTTTCAAGGTCATTGTATGAATAGTTTTGGAGATATCTGCATTTTACTTCTCACTGGTCTATCTCTGCAGAGCCCCGAGAATGGTGGGCATGATCCAGAAATTGATAATTCTTGTTCTCAGTGCTCAGTCCATCATTTGAAGTGTTTTAACTTGGATTGGGAGGCTTGCTAAGTCTATTTGCTATGCCCAAAAGGAAGCTTTCTAATTCCTACCAGGTTGAGAGCACTCTTCATTTTTTCCAGCAGGTGTATGTCCAAAAATAGCAAGTTTTGGGAGCTAGTCATTTCGCAACTAGTCTGTCTTGACTTAAACTTTTGGGATACATATTTCAAAGCTAATGCTGATATTTTGGTGGATTTAGGAAGCTTAAAGGGTCCTAATCAACTCTGAAGTCTCAGTTGGATGGTGTGAAGCTGGTTGTAGCAGCACCTACTCATCTTTGGATTGCATTCACCATCTCTCTTCACAGTGGTATCAGAGCATAGTCAAGCAACATGGGAGATGGATTTCCATCAACAATTGACAAATTGGATCGAAACAACTACCCGGCATGGTCTCTAAGGATGGAGGCTTACCTTCAAGGGAGGAATCTATATGGATTCATATCCAGAGATGAAGCAATGCCAACCATGAGGAACAAAGGGCAACCATCACATGAAGAAGTGGAAGGACTTTCGAACTGGTGTTCGAACGATGCACTTGCAAGGTCCTATATTCTAAACTCAATCTCTGATCTTCTTTTACCTCATGTCCAGGGATGCAAGACATCAAGAGAGACCAGGAATGCACTTGCTTCTTTCTTCTCTTCCAACACTCGAGCAAGGAAGAACCAATTGTGGATGGAGTTCACAAAAATGAAGAAAAGCCTGAAGCAAAATGTGACTGATTATGTCACAAAGATGAAGGAGATTTCCGACCAACTTGGAAGCATTGGAGAGGTAATTGAAGAGGAACAAATCATAAGCCAAATCATGAATGGAATTAAAGCAGACGACAAGTGGGAGTCATTCACAACAGCCATGGATTTATACATGGATATGCATGTACCCGACCTCAACACACTCATGGGCCAAATCTTCACTCATGAAGCAAAGATTAGCAAAGGTGGTGAGTCCCCAAGAGGTAATACAACTTGTGCCTTATATTCTGATAAAGCTAAGGTCAAGGACAAGTCAAAGAATAGGAAGAATGAAGATGAAGGAAGCTCTTTCCAAGCAAACTTTGCAGGTAGAGGAAGAGCTAGAGGAAGAGGCAGAGGTGGAAAGCAAGGCAGGGGGAGATTCCAATCATCTCAACCTTTCAACATATGTGGCTTATCTAACCATACTACTGAAGAATGTTTCAGGAACCCGAGGAACTCAAGAGGAAGAGGATTCAATAGAGGTGGCTATGGATCAAATAGAGGTAGATACAATGGAGGCTACAACAATAACAACTACTACAACAACAATTACAACAACAACAACAACTATCAAAGTGGCCATAGAGGAAGAAGAGACTACAATAACTATGTAGAGGACCAAAGTCAAGAAGATTCATTATTGATTATGAATCTATCAGGGAAGAAGGGTAAGGATGATGATCACATATTTTACATTGATTCGGGATGCTCGAACCATGTAGCAGGAAATGTGGCTTTACTTTCTGATTTGGAAGATCCTCATAACAAGCATGAAGTGCAGACAGGAGATGACACAAAGCACTCAGTGGAGAAGATAGGTAATGTGAAGACATCAGATGGGAATATGAACCTCTTAAGCAAACTCTTGTATGTCCCTACAATTACCAAAAATTTAATAAGTGTTGGACAGATTGTTGAAAAAGGATTGCAGGTTAGATTCAACCGATTTGGAGCATATGTTGAAGACCCAAGGCAAGGCTTTCGAAGGATTGCCAAAGGAGAAAAGACAAGAAGGCTTTTCACTTTTGAAGTGGAAGATACAAAGAACATAGCTTTGTTTAGCTATGGATCTCAAACTCTAAAAGAGTTGGAGATATGGCACAAAAGGCTTGCTCACATTGGTGAGAGGACACTCAAACAGATTTGCAGGGACCAGAGTGTACTTGGTTTGCCTAATATCACAAGGCAACACATGATCTATAAGTGTGAAGCTTGTCAACTCGGCAAGGCTCATAGACAACCTTTCAATAAGAAAGGATATATGTATCAAAATCCTTTGGATCTAGTGCACACGGATGTGTGGGGTCCAAGTAAGGAGCCATCTATATCAGGCTCAAGATATTATGTGTCTTTCATAGATGATTGTAGCAGGTGGACCATTCTGTTTTTCATGAAGCACAAGGATGAAGTGTTTAAATGCTTTAAGAAGTATATTGCTCTTGTTGAAAATCAAACAGGTAGGACTTTGAAAAGACTCAGATCAGATGGTGGAGGAGAATACTTCTCGTCTGAATTTGATGCCTTCTTGCATGAAAGAGGCATTAAAAGGGAAGTCACTACAAGGTATACACCCGAACTCAATGGTGTAGCAGAGAGGAGGAACAGAGCTATTGTCGAAGTTGCAAGGTCCATGCTCAACGAAAAGGGATTGCCAAACTACCTATGGGCAGAGGCTGTGTCAACAGCCACATATCTCATAAATAGACTTTCATCTAAGTCACTAGATGGAACCACTCCATATGAAGTGTGGAATGGAAGAAGACCTAGTCTAGAGCATTGCGAAATCTTTGGATGCTTAGCCTATGCTCACATTCCTTCTCAAGTAAGAGGGAAATTGGATCCCAAGGCAGAGAAGTGTGTATTCATTGGTTATGATCAAAACCAAAAAGGATATGGATTGTACAATCCAACCAATAAAGGATTTTCTGTGAGTAGAGATGTAATTTTTGATGAAAACAAATCATGGTTTGATGATGGCAGGAAAGTGAAGCTGCCTTATGACTTGGATGAAGATTTTCCATCACTTCAACCAAAGGAGCCAAAGCAGATTGAAGAAAGTGATTCGGAGATTTACCTAGAAGACTTGGAAAGACTAAAGCTATGGAAGAACAAAGGAAAAGCAAAGATGCAGGATGCTACATATGGACCCGAGAGCTCACATGAACCACTTAGAAGGTCTTCAAGGGAGAAGAAGAAACCAGAGAGGTTTGGTTATGATACTTCTTTGGTCACCAAGCACTCAATCTACGTTGCAAAGGATTCAACCAATGAAGAACCTACCACATTTGAAGAAGCACAAAGCAAGAAAGCTTGGAGAGATGCAATGGATGAAGAAATGGAAGCCTTGAAGGAGAATGACACTTGGGAGCTTGTACCTAACAAGCCATCTATGAAGATAATCGGATCTTGATGGATATACAAAATCAAGAGGAATCCAGAGGGAAGTATAAATAGACACAAAGCAAGGTTAGTTGCTAAAGGTTTTGCTCAAACCCACGGTATTGATTATGAGGAGATTTTCTCTCCTGTTGCAAAAATGCCTACAATTAGGGTTCTCATTAGTCTTGCTGCATCTAGAAATTGGAATCTCTATCAACTTGATGTAAAGAATGCTTTCTTGAATGGATGGATTTCTGAGGAAGTGTATATGGCACAACCTCCTGGATATGAGGATGCACATCATCCTAACTATGTATGCAAACTAAAGAAAGCTTTGTGTGGATTGAAGCAAGCTCCAAGAGCTTGGAATTTCAGATTGGTGACTTATTTGCAGGACCAAGGATTCAAAGCTAGCAAGGTGGATACCTCTTTGTTCATAAAGAGGAATGGATCTGAAGTGATCTATTTATGTGTGTATGTTGATATTATTATCACAGGCAATGATCTTGAAGGAATCAAACAGGTAAAGAGTCAAATGAAGGAGGATTTCAAATTAAGTGACCTCGGACCACTCACTTATTTTCTTGGATTGGAGTTGATCTACACAGATTCATGTATATACATCACACAAAGGAAGTATGTCCATGACATGCTCGTCAAGTTCAAGATGGAAAATACCAAGTGTGCAGGTACACCTATGGAGCAAAATCATAAGCTTAGTGATTATGAAGGAGAGCCAATTGAAGACATAACAAGCTATCAAAGCTTGGTTGGAAGTTTGAACTATGCAACACTCACAAGGGTGGATATATGCTATAGTGTTAGCATATTGAGTCAGTTTATGCATAAGCTGAGAAGACCACATATGGAAGCCGCCAAAAGAGTTCTCAAGTACCTAAAGGGGACCATGAATGAAGGTTTGTTCTATTCATATACTTCAGATATTGAGCTAAAGGTCTAATCAGATGTAGATTGGGCCGGATCTAAAGATGATAGAAGAAGCACATCAGGGTATATATCATTTGCACGTTCAAAAATCATTTCTTGGTCAACGAAGAAGCAACCAACCGTGGCATTATCTTTTGCCGAAGCCGAATATAGAGGTTTGGCTAATGCAACTCAAGAAATCATATGGTTAAAGTCTTTGTACACAGATCTTGGACTTCATTCTTCAACACCTCACATTTTTGGTGACAACACAAGCTCACTACATCTAGCAGCTAATCCGGTATACCATGCTAGAACCAAGCATATTGAAGTCCACTACCATTATGTAAGGGAGAAGCTAATGAGCAAGGATATTCAACTATCCTATGTCTCTACAGATATGCAATGTGCCGACATGTTGACTAAAGCTCTTGATGGTACAAAATTAAGTAGATTCAAGTTGATGATTGGCTTGCAGGAAATCAAGGACAATTGAAGACTTATTTGAAGGTCAAGCATGTTAGGCTTGAGGGGGAGCTGTTGGTGCATTTTACCCAAGCCTACATGCTTGATATATTTGATATCATCCTCATTTGTAAGTCACATGAGTAGTCATGTGAACACCTCTTGTAAAAGAGTTCATTTTTATCTCTTGTAATTGAAAAAAGAAAAAGGAAAAGGATGGCTTACCTCATGCATGATGTAAAAGCAATTTCGTGGCTCTAACTACCAAAACCCACGAGTTTTTGAGTTGAGGGAATATCTCCTAACTTTGGGGATCACTTTTAGGTGGAGCCATTCGAATTCGAATTCAAAACTCCCTCCAAGAATAGCTATAAAAGGAGCAAGAAGGAAGAGGCAATTAGCAAGCCTTGTACGTGACCACTTCATGTCATTTTGTAGAGATTGAAGAGCTTACTCCATAGCTCTATCATTCTACTCCCATTGTGCAAAGATTCATTGCCAATGTGGTTGTAATCATATGTGAATCTATACATTTATTATCATCTACTTCTCTGTTTTGTTCTCTGCTATACCCACTTAGAGCAGTACCTTCAGAAGGTCATATCACAAGTTATACTGAATTGTTTTCAGTGATTTAACGTGCGTAAGATAGCTCATACTATCTTCTTTCTACTTTTTTCAAGGTCATTGGATGAATAGTTGTGGAGATATCTGCATTTTACTTCTCACTGGTCTATCTCTGCAGAGCCCCGAGAATGGTGGGCATGTTCCAGAAATTGATAAATCTTGTTCTCAGTGCTCAGTCCATCATTTGAACTGTTTTAACTTGGATTGGGAAGCTTGCTAAGTCTATTTGCTATGCCCAAAAGGAATTTTTCTAATTCCTTCCAGGTTGAGAGCACTGTTCATTTTTTCCAGCAGGTGTATGTCCAAAAATAGCAAGTTTTGGGAGCTAGTCATTTCGCAACTAGTCTGTCTTGACTTAAACTTTTGGGATACATGTTCCAAAGTACTTGGCTGATATTTTGGTGGATTTAGGAAGCATAAAGGGTCTACTAATCAACTCTGAAGTCTCAATTTGATGGTGTGAAGCTGGTTGTAGCATCACCTACTCATCTTTGGATTGCATTCACCATCTCTCTTCACAGTGGTATCAGAGCATAGTCAAGCAACATGGGAGATGGATTTCCATCAACAATTGACAAATTGGATCGAAACAACTACCCGGCATGGTCTCTAAGGATGGAGGCTTACATTCAAGGGAGGAATCTATATGTATTCATATCCGGAGATGAAGCAATGCCAACCATGAGGAACAAAGGGCAACCATCACATGAAGACGTGGAAGGACTTTCGAATTGGTGTTCGAAGGATGCACTTTCAAGGTCCTATATTCTAAACTCAATCTCTGATTTTCTTTTACCTCATGTCAAGGGATGCAAGACATCAAGAGAGACCTGGAATGCACTTTCTTCTTTCTTCTCTTCCAACACTGGAGCAAGGAAGAACCAATTGTGAATGGAGTTCACAAAAATGAAGAAAAGCCCGAAGCAAAATGTGACTGATTATGTCACAAAGATGAAGGAGATTTCCGACCAACTTGGAAGCATTGGAGAGGTAATTGAAGAGGAGTAAATCATAAGACAAATCATGAATGGAATCAAAGCAGACGACAAGTGGGAGTCATTCACAACAGCCATGGATTTATACATGGATATGCATGTACCCGACTTCAACACACTCATGGGCCAACCCTTCACTCATGAAGCAAAGATTAGAAAAGGTGGTGAGTCCTTGTAGCTCAGTGATGAGTAGCACCTCCTTTAATGTCAATCCGGGAAGACATGAGGATGGTATGAAGACCTCAAGCAAGTGAAGGCACAAGTGCGTGAGTGAGAAGCACACTAACATGCACACACATACACACACACGCGCACACACGGCAAGGCAAAGAGTGAGAAGCAATGGAGTTCTTAGATTACTTTCCAAAAGCTCATACAAGTTCAATTCAGTTACAAGCTAACCTCAAAAATGAGCTCTCTAGCTCTATTTATAGTTTTTGACTAGGTTTTGGCCCTGTCCAGACCTAGTGTCCGGCCTAGTTAAAAATTAGGTTCCAGGGCCAATTTGAGGGCTTAAACGGAGTCTAAAAAATAAGAAAATTGATATGTAGGCCCTTCTAAGGCTCCTCAAGCTCAAGGACTCCTTGGCTTGCACAAAATGGAGCTACAAAAATATGAAATGGTATTTACAATGATTGTTAGTGATAAGAATCACTGTTATAAAGATGTTGATTTGGAAAAATTTGAAGGGCCTATCTGCCAGATTTGTGTTGACTGCTTTGTCTACTTAATCCTTCACCTCGCTCTGACTCTCTCCGCTGGCTTCCTTGTCTAGTCAGTCCTTGGGTGCCCATACTGCTCTCAACAGTCCTCAAGAGGTAATCAAACTTCTGCCTTATATTCTGATAAAGCTAAGGTCAAGGACAAGTCAAAGAATAGGAAGAATGAAGATGAAGGAAGCTCTTTCCAAGCAAACTTTGCAGGTAGAGGAAGAGCTAGAGGAAGAGGCAGAGGTGGAAAGCAAGGCAGGGGGAGATTCCAATCATCTCAACCTTGCAACATATGTGGCTTATCTAACCATACTACTGAAGAATGTTTCAGGAACTCGAGGAACTCAAGAGGAAGAGGATTCAATAGAGGTGGCTATGGATCAAATAGAGGTAGATACAATGGAGGCTACAACAACAACAACTACTACAACAACAATTACAACAACAACAACAACTATCAAAGTGGCCATAGAGGAAGAAGAGACTACAATAACTATGCAGAGGACCAAAGTCAAGAAGATTTATTATTGATTATGAATCTATGAGGGAAGAAGGGTAAGGATGATGATCACATATTTTACATTGATTCGGGATGCTCGAACCATGTGGCAAGAAATGTGGCTTTACTTTTTGATTTGGAAGATCCTCATAACAAGCATGAAGTGCAGACAGGAGATGACACAAAGCACTCAGTGGAGAAGATAGGTAATGTGAAGACATCTGTTGGAACTGAAGGACTCACTAGGCAAGGAAGCTTAAGAAGGGAGTCAGAGAGAAGAGAAGGCACAAGCAGACAAGGGAGTCAACGACGATCTGGCAAGTAGGCCAATAATTTTCTTCATGAAGAAGCAAGTACGAGCATTCACGCAGATCTAGCACTAAGGCAACCTTTAATTTTTCAAAACCCTTACACCAATTAAAAGTGATTCTTATCACTAACAACCCCTGTAAATACCATGTTCACCTTTTTGTGGCTCCATTTTGTGCAAGCCGAGGAGTCCTCGAGCTTGAGGAGCCTTAGAAGTAGTTGCTTACCAATTTTCGTATTTTTTAGATCTCATTTGAGCCCTCAAATAAGCCCTGGAACCTAATTTTTAACTAGGCCGGACACTAGGTCTGGACAGGGCCAAAGCTAGTCAAAAACTATAAAAGGAGCTAGAGAGCTCATTCTTAGAGGTAGATTGTAATTGAAATGAACTTGTAAGAGCTTTTTGAAAGTAATCTAAGAACTCCATTGCTTCTCACTCTTTGTCTTGCCGTGTGTGCACGTGTGTGTATGTGTGTGCATGTTTGTGTGCTTCTCACTCACGCACTTGTGCCTCCACTTGCTCGAGGTCTTCATACCATCCTCACGTCTTCCCGGATTGACATTAAAGGAGGTGCTACTCATCACTGAGCTACACCAAATTTTGGCGCCGTTGTCGGGGATCGAGCTTTGAGGACGAGCGTGTGATGGTAAGACGTAGAGTTGACGTGTTGGAGTTGTAGGTATTTTCTTCACTTTCATCTATTTTCTTGTTTTTTCTTCACCATCATCATCATCACCATCTCCATCTCCATTATCACGAAAATTTTCAGTTTTGATCATATCACCATCTCCACCTCATTTCCTTCATTCTACTTGTGAGAGAGAGCGAGAGAGCGATATTGCTTGCACTGTTTTTGCATGTTTCTTGAGCATTTTGCAGGTTCTTGCTGAATCATCATCCCCAGCACTCTGTGCAGGTACGAAACTCATCGAAACTGTCTCACAGTCGCCAGCCTCTGTCGATCACGATCGACAGAAAATTCGATCATTTGGTAAAACAAAGTTCACCACAAGCACAAGCATGATGAGCACATTCTAAATCACTAAAAACAGTTGAAAAATTCTGTGTTTTTCTGTCAATCGCAACCGACACCGTCAATCACGATCGACAGCCACGATCGACAACATCTGTCAATCGCGACCGACAGACCTTGTCAATTGCGATCTCTGTCAGTCGCGATTGACACCGTCGATCGCGACCGACTGAAATTCAACGATTGATTGACTTTTACGCATAGCCACGTGTCCATCGCGACGGACACATCCCCGATTGACTGAAATCACGGCGAAAAACCCGGAAAAAGTATCGATCGCGATTGACACCATCAATCGCGATTGACACCATCAATCGCGATTGACAGAACTCACGACCGACTCTATCGATCGCGATTGACACTGTCAATCGCGACTGACGTGTCGATCGCGACCGACAGGCCCCGACGGACACCTCTGTCAATCGCGATTGACAGACCTGTCGATCGTGATTAACAGGCTTTTCGGCCAAAAAATTAGGGTTTTTTATTCTAAGCTTTGGGGATAGTTTTTGGGCACATTGGTCTAGCAATTAGTGAGTTGTGAGGTCCCTACACATGTGCTTTTGAGAAAAATCTTGTGATCTGTTAGCCTGTTTGAACCCTGTTTTAGCACCAGAACCCTGAACTGACATAACTCTCTCATACGAAATCTGTTTGTTGTGATTCTTGTTTTGTTGGAAAGCTCGTGGGGAGTATTATTAAATAGGGTATTTTGAAGTTGACCATACCCAGGGGGAACAAAATTTAGGGATCTCTAGAATTGTTTTCCAAAAAATCACAGTGCAAATTGGTCTTGAGCTAACTTTGGAACTCTTACAGATCTATTGAGAGCATCGAAGGGCATTCTAAGCAAGAGTAAGTGCAAGCTTGGGAACACGCTTCCTGGGCACTCAAGGGCAACCAAGAAGGAAACAAAAGGTTGGAAATTCTCAACTCCCTTTGTCAATTCCTAGCTTAGGCTAAGAACGACTAGTGATAGGAGTAAGCCAGGGCGGCGATAGGCATCTATCAAGTTGAAGACTACCTAAATACTCAAAGTTCAAGATAACTACATAATCTTTGTACGATTGAGAATCCTAAAGAAAAAGAATTTAACATGGAACGATCAACTTAAAGTACGAAAAATACTCAAGTATTCCTGACGACGCAATATTAGACAAGATCATAAACATGATAACACACTAAAAATGAATCAAGTGACTGACACCAATTGATCGGCAACGAGGTTGTACTCTGGGCAAAAATCGGGCTACTTAACTAGGCATATGAACCTTAGATCAGGATGGCATTTAGTAAGGGATAGACAAAGCCTTAGGTCTTCAGAAGCTAGCGTCAATCATACTGCGAGGTCTTGGGCCCAGAAGTTGAGTCACCACTCGCATTACCCTAGCTCTGAGACTAGTGAATCAGAGATGTCTCAAGGCATGGACAGACCTACGGGAAGTTCATGAGTGCCATACTTGCACAGGGTAGAAGGCTCGTACAAGACACAGCTGGAATACCTTAGGACCAACCGATTAGGTGCTAGCATCTATGAGGACGGTCTAGGAAGATCCGTGGTCCAGATTAAAAACCCTGACCAATCCATTGGACTAGAGCACCCCGCTGTCAAGTTTGAAAACGGAGCATACTTGGACAAAGAAGGAACCATATACGTAGTCACCAGTCACCCAGATAGGACGGACGAATTTGGAAATGTGATCCCAGAAGCAGACTTAGGTGACCTGGAGCAAGGAAACATGCGTGCAGAACCTAGAACCCCTCGAGGTAAATCGGTTCTCACTAGGATTATCACACCAGAGTGGATTCCCCAGGATAATAAGAGCATAGATTTGCTCCTCAATCGAGAGACTGACAAAGCCTTTTGGAGGTATAAACCTGATCGGCCAATTGATATAGGAACAATCATGATCTATGAGTTTAAGGATCCCGATAGCCCAGGCAGAGTGACCTACTTAGATCACGCTTTAGAGCGGATCTTTGTGGTGACAGAAAATGATAGGCATGCTTACACTTGGAAAGGTGAAATTATTTTCCCCCAACCAAGATCAAATGTGTCCTATGGTCACCCTGGAGCTGGAACATCCCAAGCTCATGGAATTCAAAGAGACAGAAGTAGAGATAAACCAGAAGTAAGCTTTGCCAACCCAGGGGGCAGAGAAAGAACGAGGACGGAAACAAATAGAGTAGAGCCTGAGGTACTTAGAGCTCATAGGAATCAAAGAAATGCGGATGAGTTCCCTCTACCACGACCTAGAGAGCACACAAGGACTTTGAGACCAACTCAGCTAGTTAAGTCCATGAAGAACTACTTCGATGGCACGGGAGATCCATACGATCATGTGGCTGAGTTTAGGCAAGTCTTGAGAGCTGAACAAGTGGAGGATTTATTCACGCAGTATTAGCCTTTGGTCTAACCCTTAGGAACACAGCCCTTACGTGGTTTCAACCATTGAATGAGAGACAGTTCAGGAGCATAGACCAACTCCTAGAGGCTTTCATTATTGAATTCTCTAAGAGTGGCATAAGGCATAATACCTCCTCATTGATTCACAGCTTCAAGCAAACCCCTCAAGAGACCGTGAGACTTGCAGGGAGAAGATTTAGGCAATACTTAGAGAGATGCCCTGTCCCTGAATTACCCACACCAGCCAAACAAGTGGCCTTGTTCTTAGATGGATTGTTGAGCACCAAGCTCAGGTTATATGTGTATCTGAAGGACCCCAGAACGATAGAAGAGTGCGTGCGCATGTGCATAGACATTGAGGACAATCTAGGTGAGGAATTAGAACTATCAAAAATCTATAAGGATTCTGATAGCTCTAGTAGCCTCACATCTGGTCAATCCACATCCATTGAGGAACTTGCAGAGAAAGTGGCTCAGAAATCAGGTGTCTCTAGCAAACAAATCCCAAGGTTTGTCCCTATGAAAAGATGCTATACTTGTGGGGGTGACCATATGGCGAACTTGTGTCCCATCATGGCTCAACCCCAAGTGAATCCTAGTAGCCAGTACTGCACCATAGAACGAAGGTACACCAATCACACCGCGCAAGATTGCCCATACAACAAGCAGGCGGTTAGGCAACCCTACCCTTAGCAGGGAAGATACCAGAATCAGTACCCACCACAACAGTATGCTAGGCCTCAACAAACCTACCAACCACAATACCAAAACCAACAAAGGCCTCAGCCTGTGTTAGCCCAACAACCTCCAGCTCCATCCAACGTGATCCCAGTAAAATATGCAGCTACAGAAGAGAACCTGAATAGAGCTATAGTCCCTGTAACACCATTGCTTTCTGAAAGTGACCCGAGTGACCATAGCTTTGATTCTACACATATCGATAGTCCCCAGGCCTACTACATGCAGTCTCCAGAACATGGTAAGTCCTACTATAGTGAAGAGCCAAATGAACCTAGTTGGGAGTCAGATTACACAAACGTCATGTACGCAAACCCCAATCCTAGACCTCCACCTAGGCAGGTAAGACCCCCATTCCCTAGAGGACCATGCTACAGATGTCAGGGAGATCACCTCATTCGTGATTGTCCCTTGCCTCCACCTACACAACCCCAGTCGGTGACGATCCAGGGCTATTGCCAGGAGTATGGAAAGGAGCATCTCTTACGAGATTGCCCAAAGAACCCCATTAATATGCCAAAAATCACTCCTATCAACGTTATTGGGTTAGTTGTAGACTCCATAGGGAGTGTGACTTCCACTGCACCAGTACAAGTAATCACTAGAGCCCAAGCCTTGCAACAGAACCAAAGCGTAGGCCAGGAAAAGAGCCCAGATGTTAGTGAAACGGAGAGCATGACAAAGAAGAGGACTAGAGCTTGGAGAGATAGTCGTGAAAGAATGAAAAGACAATGGGCAAAAAAGATGAGTGAACTCGAGGAAAGCCTGAGAGAAACAAAGGCCAGGATAACTGAACTCACAACTCAAACTTCCTCTCACACTACCCCACCACTACCATTCTCGTCTCCATCCGACCCGCCACCTTCCAACCCACCTCACACAATTCCACCACCCCCTAGAGTAGGATCGGTCCTAGCAGATCCCACTCCCGAGGACCTAAACATGATGCTTAAAACATATCAGGCCAGAATCCAAGAAGGGCCAAACGTAACTGATCATGAAAAGTGTTACCCAAGAGCAGAACTAGAGCTAGAACGAACCAAAATTTATGCTAAGATGGTGGAATTGGCTCAGACCATGTTTGAAGCCAGTCGCCTCTTTAACATCTCTAGTTCAACCAAGTCACAGCTACACTTTGATGGATTGCTAGAAAGAATAGAGAAGCTGATTGCACAATCAGAAAAGAGAACCCGCCTCTCAACATAAGGACAGGGCAAGTGAAAGAGTAAGCATTCCTGCCCAAGAAGCCTATGTGCCAGAAGCCTATGTGTCTAACTCTACGGAGCCAGACACATCATCTTCTATGAATCGGTTCACGCCAGAATTCCTACGCGAGATTCAAGAAGACAAATGGGCTAAAGAGAGTGAAGTCCCACCTCCTATTGAACTTGTGGATGATGCACACGACCAATTCCCACAAGACATCCCATCCATTTATGAGGAGCAGGAGAGCACCCAATCTCAAGAAAGACTAGACTTTGAGTCTAATTCTTTGCAAGAATTACCCCACTTCACAGGCCCATGGGAAGCTAAGTCTACTTGTATGAGAGCACCTACAGTCATGGTAAGAAACGAAGATTCAGTCATACCTAGGAACATAGAGGTAGTGAAGAACACCAAAGTGCAGTGCAATCTCACTTTGGAAGAGCTGCTTAAGGTTAGACCAGAAGTGTGGAAACATGTAGCCAAACAAGTACCAGAGATATCAAAACCTCGTTCCCAGGAAGGATCACATAGGACAGTGCCAGAGATACCCTTGGATAAGATAGGAGATATGTGTGAAGGTGAAGAAGGGAACACCTATCTTCCCATTACCTACCAGGAGTACACCACCAAGGCCATTTTGGACTCAGGTGCAGGAGTTGCAATTGCCACCACTTCCCTATGGAAGCGTTGGGGCAAGCCAGCACTCAGGCCAACGAGAATGAAATTGCAGATGGCCGATGGTCATATTGAGAGACCCTTAGGATTGCTCGAAGGAATAACTCTCACCACCTGTGGTGTCGAGTTTGAGCATACATTTGCTATATGTGACTTCAGCAAAAATCATGCCTATGAAATGATTTTGGGAAGACCTTTTATGCGACAGTTGCAAGTGGTACAGGATTGGGGAACCAATTCGTTGTACCTGCAGCACTTAGGTGTTACGACCAAAGTGAATCTCAAAGATTACTCTCCTAGAGATGTCCCTCCTATCCAATGGAACCCCATCCATAGAGCCAAAGACGATACCGAATCGGTGCATTCCATAGGATCAGGATCCTCATGGATGCATGAAGACACTCACTTATGGATGTGCAAAGTAGCAGTAGAGGAAGAGAAGAGAGAAGAAGCCAGAGAAATAGGTGCAAACGAAACACATAGACCCATTCAAGACCCAGCCTATGCACCTGTAGCCCAAGAAAAATGGAAAGCTGCGTGTATGCATTAACTTAAAGAAGGTCAACGCCGCCACAATTCGAGATAACTATCCGCTTCCTATCACAGAACATCTCTTAGAAAGAGTAGCAGGCAAGGAAGTGTACAGCTTCCTTGATGGATTTTCGGGCTACAATCAAGTAGCCATTGCTCCAGAGGATCAACATAAGACAACATTTGCCACTGAATGGGGCATATTTGCCTTTAGAGTAATGCCATTTGGGCTTACCAATGCACCAGCTACCTTCCAGAGGCTGATGTGCCATGTATTTAAAGAGTTCCTGAGGAAGAACTTAGAAGTCTATGTTGATGATCTTTGTGCCCATTCCAACATTAGGCAAACCCATATTCCTGAACTCAAACAAATCTTTGACAAATGTAGAGAATATCAAGTCTGCTTGAACCCAGAAAAGTGTGTTTTCATGGTCAGGCAAGGCAAGATTCTAGGGCACATAGTGTCAAAGAATGGCATATCCACTGATGAAGAGAAAGTGAGAGCCATCACAGAACTACCTAGGCCAAAGAATGTCAAGGAAGTACAAGCTTTCATGCGGCATTGTGGTTACTACCACCGGTTCATTCACATGTATGCCGTCATTGCAAAGCCCATGTACGGACTTCTAACTAACTTTGAGTGGACTGATGAATGTGAGAACTCCTTTCAGGAGCTTAAACGAAGATTATGTTCAGCACCAATCTTGACCACACCAGATTGGAACAAGCCATTTCATGTTCATGTGGATGCATCCAATTATGCTATTGGGTGTGTACTCGCGCAACCTACTAGTGAAGGTAATATGGATCTTCCAATTGCCTATGCTAGTAGACAATTGAATGCAGCTGAACGAAATTATACCACTACAGAGAGAGAAGGATTAGGCATGGTATATGCGGTTAAAAAGTTTAGACATTACTTGCTTGCAAATAAGTTTAAATTTTTTACTGATCATCAGGCATTGCTATACCTCGTAAACAAGCCATGCAATACAGGAAGATTAGTAAGATGGTTTCTCTTGCTAATGGAATATGATTTTGAGGTTGTGGTAAGGAAAGGGAAGACTCATTTGAGGGCAGATCACCTTTCTAGGCTCACATCGGGAGAAGCCCCACAAGGAGTATCAGATGATCTTCCTAATGCTTACTTGTTTAATTTGGAAGTAATACCTCAGTGGGCTAAGCCATTAGTGCCAGTATTGACATACGGACCTAACCATCCAGTAATAAACACGCAGGATAGAGAGGTAGTAAAAGCCCAAAAGTATCACATCATGGCAGGAAGTATGTACAAGCACACAGATCAAGGAATCTTGGCTTGTTGTGTAGAAGAGGACGAGTACACTAAATGGTTGCATTTAGCACATGTAGGTGCATTAGAGCAACACTAATCAAAGCAACGAACCTTACAGACCCTAAGGAGACTAGGAGTACATTGGCCAACTATGGAAGCTGATGTCCAAAAGTTGTGCAAGGAATGCCCAATCTGCTGCACTAAACCACCTGTGGAACATGCCACTCTTTATCAAGTGTCCATAGTGCCAGATTGGAGTGAACCACTAGTATCCTTCCTGAGGACGAAAACGTTCCCTCCAAACATGACTCTGGCTAGGAAAAGGAGTCTAGAACAAGAAGCGCAGGATTACTCACTTATTGGTGATAATCTATACAAACGTGGTAAAGACGGTTACCTGAGACTATGTGTCCATGAGAGTGAGTATCTCAAGATCTTGGATACTGCTCACCAAGGTGTAGCAGGAGGACACTTTGGACCAGATCAGGTGATCAAGGCAATACTATTTGCGGGCTTCTGGTGGCCGACCCTTCACATGGATGCACATACCTATGTGAAACGCTGTGATGTCTGTCAGAGAACTCAATATCCTATACGTAAAGATGAGATGCCACTAAAACCTATGATGGGTGGACGTGCATTCTCTAAGTGGGGAATAGACTTCGTAGGTCCTATTAATCCCCCAGCTAAGGGTTCCCATGTAGAATATATCATTGTTGCGACAGACTATCTAACAAAGTGGGTAGAGGTAAAAGCCACGACGAAGAACGATGCTCAAACAACTGCTAAATTCTTGTTTGAGAATGTATTCACAAGATACGGGCTACCTATAGAACTAGTAAGTGATAGAGGCACTCACTTCTTGAATGAAGTGATTGAAAATCTACTCCAAGAATTCTTGGTAGTTCATAAGAAGTCTGCCCCCTATCACCCTCAAGCAAATGGCCAGGCCGAGAGCACCAACAAGATCTTATGCAATGTACTGACGAAATTAGTAAACAATAAACGCTCTGATTGGGACAAACAGCTACACCATGCTGTTTGGGCATACCGAGTCGCATACAAAACGGTACTCCAAGCCACCCCCTTTCAGATGGTATTTGGTCAAAATGCAGTGCTACCATTGGACTTCTTGATACCTACATTGAAGGTAGCACAAGAGCACGAATGGACGGGTCATGAACTCTCCTCTAGACTTTTTGACCTTGAACGATTAGGAGAAACAAGACTAAGGGCAGCTGCAGGGATATATGCAGCTAAGAAACGACAGAAGGCATATTTTGATGCCCACGTTAAGGATAAAGGTTTGAAGGCAGGTGACCTAGTACTAGTATACACTTTGAAACAACATGCGAGAAAATTAGAGAAGCGTGGCTATGGACCTATGATCATAAATAGGATCTCCACAAGTGGAGCAGTGCAACTAGCCACATTGGAAGGTGACATTCTCCCAAGCTATATAAGCGGATGCAGAGTCAAGTTATATCAGGAACCTCTCACAGAGGAAATGCTAAGTCGACTCAATATCGCCAAGAAACGCAAGGAAGAAGAAAAGCGG
Source organism: Ceratopteris richardii (assembly GCA_020310875.1). Classification (NCBI taxonomy): domain Eukaryota; kingdom Viridiplantae; phylum Streptophyta; class Polypodiopsida; order Polypodiales; family Pteridaceae; genus Ceratopteris; species Ceratopteris richardii. The sequence continues at coordinate 26,184,272 of CM035413.1, forward strand.
ATTCGAGAAGAAGCTCAAGCAGAAGCTTTAGAACGCATCAGAAGGATGAAGTTGCGAAGACAAGGTAGAGATCAGCCTAGAACAAATGACTATGCAGATCAAGGATATCATATGGCAATGTGTGAAGTTGCAGGAACAAGTTCCCATAGAATAATTGATCGACGACCTTTTGTGACCATAGAGGTAGGAGAAGGAACTAGTGCACAGTCCGTGCGAGCATTGATTGACTCAGGTGCAGCCACTAGTGCGGTGAGACTCTCTTACTGTCAAGAATTGAAATTAAAGGTCAATCCTATAGAAGCTTATCTCATAGGATTGGGAGGCGTGGAAACCCCTTGCATGGGTGAGGTGGAGCTTCCCCTCTACATTCAGGACATGTTAATGACAGTTAAGGTACTAGTGTGCCAAGACGAAGACCTCACGGAGCCTCTTGTCTTGGGTCAGGACTGGATCTATGATCATGCAGTCAACCTAAACCTAAGAAGTGGACTTCTTCAGGTATGGGTCAATCATAGTCGAATTACAGTAGAGTTAGATGATGGAGCACTCAAGGAACTAGGAAAGGCACACACTCCTGGTCCTTCCAGGAGTACACATGAAGATGACCATGCTGTTCTTGTCCAAAACTATGTGTTGCAGAGGAATGATGTTTGCAAAAAAGGGATGCAACGGAACTCCCTTCTTTTCCAAAGGCCAGAGGGAGGCAGCAACCAAAGGTGGATCAAAGGCAGAAGAAGCAGAGTACTACCTATGTTGGAGATCAAAAGTACCTGCGCAGCAAAATGTCTCAGCTAGTGAAACAAGTGTGGGTGCGGAAAGGCGAACACCCGGTTGCACTCAAGCCAACCACACGAGCAAGGCCTCTTATTAGTAACCAACAACACGAAACTAATAAGAAGTCTTTCAGAAGTTCTTCTGCTAACGTGAAGTCTATTTGGGTGCCCAAGAAGTCAATGAAGGCTAGCCCACAATCAAGACAAATTTGGGTGCCTAAGGCTTGTTTGCGGGCTCAAATAGCTACACCAAGACCACACCCTATACAGCATGATCCATTCACTCGCACAGCCGGCATCCACTCGTTTTCAACACTCAGGAACACACCAAGGCCCATGAGCACGAACAGAATCACTTGTAAATGGATCCCTAAAAGGCCTCATTTTCAAGCCGACACACCTATAAAGCTCTCGAGAGTCTCTACGAAACCAAGAGCAAAACCCATCCATTGCATTTGGCAGCCTAAGACTTGTAACAAACCCCCGGACCCCATTTGTAAATCCATGACAACCTACTAACCACATCACTATCACACTACATCATTCCACTTAGCTCTTAGGTCTACCGAACTCCTAACCACACACACTCGCACCGAGCACTTACTAACCCATTAATCTCTCCCGACCCTCATGTTAATGTTGTAATGGGAACAACAACGGCTCTCTCTTGTCCTGTACAATGTTAACACATGTTTCTATATTCTCACAAAGACAGGAAGCAAGAAGTAGCATGGCAGATACGGTAGGAACTAGCTCCCAGGCAGGCACCAGCCCCCAAGTTGTGGACATTGAAAGCCTTCCGGTTGAGGAGGAATTAAAGGAACGACCAACGGCATTGAGGGAATTACATGCCATATCGGTTCAGAACCCTCCACAGGGGCACACAATGCCAGTCAGCAAAAACTCTCATTGGTTCAGTGATGTGGCAGGACCCCTATGTGAAGGCACTTATATGTGGGAGGCAGAGATAGAATTCAATGGGCGCTGGGGCAGGTATCACTTTTTTACCAGGGAATTTGAAAGATTGCAGAATAATGAAGGATTGAAACCCATATGGAAGAAGGCACGACTCTACGAGTATTTCAAATTCCAATTGCCAAAGCCGGATTTTCTAAGGTGCTCGTATATGATTAGCATCCTTACTCCGAGCAAAGATAAAAAGGGATATAGCTCCTTTGTCCTCCCGTCTCTCACAAGGGGCAATGAGCTCAAGCGCTTCAGATTAACTATCAACTTGGTAACGAAAGCTTTGGACATGAAAGGTATGCACATTCCTACGGAGAAAGAGACTATGGTTCCAGACAATATGAAGAACAGAAATTTGACGAAATTAAAGGACATGGTCGCGATGACACCTACGATCGCCATTCATTTACGCATGGTCATGCAACATTTCGCATTCCCTGCGCAGGAAAGGTTCACAATGCCTCCCAAAAAGATCTGGTTTAGCCTCTACTTAGCAGATGCCTTTGATTTGACAATTAATATGCCCCACTGGATTATCGACCAAATCCATTTGGCTCATCAAAGGTGGTATAAGAAACACAAATCTGTACTGTATGGATGCTGTGCGCTTACCAGAATTGTGTATAGATGTCTCGCATATGATGTACCAGTGCAAAGGGCTCTCATTTGGACCAGAGCACAGGAGTTTCAATGCAGACTGTCAGCCGCAGGGCCTCCCTCAAAGAAGATGAGAGGCGCCGTCCAGATGCCTTGTGCACAAGCCCGCGGTGCAACCCTAACACCTGAAACAACTCCAAGGCTTCCCAGACGAGTGCAACCATTTACTATGAGGTTAGCCAGGCACAACACAAGTAGCCCTAACCTTGTGTTTCCACCAGTACCTACTGATCTGGAATTTCCTCACGGATTCACTTTGGAAGATCTAACGGATGAAGAAGTTGCCAGAATCATTGAAGCTGTTAATGCGGAAGTCGAAGCAGAGCAGGGTAGTGGACAACAAATGGCTACAGAACAACCCTAGCCAAGACAACCAGAAGTGGTGGAAGTGGAGGATGAAGAAGAAGAAGGCCAAGAGGATGAACAGGAAGGATTTTCTGATGAGGAGGCGCATGACTATGAGCAAGAAGTCATACAGGAGCTAGAGGGTGCCCCAGCATATACAAAGGAGTTGAAAAAGCTCTACGATACCATCAACAGGGTCCAACAGCAACATAAGTTATCCCTTGCAGCACGAAAGGCTATCATGCACCAAATCCTTGAGGAGGAAGGAGTCGACGAACAATATCGTGCCACACTGGATATGATCTCTGATGCTTTAGGAGTACCTGAGATAGTGCATACTGCCTTGGCACAATCATGCAGAACGGAAAGAAGATACGGAAGACGTCCCCCACGAGCAGGGAAACAGATGAATGTCTTAGTATCCAAAACACAAGGGACAGCCACGAGCACGGGCACAGCACACACTGTGCACGATACTGAAGAGACCCATGTGTCCAGTGCACCCCCATCACCCCCCTTGCCACCCCCGCCTCCCACTCCACCACATTCACCTCCCATTACCAATGTAACAACCACCATCACCGCCTCCGAGTCCACTGCCATGACTGGAGCACAAACCGCCAATCAACCCACACACCCTCTCAACACCTCCACTAACACTGTAATTCTAACGACAGCTACTGACATCCCCATTCCCCCTCTCACACTTCCGGGCAGTTCATATTCACAACTGCACACACCACTGTACACATTCACCACAATCACTGCACCCACAATTCCACTATTCACAATCACCCCCACTACTGCGTCCACCATGGATTTGATGGACATATCACCCTCCACTACACCTCTCCCTCCCCCCATACGGCCACAATCTCCCATTCCCCCACCACCCACTTCACCATTTTCCAGCACTGCATTCACACTTCCCTTCCCCTTTCCCTTTCCTTCTGCACTTAACACCCTTCCTGCATCCACCCCCATTAATAATGTATTTAATAACATGTATCATTGCATGTCTCAGTTACAACAACACTATCAGCACCTCGATGCTCAGCATACAAGTTTGTTCAGGAGTCATGAAGCATTACAAGGAAGTTTCATTGACTTAGAGAAAGAGAAGAAACAATTACAACTGCAGTTTAGTGCATTGCAAGAACAACATAAGCAATTAGTGGCAAATCCACCGCAGCCAGATGCAGAAGAAAGACAACAAATGGATGATATGCTACACTCCCAAATCACAGAGAACCTCAAGCTCCGCCGCAACATGGCTCTATTACGGAAGCATATGTCTGCAGCCCTCGAAGAAAATAGACGGCTTCAGACACAAAACGAAGAGAACTTGGAAGTAGCCATGGAAGGTTCCCCACAAGAAATTGACCCGGAGAAGTTTAAGGCCATTCCCTCGGACAATATGCAAATCATATTGGAAACCCATGCTGATCTCCTCGAAGCCCATGCAGCCTTAGAAAAGGAAAGAGACGAACTACTAAGGCAATTGGCAGCTCAACCAGAACCACCCAAAGAAGTCCCAACCACAGCTGACACAACTGACGAAGTAGCAGCGCTCAAAGCACAACTCGAAGAATTACAAAAGAAAGTGCTTGAGTATGAATGCCAACCGTCCCCCTTGGTAGAACCCAAACATGAAGACCTAGTACCAATCGAAGTAGAGGAAACTTTTGAGGACCCGTACGTTCCGATGCCAGCACCTGGAGGCAAGCAGACAACAGAAGGCATGGACACCATTGAGATAGAGGCCCTTGAATGGATGCAGAGATTAGAGAAAGTGGCCACAACCCATGATGACAGGGTAGCAGTTCAAATAGCATCCATGTCACGATTGGAAGAGGTAATCATAAAATCCGAGTACTTTAGAAACCTCTCACATCACAGGTGGATCGGCACCTCCGACGACTTGTATGTTCCTTTTTGTGTCTTAATGGCGGATTATAATGCTGAAATCAAGCACCACACCTCACGGGAACCAACCTCTGCCACACAGTTTGCACCAGACGACATCCCAGAAAGTGCCAAGCAGGGAAATATTCGCCAACCAACTTGGAGAATTCGGCTGCTTGAAACCTACCCGGAAATGAATCGCACATGGAATAACATGCCCCTGTATATCAAGTACAATCCGTGCTACTGTCCTGTTTTCCGAAGAAGGTCGTGGCCGGAATACACAAAGATGGTGCTGACAACCAAAGGATGTGAGAAATGGCTCAACTATGTCTACTTAGCACCACCTAAAGGTCAACCTACCATAGGGTATATGATATCGACAATTCGGCATTGGGGTGTCAGGTTCAAAAACGTACCAGATGTCATGACACAGATGTGCCTTAAAATTTTTGAACTCATGATAGTCACCTTCCGGACCTTCAAGAATGTTAAGGAACCTCACCTCTCTACGCTCGGATTCAATGAAGGCAATCAGGATCTTGTTTATGAAATGAGCACAACGCCCTCTATTAATGTTGTTTATGCATGGCATGCCCGCATCAAATACCTACCGGCCTGCTTCAAACAGACATTTGAAGAGATGTTTGTCACAGGGTTCTGGGAATATCACTCAGAGATCTTCATTCCCAGGCCCTCACATTTATTACAATTGTTTGCAGTGGAACAAGCTCTCCATTCAGAAAAGTTACGTATGCCACATCCATAGGTTCCCGGGCCGGTAGATTGGGATGCTCTACTCACAAACTTGGCCAAAGGATTGAGGATTGCCGAACATCACTTAGCACAAGATGTTGTTGAGTACTACATCCAAAAACCCACACAACAAGGGTCTGTCAGGGACGACAGACGCGAGAGAGGGGGGGTGTTGGAACTGAAGGACTCACTAGGCAAGGAAGCTTAAGAAGGGAGTCAGAGAGAAGAGAAGGCACAAGCAGACAAGGGAGTCAACGACGATCTGGCAAGTAGGCCAATAATTTTCTTCATGAAGAAGCAAGTACGAGCATTCACCCAGATCTAGCACTAAGGCAACCTTTAATTTTTCAAAACCCTTACACCAATTAAAAGTGATTCTCATCACTAACAACCCCTGTAAATACCATGTTCACCTTTTTGTGGCTCCATTTTGTGCAAGCCGAGGAGTCCTCGAGCTTGAGGAGCCTTAGAAGTAGTTGCTTACCAATTTTTGTATTTTCTAGATCTCATTTGAGCCCTCAAATAAGCCCTGGAACCTAATTTTTAACTAGGCCAGACACTAGGTCTGGACAGGGCCAAAGCTAGTCAAAAACTATAAAAGGAGCTAGAGAGCTCATTCTTAGAGGTAGATTGTAATTGAAATGAACTTGTAAGAGATTTTTGAAAGTAATCTAAGAACTCCATTGCTTCTCACTCTTTGTCTTGCCGTGTGTGCACGTGTGTGTGTATGTGTGTGCATGTTTGTGTGCTTCTCACTCACGCACTTGTGCCTCCACTTGTTGGAGGTCTTCATACCATCCTCACGTCTTCCCGGATTGACATTAAAGGAGGTGCTACTCATCACTGAGCTACAACATCAGATGGGAATATGAACCTCTTAAGCAAAGTCTTGTATGTCCCTACAATTACCAAAAATTTAATAAGTGTTGGACAGATTGTTGAAAAAGGATTGCAGGTTAGATTCAACCGATTTGGAGCATATGTTGAAGACCCAAGGCAAGGCTTTCGAAGGATTGCCAAAGGATAAAAGACAGGAAGGCTTTTCACTTTTGAAGTTGAAGATACAAAGAACATAGCTTTGTTTAGCTATGAATCTCAAACTCTAACAGAGTTGGAGATATGGCACAAAAGGCTTGCTCACATTGGTGAGAGGACACTCAAACATATTTGCAGGGACCAGAGTGTACTTGGTTTGCCTAATATCACAAGGCAACACATGATCTATAAGTGTGAAGCTTGTCAACTCGGCAAGGCTCATAGACAACCTTTCAATAAGAAAGGATATATGTATCAAAATCCTTTGGATCTAGTGCACACGGATGTGTGGGGTCCAAGTAAGGAGCCATCTATATCAGGCTCAAGATATTATGTGTCTTTCATAGATGATTGTAGCAGGTGGACCATTCTGTTTTTCATGAAGCACAAGTATGAAGTGTTTAATTGCTTAAAGAAGTATATTGCTCTTGTTGAAAATCAAACAGGTAGGACTTTGAAAAGACTCAGATCAGATGGTGGAGGAGAATACTTCTCTTCTGAATTTGATGCCTTCTTGCATGAAAGAGGCATTAAAAGGGAAGTCACTACAAGGTATACACCCGAACTCAATGGTGTAGCAGAGAGGAGGAACAGAGCTATTGTCGAAGCTGCAAGGTCCATGCTCAACGAAAAGGGATTGCCAAACTACCTATGGGCAGAGGTTGTGTCGACAGCCACATATCTCATAAATAGACTTCCATCTAAGTCACTAGATGGAACCACTCCATATGAAGTGTGGAATGGAAGAAGACCTAGTCTAGAGCATTGCAAAATCTTTGGATGCTTAGCCTATGCTCACATTCCTTCTCAAGTAAGAGGGAAATTGGATCCCAAGGCCATCAGATGTATATTAGCACAACCAACTAATCAAGGAAAGCTAGATTACCCAATAGCCTATCCTAGTAGACAATTTAATCAGGCCGAACGTAATTATACCATGACCAAATGAGAAGGTCTAGGGATGATCTACACTATAAAAAAGTTAGAAATTACTTGCTAGTCAACAAATTTAAGTTCTTTATTGACCACCAAGCCCTATTTTACTTGATCAATAAACCGTGTAACATTGGAAGGCTAGTAAGATGGTTTCTACTAGTGATGGAATTTGACGTTGAAGTCGTAGCCACAAAAGGTAACAAACATGTAAGAGATTATCATTTGTCAAGAATGACACATGGAGAACCGCCAATCAGGTAGCAGATGAGCTACCAAACACCTATTTGTTCAACCTAGAAGTATGATATTGTACCAAATGGGCCAAAAAAGTGATACCTATGGTCACACATGGACCTAATCACTGGATCAATTTGAACCACAGTAAGGAAATCTAGCAAACCAAAAACCTCCACATTTTGGCAAGCAGTTTATACTACAAGAATTCCAACAGAGTACTTCTAAGATGTGTGGATGATGAGGAACAAAGTAGTTTACTCAAAAAATCCCACCATAAGAAATGGACAATACATAAGGGTGTTAGTGGAACAACACAAGAACTGAAAAGATTAGGAGTGTATTGGCAAACCATGCAAAAAGGATGTACATGACACATAACCAATCGCCTAGTGTGTCAGGAGAATACACCAGATGAATATTTATCTTTATGCTATTCAACAATAGCCTCTTAGTGGAGTAAGCCAATAGTTGAATTCTTGAAATCACATACTTACCCGAAAGGAGCCAGCCTAGCTAGGAAAGAACAAAGCAAAGATTATGTGATTCTGGGGAAACAATTGTTTAAGGGAAGCATAAACAATTATGATTGTGTGTGAAGGAAGGAGAGTATCTTCCCATACTAGAAATGGAACACACTAGAGCAAACAGAGGTCATTTTTCAGCAGACAAGACTGTGAAATGATTCACTTTGTAGGCTTATGGTGGCTAACCCTACACATGGATAATGTAGAAACATATGTATGAAGTTGTGATATGTGCCAACCGGTCCAAGTACCCAATATGACGGGATGACATGCCCTTAATACCTATGATTAGACTTCATTAATGAAGTCATTAAGTCACTCATGAATGAATTTCTAGTGATTCACAAAAATTCAGCACCCTATCACACATAGACTAATGGACAAGTCGAAAGTTCAAATAAATTGTTATGTATCATTCTAACCAAAATAGTTAGCAATGGAAGGTCAAACTGGGATAGACAAATGCATCATGCAATATGGGCTTTCTAAGTATAAAATGGCTATCGGAACTACACCTTTTAATCTAGTCTATGGACAAAATGCAATATTGCCAATTGATTTCTTGGTTCCTACTCTACGAGTAGCTGAGAAGCATGAGTGGATAATGCATGAACTATCAAAACATTTGGACCAGATAGAGAAAATACACGAGACTAGATTACAAGCTATAACATGTATCTATGGTGCAAAGTAAAGGCCAAAGGCTTATTGTGATGCTCATATTAAGGATAAAGGCCTTAGAGTGGGAGATTTAGTATTGGTCTATACATTGAAACAACATGCTAAGAAAATACAAGAGCAAGGATATGGACCATTGCTTATAAATAGAATCTCCACAAGTGGAGCCATCAACCTAGCCACTCAAATTGGAGACATCTTACCCAATTACATAAGTGGATGTAGAGTCAAAATATATATTGAGCCCTTAATAGAAAAAATGTTAGTACAACTCTTAAGAGCACAAAAAAAAAAGAAAGAAGAGGAGAGGATGTGGGAAGAAGCAAGATTAGAAGCCTTAGAGCAAATCAAGAAAAGGAAAGAATGGATACAAGAATGTGATGAAAGGTATTTACAAGGAGAAGAGCCTCTTCCTATGGCAAATTACCACACTAACAAAGTAAAAAACCTAGGAAGTCAACTACGACAACCATACTTAAACCTAGGGATTGGTATGGGAGAATACCAATGGTAGACTCATTGATTGACATGCAAGCACCATTGAGTAGTGTACATGCTTAAGTAGTTAAAAAATTAAAGATGTAACTCATGCCAATCAAGGCTCACATGATAGGTATCGGAGGTAATACCATCGAATGCCTAAGGGAAGCATCCTTATCTTTACACTTAGGGAACAATACCATGCAACAAAGGCCCTTATTCTATAAAGACTTAGAGCTTCTAGAAGAATTAGCCGTGGGTCAAGATTGGATTTATGAAGTCGAGGTTACGATCCACCTAGCTTAAGGATATATATTAGCAAAAATAGGACATAGAGAGGTTTTTAGTCTACTAGAGGAGCAACCACTAAAAGTAGTATGCATGGAAAACCCTAATGTCCCAAATCAAAGTTTTCATGCAAGTGAATTCCCATAAAAACCCTTGTCCACCAGTTCCATCATTCTACCTAACCACAACATCAATGAAAAACCTTGTTCTATTCCATGTGATTAACCCATCCCTTCTTCTCAAGAGACTAATCTTGAGAGACTTCGTGAGGTCTATTATTCTAGGGGGAACTATGAGAAGCTAACCAACAATCCACCCTCAAGAAAAACTTGATCACAACATGAAAAGGGCATAAAACAAGTGTGCATTCACAAGGATCAGCTTCAAGAGTACAAATGTAGGTTGACACAAGTACAAAAAGTAAACCCCAAGAAGCAAGGATACTGCAAAAAATAATGAACTGAGTACAACAATGTTGATATATTTAGGTAGTGATGTGTGTGAACTTACTAGGACTACTGGGGAACTTTTTTCCCTCTTTAGGAGGTTTTCCCCCCAGCCTGTATATATGCCTATAACCCTAACAGGTCATTCATCTTTGTACATTCTAGTGGTAATATATTCAGCATTATGTGTTGTGCTCCAAGCTTCTTCTTCTTCCTTGTGCTTTTTGTGTGCTTTTGAAGACCTCAAAATCCACCAATTGGTATCAAAGTAGGTCTTTGCTTCATTTAGGGCATCTTCGGCACATCTCCGATCACAGTCTCAAAATCGCACAAAATTGGTGAACATACTCAGGGTGATTAGGAGTGCAGCGTCTGTGCATGCGATTTTGTCTTTTTTTGCCAAAGCTATATATAGGTTTTTGTTCGCCAGTATAAGCATCTCAAAGTTTTCTACATGTTTAGGGAAACTTGACAGGGTAATTGTGTTCAACTTTTTGAGATACAATCATTTTTTTTGCATCAAGGTATTTTAGTTAGTGGCCATGGCTGAAAGCAGTGATGTATTCTATATGTTGGCTGTTGAGGATAAGTTGGATGGTACCAATTACCCATTATGGACTTATATGTTGCATCATGTATTGGTTTGCAAAAGGACTAGAATATTGTGCAGGGTGTTGAAAAATGTCCTATTACACCCACAAACACAATTGCTAAAGGTGATGTAGACGATGTTGAGGATGGGGATATTCTTAAGGTTCCTATTCATGCTATGGTTCCTATTGCACCGACTACAGAGCAACTTCGTTGGGATTGTAGAGATGCTCAGGCACATGCATTGATAGCCTTCTCTGTCAAACATGCCATTATTCCTCACATTCGCTCTTGCAGAATAGCAAAGGATGCTTGGGATACACTTACCACTTTGTACTATGCAAGGAATGAGGCTCGTGTTGCTTACCTCCAAAAAGAGTTGGAGAGTGAGCACATGAATGAAGGAATTTCCATGGACAGTTTTCTAGCAAAGATCAAAGATTTGAAGGAGCATTTGATTTCTATGGATGAAGTCTTGCCTCAGAGTTCACTTGTGCGGACTATTCTGAATGGTCTTCCAAATTCATATTAGAGTTTTGCTTCTTTGCTTCTAGCATTTTATGTCATGGGCTGTATAAGCTCATAGACTATGAAAAATCTATGAATGATTTAGCATGTGCGGTACATGATTCTCAGGCTATGTCAGATGCAAAGCTTTGGCATGCATGCTTTGGTCATCTGAATTTCGCAAGTTTGCTATGCCTATAGAAATCTCAAATGGTGTCCTCTTTTCCCAAACTTAAGGCACCTGGTAAACATGTTTGTGAAGGTTGTATTTTGGGCAAAATGCAACATTCCTCCTTCCCAAAAGATGGTTCAGTTTGAGCTACTCGAAAATTGTAGCTTGTACATAGTGATGTCTGTGGTCCTATGCAAACACCTTCCTTTGGGAACTATCTTTACTTCGTGACTTTCATTGATGATTTTTCCAAGCATGCATGGGTAAATCCATTGAAAGCAAATTCTGAAGTGTTTATGTGCTTCAAGCAGTTTCTTGTTTTGGCTAAAAATCTATCAGCATGTGGGGGAATCTATGTCTTCTGATTTTAATGCATTTCTAGCTCAATGTGGGATAAAACATCACTATATAGTTCCCTATATAGCTCAATAGAATGGAGTTGCTAAACAAAAAAACAGGTCACTCATGGAGATGGCAAGGTGTAGGGTCAAGAGTCAGGCTTTACGAGATAGTCTATGGCTTGAGGCTATTATGTGTGCAGCATATGTACTTAACACGAGTCCCACCAAAGGATTTTAGTCTCTATCACTCCATATGAGGCTTGGCATGGTCACAAGATATTTATTACTCACCTATGTGATTTTGGTTGTCTGGCATATGCATTAGTGCTTGAACAGCAATGCAAGACATTGGATGATAAAGCAGTGAAATGTATTTTTGTTGGGTACAATTCTGAAAGCAAAGGCTGTCATCTATATCATCCATAGACTAAACACATTTTGGTTAGCCGTGATGTTGTTTTTGTGGAAGATGCTATTCACTCATTAGTTTCATGTACTAAGGAGACAACAGCTAGCTCCAAAGACATGTATAACACTTTGTTGCCTCTTTTTACAAGTGGAAAGTCTACTATTAGTCTGAATGAGGAAAGTTTATAGCCACAAGTTTCATGTGATGATGAAGATCATTCCATTTCTGATGCAAATTTACATGATGCACTTTTTGATGAGAGAACTAATATAGAGGAGGCAAAAACTATGCCTAGATGGCTGGTGTAGACTTTGCGAGATAGCAAATTAGATGCACCTCTATCATATCATACTTGTTCACACTCTCATAGTGCTTCTTTTGCATCAGATTGCTATGATATGGCTACCTCTAGTCTCTTTGATGAGAGTGAGCGTGTTTTGTTTGATGAAGCACGAAACTCTAAAAATTGGATGGCTGCTATGCAATCAGAATCTGATGCTATTATGAAAAATAGTACTTTGGTAAGAAGGCCATTGGCGATAAGTGGGTATATAAGCTGAAGCATGAGCTTGATGGAACAACTGACAGGTATAAGGCTAGGCTTGTTGCAAAGGGTTATGCTCAAGAAAGAGGCATTGATTCTGATGAGACCTTTGCTCCTACATGCTGAATGACTAGTGTTCATAGCATCTGTGCACTCGGCGCTCATCATGCTTGGAATGTACATCAATTGGACATTAAAGCTGTATTTTTGAATGGTGAATTGCATGAAGAAGTGTCTGTTTTTCAGCCCCATGACTTTGTGTAGAAAGGGCATGAAAACCAAATGTGCAGGCTGAAAAAGGCATTATATGGTTTGAAGCAAGCACCATGTGCTTGGTATGAAAAGATACATGCCTACCTGATTGCACATGGTTGTGAGAACAGTGCAACTCAGAGCACCTTATATGTTAAGTGTGCAAATGATGTGCTTTTGATCATTGTTGTGTATATTGATGACATGCTACTCACTAGTCCTCATGAGAAGCATATTGCTGATTTTGAGGCTGATACACATGCCTCATTTGAGATGTCAGATTTGGAGCATTTGCATCATTATTTGGGCATTCAATTTATGCAAGTTGATGACAGAATAGCTTTGTGTCAAACAAAATATATTGACACAATATTGGATCATTTTTGCATCGAAGAGTGCAAACATATTGCCACTCCTATGGAGACATGTTAACAATTGAGTCTTCATGATGTTGGAGATGCATTTGATGTTTTTCTCTATCAGCAAGCTGTTGGATGCTTGATGTACTTATGCATTACTTGGCGAGATATTCAGTTTGATGTCTCACAGATGAGGAGGTTTATGCATTGCCCATGTGTCAAGCATTGACAAGATGTTAAGTGCATCTTTCGCTACTTGAGTGGTACCCGACTACTTGGATTGTTTTATCCCAAGGGGGGATCACTACTGCCAGATTTACATGTTTTTTCTGACTCTAACTGGGCTGGTTGCTATGACACTAGTGTTTCGACTAGTGGTTTTTGCTTCATGCTTGGTAGCTCATGCATATGTTGGTTGAGCAAGAAGCAGCCTACTGTGGCCTCTTCTAGTTGTGAGGTTGAGTACATTAGGGGAAAAGTGAAACCTGCATGGGCCTTGTAAGGATTCCTAATTTTCAGGGATTAAAAAGCTTAATCTAGGAGTTTAAGGGGACATAAGAAACCACTAGTGGTATTGTCTTATAAAATATTATTTGATGCACATTTGTGTATGAATTATAAAAGGGAAACGTTTTTAGCCTTTGGATGCTTAATTTGAATGGTTCAGATTAACTCGAATGAGAAGGTAGAGAGAGGGTCTCTGACAACTCGTGGGCCTATAAAGATTCTCATGCATGATCTTGCAACTCCTTCTACACATTTTTGGGCCCTTAGATCTTGCTAAATCCAATCGTAAAGCACATTTGAGGCTGATCTCAAAAAGGGAGCATCCTTGAGCCATTGGAACAACCTCTCATCTGACGGCATAGGAAAAAAGGTGCCTTATCTCATTGGATCCAAAGGTGACATTCAACGAGAGCCCTAGGATCTCTTAAAGATCCAATGGATGAGAATTAAGGCGCTCAACAACTAGCAGATTTGAATGGAGCCGTCAGATCAAAGATTGAATCGTAAGGCTCACAAGAAAAGGTGCTTTTTTGGAGGCTCTTAAGATCTTAGCCATGCATTGCAAACCAATCCAAGGGTCCAAATGTAATCTTGCCTTGACTTTTGCTATTGAACCTTGTCCTTTGGATTTCTGAGGCCATCCAAGGGCTCTTATTCATTTGCAGGCCTTCCAAAACCATTCAAAAAAGAAAACCCATGAATTCTTGGTGGTTTCTTCTCCTTTGACCACACAAAAACAAGGGAAGCCTATGCCTAGTCTATGTGATTAAGGAACTAGACTATGGTCACCACCCTCTTCTCATTAGTCCATCACTAATCACTCCTTAATCTAAAAGGCGTAAGAAGGGTTCATTTTTTCCCCTAATGATAGGGTCGCTTTCATAGGGACTATTGAGTGTGTGTGGCTCAGATGCCTTATGGTTGACTTGGGTGTTGGTCATTCTTCTACCACCACCATCTTCACTAATAGTCAGAGCACATTGACAGTTGCAAGAAACCCTGTGTTCCGTGCTCACACTAAGCACATTGAGGTCCACTATCATTACGTTAGGGAGAGGTTCTCTATTGGAAAGATCAGTTTGGCACATGTGCCCACACAGGAGAACATTGCAGATCTTTTCACAAAGGCTCTACCTAGGGAGAATTTTGAAGCTTTCCGCAAAGCTTTGGGCGTACTTCCTTTTGTGGATTGATTCCGCATACATTGGCACTTCCTAAGACATGAGTGTTAGCGCCTTGTTCATTGCATCACTCCTAGGGGGGATTTGTTGATATATTTAGGTAGTGATGTGTGTGAACACACTAGGACTAATAGGGCATATTTCTCCCTCTTTAAGAGGTTTTTTCCCTCGGCTTGTATATACTCCTATAACCCTAATGGGTCATTTATCTTTGTACATTCTAGTGGTAATACATTCAATATTGTGTGTTGTGCTCCAATCTTCTTCTTCTTCCTTGTGTTGTTTGTGCTTTCACAGACCTCAAACTCCAACATGCAACACAAGAATACTTTAGGTGTGCATACCTAAAAGCTAACTAGAAGCTCAAAGATCACAAAGGAAAATATGGATACCCAAGAAGACATTGGAAAAAGCAAAGGAAGACTTACAAGTATTAACCAATATCAACAGCATGCGGACAAAGACCATCAAAGCCTCCTAAAAAATGAAAGCCAATGAGGATCAAGGATAACAAGAGGATCCTAGAAGCAAAAGTGTTATGTATGGAATTAACTACGAATTCTCTGTCAAGTGCAAATGGCTTATGATGACTCTGAAGCTACGCATCAAGAGCAAATCAATGAATTTCCCTTGGAAAGTTCCATTAAAAAAAGAGGCCACTAGTTCCGAGAGGATCACCCAATGGGTGACCATCTATTTTTTATCACAATCATGGATTGCGATCATCAGTTTCCTGTGATGACTCGGGACTTTAAAGTATTACATGAATTATCGAGAACCCTGGACACATGGACAAAAGCTGGGATTGATTTATATTTGAAGCTTTCAATTTACAAACCAAATTTCAAGAGGTGCACACAAGTGATGAATACACTACACCCTACTCTCGACATGCCTTCTATACCAAAAACAAAGCTCCTCAACCTACAATGAGAATGGCAGACCATTTGGTTCACTCATGAGTTAATCAAGGATGCATTCCAATGGACCAAAGATGGCATTACCGACTTGAAAGATGAAATTCATGAAGCCAAGAAGTCTACATTAGAAGTTCATATCTATCTATTCATTTATCTATCGAAATATACATTTATCTATCTATCTATCTATTGATGTGTCTATCTATCATACAATAACTTTTGGAGGATGTGAGGTCCCAATTAGTTACTTGCCACACTCCTCTCAACTTTAAATTGTCATTGGCCTCATGCATATCTAGTGTCCTCTATAAGGTCCAAACACTCCTCATAAGACCACTTTAAGGAGATGGAATAACCTCACCAAATGTATCATCTAGAGGCTTGGCTCCCCCAAGCTCTAGTCCTTGACCCCTCTAGGGTTCTGGACTAATGTAGGTAAACCATGTTACATTTATGTGTTCCTCGAGTAGCTTTGATGTGAACCTTTTCCCTATACATGGATACTTTTTACTCTAGTGCTGGCTAGAGGTTTTTCCCCATGTTACCACGTACTTGATACTCTCATATGTGGTGGTACTTTGTACTTAGGGATATTATTCAGCTCTTACTTCAGTTAAGTTCATCGTCAATAGAGAGAGCTATTCCAACCATCCTCTTCTCCGTGTGTCTTGCTATGTTTGTGCTCCTTGTGTGTGGTTATTGTGTGTCTCTTGCACTTCTATACACACCCAACAGTGGTATTAGACCAGGTTAAACTCCTTCTCAAGTTTTAGTTTTTTGCGTCATGGTGTGCACGCACTTTTAACAGTGCAAATCGACTTCGGAGCATAGAACAATGAATTTTAGCAGCCAAGAAACATTTCCAGCAGGTGCCCTAGACTTTTACCCCCATTTCAAAGCCATTCGTGCAGTCAGAATCACCATCAGAGTGATGGTTTGTGAACTGAAATTTCAGCATTCATCTCAGCTTTCGTCGAAGTCAAGATTTTGTCACATTCTTATTCTTTTGTGAAATGGCAGGCAACAATGACTTGTTTGACTTGTAAATATAGATTCCAGTGATTCTTTTGTGAAATGCCAGTTTCCACACAAGTTGAGATAGGATTCAGGTTCTTAGTCGAGGATTCCAGTGATGCATTTGACACTTCTCTTTATCAGCAAGCTGTGGGATGTCTTATATATGCATGCAACACAAGGCCAAATATATAGTATGCAGTTTCCCAGTTGAGTAGATTCATGCATATCCCTGGCACTAAGCATTGGCAAGCAGTAAAACATGTGTTTAGATGTCTTAGAGGCACTTTGAGCTTAGGTCTCTTTTATGGCAGAGATGTTTAGCCATGCTTGCATGCTTTTACAGATTGTGATTGGGCTGGTTGTTATGATACTCGCATGTCCACTAGTGGTAATTGCTTTATCCTTCGAGACTCATACATATCTTATTGAGTAAGAAGCAACCTACAGTGGTGACATCGAGTTATGAAGCTTAGTACAGGGCATGTTTCATAGCTACAATGGAGTGTATATGGGAGAGACGCCTATTGATGGATCTTTGCATGGAGATTGATGCTGCTACGCATATTCTTACTGATAGTTAGAGTGCTTTGGCTACTGCACAAAACCTAGTGTTTCATGCACGGACCAAACATATGGAGGTGCATTATCACTATGTGAGAGAGTGCCTTCATGCAGGAGATATTGATTTGGTGTATGTGCCAACACAAGATAATGTGGTAGACATTCATCAAAGCTCTTCGAGGGGAAAAGTTTGAAGCTTTTCGCAAAGCTTTAGGCTTATTACCTTGTGGGTGCTGATCTGTCACTCCCTCTATGTGTTCACATCATTCGCTCCAGGGGGGTTTGTAAGAATTATGTGTTCCTCCAGTAGCTTTCATGTGAACCTTTTCCCTATACATGGACACTTTTTACTCTAGTGCTGCCTAGGGGTTTCTTCCCCATGTTACCACATACTTGATACTCTCATATGTGGTGGTACTTTGTACTTAGGGATATTATTCAACTCTTACTTCAGTTCAGTTCATCGTCAATAGAGAGAGTTATTTCATCCATCATCTTCTCTGTGTGTTGTTGTGTTTGTGCTCCTTGTGTGTGCTTCTCACGTGTCTCTCGCACTTCTACACACACCCAATAGACCAATGGTGGACCATAGATGTCTAAATAGAATCTAACAAGGGAGTCACTAGGATGCTCAATTGAATCAAGCGAAATCAAATTTGAAACTTTATGCAAAATATGACTCTCAAAAATCTACATATATGTGTGTATGTGTATGACATGTGTTTGTGTATGTGTTTATGTGTATGTGTATGTGTGTGTATGTGGATGTGCATGTGCATGTGTAAGCATGTGCATGTGCATGTGTATGTGTATGTGTATGTGTATGTGCATGTGCATGTGCATGTGTATGTGCATGTGTATGTGCATGTGTATGTGCATGTATATGTGCATGTGTATGTGCGTGTGTATGTCCATGTGCATGTGCATGTGCATGTGCATGTGTATGTACATGTGCTTGTGTATGTGCATTTTGATGGAGTATATCTACTCCTAGTTGCAGCATAAGAATGATAGGCCCTTCCTAGGACCAAACAGTTCACTACCACAATCCACCAAAAATTGAATTGCTCTCTAGACCTTAAAACTGAACTTATGAAATTTTGCACACTAAAAATAGACTCTCTAAACTTTCCAACAAGCCATAGATCACTCAATTTGGAGAATGTGAGCTATGCCAAACTCCTTGCACAAGACAGAATAAAATCTGCCCAAGCTGGTGCTTGCACCTATGTGTACCTCCCAACACACATATATTTGGGAATATGCAGAGATCAGACCAGAGAACTTTCAAGCTCAATATACTCAAGATTAATGAACACTTGATACTAAGGTTACATCCAAAAGAAAGCTTACAATCATAGAAACAAAATGAGCTATCTTGCAAATGAAGCGGACTACTACTCAAAGAGATATGGGTGATCAAAGATCACTTCCTATGAGAAAACTTCAGCAAGCAAGGGGCTTGCTTAGCTAGGGGCTAGCTTAGACCTGGAGTAAACACTCCTAATGAGAGCCTACAAGTGCTCAAATGGTAGAGGACGATAGCCACGACTTTGCTCCATGTCTTTGCTTATATAATGCTCAAAAAGGTGGTTGTAAATTTGAATTCAAAAATGCCCTCCAAATGATCCTGACTTTTCTCCATCAATTAGGTGAGTAAATGGCTGAGAAAACTCGTGGAAAAGTGGTTGTATATTCTACCAAAAAGTGTGAGTGATGTGGCACTTCAACGTAGCATGAGTTCCCACACTTGAGATTGCTAAAATTCTAACACTGCCCCTCAAGCTCAAGTGTTAGTCTCCATTGATCTCCTTCAAGTTGAGGTTGATTTTGAACTTCTCCAACTTGCTTGCATCCATAAACTTTGTCATGATATCTGCTATCTGATCTTTGGTGTTGATGTACTTGATGTACACTTCTTTTGCTAGTACCTTTTCTCTAATGAAGTGATAATGGATCTCTATGTGCTTGCTTCTTGCATGGAACATAGGGTTGCTTGCTAGATGAATGCTTGACATATTATCTCCAAATAGAGTGAACTCTTTGACCTCCACATCCAAGTCTTTGAAGAGCTTCTTGAGCCACATGATCTCACATGTAGCAAGTGCTAAAGCTCTATACTCAGCCTTAGTAGATGATAATGCGAGTGTAGGTTGCTTCTTGGACATCCATGAAATGACTCTTTGACCTAGCATGAAGACATAGCCAGATGTGCTCCTTCGATCCTCCTTTGAACCAGCCCAATCAGCATCACTAAAGCCTTGAGGTTGTAATCCATCTCCATAAGGGTAGTACCACCCTTGGTTGATAGTGTGTTTGATGTACCTAAGCACTCTCTTGGCTGCATTCATATGAACATCAGTTGGTGAATTTAGAAATTGAGAGAGAACTCCTACAACATAAGACAAGTCAGGTCTTGTGATGGTAGCATAATTAAGGCTTCCAATTATGCTTCTATATGCTGAAATATCTTCAAGAGGTTGTCCTTCACTTGCACATAGCTTAGTGTTTGGATCCATAGGTTGTGTGAGTGGCTTACATCCACTCATACCATACTTATAAAGTACATCTAGTAAGTATTTCCTTTGAGCAAGGTAAATACCATTTTCTACATAAATAACTTCAATCCCAAGAAAGTATTTAAGAACTCCAAGATCTGAAATCTTAAATTCATTTCCAAGCTTTGCCTTGATCCATGTGATACCTACATCATCACTTCCTGTTATAATCAAGTCATCCACATATAATCATACATAGACAACTAGTCCTCCCTCCTTCTTGAGGTATAAGGAAGGATCTCCATCACTTGGCTTGTATCCACACCTACACAAATACTCCACAAGCCTTTGATTCCATGCCCTAGGAGCTTGCTTGAAACCATACAATGCTTTTCTAAGTTTACAAACAAAATCTGAATATTTAGGGTTCTCAAACCCTAATGGTTGAGTCATGTAGACTGTCTCCTGCAAATCACCATTAAGAAAAGCATTCTTTACATCCAATTGATAGATTGTCCACCTCCTAGATGTAGCAACCCCAATTATTGCCCTAGTTGTTGTCATCTTTGCAACCGGGCTGAATGTTTCTTCATAGTCAATCCCATAGGATTGAGCAAATCCTTTTGCCACAAGCCTTGCTTTGAACCTAGCAATTGAACCATCAGAATTTCTTTTCACTTTATAGACCCATTTGTTGCCAATTACCTTCATCCCTTCTTGTCTTGGAACAAGACTCCATGTGTTGTTGTCTTCAAGGGCTTTGTACTCTTCTTCCATAGCTTCTTGCCACTCCTTTGTGTCTTTGGCCTCTTCATAGGTAGAAGGTTCATGATCTTTGATAACCTTAGTCATGAAAGCATAATGCCTAGCAATATAACTATCATAAACAAGCCTTGAGATTGGACGTTTTACCCTTGTTGACCTCGTTTCTTCTCCTTTTGGTGGAATGAACCTTCTTTGCCTTGGTGCCTTGATTTCTGCTTTTGATGTAACTCCCCCTTCTAACATAAGTTCTTCAAAGTCTTCAACTTCATGTCCATCTTCATCAAGCTCTACCAATCTTGCCTTTCCTTTATTCACTGATTGATGGGCTGAATCCATGCTTGAACTCCTTTGTATGCTTGGACCACTGATTTCCAAGCTATCTTGAAACCTAACTTTATATCTTCTCTCTGCTTCTTCAATATCTTCATCTTGCAATGGAGCTTTGGAAGCATACCATGGTTTGAGTTCATCAAACACTACATCTCTAGATACCTTTAACTCCTTTGTATTAGGATTGTAGCACCTGTAACCTTTTTGCTCCATAGCATAACCAATAAACATACATCTTTCAGCCCTTGCATCCATCTTACCTCTCAACTCTTGTGGCACATGTGTGTAGCATACACAACCAAAGATTCTAATGTGTGAAAGGTCTGGTTTCCTTCCACTCCATGCCTCCTCAGGTGTCATGTTATGTACCCCTGATGTGGGACACCTATTCATCAAGTACACAGCAGTAGATACAACATCTGCCCAATATGTTAAAGGCACATTCATTTCATTTAACATACTCCTAGCAATTTCAGCAATATACCTATTCTTCCTCTCTGCCACCCCATTTTGTTGGGGAGTATACCTGCAATTGATTTGCCTCTTTATACCTTGGTCCTGCAAGAAATCACAAAAAACATGGGAGAAGTATTCTCCCCCTCCATCGGACCTTAGGGTTTTGATGTAGCAACCTGTCTCCTTTGCAACTTGTGCCTTGAATCTTTTGAATACATCAAACACATCTGATTTTTGCTTTATACAATACAATCATACTTTTCTTGAGTAGTCATCTATGAAGGTTACAAAGTAACTATTACCTGCAAGAGAGAGCTCTTTGGTTGGCCCCCACACATCTGTGTGCACAAGGTCTAACACACCATGTGCTACATATCCACTCTTCTTGAAGGGCTGCCTAGTAGACTTGCCTAGTTGACAAGCTTCACACATCTCATGCAACATTTGTAATGAAAAATGTGGTAAACCTCTTACCAATTGCCTCTTCTCCATGTCTTTTAACCTTTGAATGTTGATGTGACTACACCTTTTATGCCACAAATCCAAATCTCCAATCTTCTTGTCGCCATAGGTGATGAACATTGCCTTGTTGCTTTGTTCTTTGCCAATGTCAAGAGTGAACATTCTTCCTTCCTTCTTTCCTTTGGCTATCAGCTCATAGCCATTCCTTGGGTCTTCAATAAAGCATCCTTTGTGATTGAACTTGACTTGGTATCCCTTTTCAACCATCTGTCCAACAGAGATTAAGTTCTTTGTAATAGTAGGAACATGCAATACCTCAGATAATCCTTTTGCTTTGTGGTTGCCTTCAAGCTTCACATCTCCTATTTGTTGTATCTCATGCTCTGTGTTGTCTCCTGTCTCCACAAATCCTCTTTGCTTGGGTGCTTGAGGATTGCTGAAGTACTCCTCTTTACCTGACATGTGGTTACTACAACCACTATCTATATACCACACCTCATCATGTGGTTGACCTTCACGTTTATGCTTCATAGCTAACAAATGCTCATTTTCTGAATTTGTTGAGGAGTTAGCATAATTAACTTGCCCTTTGTAATTATTCCCACCTTGCTTTTGCCAACAATCCTTGGCATAGTGTCCTTGCTTCCCACAATTGAAGAATCCATTTGAGTTGGAGTATCCTCGACCTCCATATCTTCCTCCTCTACCTCTTCCTCTTCCTCTTCCTCTTGATGATTGACCTTCATCTTGGCTTCATTGACTCCCTTGATAGCTTTGGCTGCCTTGTTGGTAGTTGCTTTCTACCTCTTCCTCTTGAAGCACCTCTATTGCCTTTGCCTCTTCCTCCTTTGCCTGCATAGAAGAGTTGGTCTTGGCTGCCCTTTGACTTGTTGCCTCCATGGTTGAGCTCCTCAGTCACCATAAGAGAAGTAAGTTGCTCAAAATCTGGTAATGAATCCCTTACATACATAGAGGTTGTGAATGCCTTCCATTTATCATCTTCTCTAAGCCCATTAAGTGTGTGGGCAACTAGGTCATCATCATCTACAACACATCCTATTGAACCAAGTGCATCCGAGATCTCTTTTACTTTGAGTATGAAGTCATTAATGCTCTGATTTGATGGCTTCCTAAGGTTGTTGAGCTCATTCTTGAGCTGAATTTTTCTAGCCTTTGTAGAGGTAGAGTACAACCTTTCTAAACACTCCCAAACCTTCTTAGATGTATCTAGGTCTTGGATATGACCTATCATGGAGTTACTTATGTGTTGAGAAAGAATGAAGATCACTCTCCTATCCCTTTCTTCCCATTCTCTAATGGCTCTCCTTTGATTCTTAGTAGGTGTATGTGGATCTATGCATGGCTTCACCTCAGTACCACTAACCGACCCCCAAAGACCCTTTCCCATGAGGAAGTTAGAGATTCTAAACTTCCAAGGTTGGTAATTGCTTTTCTCAAGCTTCTCAATCTGAGTATTATAGTCTCCCATTGTGTATGAGACTATATGTGGATCCTAATCCCTCCTTGGATTGTGATAGATGTGAGAAAGAATGATATGTTACCTTCCCACAAGAGTCTCCACTTGTCCTGAACTTTCGATGATGATAGAAGCTCCCCCTTGCTTCAAATCCTTCTTCAAATCTTGTTGGTCTTTGCTTCAATCCTTGGCTCTCAAGCAACTTCAAGGCCTCCTCTTGATGTCTTCAATGCTCAATGATGAGCTCTGATACCACTGATGGAGTATATCCACTCCTAGTTGCAGTAGAAGAATGATAGGCTCTTCTTAGGACCAAACATTTGCTTAGACCTGGAGTAAACACTCCTAATGAGAGCCTACAAGTGCTCAAATGATAGAGGATGATAGCCATGACTTTGATCCATGTCTTTGCTTATATAATGCTCAAAACGGTGGTTGTAAATTTGAATTCAAAAATGCCCTCCAAATGATCTCGACTTTTCTCCATCAATTAGGTGAGTAAAGGGCTGAGAAAACTCATGGAAAAGTGGTTGTATATTCTACCAAAAAGTGTGGGTGATGTGGCACTTCAACTTAGCATGAGTTCCCACACTTGAGATTGCTAAAATTCTAACACATGTGTATGTGCATGTGCATGTGCATGTGCATGTGGATGTGTATGTGTTTGTGTATGTGTATGTGTATGTGTATGTGTATGTGTATGTGTATGTGTATGTGTATGTGTATGTGTATGTGTATGTGTATGTGTATGTGTATGTGTATGTGTATGTGTATGTGTATGTGTATGTGTATGTGTATGTATGTGTATGTGTATGTGTATGTGTATGTGTATGTGTATGTGTATGTGTATGTGTATGTGTATGTGTATGTGTATGTGTATTGTGTATGTGTATGTGTATGTGTATGTGTATGTGTATGTGTATGTGTATGTGTATGTGTATGTGTATGTGTATGTGTATGTGTATGTGTATGTGTATGTGTATGTGTATGTGTATGTGTATGTGTATGTGCATGTGTGCAATCACCAATTTGTACTACTGTTTTTTTTTATGTGCTCCTTTTACCCTTTCTACAGTGCAAGGGTTGAGTTTCTTCTTCCCTTTCTTCTCTGCCTAGGAATCAACTGCATGCCCCCATCATCTTCTTGACCACCCTCAAGGAAGGGGTTGAACTTCTATTCTCCCAGGTGGTGCCAACCTTTCGTTCTCATTGTTACTATGTTGAGGTAAGTTTTAATCCCTCACTATGGGATCGAGCTCCGATTTTCCTTCCTTCTCTGGTATGACCTCCGAATTGGAAAACCGATTCCCTCTGTTCTGCTCATTTGAAGTACGGTAGACTCAGCACATGTTTTCAATAGTTTTACCTGAGCATGATAGAACTTTAAACGTTTGAGAGCATTATTAGACTTGCTTCATAAAAGAATAGTTGACGTCGCTTGCAATAACAGAATAGTCATGAAATGAATGGAGGTATGCTCTCTCAGGAGGTGGTGTTTGCAACAACCAAGTCATGCTCATGCCTCATTAAGACGGCATTTGGTGCTTTCATCATCTTTTTGCCTCCACCTTTTCTGTTGCATCTCTCCTACTCATGACTGATTATGGATTGCAACATCAGACGTTGTATATTTGGTCTTTTAATCTGCCAACGCTTTGCATGTATCTATGTTCGTGTGAGTATCTATCTGTGTGGGTTGACATTGATCCTCAAAAAATGTAATAGATCACAGTTTTGGCACTACATTGGTGAAAGATTAATTCTCAAAGTGTATTTTTTGACATGTCTTTTTTTTGTCCCTGCTCTACTAGGCTGTGTTCTATAGTGGTTTCAGTTTGTGCAATCAGGTTGCAAACCTTAAAGCTCATGCATGGTTGAATGGCGGAATGTTTACTCCTTTGGGCGGCAATTGTAGTATTTAAAGCCCATTTTGTCCTTTTTTTTGAGATGACTGTCTGGAATATCTGCATATTGGGCTTGCTTGTGCGCTTCCCTGTGATGGACCTACAAGAATGATTTTTTGCCATGAATAGTTATGTAAAGAGTATAGTGGCTCCCGGTGTTGAACCATTGATTCAGTAAATGCAATGTTTTGTTGACTTCATGAAGCACTCCTTGACTGAGAAGCTTGGAATGCATTTATGCACATTGTCTGGTTTGTTTTCAATGACATGATTATTTGACCGGATGACATATGCGTAAGTGGAGTTTGCCTCTATTCTTGATTGATGATTGCATGGCTATTAATTCTAGTAAATTGTTTTACGTTTGGTCCTGCATTTGTTCTCCAGACTGTTTTGCAGGACCAAACAACTTGTGGGCAGATATCAAGATCTGAAGCTTGGGGTTAGGTTTTGTGTGGATGCTATATACAAGGAGTGGCGTCTTTTCAATTGCCCTCATGGGGAACATGTCCAAATATCACCTAACCAAAAGATGTTTACCATACCTTGAAGAAACGAGTTGTTCTCTTTTGGGAGGTTTGCCAATGCAATATATTTGTTAATCTAAAGTTTCTATCTTGCTTCTGATAAGGACCTTCACGGTTCATCACAGTCCCACCCCACTTATGGCCCTCACAATGTTCTATGTGCAATATTCTAGCTTACATATGAGATAATGTGTTGTTCTTACCAATTAATGTCTGCAACACACATTCTAGATCAATGGAAACCCCAAGGAAATTTGAAGAAAGCACTAATTAAAACTCTCCCACCTCATGATTCAGTGTGTTAAGTACATAGATGAAGAAATGTGCATCCGAATAATATCCGTACTACAAATCTTCAGGATCAAAGTTCCTGATGGGTTTGATGGCTCCTTGTCTTTCGGGTTTTTTCTGTTGATCACTATGTAGGAAGCTACTACTATTGGAAGTTAATAACTTGCTTGTGTCTTTAGAAGTTCCCTTATGTATGTTTAGTAGAAAAGAAGATAATGGCATCATATAGGGATTTTGTCATGACCCATCACAACCAGAATGGACAGATACTCTGTTTGAGGACAATGTTGAAACTGGCTGCCACACCTCACTACATGGCATGGCATGGCAAGCATATACGACATGAAAATCTACAAGCTCTTCCTGCTCATGGAATCTTAACCCTTTGAGCTTTATTTTGTGAAATTGGAGGAAAAGGCCAGCTCTTCATGAGAATTTATCTTTAGATGAGCAAGTCATGAATGATTTGATGCTCCCTTGAAGTGGAAACTAAAATTAAACTAAATGCTACTGTCTACTTCTTTTAGAAACAGTCTACTTGTTGTGTATGTTTAATTTCAGGTTTGGGGGGCTGCTTGAGAAGACATTTCCAACTTCACAAAGGACTGCAGAGTGGAATGTATGTTGGGCTAACTGCCCCCCAAGGGGATTGTTTTGCCCAGCTCTGAAGACTGAAGATTTGTAGATTGAAGATTGGAAGATTGAAGTGCTGCAGAATTGAAGATCATTGAAGACCTAAAGATTTGGAGCCTGAAAGCATTGCAGAATGAAGAATTGCAGAATTTGAAGACCTAAGGATTTCCAGATTTGAAGACTCCCACTTGGAACAGATCAGTTATGTATGATTCTCTTATCTTAGCTTTTTTGAGGATGACAAAGTCTAGGGGGGGAGAGTGTTGGGTTGTAGGGTATGCACACATCCTCAATTGTGCATGGAAACCCTCCCTAGACCATAAGAATAACTCTTTTTGTATCTACTTAGAGTTTTCAAATAACAACACCCTCTTAGGACACTTTTTGATATTTCTCTCACATTATGGTAGAGAATCCTTGGAAAATAACTTATCTTGACACACATCTAAGGCGGTCACACGTGAAAATCCCACGCATGTCTTTTTTGGGGATTTTTTTGTTACACATTTGATCTTGGAATATCCTAGAAGATATGCTAGTTAGAGAGAGATTCATTTTTTGACTTTTCAAAGGAGCACATGGGGAATAGAGCTTAGCCTATATATAGAAGCTCATTTTTGTAAAGAGGGGAGCTTTTGGTCGATGTGCTCTCATGTAATATCTCTTATCAATGGAAGAAGGCTCTCATTTACTCCAAGACTAGTTATATTTACATGTATTTGTGTCTTTGTGAGTGTGTGAGAGTGGAGTGTGTGTGCCTATTCATGGCTCTCCTTTGTGTGAGTAGAGTAGTTGCATTTGCTTGTATTTTCCTCATGGACTAGGATCCTTGACTCCCTATTCTCCTTGTTTTCAAGCATGTGGCATAGCATGTGTCTGATGCCAATGGCTTGAACATGTTGGAGGTAGGGGTGGATGAGAGGAGAGTCACTCTTGAGCTTTCCTTCTTGCTTCCATGCAAGGTGGTGAGGGTTTTTGGTCTTTCCTTGCTACAACCTCAACAACATGACACACAAGATTTTCAAGATGTTAAGTTCTCTCTCACTACATTCAACCACTTAAAATTAATTGCCATTGAGGCCATCATGATAGACGAAACCATCATGAAATATGTCTATTGTGATAGACAATGTCTATCACAATAGACCATAAAATGTAAAATTTTTCTCCTGTTTCTAGTGTTTTGGGAGTTTTCATGCCATGTACTTGTAACCATAATGAATTATGGGTAATTGTGTTAGTGCATGGGTTGAAGAAAACATGTGCCTTGTGCATGGCCTTTAATGTGGCCCTATGCATGCATACTTGGATGCCAACAATTAGGGTTTTGGTAAGTATTGCTACTTCCAAGAATTAGAATCTATATCAGTTAGATGTCAAGAATGCATTCCTAATAGATGGATTTAAGAAGAAGTGTATATGGCACAACCACTAGGGTTTGAAGATAAAGATAAACTAGGTTTTGTATGCAAGCTAAGGAAGGCACTCTATGGCCTAAAGCAAGCTCCCAAAGCTTGGAGCCATATGCTTGTTACTTATTTGCAGGATCAAGGTTTTGTGGCTAGCAAGATAGATTCTTCCTTATTTATAAAGAAGACCAACTCAGAAGTTAGCTACTTATGTGTCTATATGGATGACATTATCATTACAGGGAATGATGCTAATGGCATTTTAAAACTCAACTAATGGAAGAATTCAAAATCAGTGATCTTGGTTTGTTAACATACTTTCTTGGCTTAGAACTTGTGTATATAGATTCTTGTGTATTTATTACTTAGAGAAAGTATATCCATGATATGTTGGTAAGATTCAAGATGGAGAATACCAAAATTGTAGGTACACCCATGGAACGCAACCATAAGCTTAGTTCTCATGAGGGAGAACTCCTTAAGTGTGTTATAGGTTACCAAAGACTTGTTGGGAGTAAGTACATTAAGCCAATTTATGCATGCACCAAGAAAGCCTCACATGGAAGCTGCCAAGAGGGTACTAAAGTATTTAAAGGGTACCATAAATGAAGGGTTTTTTTACCCCTTCACTTCTGACTTAGACATAAAGATGTATTCTAATGCAGATTTGGCTGGCTCCAAGGATGATAAGAGGAGCACCTCAGGATACTTGTCTTTTGTAGGTTCAAAGCTTATATCATGGTCATCTAAGAAGCAACCAACTATGTCTTTATCATCTACAGAAGTAGAATAGAGAGGATTAGCAACTGCAACACAAGAGGCTATGTGGCCTTACACTACAATAATCTTTAGAGACAACACTAGTTCACTTCAATATGCTACTAATCCTATATATCATGCAAGGACTAAGCACATTGAAGTGCACTATCATTATGTAAGGGAGAAATTGCTTAACAAGGATATTCAACTATCCTATGTATCAACTCATTTACAATGTGCAGATATACTCACAAAGTTTTTGGATGGAACCAAGATGAATAGGTTCAAATTGATGATTGGTTTGCAGGAGATCAAGGAGGAATGAAGGCCAAGTGCGTTAGGCTTGAGGGGGAGCTGTTGGTGCAAGATAATCCAAGCCCACATACTTGGATGATCAACATATTGCTCATGGAACCTTATATGATCAATCCCTTGTAAAATCAACTCCATTTACCTTTGTAAAAGTGAATTACTTGGAGGTGGCATTAGGAAACTTCAAATCATGATTCATTTGGTAGTTGATTGATGAGAGAATATATCCTATACTTTAGGATTCACTTTTAGGTGGACTTTTGAATTTGAATTCAAACATTGGCTCCAAACTCAACTATAAAAGGAGGATCAAAAGACCCGCCTGATATCTCAACTTGGTGAGATCATTTAGAAAGGATACATTGTGATTTGAGAGCTCACTGCATAGCTCATTCACGCTTCTCACATTTTGCAATTGATTATTGCCAATGACATTGTATTTGTACATGATTTAATACATACATTTCATTATATCTTCACTTCACTTCTCTACCATGACCACATCAGTACAGTGATCTTCTTAGAGCTTGTTCTTAGTGTATGATTGTTCATTTGTAGTTATTTAAAGCACGATATATTCAATGTTTTGTCTACTATATTTCTACAAAATCTCATTATCATTGCTTCTCTAAATCGTGAGATATTATCACTTCATTACTCTCTGGCCTGTTGACTGATCCATCCCAAAAATGTCGAGACACTCCTATGATTTCTTAAACATCATACTTAGTGTGTAGTTCATCATTTTTAGTGAAATGACTCATAATTGGTAGCTATCTCAGTTAATTAGACATCACCAAAAGGAATTAGGCTAATTGCTACTGTGCTCTGAGCACTGTAGACACAAAAATAGCAAGTTTATGACCATGAATCAACTTTCTACTTATCTGTTTTGATCCATTGATTAGTGGATCATGTTTCAAAAAACATAGGTGATTATTTATGATCATTAGCAAATTGAAGAGGCCCACTACACTCTCCAGAAATTTTTCTTCACTGGTATGAAGCAGGTTTAAGCAACACCACTTCATCTGTGAAGACTATCCACCATCTCCTCCAACATTGTAGTATGGCCCTATTGTGCATACTCTAGGTGCATCCAACTCAACATGTGTGCAAGCTGATTGACGTTGCTTGTGGGAATGTTGTTTTGATTGATTTGCCTTTGATCTCCACATTCAGTATGTCTTGGTAGTTGGATGCTGATCTTTGTGTGGTTTATCTTTCCTTTGCTTTGGTGTTGTTTCCTTTGTCTTGATCCTCCATATGCGATTGCTCTCATTATTTGGCTTCATTTGCGGTTGTGGCTTTGGTAAACCTTGATTATCATGCGTCCTTCAAGTAGTCTTTGGTTGAAGCATTATTTCTTTGTCTAAATCTCGTATAGCTTCATTTGCTTCCTTGAAAGTCTTCTTTGGAATCCAAGCTTGTTGATGATGTCTTTGGGCTTTGATGAGCTCCTTTGGTACCCAAAACTGAATAGTCCCTAAGTTGATTCGCCTTGGTTTTTTTTATTTGGTTGACTCCTTCCATCTAGGGCCTCACGATTGTCACTGTCTTTGAGTTGATTGAAACTCCTTAAGTTGGTCTTTGCAGATCTATATTTGCTAGACTCCCTTGGCTTGTCATCTTCTTGTTCTTCTTGATGTTTAGTGTAGCTCAATGATGAGTAGCACCTCCTTTAATGTCAATCCGGGAAGACGTGAGGATGGTATGAAGACCTCGAGCAAGTGGCGGCACAAGTGCGTGAGTGAGAAGCACACAACCATGCACACACATACACACACACGCGCACACACGGCAAGACAAAGAGAGAGAGGATCAAGGAGTTCTTTAGATTACTTTCAAAAGCTCTTACAAGTTCGTTTCTATTACCATCTAACCTCAAAAATGAGCTCTCTAGCTCTTTTTATAGTTTTTGACTAGCTTTTGGCCTTGTCCAGACCTAGTGTCCGGCCTAGTTAAAAATTAGGTTCCAGGGCTTATTTGAGGGCTCAAACGAAGTCTAAAAATTATGAAATTTGGTACGATGGTACTTCTAATACTCCTCAAGCTCGAGGACTCCTCGGCTTGCACAAAATGGAGTCTATTCTACCAAAAACGGGATTTACAATGTTTGTGTAGTGATTAAAATCACTTGGGTTGTACATAATCTATGGGAAAAAATGATCTGGCCTTGTTGCCGTATTGTGCATGACTCCTTTATTGCTTTGTATGCCAACACTCCCCCCTTCCTAGCGTCTGTCGCCCCTGACAGACCTTTGTTCGCGCGGGTGGTCGATGTAATATTGGATGACATTGGTGGCCAGTTCATGTTCTCCTATCCTTAAGCCTCTTGCTAGATCGGCTTCCAATGCCTCCCAATTTATTGCACCGGGGGTTTCTGGTTGCGGGGTGGTGTAGTACTCTGAATACATTGCTTGTTCACAAGCAAACAGTTGAAGTAGATGTGTCGGCTTTGGTGCGAAAATCTCCGAGTGGTACTCCCAGAAACCTGATCTGAACATTTCTTCGAAGGTCTGTTTGTAGCAGGCAGGGAGGTACTTGATGCGTGCATGCCAAGCGTAAGCCACACGGATACTAGGGGTGGTGCTCATGTCATACACCAAGTCGTAATTTCCATTGCTAAACCCCGGAAGGCGTACCTGTGGTGCGGCTGCATTTCTAAAGGTCTTCAGCACCACTTGCATCATATCTAAGATTTTAAGCATCATTTGCGCTGCTACATCTTGCATGGGCTTCAAGCGCGGCATCCAGTGGCGAATGGTCCCCATCATATATGCTACCGATGGTGGTCCTTGTGGTGGCGCTATGTACGGGTAGTTCAGCCATTCCTTGCATTGCGCATTGTTCTGTACCTTGATATTAAATGCCTTCCACGACCTGCGGCGGGGGACTGGACCGTAGCATGGGTTGTACAGGAGGTGCAACGGCGCGTTGTTCCATGTGCGTAGCATTTCTGGATAAGTCTCTAAAAGTTTCTGCCGCCATGTTGATTGACGAATCTTGCCTTTTCGCACCTCTGGAGGAAGGTCTTCGGGTTGAAATTGGGTCGCAAAAGTAGGAATCTGACCCGTGACTCTTTGTATTTCTGCATTATAATCAGCCAAGATAATATAATATGGCCTGTACTGGAGTTCCGATGAGAGAATCAGGCGTCTCGATGACAAGTTCTTGAAGTAATCTGATTGTAAAACAGTCTCCTCTATGACCCTCATAGCCTGATTTTGCACTACGGTGCGCTCTTCATGCGAGGTCCCTATTTCCTCCACTTGTCGTAACCATGGCGGCCGTGGTGCCTCGAACGTGTCCTGCGCTTCTTCTGTTTGTTGGCCTCCTGGGAATGGTTGCGGATCATATTCTTCATCAAACGTTTGTTCCACAGGAATTTGCACAACTTCTTCGTCCGTGGGAGCCTCCGGAGGGGAAGATGGCCTCTCATATTGTAGTAGGCGTGTCTGCAATTCAGTTACCTGTTGCTGGAGATCTTTTATGGCCTCTACGTCGGAGGGAAGCGAAGCTGCAGAAGGGGTGGTTGTAGGGGCAGCTGTTGGGCCTTGTTGGTGTTCCTGCTTCAGTTGTCCTAGCTCCTCCGATAGCTTATCATGTGCTTCGAGTAGCATGGCATAATCTTCCAATATAATCTTGATATTATCGGGGGTCACTGCTTGAAACTTGGATGGGCTGATGGGTGCCCCCGGTGTGCTCTCAATAGCTGCCTCCAGGTTCTCTTGATTTTGTATTTGCAGACGTCTGTTCTCTTCCTGAGCAGCCGCAAGATGGCGTTTAAGTAGCGCCATATTTCGCTGAAGTTTTGAGTTGCGTTCCAGTTGTGTCCGTAGGTGACTTTCTACCACCTGCACTGCTTCCTGATCTACGTTCTGTAGCTGTACTTCCAATATATTATGGGCGTCTTGGAGGGTTTGGAACTGTGTGTGGAGGCGAGCATTCTCCTCTTCTAGTACCGCAAGGCGGAGCTGTAGTGTCGCTGAGTGCTCTTGCAGGCGTGCGTTTTGTTGCTGGAGCTGAATGTAATCTGTTCTTAAATTTGATATACAAGCCAACATGGTGTCCAATGCATTACCTATAGATGAGTGGGGGGTGTTTACTGTGGAAGATGCATGGGAAGGGAATTGGGGAAGGGAGACAGTGAATGATGTGTCTACGAAAGTTGTGTGTGTGGGTGAAATTGGTGGAGGGGGAATGGGAGGAGGTGAAACCGTGGGTGGAGGTGCCGTGGGTGGTGAAATGTCCATACCTTCAGGAGTGGGTGTTAGTGTGGGGCCTGCCATATATATTGGTATGGTAGGTGGTGTGTGTGTGGAAGTGGTGAATAGATGTGACGTGGGGTGGGGAGCTGAAAAGACAGGGAATGGTTGAGGGCCTGGTTGAAAAGCCCTAGCAAAGATGTCCTGGAGGGATTGTAGAAATGGAGAGAGGGATATCGGGGGTTGGGGTCGTAAATTTGAGGAGGGCTGAAAGGGTTGCGTGGTAGCAGGGAAGCCCATGAATGTGGATCTAGGGTCGGGATGACCTATGGCTGAGGGCATTGGGGATGGTTGCCCTAGGGCAGGCTCTAGGAGCGGTTCGGTGGATTGTGTAGTGATGGGGGTTGCTTCAAAGATTGGGTTATCAGTGGTAGAGAATAGGGTGGCACTGGAGATCGGAGTACGGAAGGTGAAGGTGGGGTCGGTGGGTTGAGCAGTCGATGTGGTTTCCACTGTTTCTCTTCTAGGAGGTGATGGTGGGGGAGTGGATGGTAGTGGTTCGGTGGACTCCTCATGGGTGGCGGGGTGCTGTTGACTAGCTGTTTGGGAGGTTGGTGTAGTAGTGGGCTCTTCTGCAACTGTAACGGGAATTTGGATATTTTTACCTGAGCGAGGTCGTGTCTGGAACCTTCGTGGGTCATATTGAACTGAAGGCCTCTGAATGGCAGTGCGCACAGCTTCTACAACTCCATATGTTTCTGCCATCAATAAGAGACCTTCCCTGTACTCTGAGTCAACTCCCGCTTCTTCCAACAACTGAGTCATAAGTACTCTGCTGCTCTGTTCAGTGAGTAACTGCTGCGATCGCACTCTTTCCATAATCTGATACAGCCTTCGGAGTTCTGCTGTATATGCTGGGGCTTCAGTGGTCTCTTCTTCATATGCTTCTTCTTCTTCCGAGTGTCCGTGTTGTTGGCTTTGCTGAGCGTCACTCCAATGGACATGTCTACCGTCTGTAGACTTTCTTCTTCTCCGTGAGGATGTGCCCTGCTCCTCTGCCTCTGAATAAAACTCCACATCAGAGAATTGTGTGCTTTGTAGGAATGCTTCGAAATCCTGGGGGTCCAGTCCTTCAGCCTCTCCAGCAGCAAACTCGAATTCAGGTGTAACCGGAGGAGCCGATGGGGTGGGTTGTGTCGTAGTGTCAGATTCCGACCTGGGTATCCTAATGGTAAAAGGAGGTACAGTGCCCTCTCTTAATGGTGATGCCTCAGGAGTAGTCAGGACTTCCCTTGTCTGGACACACGGAATCGCGCCCCTCATGCGCTTGGACTGATGTGTGGATGTCTTGAGCCTTTTAAACATTTGTAATTGTGCCCAAGTTAAGGCACGCTCAATGGGGACATCATATGCCAAGCATCGGTAAATGATGCGTGTGAGTGCACAGCATCCGTTCACCACTAATTTCCTAGAAGCCCGTTTGTTCGCTTCATACAACTGATCTATAATCCACACTGGTAGCTTAATAGGTAGCGCACCTGCTTCCGCCAAGTAGAGAGCAAACCAGATCTTCTTGTGTGGTTGCGTGAATCGGTCTTGACCGGGGAAGGCGAAATGTTGCATGCACATGCGGAGAGGGATGGATACATTTGGGGTGAGGGCTGCCATGTCTTTCAGCTTCACTACTTTCCTGTCCTTCATGTTGTTGGGAACGAGAGCATCCTTTTCTGAGGGCACATGCGTGCCATGCATATTTAAAGCATCACTCACCAGCTCCACAGTAAGTTCAAACCTCTTCAACTCGTTGTTGCCCAGCAATGAGGGGAGAACAAATGATCCGGGTTGGTCCTTATCTTCATGAGCTTGTAATGTAGAGACCAGATAGTAACATCGGAGGAGGTCGGGTTTAGGTAGTGGGGCTTCAAAATATTCCGCCAACCCTGCTCGTTGCCATATGGTCTGTAGATCTTCGGTGTTCTGTAAAGTCTCGAACTCCTTGGAGAAAAATTGGAATCGCACCCATGATCTGTCATACTCGCATTTAGACTCCCAGATATACTTGGCCTCACCTAATGGACCGGGCATGCCATTGAACCAATGAGAATTCGCATGAACTCTTTCCGTGATTCCTGTAGGGGGATCTGGCACCGGGAGTTGCTGGAGGTGTTGCATCTCCACTGGTCGTTCAGTCGGGGGCACATCCACAGGTAGGCTATCCACATCAATCCCTGCAGTGAGTATCCCTACTTGTGAGCCCGAACCTGTCGCTTCTGCCATTTTTCTTCTTGCTTCCTGATTCTGTGAGAATATAGAATCATGTGTTAACATCGTAATGGACAAAATAAATCCGTTGTTGTCCCCGTTACAACATTAACATGAGGTAGATGGTGAGTTAGTGGTTAGTAAGTGCACGAAGACAGTGAGTGTAGTTAACGTTTGTGTATTCCTAGGAGACTAATGCCGTTAGTAAGTGGGGTGAATTTACAAATCGGGGTCGGGGGGTTTATTACAGATCTTAGACTGCCAAATGCAGTGGATGGGCTTTGCTTTCGGTTTCGTAGAGACTCCAGAGAGCTGTGTCGGTGTCGCTGTTTGGGAGTGGGGCCTTTTAGGGACCCACTTATAAGTGATTACATGCATGCTCATGGGTCTTGGTGTGTTCCTAAGTGTTGAGCACGAGGGAATACTGGTTGTACTCGTAGATGGGTTATGCTGCATAGGTTGTGGCCTTGGTGTAACTACTTGTGCCCTCAAGCAAGCCTTAGGCACCCAAATTTGTCTAGATTGTGGGCTTGCCTTCATCGACTTCTTGGGCACCCAAATAGATTTTACTTTAGCAGAAGAATTTCTGAAAGACTCTTTATTAGTGTCGTGTTGTTGGTTACTAATAAGAGGCTTTGCCCGCGTAGTTGACGGTGGTGCACCCGGTCGTTCGCCTTTCCGCACCCACATCTGGATTATTTTCTGGGACATTCTGCTGCGCAGGTATTTTTGATCTCGGACATAGGTAGTACTCTGCTTCTTCTGCTTGTGATCCGCCTTTGGTTGCTGCCTCCTTCGGGCCTTTGGAAAAGAAGGGAGATCCGTTGCATCCCTGGCTCCTTTTTTGCAAATGTCATTCCTCTGCAACACAGGGTTTTGAACAAGAACAGCATGGTCATCTTCATGTGTACCCCTGGAAGGACCAGGAGTCTGTGCCTTTCCTAGCTCCTTGAGTGCTCCATTGTCTAATTCTACTGTGACTCGACTATGATTGAGCCAAACCTGGAGAAGTCCACTTCTTAGGTTTAGATTGACTGCTTGGTCATAGATCCAATCCTGACCCAAGACGAGAGGTTCAGTGAGATCCTCATCTTGACACACTAGTACTTTAACGGTCATTGCCTCATCGTGAATGTAGAGGGGAAGTTCCACCTCGCCCATGCAAGGGGTTTCCACGCCGCCCAATCCTATGAGATATGCTTCCACAGGATTGACAGTCAATTGTAATTCTTGGCAGTAAGACAATTTAACAGCACTAGTGGCTGCACCTGAGTCAATCAAGGCTCTTACGGTCCTTGCACTCTTTCCTTGTCCTATATCTAAGGTTACGAAAGGACGTCTATCAATTATCCTTTGCGAGCTTGTTCCTGCAACTTCACACATGGCCATAGGAAATCCTTGGTCTGCATAGTCATTCGCTCCAGGCTGATCTCTACCTTGCCTTCGTAATTTCATCCTTCTGATGCGTTCTAAAGCTTCAGCTTGAGCTTCTTCTCGAACTCGCTTTTCTTCCTCTTTGCGTTTCTTAGCAGTGTTGAGTCGACTGAGCATTTCCTCCGTGAGGGGTTCCTGATACAACTTGACTCTGCAACCGCTAATATAATTTGGTAGAACATCGCCTTCTAATGTGGCTAGTTGCACTGCTCCACTTGTTGAGATCCTATTGATGATCATAGGTCCGTAGCCTCTCTTTTCTAGCTTCCTTGCATGTTGTTTCAATGTGTAAACT
This sequence comes from Ceratopteris richardii, assembly GCA_020310875.1. Classification (NCBI taxonomy): domain Eukaryota; kingdom Viridiplantae; phylum Streptophyta; class Polypodiopsida; order Polypodiales; family Pteridaceae; genus Ceratopteris; species Ceratopteris richardii. The sequence goes on from CM035413.1 coordinate 26,221,681, forward strand.
AAAACTAGGTCTCCTGCTTTCAAGCCCTTATCCTTCACATGGGCATCAAAGTATGCCTTCTGTCGTTTCTTTGCCGCATATATCCCTGTAGCTGCTCTCAGTCTTGTTTCTCCTAATCGTTCAAGGTCAAAGAGCCTAGAGGAGAGCTCATGACCTGTCCATTCGTGCTCTTGTGCTATTTTCAATGTAGGTATCAAAAAGTCTAAAGGTAGCACCGCGTTTTGGCCAAATACCATCTGAAAGGGGGTGGCTTGGAGTACCGTTTTATAGGCGACTCGGTATGCCCAAACAGCATGGTGTAGCTGTTTGTCCCAATCAGAGCGTTTAGTGTTCACTAATTTTGTCAGTACATTGCATAAGATCTTGTTGGTGCTTTCGGCTTGTCCATTAGCTTGAGGGTGATAGGGGGCAGACTTCTTATGTATCACCAAGAATTCTTGGAGCAAATTTTCAATAACTTCATTCAAGAAGTGAGTGCCTCTATCACTTACCAGCTCTATAGGTAGCCCATACCTTGTGAATACATTCTCAAACAAGAATTTAGCAGTTGTTTGAGCATCGTTCTTTGTCGTAGCCTTTACCTCTACCCACTTGGTTAGATAGTCTGTAGCAACTATGATGTATTCTGCATGAGAACCCTTAGCTGGGGGGTTAATAGGACCTACGAAGTCTATTCCCCACTTAGAGAACGCACGTCCACCCATCATAGGTTTTAATGGCATCTCATCTTTTCGTATAGGATACTGAGTTCTCTGACAGACATCACACCGTTTCACATAGGTATGTGCATCCATGTGAAGGGTAGGCCACCAGAAGCCCGCAAATAGAACTGCCTTGATCACCCGATCTGGTCCAAAGTGTCCTCCTGCTACACCTTGGTGAGCAGTTTCCAAGATCTTAAGATATTCACTCTCATGGACACACAGTCTCAGGTAACCATCTTTACCGCGTTTGTATAGATTATCACCAATGAGTGAGTAATCCAGGGCTTCTTGTTCTAAACTCCTTTTCCTAGCCAGAGTCATGTCTGGAGGGAATGTGTTTGTCCTCAGGAAGGATACTAGAGGTTCGCTCCAATCTGGCACAATGGATACTTGATAAAGAGTAGCGTGTTCCACAGGTGGTTTAGTGCAACAGATTGGGCATTCCTTGCACAGCTTTTGGACATCAGCTTCCATAGTTGGCCAATGCACTCCTAGTCTCCTTAGAGTCTGTAGGGTTCGTTGTTTTGAATAGTGTTGCTCTAATGCACCTACATGTGCTAATTGCAACCATTTAGCGTACTCATCCTCTTCTACGCAACAAGCCAAGATCCCTTGATCTGTGTGCTTGTACATACTTCCTGCCATGATGTGGTACTTTTGGGCTTTTACAACCTCTCTATCCCGTGTGTTTACCACCGGATGGTTAGGCCCGTATGTCAATACTGGTACCAATGGCTTAGCCCACTGCGGTACAACTTCCAAATTAAACAAGTAAGCATCAGGAAGGTCATCTGACACTCCTTGTGGGGCTTCTCCCGATGTGAGCCTAGAGAGGTGATCTGCTCTCAAGTGAGTTCTCCCTTTCCTTACCACAACCTCAAAATCATATTCCATTAGCAAGAGAAACCATCTCACTAATCTTCCTGTATTGCATGGCTTGTTTACAAGATATAACAATGCCTGATGATCAGTAAAAAATTTAAACTTATTTGCAAGCAAATAGTGTCTAAATTTCTTGACTGCATATACCATGCCTAATCCTTCGCGCTCTGTAGTGGTGTAATTCCGTTCAGCCGCATTCAATTGTCTACTGGCATAGGCAATTGGGAGATCCATATTACCTTCACCAGTAGGTTGTGCAAGCACACATCCTATAGCATAATTGGATGCATCAACATGAACATGGAATGGCTTATTCCAATCTGGTGTGGTCAAGATTGGTGCTGAACACAATCTTCGTTTAAGCTCCTGGAAGGAATTCTCGCATTCATCCGTCCACTCAAAGTTAGTCAGAAGTCCGTACATGGGCTTTGCAATGACAGCATACATGTGTATAAATCGTCGATAATAACCGCAATGCCCCATGAAAGCTTGTACTTCCTTGACATTCTTTGGCCTAGGTAGCTCTGCTATGGCTCTCACTTTCTCTTCGTCAGTAGATATGCCATTCTTTGACACTATGTGTCCTAGAATCTTGCCTTGCCTGACCATAAAAACGCACTTTTCTGGGTTTAGGCAGACTTGATATTCTCTACATTTGTCAAAGATTTGTCTGAGTTCAGGAATATGGGTTTGTCTAACGTTGGAATGAGCACAAAGATCATCAACATAGACTTCTAAACTCTTCCTTAGGAACTCCTTAAACACATGGCACATCAGTCTCTGGAAGGTAGCTGGTGCGTTGGTAAGCCCAAATGGCATTACTCTAAAAGCAAAAATGCCCCATTCTGTGGCAAAGGCTGTCTTATGCTGATCCTCTGGAGCTATGGCTACTTGATTGTAGCCAGAAAATCCATCAAGGAAGCTGTACACTTCCTTGCCTGCCACTCTTTCTAAGAGATGTTCTGTGATGGGAAGCGGATAGTTATCTCAAATCGTGGCGGCATTAACCTTTTTCAAGTTAATGCACACACGCAGCTTGCCATTCTTCTTGGGCACCACTACAATGGGGGACACCCATTCAGTGTGCTCAATTTCGTAGATAAATCCAGCTTCAACCAGTCTATCTATCTCTTCTTTGATCTTAGCAGCGTAATTATCGTTATATGTATAAGGCTTTTGCTTAGAGGGTTTGGCATCTGAGGTCATGGGGATGGTGTGTGAACATATGTCAGGGTCAACACCTTTCAAATCCTTGTAACTCCAAGCGAATACATCTCTGTATTCTCTTAGCAAGGTAATCAAGTCGTACTCTTCTTCTTCTGTCAGGTCATGGCCTATATACGTACATCTCTCCTCTCCTTCTTCTAGGGCCACTACGATTTTCTTGGTGGTTTCTTTGTTATCATAGGCCTCTCCTGATTGTGCCTCTCGTTTGGGCATTCTAATCATGACTCTCCTGTCATCTATCTCATACTTCTTAAAATTTTCTGGGACCTCAAACAAAGATTCTTCCTCTTCTGGTAAGGCTTCTCTCTTCTTTCGTTTCTTTCCTTCTTCCTTAGGGGTCACATGTGTTGCTAATCTTACGTCATTTGTCAGCTCTCCATGCCTCTGGGTTTGAAATTCTACCTCATGGAAGTATTCTTCATCTGATGCAAATGGTGGGTCCATAATGATTGACTCTAGATCGGAGTCACTTGCATCCTCAAATGCATCAGGGCTAGGTTCGCATTCTTCTAGAACTGCCTCTCCCATGATTGGCTCTATGGAGAAGATTGAAATATCATAGCCATCCTCATCACAGTGAGGTGTCCATTGTTCTTCGTTGATGGCTACGTCCATTGTTGCTAAGATTTCTGCCCAACCGTGAGGTTCAAATTCTTCGTCTGGAAAAACTACAGGTGCATAGGCTGGGTCTTGGATTGATCTATGGGTTTCTTTCGCACCTACCTCTCTGGCTTTCTCTCTCTTCTCTTCTTCTACTGCTACCTTGCACATCCATAAGTGGGTGTCTTCATGCATCCATGAGGATCCAGACCCTATGGAATGCATCGATTCTGTGTCATCTTTAGCTCTATGGATGGGATTCCACTGGATAGGAGGGACATCTCTATGAGAATAATCCTTGAGATTGACTTTGGTTGTAACACCTAAGTGCTGCAGGTACAAAGAATTGGTCCCCCAATCCTGTACCACTTGCAACTGTCGCATGAATGGTCTTCCCAAAATCATCTCATAGGCATGATTTTTGCTGAAGTCACATATGGCAAAGGTATGTTCAAACTCGACACCACAAGTGGTGAGAGTTATTCCTTCCAGCAATCCTAGGGGTCTCTCTATGTGACCATCGGCCATTTGCAATTTCATTCTCGTTGGCCTGAGTGCCGGCTTGCCCCAACGCTTCCATAGGGAAGTGGTGGCAATTGCAACTCCTGCACCTGAGTCCAAAATTGCCTTGGTGGTGTACTCCTGATAAGTAATGGGAAGATAGGTGTTCCCTTCTTCGCCTTCACACATATCCCCTATCTTATCCAAGGGAATTTCTGGCACTGTCCTATGGGATCCTACCCGGGAATAAGGTTTTGCAACTTCAGTTACTCGACTGGCTGCACATTTCCGCGCGTTTAGTCTATCCTCAGGCAGTTTTTCCAAAGTGAGATTGCAATGCACCTCGGTGTTCTTTACTACCTCCGTGTTCCTAGGTATGACTGAGTCGTCGTTCCTTACCATGACTGTGGGTGCTCTCATACATGTGGACTTTGCTTCCCATGGGCCTGTGAAGTGGGGTAGCTCTTGTATGGAATTCGAATCAAAGTCTAATCTCTCGTGAGACTGAACACTCTCATGCTCCCCGTAAATAGATGGGATGTCTTGTGGGAATTGGTCGTGTGCATCGTCCACAAGTTCAAAAGGAGGGGCGACCTCGCTTTCGTTATCCCATTTGTCTTCTTGAATCTCTCGTAGGAAGTCTGGTGCAAACCGATTCATAGAAGAAGAAGTGTCTGGCTCCGTGGAATTGGGCGCATAAGCAACCTGTGAAGGAGGGCTCATTCTATTGTTGACTCTCTCCTCGTTCTCGCAAATGGCTGGAGCACAAGCTTCTTGGGGAGGATTACTTATTCTATTACTTTTCCGAACAGGCTCATACACTCCCAGAGAAGGAATGTAGGCAACCTGTGGAGGTACTTGAGCTTTCGAGGGAGGCTCCTCTGCCTTTTGGGGGGGAAGATAAGCTTCTTGAGGAGGCCCACGGGCTTCCTGAAGAGGTTGGCTTATCCGTTCTCTTGCCCTTTCCTTCCTTTGAGGGGTAGGTTCCTTTTCTGGCTGTGCTATTAGCCTCTCTATTCTTTCTAAGGAGGGGAAGTTGTCCGGTTTAGGGGCATTGGCCACATACACTTCTGATTGGGAATGATTCCTATTTTTGCTTGCTTTTTCTTGGTCTTGATTTTTTTCTTCCTTTTCAGATCTTGCAATTATCCTCTCTAACTTCTCTAGGAATCCATCCAAATGTAATTGTGTTTTGGCTGAGCCTGAGTAATTGAAAAGGCGACTGGCTTCAAACATAGTCTGAGCCAATGCGACCATTTTCGCGCATAGTTTGGTTCTTTCTATCTCTAGGTCAGCTCTAGGATAGCACTTGTCATGATCCGTGACGTTTGGCCCTTCTTGGATTCTGGCCTGATATGCTTTAAGCATCATGTCTATGTCTTCGGGAGTGGGATCAGCTAATACCGATCCTGGTTGGGGTGGTGGGTGGGTTACGTGGGCTGTCTTAGAGGGTGAAGGGATGGAGGGTGATGGGGATGGTAGCGGTGGGAATGTGTGAGAGTGCGGTTGAGATGTGATCTCTATGATTTTAGCCTTGGTTTCTCGTAGACTTTCCTCAAGTTCACTCATCTTCTTTGCCCATTGCCTTTTCATGCGTTCTCGGCTATCTTTCCAAGCTCTCGTTCTCTTTTTATTTTGGCTCTCCGTATCGCTAGCATCTGGGGTCTTTTCCTGGCCTACCCCTTGGTTTTGTTGCAGTGCCTGAGCCCTAGTGACTGCCTGTATTGGTGCAGTGGAAGTGACACTTCCTGAGGAGTCTACCACTAACCCAACAACGTTGATAGGGGTGATTTTTGGCATGCTATTGGGGTTCTTTGGGCAATCTCGTAAGAGATGCTCTTTTCCGCAATCTTGGCAAAAGCCTTGGATAGTCAAGGACTGAGGTTGTGTGGGCGGAGGCAAGGGACAATCACGAATGAGGTGATCTCCTTGGCATCTGTAGCACGGTCCTCTTGGGAATGGGGGTCTTACTTGCCTAGATTGAGGCCTAGGGTTGGGGTTTGCATACATGACGTTCGTGTAATCTGATTCCCAACTAGGTTCGTTCAGCTCTTCACTATAGTAGGACTCACCATGTTCTGGAGACTGCATGTAGTAAGCCTGGGGGCTATCCACATGGGTAGAATCAAAGCTATGATCACTTGGGTCATTTTCAGAGATCAAGGATGTTACAGGGACTATAGCTCTATTCAGGTTTTCTTCTGCAACAGCATACTTTACCGGAATCACATTAGCTGGGGCTGGGGTTTGTTGTGCTAGCACAGGTTGAGGCCTTTGTTGGTTTTGATATTGAGGTTGGAAATTTTGTTGTGGCCTGCCATATGGTTGTGGAGGGTACTGGTTCTGGTATCTGCCTTGTTGGTAGTGCTGAGGGTAGGGTTGCCTAACAGCCTGCTTGTTGTATGGGCAATCTTGTGCGGTGTGGTTGGTGTATCTCCGTTCTATGGTGCAGTACTGGCTACTAGGGTTTACTTGGGGTTGAGCCATAATAGGGCAGACATTCGCCATGTGGTCACCACCGCATGTATAACATCTTTTCACTGGGGCAAACCTTGGGATTTGTTTGCTAGTTACACCTAATTTCTGAGCTACTTTTTCGGCAAGTTCCTCAATTGATGTGGACTGCGTGGAAGAGTGGCTAGATGCACTATCTGAATCTTTGTAAATTTTGGACAACTCTAGCTCTTCTCCTAGGTTATCTTCAATGTCAATGCACATACGTACACATTCTTCTATAGTCCTAGGGTCTTTCAGATACACATAGGATCTCAATTTTGGGCTCAGCAATCCGTCAAGAAATAAGGCTACTTGTTTAGCAGATGTGGGTAGCTCCGAAATAGGGCACCTTTCAAGATATTGTCTAAATCTTCTTCCTGCAAGTCTCACAGTCTCTTGAGGGGTTTGCTTGAAGCTGTGAATCAGTGAGGAGGTGTTGTGTCTTATGCCGCTCTTAGAGAACTCTACAATGAATGCCTCTAGGAGTTGATCTATGCTCCTGAACTGGCGTTCATCTAATGGCTGAAACCACGTAAGTGCTGTGTTCCTAAGGGTTAGACCGAAGGCATTGTACTGCGTGAACAGATCCTCCACTTGTTCAGCTCTCAAGACTTGCTTGAACTCTGCCACATGATCATAGGGATCTCCTGTGCCGTCAAAGTAATTCTTCATGGACTTAACTAGCTGGGTGGGTCTCAAAGTTCTTGTGTGCTCTCTAGGTCTCGGCAGAGGGAATCCATCTACATTTCTTTGGTTCCTGTGGGCTCTATGCATCTCGGGTTCTACCCTATTCGTCTCGGTTCTCGTTCTTTCTCTGCCCACTGGGTTGGCAAAACTTACTTCTGGTCTATCCCTACTTCTATCTCTTTGCGTACCATGAGCTTGGGAAGTTCCAACCCCAGGGTGACCATAGGATACATTTGATCTTGGTTGGGGGAAAATAAATTCGCCCTTCCAAGTGTAGGCATGCCTATCATTTTCTGTCACCACAAAGATCCGTTCTGAAGCATGATCTAAGTAGGTCACTCTGCCTGGGCTATCCGGATCCTTAAACTCATAGATCATGATTGTTCCTATATCAGTTGGGTGATCCGGTTTATATCTCCAAAAGGCTTCGTTCGTTTCTCGATTGAGAAGCAAATCTATGCACTTGTTATCTTGGGGGACCCACTCAGGCGTGATAATCCTAGTGAGAACTGATTTACCGCGAGGGGTTCTAGGTTCCACTCCCATGTTTCCTTGTTCCAAGTCACCTAAGTCCGCTTCTGAAATTACATTTCCAAATTCATCTGTCCTATCTGGATGACTGGTGACTACGTATATGGTTCCTTCCTTGTCCAGGTATGCACCGTTTTCAAACTTGACAGCTGGGTGCTCTAGTCCTATGGATTGGTCAGGGTTTTTAATCTGGACCACAGATCTTCCTAGGCCGTCCTCATAGATGCTAGCACCTAATCGGTTGGTCCTAAGGTATTCCAACTGTGTTTTGTAAGGGCCTTCTACCCTGTACAAGTAAGGCACACCTGAACTTCCCGTAGGCCTGTCCATGCCCTGAGACATCTCTGACTCACTGGTATCAGAGCTAGGGTAATGAGAGTGGCGACTCAACTGCTGAGTCCAAGACCTTGCAGTGTGATTGACACTAGCCTCTGAAGACCTAAGGCTTTGTCTCTCTCTTACTAGGTGTCGTCCTGATCTAAGGTTCATATGCCTAACTGATTAGCCCAATTCTTTGCCCAGAGTACAACCTCGTTGCCGATCAATTGGTACCAGTCACTTGATTCTTTTTAGTTATTCCTCGTGTTTCAAGTCTTGTCTGCTATTACGTCGTCAGGAATACTTGAATGTTCTTCTTACTTTCAGGTTGATCGTTCCACGTTAGGTTCTTTCCTTTATGTTGTCGACAGTACAGAGGTTAAGTTTTTAGCTTGAACTTGGGTTTTTAGGTAGTCTTCAACTTGATAGTGGCCTATCGTCGCCCTGACTTACTCCTACTTCTAATCGTTCTTAGCCTAAGCTAGGAATTGACGAAGAGGAGTTGAGAATATTCCGACCTTTGTTGCCGAACCTTGCTCTTTAGTGCTCGAGAAGTTGATTCTCAAGCGTGCGCAACACCCTTGCTTGGATGCTCTCAATTGTTTCTCAATAGGCCTGCATAAATCCCAAGATTAGCTCCAAGTAGATCTTTCAATTGACAGACAATTTATTTCAGACACTTTTTTAATGACCCTTGTTCCCCCTTTTGCATTGTGAGAAATTTACTCTGGAGCTCCCTTGGTGTTCCTACCCCTCAGTGTGTCAACTTCCAAATATCCTATCTGAAAATCAACGCGTTATTCTTATAAAAAACAGTTGAGGGCGTGTAGTATATGTCACAAGCTTTCCGACAAGCCCTAGAGCTCAGAAAATGGATTTCGTATGAAAAAGTTATGACCGTTCAGGGTTTAGGGGGTTAACTAGACAAACAGAACCTTTCGGGGGTTTTAATGCATTTTCTAAGGCCTTCGTAAATAGATGAGTACATGAAAGTGCAAATATGCCCAAAATTTAGCTTAAATTTCCAAAAATTCACTCCTTAATTTTTTGCCGAAAATGCCTGTCTATCGCGATAGACGGTGTCTGTCGCGATAGACACAATCTATCGTGGGGGCTGTCTGTCGCGATAGACGGTGTCTGTCGCGGATTTCTGTCTGTCGCGATAGACGGTGTCTGTCGCGATAGACGGTGTCTGTCGCGGATTTCTGTCTGTCGCGATAGACGGTGTCTGTCGCGATAGACGGTGTCTGTCGCGGATTTCTGTCTGTCGCGATAGACGGTGTCTGTCGCGATAGACGGTGTCTGTCGCGGATTTCTGTCTGTCGCGATAGACGGTGTCTGTCGCGATAGACGCTATCTATCGTGGATTTCTGTCTGTCGCGATAGACGGTGTCTGTCGCGATAGACGCTGTCTGTCGTGAAATTCGGTCTGTCGCGATAGACGGTGTCTGTCGCGATAGACGGTGTCTGTCGCGGATTTCTGTCTGTCGCGATAGACGGTGTCTGTCGCGATAGACGCTGTCTGTCGTGAAATTCGGTCTGTCGCGATAGACGGTGTCTGTCGCGATAGACTGAAAAAATGCAAATTTTTGAAAAACTTCTAGTGATCTAGAGTGCCCTCAAGGTGTAGGTTACAATGATAAACATGCATTCACAAAATGTTAAGATTTTCTGTCTGTCGCGATAGACAGAGGCTGTCGTCCTGGGACCTGTGCAGAGCCTGTCGTACCTGCGCACACTGCTGGGGATGATGGTACAGCAAAAACCTGCAAAATAGCTCAGAAAACAAGCAAAAACAGCACATGCAAATTCGCTCTCTTGCTCTCTCTCACAAGTGGAATGGAGGAAATGAGGTGGAGATGGTGATATGATCAAAACTGAAAATTTTCGCGATGATGGAGATGGAGGTGGGAGATGGTGATGATGATGATGGTGATGAAGGTGGTGAAGAAAGTAAAAGAAAATCGATGAGAGTGAAGAAAATACCTATAACTCCAACGCGTCAACTCTACGTCTTACCATCACACGCTCGTCCTCAAAGCTCGATCCCCGGCAACGGCGCCAAAATTTGGTGTAGCTCAATGATGAGTAGCACCTCCTTTAATGTCAATCCGGGAAGACGTGAGGATGGTATGAAGACCTCGAGCAAGTGGCGGCACAAGTGCGTGAGTGAGAAGCACACAACCATGCACACACATACACACACACGCGCACACACGGCAAGACAAAGAGAGAGAGGATCAAGGAGTTCTTTAGATTACTTTCAAAAGCTCTTACAAGTTCGTTTCTATTACCATCTAACCTCAAAAATGAGCTCTCTAGCTCTTTTTATAGTTTTTGACTAGCTTTTGGCCCTGTCCAGACCTAGTGTCCGGCCTAGTTAAAAATTAGGTTCCAGGGCTTATTTGAGGGCTCAAACGAAGTCTAAAAATTATGAAATTTGGTACGATGGTACTTCTAATACTCCTCAAGCTCGAGGACTCCTCGGCTTGCACAAAATGGAGTCTATTCTACCAAAAACGGGATTTACAATGTTTGTGTAGTGATTAAAATCACTTGGGTTGTACATAATCTATGGGAAAAAATGATCTGGCCTTGTTGCCGTATTGTGCATGACTCCTTTATTGCTTTGTATGCCAACATTTAGCTTTACAATATTCCCTATTCTCCTCTCTAGAAATCATAACCTTACAATGGCTCTCTAGAAGATTTTCTTGGGAAGGAGGGATATGTTTTGTTCTTGGAGTAGAACAAGGGTTTTGGGGAATAGATAAGATGGGTTTAAGAATGGATTCATAAGGATTAGACTCTTCCTCAGGATCTGGGTCATGCACACTCAGAATTGACACATAAGGGTTTTTCTTTGTGGCTTTAATGAGAGGCTTCTCCTCTAGGAGGCTAAAGACTTCTCTATGCCCTATTTCGGCATCTGAAATGACCTCAAATTCATACATCCATTCTTGTTCTAGGATAAGCTTTTTTAATAAGTCAGAATCTTCACAACCTAAGAGTTTTTGTTGCATTGTGTTATTCCCTAGGTGTAGTGATGGGGTTACTTCTCCTAATCACTTAATATGATTACCTCCCATTCCAATCATGTATGATCTTGTTGGAGTGATTGGCATTTTTATTTTCTCAATTAAAGAGGCACGAAAACTACTTAAAGAAACTCATGTGTCTATCAAAGAATCTATTGAGTGATATTCCCATTTACAATTCCCTGGTTTAGGTATGGTCGTTTTGGCATATTACCCGATTTCTTGATATTTGTGGCATGATAGTTCACTATGGGAATAGGTTCTTTACCTTTATAGTATTGTTGGTCTCATTCTCTAATACATTCTTTTTGTTTCTTGATTCTCTCTAGGGCTTCTTGCATAATCTCTTGCCTTATTGTCTCTTCTTCCTTTTTATAGTTTTCAGCTCGTAAGGGTCTTGTTAGCATTTATTCCATGATCGGATCCATATATTTCTTTACTTGACATCTGTTCATGTCGTTTGGTAAGACATCTGCATCTAGTGTGGCTAAATTGATAGCTCCACTAGAGGATATAGTTAATGATTAAGGGTCCATATCCTCTTTGTTGGAGTTTCTTGGCATGTTGCTTTAAAGTGTATACTAGTACTAAGTCTCCAACTCTAAGATCTTTTTCTTATATGTGAGCATCATAATAGGCTTTTTGCCATCTCTTGGTAGCATAGATACCTGCCACTATCTGTAATCTATTTTCATGCAGCTTTTCAATTTCATTCAATTATGTAGATAGTTCATGTCCTATCCATTCCTACTTCTTAGCTACTCAAAGAGTAGGAATTAACAAATCAATTAGTAGTATTGCCTTTTTTCCATAGACTAGGTTCAATGGCATAGTTCAAATAGTTGTCTTGTAAGCAACTTGAAAAGCCCAAATTGAATGGTGTAATTGTTTATCCTAATCTGACCTACCATTGTTGACTATCTTTGTCAGAACTATGCATAATATCTTTTGAACTTCCAGCTTGTCCATTGGCTTGTGGGCAATAGGGTGGCGAATTATTATAAATCATAAAGAACTCATTCATGAGTGATTCAATTACTTCATTAATGAAGTGTGTACTTCTATCACTAACTATCTCAATAGGTAATCCAAACTTAGCGAAAATGTTCTCCAATAAGAATTTTGTAGTTGTTTGAGCATCATTTTTCTTGGTGGCTTTGGTTTCTACCCACTTGGATAAGTAGTTTCCAACTACGATGACATATTCTACATGAGAGAACCTTTATGGGGGATTTATAGGTCCAATAAAATCAATTCCACATCATGAGAAAGATCTTGCACAAACCATAGGTCTCAAAGGCATATCATCTCTCCTATTTGGGTAGTTGGTTCTTTGACATACATCGCAACTTCTTACATAATATTTTGCATCCATCTGGAGGGTTGACCACCATAATCCTGCAAAAAGGGTCATCTTTACAATCTTATCAACTATGAAATGACCTCCAGTTGCTCCAACATGAGCCATTTCCAATATAGGAAGGTACTCTCCCTCATGAATACACATTCGTAATTGAGTATCTTTTCACTCCCTAGTAAAGTTGTTTTCCCATGATCACACAATATTTTCTTTGATCTTCTAGAGCTCTCTTGCTTGGCTAGCACCTTCTGGGTAAGTCACTTCAAGAACGCAACTGGTGGCTTGCTCCATTCAAACGCTATGTAGAATAGCACAAAGATGAATGTTCATCACATGAAGAGATTTGGCATAAATTGCAATCAGACAGATAAACGTGTACATCCTTTTGCATATCCGGCCAATATACTCCTTTCTTGTTTAGTTCTTGAGTTATTCTGCTTACACCTTTATGTATTCTTTATTTATTTTCATGAGCTTGTCCGATCAAATTTGTGCTCACCTCATCTTCTAGCTATCTTACAAGCACTCCATTAGAATCTTTGAAATATAAGCTACCTTCCACTATGTGAAATTTTCTTATTTTCCAAATTAGCTCCTTTCCTTTTCTAAATTGATTCTTTTCCACGGTCCATGTGTGAGCATATGTACCAATTTTTCTACCCATGATGGACATACTTCCAAGTTGAATACGTAAGGGTGTTTCCCTTTTTGAGGAATACCTCAAAATCAAACTTCATTAATAAAAGAAACCATCTAAGTAGCCTTCCTGTGTTGGAAGGTTTATTGGCCAAGTACAATAAAGCTTGGTGTTCAATAAAAAGATTGAACTTGTTAACTAGTAGGCACTATTTGAATTTATTCATTGCATAGACCATCCCTAGTCCTTCTCTTTTGATCTTAGTGTAATCTTGTTCTACTTGGTCCAACTATCTACTTGCATATGCAATAGGGTGATCTAGTTTTCCTTCATCTCATTGTGCTAATATGCATCTAATCAAGAAATTAGATGCATCAACATGAATATGAAATGTTTGATTCCAATCAAGCACTTTCAATATGGATGTTGAACTCAATCTTCTTTTCAATTCTTTGATTGCTTCCTTGCATTCATCACTCCATTTGATTTGACTCAAGAGTCCATACAATGGTTTTCCTATGATTGCATACATGTGGATAAATCAATGATAGTATCCACAATGACCCATAAAGGCTTGCACTTCCTTGATGTTCTTAGGTATGAGCAATTCCAGGATTACCTTGATTTTATCTTTGTTGGTCGAGACACCATTTTTAGACACTATATGTCCTAGTATCTTTCCTTGCCTCACCAAAAAGACACACTTTTCCGAATCCAAACATAATCGATATTGTTTGGAATTGTCAAATATTCATCTCAACTCTAGGAAATCGGCAGATCATTGAGAAGAGTAGGTACATAGATCATGTACATAGACTTTCATACTCTTCCTTGGAAATTCCTTAAAAACATGACACATTAATCTCTAGAAAGTGGCTAGGGAGTTGATTAGGCCAAAAGGCATAACCCTAAAAGCATATACTCCCAATTTAGTAGGGAAAGTAGTTTTATGTTTGATCCTCAGTAGTTAAAGCTACTAGATTGCATCCTGAAAACCCATCAAGGAAGTTGTACACTTCCTTTCCTACTACTCTTTCCAAAAGATGATCAATGATAGGTAAAGGATAACTATCTCTAATAGTGGAAGCATTAATCTTTTCTAGGTTATACCTTTTTCAAGCTAATGCAAGTGCCCAATCTTTTTATTTTTCTTGGGTACTACCACTAATGGAGAAACCCATTCTGTATGTTCAATTTCGTGTATAAATCCGATTGCTAACAACTTGTCTATCTCTCCTTTGATCTTGACTAAGTAGACATCATTGTATGTGTAAGATCTTTGTTTTGAAGGCTTTTCTTCAAGATTCATTGGAGTCCTATGAGACAAAATCATTGGATCTACTCCTTTTTAATCCTTATAAGTCCATGCAAAAACATCTCGATATTCTCGTAGTATCTATACTAGTTCCCGTTCTTCTTCTATAGATACATCATTGCCTATGAAAGTGCATCTATCCTAGTCATTCTCTCAAGTCACTATGATATTCCTTGTTTGATCCTTGTTGTCATATGCTACTCCTTCTTGTGCCTCTCTCTTAGGCATTTGAAAAACAATTTTTCTCTCTTCTACTTTGTATCTCTTCAAGTGTATAGGAACTTCAAAAATGTCTGTTGATCTTCTTCCTCTCTTTCTTCAATCTCCTTGTTAGGGTTTATTGGATATTCTTCTATGAAAAAGACATTACAATTTCTTACTAGATTATTGAATCAAACTTCCTTCATGTATTGTTCTTCTTACTCAAATTCAGGTTCCATTATGATATTTCTCATCTTATTTGGTTTCCACTTTCTCATCACCATTCACTTCTTGAATCACTAGCATGTATAGGCTTAGGTCATATCCTTATTCATCTATGCCTTCATTCATGTATAGGTCATAATCCTCATCTTCTTTGGTTTCCACTTTCTCATCACCATTCACTTCTTGAATCACTACCTTGTATAGGCTTAGGTCATATCCTTCTTCATCTATGCCTTCATTCATGGTGAGTACGTCTTCCTTTATGCATACATCTAATGTTTCTAGTCTTTCCATCCAACCATGTGGTTCAAAGGCTTCATCAAAAATTACTTGAGGCATGTAAGTTGGGTCTTCTATGGGCCGGTCTCTTTCTAACCATGACTTTCAACATTGGAGCCTTTTCTCTTTTCTTTGAACAGCTTTGCAAATCCATAGTTGGATGTCCTAATCCATCCAATATTGATCACGTGATCCAGCACTAGGGATTGATATATCATCATCCTCTTTATGGATAGGACTCCATTGAAGAGGTAGAACATCCCTATAAGAAAAGCTTTGGAGATTTATTTTGGTAGTTAGGGCTTGATGTTGAAGGTACAAAGCATCTCGTCCCCAATGTTGAACTACTTTCAATTGTCTCATGAAAGGTCATCCTAGAATCATTTCCAAATTAACATATGGCTAAGGTGTGATAAAATTCTACTATGCATGTAGTCAAGATTACATTTTCTAGGAGTCATAAGGGATGCTCTACATGACCGTATGCCAATTGAAGTTTCATTCTTGTCAAACTTAAGGTTGTTTTTCCCATTTTTTTCCAGATTTCCTCAAAAGTTATTCCTAATCTACCACCAATGTCTAGTGTGGTCCCTTAGTCATGTATCCTTGAAACTTGATTGGAAGGAAGTATTTTGTTCATCACCTTCACTAAAATCTCTTGCTTTATCCACAAGAATTTGGATTGTATGGGTCTCCTCTTTGTTTGAAGTGATTAGTTCTTTCAAGTTTAGTGGAGTGGATACCTTATTCCACAATTGGGGCTTTACTTGTAGAAGCTCTTTTAAGGTTAAAGAGCATTGGACATTAGTCTTCTTGAATTTTTGTAGAGTAGTTGACACTTTCTCAGAGGTTCTCTTCTCCTTGCATCTCAATGTGAGAGCATTGAAGAAATCTTATTTTTGTTCATATTCTCCCATGTAGTTTGGAAGTTTGGTGAGGCTAGTTATCTCATCAATATCAAAGACTTGATTAGATAGATTCCATGATTCTATATCCAGCTTCATCATTGATTGGTTTACACAAGCATCTAGTTCTATGAGGGGAGGGATCTCATCTTCAATCCCTTTCCATATATCCTCTTGAACTTTAGCCCATAGGTCTTCTGGCTAGTTCACTTCTACCTCAAGAATTAAGGAATCAATCTCCATTGTTTCTAAACCTAATTCCTCTTCATATGCTTTGGCTGGTTTTGTCTTGAACTAACTTGAGTTGAATTTCTCTAAGCATTCTTGAAGTTCTTTCTCTGGAATTCTCATCTCTGGAATGGTTGGAATTGCCATTTTTTTAGCATAGTCTGAGGGATTTCAATATGCTTCTTACATATTTCCAATCTTTCTTTTTCTAGATCTCCTCTACGGTAACATCGATCATGATGTTCTGGACTAGGTTCACTTATATTCTAGATCGATAAGCTTTCAACCACATTTGTAAATCTTCAGGCATTGAATCTGTTAGAATTGATCCTACCTAGTTCTTTGTTCACGCTTCCTTTACCACATCATTATTTTGTTTGACTGGGCTAATTTCAGTAGATTATATGTCTTAACTAGACCTCTCTTTTTCTCTTATCAAAGTCTTCATCCACTTGGTTTTGATTTTTTCTCTTCTAGTATTCCATTTTTGAGATTTTTTCTTCCTTGAATTTTCCACCAATTCTTCGAAGTCTTCGACCCCTTCGGGTAAGGATTCTTCTTCTTTCTCACTCATGGGATTCTTGAGCCTTTGATCGCTAAGAGTTTCTTTTGATTCTTTAGCTTTGGCTCTTGTAATAGCCTTCAATGGCACCAAAGACTCTTTGTCACTACTAGAGGACTTAATCACTTCATTCATATTGATATGAGTAGTGGAAGATGCTCTTCAGGAATTCTGGGGACAATCCCAAAACAAGTACTCTTTTCCACAATCACTACAATATCATTCCCATGTTTTGTGAAGAGGTGGGTGGTAGGGAATTTTTCACTCCCTAATAAAATGATCTCCTCCACATCTATAACAAGGTTCTCATGGTTCAGGTGTTCTCACCAACTATCTTACTAGAGCTTGACCTCTAGGTGCAGCATACATTACATTGACATATTTTGATCCATAAGAATTTACATAGCCATCATATTCATAGTATTGTTGTTCATAAGTTGCTTCATATTGTATGGAATTATGGTCATAGGCATAATAATCAACGTAGCCTTTCTCATAGTTTTGGCTTGTGTTTTTTGAATTTCTCAAAGGGGTTATAGGAGCTACTACTCTTTCTAGCTTCCCTTCAACACCTACATCACCTATTATCATAACACTTGTAGATATAGGAGGATTGTATTTTGACACCCTATGCAATATTCCACAAGACATATTTTATCAATACATGTCACATCATGTATGCACACACAGGGTATTGAGAACCATCCAGTTTATTGTCTTTGTACTTGATTGGCACCACATTTTGACGGTGGGGAGGTTGTTGTCCCAACTCCAGTTGAGGCTAAGTGTAACCTTGATACTCGTAAGGTCTATGAGAGATTGGGGGTCCTTCATATTAAGCATACCTCAGAGCCTCCATGAATTATTCTCTTGGTGGATATCCATAAGGCCTAAATTGAGGAGCTACGGTGTTTGTCTAGGTTGTCGATTCTAGGGGTAATGTTTAGTAGTGTGATTGGTATATTTTTGCTCAATGTGGCAGTAGGAGTTTGATCCCTGCATAGGTGATCTTACATACACATATTGTTGTGGTGGGGCTGGTTCGCCTCTTATACAAGCTGAGATGGATGATCCCCTCCATAATGCACACATCTCCTTAGTATTGACATCTACATGTGTTGATCTTGATAGGACTTTGACTCCTAATGGTTTTGAACTCCCACCTTCTTAGCAACTAATTCTACTGATTCTACCACATTCTTGGATTGGGTAGACACACTACTAGAAGTGTCAATAGACTTGGGTGGAATTTGAGGAATCTTCAAGTCATCAGCTAGGTTATCCTCCAAATCCATACGCTCTCTAAGACATTCATCAAAAGTTCGTAATCATTTCACATATACCAATGTTCTTAAATTTCCATTAGTTAAGCCATCTTCCATTAGTTAAGCCATCAAAAAATAATGAGATCTTTTTTGGTTGGGTTGGCCTTTCTGTAGGGTGAACATTGACCCAGATATTGCTTAAATCTTCTAGGTGCAAGTCATATTGACTCATTGCTTGCTTGTTCAAAGTTTTGTATCAAAGAAGAGGTGTTATGTTTAATCCCTCTCTTAGTGAACTCACCAATGAGCTCTTCTAAGAATTGTTAAACATTGGCAAATCTATTGACATATAGGGGTTGGAACCATGTCAAAGTTGTTCCCAACAATGTGAATCCAAAAGCTTGATACTAATTAAAGAAGTTATCTATTTGTTCAGCTTCTAGTAGTTGTTTAAATTCAGCCATTTGATCATAATGATCTCTTGATCCATGATGGTGATTTCTTAGAAATTTTGCTACTTGGTAGGGTCTTAGTTTTTTGCCAACATCGGGTGGTCGAGGAATAATTGGGACAACTAGCTGCACAGCTAGTCCTCTTGCATGTGGAGGTCTTAGAGGAAAATGTGGTCTGCTCATTGTCTCACCTCCCATTTGAGTGTTTGGCACTATACTACTGTTCGGTGTAGGAAAGTGAACATGAGGTGTGGATGGAACATCTTGCCAACTACTCTACCTTAGAATAGGGTTTCCTTGGCGTCATTGTTGACTTTGTGGATTTTGAGAAGTGGTTGCCTATTCCCTTGGAGTAAACACTAGCAACCCATATATTGGACTCTAGTTCTCTATGTATCCATTACTTCCCAATATCTTCTCTTATCTTGATTGAGCTAGATGACTCTGGAAGAGTCTTCTGAATTATGTAGCTCATAGATGGTAGCAGGATTGACACTACTTCCCATTAGAGGCATAGTTTCTTGCAACAACTTATCCATTCATGTAATTAGATAAAATTCCATTAAATCATCATCTTGAGGAATTCTATCTCCTCTCAAGACATTTAGTACAAGAGTTGTTATCGTGGTGTAGTCATTGGCTCTCTATTATCCGTACTGGTTGGGTTACTTGGTTCCTCAATTTCTCCTATTTCATTGAATTTCTCATTGGTCGGCTACTAAGTATAGATGTCATTGTTTATCCATGTAGAATCCTTCTTCAAATTTCACTACTGGTCTCTCAAAAACTTTAGAGGAAGTTGAATTTCTCAATCTTGCCATAGATCTATTGAGTCCATCTAGGTATGTAGGCACTCCATGCAAGATTGTAGAACCATAATATAAGGAAGTTTTATAATCTCCCTCTATCAAAGACATGACTTCTCAAGAGTAGACAAAATTGTGCATGTCTTCATTAGCTCATTTTTCTAATCACTAGAAGTGTCTGAGTATGTGGTGTTGGGGATGTAAGGGTCATGTGACCTTACCCCCGTATTCATATATATACATCATATATAGAGTATTGCCTCACGAGAGTTCATTATGTGGGTTTCGAGGCTCCCATGCATGCCCGCGCGTCTTTCCTCTCTTCTCTCTCCCTCCATCTCCTCCTTCCTCCTCTTGTTCTGCACACAAAAGCCCTTCATTGGTATCAGAGCATGTTGAAGGCTGGTGTGCAAGAAGCTTCAATGGAAGCTTAGGTGAGAAGAGGTAGAAGTGCAGGTCGGCATCTCTTGACAGCAGTTCAGTGTTTTGGTCATAACTCAAGTTAAGAAGCTCAGATTCATGCGTTTTAAAGTTATGTGCGTAGCTAACACACAGAGCTACAACTTCACAGAAGAGCGCAGAACCTAATTCAGATTTTTAGAGTGCCCAAAATTCGAAAAACGCAGACTACTATAGAAAGCGAATCTACATTCACTAGGATAGCAGGTCGGGTTTTTTGTCATAACTTGAGTTCTACAGCTCAGAATGTGATGATTCAACTTTTTGCTCATAGCTTGAAAAGATAGCTACAACTTTGTAGAAGAACTCAGATTCATATTCTCAGTGCAATGTCACCGAAAGTGCAAAATACAGAGTAGCAGTGTTGTAGGTGATAGTGAAATTGACAGCAGGTGCTTGTTTTATGCATATCTTGAGCTACACACCTCCGATTGAGGTTTTTTTATCTCGTTACGTAGCCAAGAGTCAGATCTTGAAGTTTGCTGAAGAGCAAAAGTTCAGATTCAGAGGTTATTACCACTGAAACAGCAAAACACAGCGCAGCAGATTGTTGCCATAAGAACCCTAATTGCACTAGAGGTTGAATTTGCTTTGGAACTTCTTCAAGAGAGAATTTTTGGTGTGAAAACTCTTATTTTCAGAGCTTCAAGGCATTGTACATATATGATCATTGTGGAAGCTCCTCCATATGAGAGTAGAGCATGATCTTGTCACGTGTTTGGCATGTAAGATGACATTGTGGTAACTCTTTTTTGAGGTTTATGTCATCATGAGTTTGATCATAGATGTATAGTGGCATTGTGGTCTATATCTTGCTTATGCCACTTGGTTATGGATTTACTTGCCGGTTGCGCATACTTCTGTGAGATTTGATTATGGATCTTGGTTGGTACTTGTATCTTTTTGTTTTCTTTGCAGGTACATGATCCAGATTGGAGCCGCTATTGCACACTTGTTTGTCACCTTGATTTGTTATTCTATTAGCAAATGTTCATTGATTTGATGTTGTGGACGGTGATTCCCACATGGTTATTTTGGTTCTAGAGTCCATTTTACAGAGGAGATGCTGCGGAAATTTCACCGGCTTTTATGCTAGAAAGGAGCTCTAGTGGATCTTAAAGCTTGTGCGATAGCTTTGGATCATTGTTTATCTCCATTCATTTGGACTTGGTCACAGGTTATTTGTGATAGGTTGGACCATCTTATAGGATTCATTCTTGAGTGGGAGGTGCATCACCATTGTATTGGCGTGTATTGCCATTAGTTTTTTGGCACATGTAGTTGCCATTATCTTCTTGATTTGATTAGTGACAGGTGGTGACAGATTACTTATTGTTCTTTCATTATTGGTTATCTTGTTTGATTGCTCAATTTACAGGGGATACTCTGTCGAAATCTTTCCTAGGTTTCTTTCACATCTACTTGGTCACTTTGGAGACTTGGTGAACAGGCTTATGCTCATGGTTTTATATGCATGCTAGATGCATGGTTATGTGACAGGTGGTTCACATGGTTTGCCCTTTCTACACAAAGCCATGGGGCTGAAAAACATACACTTCTTCATGAAATTCACCATTCAAAAATGCAACTTTAATTTCCAATTGATGTACATTCCAACCATGATGAGTTGCAAGTGCACAAATGCTATGAACAGTAGTCATTTGGCATGTAGGAGCAAAGGTCTCATCAAAATCAATGCCTCTTTCTTGAGCATAACCCTTTGCAACAAGCCTAGCCTTATACCTATCAACTGTTCCATCAGGCTCACACTGCAGCTTGTATAACCACTTATTGCTAATGGCCTTCTTACCAGAAGGCAAGTCATATAAAGAAAAAGTACCATTTTTCATAATAGCATCAGATTTTGATTGCATAGCAGCCATCCAATTTTCTGAATTTCGTGCTTCATCAAACGAAACACGCTCACTCTCATCAAAGAGATTAGAGGTAGCCATATCATAGCAATCTGATGCAAAAGAAGCACTATGAGAGCATGAACAAGTACGATATGACAGAGGTGCATCTAATTTGCTATCTCACAAAGTCTGCACCATCCATTTAGGCATAGTTTTTGCTTCCTCTATATCAATTCTCTCATCCAAAAAGTGCATCATGTAAATTTGCATCAGAAGTGGAATGATCTGCATCATCACATGAAACTTGTAAAGGCTAGAAACTTGCCTCATTCGGACCAACAATAGACTTTCCACTTGTAAAAAGAGGCAAAAAAGTGTCATACATGTCTTTGGAGCTAATTGTTTTCTCCTTAGTACACAAAAGTAATGATTGAATAGCATCTTCCACAAAAACAAAAGCATAGATATCATTTTTTTGGACCATTTGGTACAATGTCATACTTCTAGGTTGAACAAATAGGCGTTTGGTAGCTCATCTGCTACCTTGATTGGTTGTTCTCCATGTGCCATTCTTGACAAATGATTAGCTCTTACATGTTTTTGTCCTTTCGTGACTACAACTTCAATGTCAAATTCCATCACTAGTAGAAACCATCTTAGTAGCCTTCCACTGTTACATGGTTTATTGATCAACTACAATAGGGCTTGGTGGTCAAGAAACAACTTAAATTTATTGGCTAGCAAGTAATGTCTAACTTTTTTATAGTGTAGACCATCCCTACACCTTCTCGTTTGGTCGTGGTGTAATTACATTCGGCCTGATTAAATTGTCTACTAGCATATGCTATTTGGTAATCTAGCTTTCCTTCATTAGTTGGTTGTGCTAATATACATCTAATGGCAAAATTGGATGCATCCATATGAATATGGAACAATTTATTCCAATTAGTTATTTTCAATGTAGGTGTTGAACTCAATCTTATTTTCAATTCATAGAAAGTCTTCTCACACTCTCCCATCCAAGTGAATTGAGTTAACAACCCATACAAGAGTTTTGCAATTATGGCATACATGTGGATAAATCAACAATAGTATCCACAATGGCTCATAAATGCTTGCACCTCCTTTGCATGCTTACATCTTGGTAGATCCAAAATGACTTTGATTTTATTTTCATTGGTTGAAATACCATTTTTGGACACTATATGTCCCAATATTTTTCCTTGTCTTATCATGAAGACATATTTTTCTAAGTTTAAACAAACTCCATAATGCTTACATTTATCAAACATTTTCCTTAATTCAAGTATGTATGCAATACGTTGAGAAGAGTACGTAGATAGGTCATCCACATAGACTACATGCTTTTCTTGAGGAATTCCTTGAATACATGGCACATTAATCTTTGGAAAGTAGTTGGGGCATTTGTTAAACTAAATGGCCTAACCCTAAATGCATATACACCCCATTCAGTAGCAAAAGTGGTCTTATGTTGATCTTCCATGGGGATGGATACTTAATTTTACCCTAAGAACCTATCAAGGAAGTTGTAAACTTCCTTGCCTACTATCCTTTCCAAAAGATGGTCTATAATGGGTAATGGATAGCTGTCTCTCATGGTTGCAGCAACAAGCTTTTTGAGATTAATACAAACCCTAAGCTTTTTATTTTTCTTTGGCACCACTAGCAAAGATGAAACTCATTTAGTATGTTTAACTTCATATATAAATCCAATTGCTACAAGTTTATCTATTTACTCTTTGGTCTTGGCTGAATATACATCATCATATGTGTATGGTCTTTGCTTTGAGGGTTTTGCATCAAGAGTCGTCAGAATTCTATGAGAGAAAATAGAGGGATCTACACCTTTTAGGTCTTTATAGGTCCAAGCGAATACATCCCTATATTCTCTGATTGCAGCTATAAGTTCTTGTTCCTCCTCTAGGGACACATCCTTGCCTCTGTAGGTGCATCTTTCCTCATCTCCCTCTATAGCCATTACTACCTTCTTTTTTTGTTCCTTGTTCTCATAATCTTTTCCATCCTCTGCCTCTCTCTTAGGCATTTGAATAGTTATTTCCTGTTATTCCACTTCATACCTTTTGAAATGTTTGGGAACCTCAGATGACTCATGAGGTAAAATTTAATGAATGTCATTTTTTTCCATTATAGGGTTTCCTTGATATTCTTCTATGGCTAATACTTTCGTGTTTTCTTTGGTATCTTCCCTTCTACCTCATTCAAGTTATAATCTTCATAGTCAAACTCAGGCTCCATTTCTATGCTCTCATAGTCCTCCTTCCATTCTTTTTCTACAAATTCACCTTCCTCAGCCTCTTGAAGGACTACCATGTACATAATTCTTCATCCACACACTCATTCATGATTAATGCTTCCTCATTTACACATATGTCCAAGGTGGCTAATATTTCCATCCATCCATGTGCCTCAAAAACTTCATCCAGAAATATTTGGAGCATGTAAGCAGGGTCTTCTATTGATCTACAACTCTTATGTCTTATTTCCCAAGAGTCTAATCTCTCCTCTTCTCTTTTAGTTGCCTTGCAAATCCATAGTTGGGTGTCCTCATTCATCCATGATTGATCACTTGATCCAACACTAGGGATTGATACATTGTCCTTGTCTTTATGTATGGGATTGCATTGTAGAGGTAAGACATCTTGGTATGCCAATGTATGGAGATTTATATTATTGATTGTATCTTGGTGTTGAAGGTACAATGAATCTCTTCCCCAATCTTGAACTACCTTTAGTTGTCGCATAAAGGGTCTTCCTAGGATCATTTCATAATTACTTGTCTTACCAAATTTACAAATAGCTAAAGTATGTTCAAATTCTATAACACAGGTTGTTAGAATTATATTTTCAAGGAGTCCTAATGGTCCTTCTACATGACCATCAGCTAGTTGTAGCTTCATTTGTGTTGGTCGTAGAGCTAGTCTTCCCCATTTCTCTCAAGTTTTCTTGGTTTCTATCCCTGCTTGAGCTTGTGTATCTAAAATAGCTTTGGTCATATATCCTCTAAATGTGATTGGGAGGCATTTATTCCCTTCATCTCACTGACTAAAGGATCCAACTTTGTCTACATGTACTCTAATCATAGAGTTCATCTCCTCTGCATCCACCTTGATTGATTGATTTGGTTCTTCCAAGTTCAAGTCTTTGGCTAATCTCTTCCACATTTGGGGTTTAACTTGCCACAATCCTTCTAGGGTTATGGAAAATTGCACTTTGGTCCTCTTCAACTCTTGTAAAGTGCTCGATGTTTATCCTAAAGGCTTCTCCTCTTCACCTCTTATTGTTGGTGCATGAAAGAATTTTGATCTTTGTTCATATTCTCCAATGTAGTTTGGAAGTGTCCTCAGGTTAATTGCCTCCTCTCAATTATTATCTAGGTTGGATAGTTCTTCATTATCTACTTCTTGTTCCATGATTTGTGGATTCTTAGAAGCATCTAATTGTAAAAAAGGAGGGATCTCTTCTTCCATCTTCTTCCATTTATCTTCCTAAACTCTAGCCCACAAGTCATGTGGCCATAACCCACTTCTTCTTCAATTTCCTTGGTTTGGATAGGTTTCTTTCGTTGAGATTTGAGGATTTCCATACAACCTTGAAATTGTTCTTCTACAAATTTAGTCTTTTGGAGGGTTGGTATTCACTATTCTAGTGTAATCTAAGTAATTTCGATTAAATTCTTGCATATTTCAAGTCTTTTCTATTCAAGATCCTCTCTAGGATAAGTTCTTTCATGTTGCTCCAAACTAGGTCTAGTCTCTTGATAAGCTTTTAACCACATATTTAGGTCTTCAAGCATATGATCCATTAGAATTGATCTTGCTTGCTTCTTTTTTTGTTTCTCAGTCACCACTTTTGTATTCCTGTTGGTTGAATTACTTGCTTTGGGTTCAGCCTCTTTTACCATTATATCCTTCTCTTTAGCCCTTTTTCTAATCCACTTGTTTTTTATCTTTTCTCATCTTGTCCTCCATCTTTGAGTTTTTCTCAATCTTGAGGTCTCTTTTGGTTCCTCCGAGTCTTCTATGATTTGAGGGGAAGACTCTAGTTCATCCTCATTCTTAGGACTATCGACCTTTTATTTTCCAAGATTTCCCTTGCTTTTGCCCTATTAATGGCTTTTGTGGGAAAATGTATTGCTTGTCACTTTTGAAGGATTCTATCACCTCAATTACATTGATTTGTGTCATGGGTGAAGCTTTATTAGGGTTTTTATGGAAATCTCTAAACAAATCTTCCTTTCCACAATTGTTGTAGTACCCTTTCTAGATCCATGGGGGTGGTGGGTGGTACGGCATTGTGGTGACTCCCTAATGAAATGATCTCCTCCACATCTATAACATGGTCCTGTCAGTGCACATGTCGTTGTTGTGAGTCTACTTGGTACTAGGGCCTTTGGAGGTGTATACATCAGGTTAGAATCACAGGAGTAATAGTCTCCATGAGACTAGTCATATCCCTGACTTGGGTTGTTTGAATTCTTTAATGGGGTTAATGGTACTATTGCTCTTTCAAGTTTCTCTTTGGGTTGTGTTTACTTCATCGACACTACATTCTGAGGATCTGGGTGTTGTTGTCATAGTACTAGTTGGGGTTGATTGTATCCTTGGTATTCATAAGGCCTTCGCACCATGGGTGGTCCTTGATAAGGACCACATCTAGGAACCTCTTTACTTTGATCTCTTGGGGTTGAGGTGGTGGGTATGGTCTTGAATGTCAATTATAAGGGAAATTTTTCATTGTTGTGATTCGTACACTTCTATTCAATGTGATATAGACTAGGGCCTTGGGCTTTTTGCCTATTTTATCACTATGGTTGAGGGGGATGTTGGTACAAATAGCCAAGCCTTTGGGTGGGCATGGAAGAAAATATGAGCAACTATTTGATGGACCATGTGAATCCTAACTTGTAACTTTTTTATCATTCACCATTGTAAAACGTTTTAACCTTGAGAGAATATTGTAAAGGCTTGAATCTCATGGAGGTAGGAAGCATATTTTCTATGAGTTACATTTAATGGAATAACTCCTAATTTGGAGGAAGCACTTTTAGGTGGAGCTTAGTTTGAAATTCAAATTCAAACTTGAAGAGAAAACTCCTTATAAAAAGGTTTGTAAAAAGTTGCGGCTTAGTGGCCTCATTTAGAGCTCTCCTATTGACCATTCGTAAGACTTGAGTAGATTATACCATAGCTCACTCACTCTCATATCATTGGGCATCATTTTTATGCCAATGATCTTGTACAAAAATGTTTTATAATACATACAGATGATTGATCATCTTTGTCTACTTCTCTGCTATGACTACTCAGAACAGTGATCTTTCTTTGGTCATATGTGAGGATTTCTCAACCATTTTGCATGATCTATAGCTTGTTGGAACCAGCTTGAAGTCTATTTTATGCTGTCAAAGTTTCAAGTTTTCGGTTTAGCCATTTTGGAGAAATTGCCATCGAACTGCTCACTGGTCATCTACTATTCAATTCCTAAAAAGTCGGGGGTAAGCCTTGGATTGCTAAAATCATTTCTCAGAGCATAGTTTGTCTTTTTTGATGATTCCACTTTTAATCATTAGCTATCAAAGCTAATTTGATTCCCTCAAAAGGATTTTGATCAATTGTTACTTTACTGTGAGCACTGAGCAAAAGAACTCAACTCATGGTGTGCCAAAGATGCTTTACCAAGGTCATATCTGATGGAGAGTGTTAATCTCCAAAAGAACAACCTACTCTTGTGATTAGAGCACCTCTATACCAAGAGTAAGTCAAAACCTTTACCAAATTAGAGGTCCAATCTCCAAATTATCAAAAACTTGAAAATTCTGTGAAGAAGATGAAACACAGAAAGTCTGCTGCATAATTTCTTCTCATTGACTTATCAAATCTTTAAAGTTTTCTATGAAAATTTGTATGGAGTGTCGCCTAGAGATTGCACACCTCCTCCAAGTTAAAGTTCTTCAAAAGGTTTAGTATAACTTGAGAAATCAACTTCACAAGTTACCTATGTCTGAATCTGCACTTCTGAGAAGTCGATTTAGACACCCCTAACTTCTTGACTTCAATTCTCTCAGTACAAAACCCGTTTAAGCAAATGCTTCTAGCCACGAGTAGATCACCTTCCAACTTAAAGATTAAGTGCTTGCTTGCACAAAACTTTAAACTATGGAGTGAGAACTGATCAAAAGATTAAGATCGAAAATTGCGCCTATTTCAGAGAACTGTGAACACTCAACACATATGAATGTTCCTACACACAATTCTCCTAGCCTGTTTGCAATTAGACTCTGAAACTCACGTCACAGACTCATTAACTACCAACTTAGATATCCTCGAAAGGATTTTACAATTGATCAAACACAAACGGGGCAGACACGAAAAGATCGGGCGCAATATTTCTTCATTTACTCAGAAAGTTATAGTTGAGTGATGAGAGGAAACTCAACTAACTTTTCACATGTCTCATGACATCTATCTTCCTCATTCTTGACTTCTATCTATTCATACATAAGCTCTCATATCACGCCTTGACATTTTCAAGGTATTTATAGATAAATTTGTACAAGTCTATGACTAATCAAAGATCTAAGTGAACTATGTACATATGTGTACATTCCTCACATACTCTGAATATATCTTCCTTCCAAGCTTCAAGCATTCATCTCATCCTTCATTCTTTAGTCTTCAAACATTCAATTGGTGATTGATCTGCACCAACAGCTCCCCCTCAATCATCAATTGAGGTTTCTCCTTTCTTCTTTATACCTGCCATGTCTTTAAACTTCTGTAGCTTTGGTCCATCCAAGCTCTTTGTAAGCATATCAGCTATCTGATCCTTTGTTGAAGTATGTATGACTTCAATCTCCTTATCCATCACTTTCTCTCTTAGAAAGTGATACTGAATCTCAATGTGTTTGGTCCTGGCATGGAAAACAGGATTAGCAGCTAAATACAATGAACTCATGTTATCTCCAAATATAATTGGTATCCCATGCACAATGTCAAGACTCTTCATCAAGGTCTTGAGCCAAATCACTTCCTTTGCAGCTTCAACCATGCCTTTGTATTCTGCTTCTGTAGAAGACAAAGCAACTGTATGTTGCTTCTTGGAACACCATGAGATAAGTTTATCTCCCACATAACACATGTATCCAAAAGTAGATCTTCTATCATCTGGATTACCTGCCCAATCTGCATCACTATAGATTTTGATATTTGTATCTGAGGTAAACCCATAATACAAACCTTCATTGAGTGTACCCTTAATGTACCTCAACACTCTTTGACCTGCAATCCGATGTTCTTTCCTAGGACAATGCATGAATTGAGACAAAACCCCTACTGCATATGATAAATCAGGTCTAGTTAAAGTAGCATAGATAAGACTACCAATCAGACTCTGATATTGTCTCATGTCCTTGAACTCTTCACCACCAAACTTACTCAATTTGTGATTCACCTCCATTGGTGTAGGTGCTACCCTGCAATCATCCATTTTAAACTTGATTAACAAGTTCTTCAAATACCTTTCTTGGGTCACAAATACTCCATGTTGAGTATATGTAATCTCCATGCCCAAGAAGTATGACAAGTCTCCCAAGTCACTTATTTTGAATTCCTTTTCCATCTGCTTCTTGAGTCTTTGTATTCCTTCTTCATCTGTACCTGTAAGGATTATATCATCAACATATATGCACATGTATATGAAACCATTATCACTTGCTTTGACAAGCAAGCTACTATCTGCCTTAGACACTTGAAATCCAAGTTCTTTCAAGAACTTTACAAGTCTATAGTTCCATGCCCTTGGGGCCTGCTTCAAGCCATACAAAGCTCTCTTGAGCTTGCACACATGATCTGGATACCTTTTATCTTTGAACCCTTGAGGTTGCTCCATGAACACATCATCTGAAATATAACCATTCAGAAAAGCATTTTTCACATCAAGTTGACATAACTTCCAACCTTTACATGCAACAATAGCTATAAGTGTCCTGATAGTTGTCATCTTTGCCACAGGACTATAAGTCTCATCATAGTCAACACCATAAGTCTGAGCAAACCCTTTGACAACAAGTCTAGCTTTGTATCTAGACACACTTCCATCTGCAAACCTCTTGGTTTTGTAAACCCATTTGCATCCAATGATTTTCTGACTATTTGGTTTTGGAACCAAATCCCATGTTTGATTCTCCATCAATGCATCATATTCTTCCTGCATAGCTTTCTCCCGTTTTTCCTTACCTCTTGCCTCTTCATATGTAGAAGGGTCATCATCTGTATTCATCATATAAGCATAATCTTTTGTGGCCAAAAATGAAGTATCATAGCTATACCTTGTAGGTTGCCATCTGTTCCTTGTAGAACTCCTAAGCTCTCCACTTCTTGAGGATTCTGGTTCTTCATATTCAGGATCAAATCTTGGTATTTCTTCCACTTCAACCTGCACTTCATTATTCTCTTGCTCATCAAATATCTGAACCTTTGATTTACCTTTCCTTTGGCTCACTTCTTCTTCATTACCTGTATTGATATTAATTGTACCTGCATACCAAGTGCTCTGCTCATCAAATGTCACATCTTTAGAAACCATGAATTGCTTTGTAGATGGACTCCACAATCTATAGCCCATTTGCTTGTCATCATAACCAATGAAAACATATTTTTCAGCTTTAGGCTCCAACTTGTGCCTTAATTGTGATGGCACATAAGCATATGCCACACATCCAAAAACTCTGCAATGATCCAAGGTAGGTCTCTTACCCCACCAAGCCTCATATGGTGTCATACCCTGCAAGGCTTTACATGGTAATCTATTAACCAAGTAAGTAGCTGTATTCACAGCCTCAGCCCACAAATAATTAGGGCAATTTTTCTCCTTCATCATGGATCTTGCAAACTCAACAAGTGTTCTATTTCTCCTTTTTGCTACACCATTTTGTTGAGGAGAGTACCTGCAAGTAACTTCCCTTTTTATACCTACATTCCACAAATAATCACTGAACTCATTAGAGAAATACTCTCCCCCTCCATCTGACCTTAATCTTTTCAACTTGTGTCCTGTAATTCTTTCTGCATATGCATGATAGTGTTTAAATGTGTTAAACACTTCTGACTTATCTTTGATCACATAAATAGTGATCCATCTAGTAGCATCATCAACATAAATCACATAATATCTTGATCCATTTATACTTTAATCCTTTGATGGTCCCCACACATCTGTGTGTACCAACTCAAGCTTCTCTGAGTACATAAAACCATGCTTGGAATAGGAAGACTTATGAGCCTTACCTAATTGACATGCCTCACATCTGTATGTCATATGTTGACCTGCAACATTAGGCAAACCAAGCACTGAACCATTGTTAATCATGTCTTTAATACCTCTTTCATTGAAATGTCCAAGCCTCTTGTGCCAAAGATCTAACTCAGAGATCTTATGTCCTCCATATGTGAACATAGCATGACCAATATTGCCTTGAATCTTCAATGTAAATAGTCTTCCTTCTTTCTTCCCTGAAACAATCTGTTTATACCCTTGACTAGGGTCTTCCACATATACTCCATCATTAGTGAACCTTACTTCATATCCCTTTTCAACAATTTGTCCTACACTTATCAAATTCTTAGGAATTGTAGGAACATACAAGACCTTACTCAATAAGGTACTACCATCCTTAGCCTTCACTGATCCAATTGACTTCACATTATGCTTTGTGTTGTCACCTGTTTGAACAACATGATTAAACACCTTATTCTCCAAATCAGTCATCAAAGATATATTACCACTCAGGTGGTTGCTACACCCTGAGTCAATGTAGAAGACTCTCTGATCTTCACTCTGACTTTCACAAGTAGCAATCATTATTAATGTTGAATCCTCCTTTTGATCTGAAGCATAATTGTAGTAGGTGTTGTTGTATTGTTGACTTTGGAATCCTCTACCTGCATTTCTTCCAAAGTAACTCCTACCACCTCTGCCTCTGAAATTACCTCTTTGGTTTCTGCCACCTCTTCCTCTAAAGTTATAGTTCTGATTATATCCATTATTATTCTGAGTATTATGCCAACAATCATTAGCTAAGTGATTTGTCTTACAACAAATCAGTATGCTTTGCCTCCATCTTTGTTATTCCTGCCTCTTCCTCTACCTTTGCCACCTCCTCTACCTCTTAGGAAGTTGGCTTGACTAGTTGTGCCTTCATCTTCACCTGCTTGTTGCTTTCCTTTGCTATTCTTCTTCTTGTCCTTTGAGTACATTGCATGACCTGCACTCTTGTCACTATCTCTTTTAACATCCTGCTCAAATGTTAGCATATGACCTAGCAACTGATTTAAATCAGGAGTGAAATGATCAAGTGATAACTCTGTAGACAAAATGAATGGCTTCCATTTGTCATCACCTCTTAAGCCTGTAAGAATTTGCCTTACCAATTTATCCTCCTCAATGTCTTCATCAACAACTCCTAATGCATCTGCAATGTCTTTCATCCTTGTTACATAGTCTCAAATAGATTGAGAAGCCTTCTTCTTGAAGGTTGTAAACTCTGCCCATAAGGATGCCTTCCTTGACTTTGTAGTATTCTGGAAATGCTCCTCCAAAGCATTCCAAATATCAGTTGCACTTTCAAGACCTCGAATATGAGGCAACAAGTAATCATTGACTGCCATATATATAATGCTCCTAGCTTGAGCATCTTTCTTCATCCAATTTTTCAAATCTGCTAACTCTTCCCTAGTTGGAACACTAGGATCTCTGAAACTTGGCTTCTCCTCTTCACCTGTGATGTAGGCTATTAAATCTTTGCTCATAAGATGAGCTTCCATCCTCATTGACCATGCAGGATAGTTTTCCCTATCCAATTTCTCTATCTGAAGAGAATCTCCCATCTTGTGTCCTCCTGTGTATTGAAAACTTCAACCTTTATGAGCAATATGTGTACCTTTACTTCGAATTAGACTCCTTTTGTCCTTCTTGATGTTGTATGGTCTCCTCCTCAAGCTTTGCCTTCAAACTTTCACCTTCTAGCTCTTCAATTGTTGAAATTCTTGAGTCTGCAGCAGTCGGGATCCTCCTTTCCTTGATTTTGATGTCTCCTGCTCTGATACCACTGATGGAGAGTGTTAATCTCCAAAAGAACAACCTACTCTTGTGATTAGAGCACCTCTATACCAAGAGTAAGTCAAAACCTTTACCAAATTAGAGGTCCAATCTCCAAATTATCAAAAACTTGAAAATTCTGTGAAGAAGATGAAACACAGAAAGTCTGCTGCATAATTTCTTCTCATTGACTTATCAAATCTTTAAAGTTTTCTATGAAAATTTGTATGGAGTGTCGCCTAGAGATTACGCACCTCCTCCAAGTTGAAGTTCTTCAAAATGTTTAGTATAACTTGAGAAATCAACTTCACAAGTTACCTATGTCTGAATCTGCACTTCTGAGAAGTCGATTTAGACACCCCTAACTTCTTGACTTCAATTCTCTCAGTACAAAACCCGTTTAAGCAAATGCTTCTAGCCACGAGTAGATCACCTTCCAACTTAAAGATTAAGTGCTTGCTTGCACAAAACTTTAAACTATGGAGTGAGAACTGATCAAAAGATTAAGATCGAAAATTGCGCCTATTTCAGAGAACTGTGAACACTCAACACATATGAATGTTCCTACACACAATTCTCCTAGCCTGTTTGCAATTAGACTCTGAAAATCACGTCACAGACTCATTAACTACCAACTTAGATATCCTCAAAAGGATTTTACAATTGATCAAACACAGACGGGGCAGACACGAAAAGATCGGGCGCAATATTTCTTCATTTACTCAGAAAGTTACAGTTGAGTGATGAGAGGAAACTCAACTAACTTTTCACATGTCTCATGACATCTATCTTCCTCATTCTTGACTTCTATCTATTCATACATAAGCTCTCATATCACGCCTCGACATTTTCAAGGTATTTATAGATAAATTTGTACAAGTCTATGACTAATCAAAGATCTAAGTGAACTATGTACATATGTGTACATTCCTCACATACTCTGAATATATCTTCCTTCCAAGCTTCAAGCATTCATCTCATCCTTCATTCTTTAGCCTTCAAACATTCAATTGGTGATTGATCTGCACCAACAATATCTACTTAACTCTATTTCTGACTTCCTTCTCCCTCACATTAGAAATTGTAAAACTTCCCAAGAGACTTGGGATACATTATCTTCATATTTTTCTTCCAATACAAGAGGTAGAAAAAATCAATTGTGGATTGAGTTTACTACTCAAAGGAAGCAACCCAGGCAGAATATTTCAGAGCATGTGACCAAGGTAAAGCATGTGGTTGATGAATTGGCAAGCATAGGAGAGGAGATTGAAGAGGAGCAAATAATGAAATAGATAATCAATGGCATCAAGGCAGATGATAAGTGGGAAGCTTTCACAACTGTGATGGACCTTTACATGGACATGCAAATCCCAGATCTTACCACACTCATGGGACAACTCTTTACCCATGAAGCCAAGCTCAACAAAAATGGAGAACCATCAAGAGGTAACAATTCTTTTGGCCTATATACAGATAAAGGAAAGTGTAAAGATAAAGGAAAGAGCAAGAAAGTAGAAGATGAAGGTAGTACTTCTCAAGCTAACTATGCAGGGAGAGGTAGGAACTCAAGAGGAAGGGTCAGAGGAGGTAAGCAGGGTAGGGGGAAGACCTTTCAACTCTTCCCCATGCAATATATGTGGACTCTCTAATCACACAACAGATGAGTGCTATAGGAACTTCAAGAACCAAAGAGGAAGAGGATATCAAAGAGGTGGCTACTCACAATCAAGAGGAAGATTCAACCATAATCAAGGATACAACCATGGCTACACCAACAATGACAATATCAATTATCAAGGAGGATAAATCAAGAAAAGACTTCAACAATTATACAGAAGATCAATACGATTCTCTTCTCATTATGAACATGATTTCAAAACAAGGTATGAATGATGAGCACCTCTTCTACATTCACTCATGTTGTTCAAACCATGTAGCAAGAAATGTAGCTCTTCTTTTTTATCTTGAGGAGCCCAAGGGAAAGCACCAAGTGGAGACAGGTGCTGACACCAAGCATTCAGTGGTCAAGGTAGGAAATGTCAAAAATTTTGATGGGAATAGGAATCTTTTGAGCAGAGTTCTTTATGTACCTACTATCACCAAGAATTTGATGAGCATTGGATAGATAGTAGAAAAGGGTTTGCAGGTTAGGTTCAACAAATATGGAGCTTTTGTGGAGGACCCCCAACATGGATTCAAGATAATTGCCAAGGGAGATAAAATAGGTAGATTGTTTACATTTTACCTTGAGGACATTAGAAACATTGCACTTTATAATTATAAGGATGAAACGTTGTCTGAGTTAGAGATTTGGCATAAAAGATTAGGGAACATTGGTGAGAGGACCTTGAAGAAAATATGTAGAGATCAATGTGTACTTGGGATACCTAATGTATCCAAGCAACACATGATCTATAAATGTGGTGCTTGTCAATTTGGTAAATCACATAGGTTACTCTGTACAAAGAAAGGTTATATGCATGAGGACTACTTGGGACTTGTCCACACAGATGTGTGGGGCCCAAGCAAGGACCCTTCAATTTCAAGCTCAAGGTACTATGTGTCATTTATTGATGATTTCAGTAGGTGGACTATCTTGTATTTCATGAAACATAAAGATGAAGTGTCCAGTTGCTTCAAGAAGTATCTTGCACTTGTGGAAAATCAAACAAGAAGAAGCCTAAAAAGGATAAGGTTAGATGGAGGAGGTGAGTACTTCTCAAATGAATTTGATGCATTTTTGCAGGACAGAGGTATCAAAAGGGAGATTACTAATAGGTATACTCCTGAGAAAAATGCAGTAGCAAAGAGGAGGAATAGATTGATTGTGGAAGCAGCTAGATTAATGCTTAATGAAAAGAAATTGCCTAATTATTTGTGGGCAGAGAGTGTTTCTACTGCCACTTATCTTCTAGATCCCTTTATGGAATGACCCCCTATGAGGCATGGCATGGTAGAAGGCCATCACTGGAATGTTGCAGAATATTTGATTGTGTTGCTTATGTGCATGTTCCATCTCAAATCAAAGGCAAGTTAGATCCTAAGGTAGAGAAATGTATCTTCATAGGATATGATTTAAATCAGAAAAGATACAGGTTTTATAATCCATCCAACAAAGGATTTATGTTTAGTAGAGATGTTGTGTTTGATGAGAATGACTATTGGTTTGAGAGTGAATGCAGGAAGGTCAAACTGCCATATGACTTGGAACAAGAATTTCCAAGCCTTGCCAAGGAGGAACCAAGCATAATTGAAGACATCAAATCAGATGATGAGGACACCATCAACTTGGAAGAGTTGAAAGCATGGAAATCAAAGGTCAAGGCCAAGATGAAGAGGTTGGACGACATACCCGAGTCATCAAACCAAGCAATAAGAAGATCACAAAGAGAGAGTAAGAAGCCTATCAGATATGGGTATGATACTTCATTAGTTACTAAGCATTCCATTTATCTTGCTAAGGATTTATCACTTGAAGAACCTGCTTCATATGAAGAAGCAAGTACCAAATCAGAATAGAAGGAAGCTATGGATGAAGAAATAGAAGCACTCCAAGAGAATGACAGTTGGGAGCTAGTACCCAAGAAGGCATCAATGAAGGTAATTGTCTCTAGATGGATTTATAAAATAAAAAGAAACTCAGATGGATCCATAAATAGGTATAAAGCTAGACTTGTTGCTAAGGGCTTTCCAAAAACCCAAGGAGTAGATTATGAAGAAAATTTTTCACCTGTGGCTAAAATGCCAGCCATTAGAGTATTGATAAGTGTAGCTGCATCTAGAAATTGGAATTTATCAATTAGATGTGAAAAATGCCTTTCTCAATGGGTGGATTTCAGAGGAGGTTTATATGGCTCAACCTCCTGGCTATGAAGACCCAAGCAAGGTAAATCATGTATGAAAATTGAAAAAAGCTCTTTATGGTTTGAAGCAGGCACCTAGGGCATGGAACCATAGGTTAACCACCTATCTTCAAGACTAAGGATTCATGATGTGCAAGGCAGATTCTTCTCTGTTTGTCAAGAGGAATAATTCAAAAATGATATATTTATGTGTGTATGTTGATGACATCATTCTTACAGGAACTGATGCCAACGGTATCAAAAAAAAAGGAACCAGATGATGTAGGAATTCAAAATTAGTGACCTAGGGCTTCTGAAGTATTTTCTTGGACTTGAGTTAGTATACATTAACTCTGGAATTTACATCACTCAAAGGAAATATGTGCAAGACATGTTGAAGAAATTTCGCTTGGAGAATGCAAAGGTAGCCAGCACCCCTATGGAGGTAAATCATAAATTGAGTGCTCATGAAGGTGATTTGCTTGAAGACATTACAAGATACCAAGGCATAGTTGGAATTCTAAACTATGCAACATTAACACGGATAGACATATGTTATGGAGTAAGTGTTCTGAGTCAATTCATGCATAAATCTAGAGCACCTCACTTGGAAGCTGCTAAAAGGATTTTGAAGTATCTCAAAGGTACTCAAAATCAAGGTCTTTACTTCCTATACACATCAGATTTGCATATTAAGCTATACTCAGATGTAGATTGGGAAGGTTGTAAGGATGACAGAAGAAGTACTTCTGGATATCTTTCTTTTGCAAGTGATAAGCCCATTTCATGGTCTTCCAAGAAGCAACCTACTATTGCTCTATCTTCAATAGAGGCTGAATACAGGGGATTAGCAAATGCTACACAAGAAGCTATTTGGATTAGATCGCTCTCCTCAGATTTGGGACTTCATGCTCATTTACCTATGATCTTCCGTGATAACACAAGTTCTCTGCATCTTGCAGCCAACCCTATTTATCATGCAAGAACCAAGCATATAGATGAACACTACCACTATGTTAGAGAGAAACTCTTGAGCAAAGAAATCCAGTTGGCATATGTATCCACAAACATGCAATGTGCAGATTTGTTGACCAAAGCACTTGATGGTACTAAACTTGGCAGGTTTAAGACTATGATTGGATTGTAGGACATCAAAGAAGATTCATGAAGAAGCACAAGCCAGATGTTTGGCTTGACGAGGATTTGTTGGTACAAATATCCAAGCCTTCACATTTGGCTAAGCATGGAAGAAAATATGAGCAACCATTTGATGGACCATGTGAATCCTAGCTTGTAACTTTTTGATCATTCACCATTGTAAAAGGTTTTAACCTTGAGAGGATATTGTAAAGGCTTGAATCTCGTGGAGGTAGGAAGCACATTGGCTACGAGTTACATTTAATGGAATAAATCCTAATTTGGAGGAAGCACTTTTAGGTGGAGCATAGTTTGAAATTCAAATTCAAACTTGAAGAGAAAACTCCTTATAAAAAGGTTTGTAAAAAGTCGTGGCTTAGTGGCCTCATTTAGAGCTCTCATATTGATCATTTGTAAGACTTGAGTAGCTTATACCATAACTCACTTAGTCTCACATCATTGGGCATCATTTCTATGCCAATGAGCTTGTAGAATAATGTTTTATAATACATATAGATGATTGATCATCTCTGTCTACTTCTCTGTTATGACTACTCAGAACAGTGATCTTTCTCTGGTCATATCTCAGTTATTTCACAACCGTTTTGCATGATCTATAGCTCGTTAGAACCAACTTGAAGTCTATCTTATTCTACCAAAGTTTCAAGTTTTTTGGTTTAGCCATTTGGGAGAAATCACTATCCAACTACTCACTCATCATCTACTATTCAGCTCTGTTGAAGCTCAAAGTCAAGGACAAAGCATGGAAGCACATCAAAGGTGGACACACAAGGAAAGGGAGCAAGTAGGGAGCTCCAAGAAGTGTATGTCAAATTTTCAGAAGAATCCCCTACAAAAATAGTGATTTCCATCACTAAAAACCATTGTAAATACCATTATCTATTTTTAGTAACTCCATTTTGTTCAAGCCGAGGAGCCCTCGAGCTTGAGGAGTATTAGAAGTACCATCGTACCAATTCTCATAATTTTTAGACTTCGTTTGAGCCCTCAAATAAGCCCTGGAACCTAATTTTTAACTAGGCCGGACACTAGGTCTGGACAGGGCCAAAACTAGTCAAAAAACTATAAAAAGAGCTAGAGAGCTCATTTTTGAGGTTAGCTTGTTAGAGAATAGAACTTTTGTAAGAGAACTCTTTTGCAATCTAAGCTTTCCATTGTTCCTCTCTTTGATCTTACTTTGTGCGCGTGTGTGTGTATGTGTGTGCATGTTTGTGTGCTTTCACTCACACACTTGTGCCTTCACTTGCTCGTGGTCTTCATACCGGTCCTCACGTCTCCGCGGATTGACAAGTAAAGGAGGTGGTGCTTACGCTTGAGCTACACCAAATTTTGGCGCCGTTGCCGGGGAGAGAGCTTCGAGGACGAGCGTTGTGATGGTAAGATCGTAGATTTGCGACGTTGGAAGGTAAAAAATCTGTCATTTCAGTTCATTTTCTGTTTTTTCCTCTTCATCTTCATCATCATCATCATCCCCACCTTCTTCCATCTTCTTCTTCATAGAAATTTCTTGTTTTTTAGTGCATTTTCACCATTTCCATACCATTTCTCATGCATTATTGTGTGGGAAGGAGTTAGGAGAAGCAAGGGAGAGCAAGCGCTGTGTTTTTTTCATGATTTTTTGCTCATACGGAGCTCGCCATAGCCGGCACTCAAAAATTTGAATTTCCCGCCAAAAAACGCGATTCTGTGATGAAAATCGTGATTCTGTGAAAATTCAAAATT
Organism: Ceratopteris richardii; assembly: GCA_020310875.1. Classification (NCBI taxonomy): domain Eukaryota; kingdom Viridiplantae; phylum Streptophyta; class Polypodiopsida; order Polypodiales; family Pteridaceae; genus Ceratopteris; species Ceratopteris richardii. The sequence continues at coordinate 26,261,073 of CM035413.1, forward strand.
TTTTGAAAAATCACGATTTTCAGTTTTCCCGCCTAAAAGTTGGCTGAAAAATCACGATTCTGTGGTCATTCTCAGAATCGCGATTCTGTGATTGTGCTCAAAATCGCGATTTTCACAAATCATGATTTTCAGCAAAAAACACGATTTTGAGAAAACACGATTCCCTACTCAAAATCGCGATTCTCAAAAAATCACGATTTTCAGTAAAAACACGATTTTCGGAAAAACAGCGATTCTATAAAAACACGATTCTCTGCTCAAAATCGCGATTTTCTAAAAACACGATTCTGTGCTCAAAATCGCGATTTTCATGCCAAAAATACGATTCTGCAAAAACACGATTGTGTGAAAAAAACACGATTCTCTGAAGTCAACATCGCGATTTTCATGCCAAAAACACGATTCTGAGAAAATACCATTTTCAGCGGACTCAAAATCGCGATTCTCACAAATCACGATTTTCAGCAAAAAACACGATTTTGTGAATCACGATTCTCTGAGTCAAAATCGCGATTCTCAAAAAATACGATTCTGTGCTCAAAATCGCGATTTTCATGTCAAAAAACACGATTCTCTAAAACACGATTCTGTGCTCAAAATCGCGATTTTCATATCAAAAGAAACACGATTTTCTAAAAATACGATTTTCAGTGGGCTCAAAATCGCGATTCTCACAAATCACGATTTTCAGTCAAAAAACACGAATTTGAGGAAACACGATTTTGTAAATCACGATTCTCTGAGTCAAAATCGTGATTTTCAAAAACACGATTTTGTGCTCAACATCGCGATTTTCAAAAACCCGATTTTGTGCTCAACATCGCGATTTTCAAAAACCCGATTTTGTGCCCAACATCGCGATTTTCAGAAACACGATTTTGTGCCCAACATCGCGATTTTCAGAAACACGATTTTGTGCTCAACATCGCGATTCTCTGAAAGTTCACAACATCGCGATTCTCTGAAAGTTCACAAAATCGCGATTCTCTGAAAGTTCACAAAATCGCGATTCTCTGAAAGTTCACAAAATCGCGATTTTCTCCAAAGGTCCTGTTTGCCTGTTTTGACCCCCAGGAGCCTGAATTGGCATAACTTTTTCATCCAAAGTCCATTTTTTGAGCTCTATAGCTCGTTGGAAAGCTCGTTTCAAATCCTACACGATCTCAACTGTTTTTTTCAAGAATAACGCGTTGATTTTGAGATAGGATAATTTGAAGTAGACCCTCAAGTGGGACTTGGGAACCAAGGGGACTCCATAGAATTTTGAACCATACCAAAGGGAAAATTTGGACTCTTGACTAAAGCTTATGAACCTGAGATCTGGTAGACACTTAGGCAAGGATAAACAAAGCATTAGATCTTCTGAGGCTAGTGTCAACCATACATCCAAGTCTTGGGCACAACAAATAAGTGGTCATCTTTTACTAAGTTCAGACACAAGTGATTCAGAAATGTCTTTTAGTATGGGAAAACCTGCAGGTGACTCAGGGACTGCCCATCTACAAACACCAGAAGGTCCCTATAGGACACAGTTGGAATATATTCGGACCAACCAATTAGGTGCTCGCATCTATGAGGATGGTCTGAGGCGATCAGTGGTCCAACTCAAAAATCCAGATCAATCCTTTGGACTTGAACACCCGGTGGTCAAGTTCGAAGAGGGTTCATACATTGATAAGGAAGGAACCATGTATGTGGTCACCAACCTACTAGATAGGACGGATGAGTTTGGAATTGTCATTCTTGAGAATGAAATAGGAGATCTAGAACAAGGAAATGTAGGACAAGGACCCCAAACTCCTAGAGGTAAGTCAGTTTTGACCCGAGTGATCACTCCGGACTGGATCCCTCAAGACAACAAAAGCATAGAACTATTTTTGAATAGAGAAACAGAGGAAGCCTTTTGGAGATTCAAGCCAGATCAACCTAGCCAATTGGGCATAGTTATCATCTATGAATTCAAAGATCCTGAGATACCAGGCAAAGTTGTCTACCTGGATAACACATCAGAGAAAATTTTCTTGGTAACAGAACAGGATAGACATGCATATACTTGGAAGAATGAATTGATTTTCCCCCCACCAAGATCCAATGTTTCCCGTGGCCTCCAAGGTGTAGGATCTTCCCACGCTCATGAAGCCCAGAGAGAAAGAACTAGAGAGAGACCTGAGGTAAGTTTTGCACACACCGTGGGCAGGAATAGATCAGGATTTGAAAATGAAAGACCTGAAAGAGAGAGATACCAAGCACATAGGCAAAAAAGAGATGAACATGATTTTCCATGCCTAGACCCCGAGAGCACCCAAGAACCCTTAGACCCACTCAAGTGATCAAGGCAATGAAGAATTATTTTGACGGGTCAGGAGATCCTTATGATCATGTGGCTGAGTTCAAACAAGTGTTAAGAGCTGAACAGGTTGAGGATTTATTCACCCAATACGAGGCATTTGGTTTGACTCTTAAGGGCACTGCCTTGGCTTGGTTTCAACCATTGAGTAGTCGCAACTATCGCGATATAGGTCAACTGCTAGACGAATTCATTGTAGAATTTTCCAAGAGTGGTATCAGGCATAACACATCATCCTTGATCCACAGTTTCAAGCAGACACCCCAAGAAACAGTGCGACTAGCAGGTAGAAGGTTCAGACAGTACTTAGAACGATGCCCTGCTCCCGAGTTACCCACACCAGCCAAACAAGTGGCTTTGTTCTTAGATGGCTTACTGAGCACAAAGTTAAGATCATACGTATATTTGAAAGAGCCTAGATCCATAGAAGAGTGCGTGCGGACATGCATTGACATAGAAGATAACTTGGGTGAGGAGTTAGGATTGTCCAAACTCTACAAAGATTCGGATAGTTCTACTAGTCATACTTCAAAGATCTCCACAGAAATAGAAGAGATAGCTGAGCAAGTTGCCAAGAAGCTGGGAGTCCAAAATAAACAAACACAGAGAGTCACTCCAGTGAATCGGTGTTATACTTGTGGGGGCGACCACATGGCTAATGTATGCCCAATGCATAACCAAAACATTAGAGAAAGGAATGCTCTATATTGCACTATTGAGAGAAAATACACAAACCACACGGCTCAAGATTGTCCCTACAATAGGCAGGCTGTTAGACAGAATTATCAGCAACCTTACCCACAAGGTAGGTATCAGAACCAATACCAACAGCCATATTATAGACCACAACAGCAATATCAGGTACCATATAGGCCACAACCTGTCTTGGGAAACCAACCGCCAACTCCAGCCAACGTGATTCCAGTCAAATATGCGATGGGAGAGGAAAATCCAAATAGAGCATTGGTGCCACTAACCCCATTGATACCAGATAATGACTCTCATGCTCATTGTTCAGACTACTCCCATGAAGGTAGTCCACATGCTTATTACACAGAGTCACCTGAACATAGTGAGATTTACTCGTATCAATATGAGGTACCACCTATGGAGCAAAATTGGGAGCCAGAATACTCCAATGTCATGTACACAAATCCTAACCCTAGGCCCCAGTTGAGACAAATGAGACCACAAGCCCCTAGAGGATCTTGTTTTAGATGTCAAGGTGATCATTTCATTCGTGACTGTCCCCACCCACCATCTCCGAGTCAAAGACAGGCTATCACAATACAGGCTTTTTGTCCTGATTGCGGCAAAGACCATCTCCCTAGAGATTGTCCAAGAAACCCCCCCAGTGCACCCAAGATTACACCCATTAATGTGGTAGGCTTAGTGGCAGATTCAAGTTCAAGTAGTAGCAATGTGGCTCCTATACAAGCTTTCACTAGAGCACAAGCCTTAAAACAGGATAAACCAGTAGAACAATCAGAGTCGAGTGAATCGGGAGAGCCTAGTAAGAGGAAAACACGAACATGGAAGGATACCAGAGAGAAGGCCAATCGCAAGTGGAATAAAAAGTTATCGGAACTAGAAGAAAGCTTAAAAGAAGCAAAAACAAAAATAGAAGACATTGCATCTCAAAGCCCCTCGCATGCCGAAACTCCATCCACTCCACCTCATCCCACCCCACCACCCATTGTAAATAGACCACAACCAGGGTCTGTTCTTGCAGATCCAACCCCAGAAGGCTTGGACATGATGTTCAAGGCCTACCAGGCTCGACTTCAAGAAGGGCCTACAGCTGCAAACCTAGACAAGAGTTACCCTAGAGCGGACTTAGAGATTGAACGGATGAAAATGTGCATGAAAATGGTAGAACAAGCTCAAGCTATACTTGAGACTAGTCAAAAGTTCAATCAGACAAACTCTGTCAAAGGGGATTTGCACTTCCAGGGCTTACTAGAACGATTAGAGCAGTTGGTAAACAAACCACAAGTTTCTTTACCTCCACAGGCTCCACCAGTTATTGAAAGAGGAAGCTCACCACCAATGGGAGCTTATGTTCCTAATTCCACAGATCCAGGAATACCTCCTTCAATTCAACAGTACTCTCAAGAATTCTTGCGGGAAATACAAGAAGAGAAATGGGGCAAGGAGAAGGGTAATTCCCCTCCTATTCCTCAGATTGATGATCTTCATGATCAATTTCCCCAAGACATTCCATCTATTTACGGGGATGAAGCAGAACAACAAGAAGACGAAAGGTTAGATTTTGAATCTAATACCTTAGAAGAACTGCCTCAATTTCCAGACCCATGGGAATCTGAATCTCTCCAGATTAGAGCTCCCACAATACTAGTAAGAAATGAAGACTCAGTGGTTCCAAGGAACACAAATGTCGTGAAGAACACTAAGGTTCAGTGTCATCTCACTGTAGAAGAGCTGCTCAAAGCAAAACCTGAGCTTTGGAATCATGTGAAGGATCAGGTTCCAGAACTTGATTCCAACATGCCAAAAGTAGGCTCCAAGCAAAGGGTACCAGAGATACCTCTAGACAAAATAGGGGACATGTGTGAGGGTGAAGAAGGTAATACTTATCTTCCAATCACCTACCAAGGTTACACAACCAAAGCAATCATAGATTCAGGTGCTGGTGTTGCTATTGCGACCACCTCCTTGTGGAAGCAATGGGGCAAGCCCACATTAAGACCAACTAGAATGAAGCTTCAAATGGCTGATGGTCATTTTGAAAGACCTCTAGGATTGCTAGAAGGGATCACTCTAACCACTTGTGGTGTAGAGTTTGAGCACACATTTGCTATATGTGACTTTGAGAAAAATAATGTCTATGAGATGATCCTAGGAAGACCCTTCCTACGACAATTGCAAATAGTACAGGATTGGGGAACTAACTCCTTGTACTTACAGCACTTAGGGGTCACCACCAAGGTCAATTTGAAGGATTACACCTTCAGAGATGTACCACCCCTACAGTGGAATTCTATCCACAAAGTGAAAGAAGATTCCATCTCTGTGCAATCTGAAAGTTCACCTGATCCATCATGGTTGCATGAAGATACTCATTTGTGGATGTGCAAGGTCGCAAAGGAAGAGGAAAAACGTTTAAAGGCAAGAGAAGAAGGAACTTCGCCAGGAGATAGACCAGTTAGAGACCCAGCCTACACACCGATGATCTTTCCAGATGAGGAGTTTGAGCCTCATGGCTGGCCAGAAATCTTAGCCACCATGGACATTGCTGTCAATGAGGAACAGTGGACACCTCATTGTGATGAGGAGGGTTATGATATCTCAGTGTTCATGTGTCAACCCTTGCTAGAAGAATGTGACCCTAGTGATGTCATAGAAGAAGAAGAGAATGACGATGATCTGGAATCTATTGTGATGGATAGTTGCTTTAACTTAGAGCAGCACTATCTAGAAGATATAGGAGTGTTCACCCAGAAAGAAGAAGAACCTCTCACAAGTATTAAAACAGTAAACTCCAAGGATGGAAGTGAGAGTAGTCAAAAGAAAAAGAAAAGAAAAGCAGTGAAACAAGAAGAGGAGGAATCATTGTTTGAAGTACCAGAAAACTTCAAGAAATACGAAGTTGACGACCGCAAAATTTTGGTACGAATGCCTAAGAGAGAGGCCATCATAGGAGAATCATATGATAATAAAGAAAAGACCAAGAAGATTGTAGTGACCATTGAAGAGAACGAAGAGAGATGCACATATATAGGAGATGACCTAAGTGCAAGAGAAGAAATGGAGCTCATAGCTCTATTAAGGGAATATAGGGATGTGTTTGCATGGCACTATAGAGACTTGAAAGGGGTAGATCCAAGAATTTGCTCTCATACTATCCCCATGACTGCTGATGCTAAGCCCACCAAACAGAAGCCCTACACATATAATGATACCTATGCAGCCAAAATAAAAGAAGAAATTGATAGGTTGATTGAAGCGGGATTCATCTATGAGATTGAGCATACCGAATGGGTGTCCCCCATTGTTGTGGTACCCAAGAAGAACGGGAAGTTGCGAGTGTGTATTAACCTTAAAAAAGTTAATGCCGCTACGATTAGAGATAGTTATCCACTTCCAATCACAGAACACCTTTTGGAGCGTGTTGCAGGCAAGGAAGTTTATAGCTTCCTTGATGGATTTTCAGGTTACAATCAAGTAGCCATTGCCCCAGAAGATCAACACAAAACAGCTTTTGCTGCAGAGTGGGGAATCTTTGCATTTCGTGTAATGCCATTTGGGCTCACCAATGCACCTGCAACATTCCAAAGGCTCATGTGTCATGTCTTCAAAGAGTTCTTGCGAAAGAGCTTAGAAGTGTATGTGGATGATTTATGTGCTCATTCCCAAGAAAGAAGGTTTCACATCCCTGAGCTCAGACAAATCTTCAACAAGTGTAGAGAATACCGAGTGTGTCTGAACCCAGAAAAGTGTGTGTTTATGGTGCGTCAAGGTAAAATCTTAGGTCATATTGTTTCTAAGAATGGAATCTCAACAGATGAAGATAAGGTACGAGCCATAGCGGAGCTACCAAGGCCAAGGAATATTAAAGAGGTACAAGCCTTTATGGGCCATTGTGGATACTACCGTAGGTTTATCCACATGTACGCGATCATAGCTAGACCACTTTATGCCTTGTTGTCTAATTTTGAGTGGAACGACGAATGCGAGAATTCTTTCAACGAACTGAAGAAACGTTTGTGCACGGCACCAATACTCACCACTCCTGATTGGAATAAACCCTTCCATGTCCATGTGGATGCATCCAATCATGCCATAGGATGTGTGCTAGCACAACCCACAAGTGAAGGAAACTTAGATTTGCCCATAGCATATGCTAGTAGACAGCTCACTGTAGCTGAACGAAACTATACCACAACTGAGCGAGAGGGCTTAGGCATGGTATATGCCGTGAAGAAGTTTAGACACTATTTATTGGCCAACAAGTTTAAGTTTTTCACTGATCATCAAGCTTTGTTATATTTGGTCAATAAACCTTGCAATACTGGACGCTTAGTAAGATGGTTCCTCTTACTAATGGAATATGACTTTGAAGTTGTTGTCAGGAAAGGTAGAACCCACCTTCGGGCAGATCACCTTTCTCGCATCATGTGTACTTAAGCCGCAATGACTCAAGGACTTGTACCAATGAGACTATACCTCGATTGCCATACAAGTGCATATAGTGGAGTTCTTTTCACACATTTAATTATCAATCCTAAGGAGTGACTTACCAAGTGTATGAAGACATGTGCACACGTGATAGAAAATGAAGTGAGTTAGCTATTCAAGCATGAGAAAAGACTAATACTACCCACACCTACTGAAAAACTGGAAGTGTTGCCGCAAGCCTCTTTTCAGCAGTTTTGGTTTTTTGAGGTTTTCTCCCAGCCCAGAACTCCGAACATAGGCAATAGGGTACTCCTTTCGAAGCTCTCGACGAGACGAATCCAACGGTAGTGGTTTCACTCAATTCTGACCACTCTGCTGCAAGTTATGGCAGAAACAGTGAATTACGGGAATTGCTAACACCCGCGTTTTTGCTTCTCCTAGCTTACGCACACACTACAGCCACTCAAGACAAGGGGGAAGGGGTAGACAACAGTCCTACACTTGCATTTCAAGCATCACACACACATACATGAACAAAATGAAGATCAAAATCTGCAAGAAAGAGGCAAACTCGAAATTTCAGAAGTGCTCTTCTTCACAATGATCAGAAGTCCTTTACAATGAGTCACTTTTGACTTATATACTAGTGCCCTAAGTTTGGTCCTTTCACACAAGAGACCGGCACTTTATTCACTAAAATACTAACTTTCTACTAATATACATGGGTAATTCACTAATCTTCTGAGGGGATGCATCTAGAGGACTCCTCTAGTGCATTTACAATGGAAAATATGTACAAAAGTGGTTATGTTACAAAAAATTGTGTGTCCAAATCGGAAAAATTTTGGGGCCCGTCTTTTTTCTTTGCTTTGTGCGCTCTTTAGCTCTGCAACACTGCCCTGCGGGGCTTCCTGCAGAGATATGTTCTTTTTCTCTTCTTAATGAATAGTTTTGGACTTTGATTTTCTTCTTCTTTTCTTCTTGCTTAATTGTCCCTCTACACGTCCCTCCTCCTGAACTCTGTCGTCCTCGACAGGCTTTCTGAGGCGACGCGTGTAGGTTTGAATGGCGGTTTGCTCTCGTTGGTTCAGTAGATTTGCATGACATATCATGAATTCCTTCCATTGCTTTGACTTCACTCCGTCTTCTGGCGCCTGTCGATGATCAGCAAAAAAGCTTGTTTCATAGGCCACCAGCCTTGCATTTAAATTGGAAGTCATTTTTACAAAAATCTCCGAATCTATTTCAAAGAAGCCGGTGAAGAATGCTTCTTCGAAAGTCTGCATATATGTTGATGGCAAAAACATAAGGCGTGAGTAGTATGCCATGATGGTTAGTCGGCTCGGGATGGTTGATAAATAAAAAATGAGAGCTTCCGATCCTTGTGTAATGCCAATGAAATTCAAAAATGTATACTTCGCGTGCTGGAAGACCTTCAACACGGTAATAAGCATGCTGAATATTTTATTTGTCATCTTGACTGCTAAGTCCGGCACTGTGGCATATTTGGCAATCCAGAATTCCATTGTCTTTACCATATATTCTTCAGTGGGTAGATAGTTATGTGGCGGACTAGGTAGTAACGGGTAATTTAGCCACTGATTATTGATGGAGCCTTGACGCTGTGCTTCCCAAAATTGCGTCCAAGAGCGTCTGCGGGGTACAGGACAAAATGATGGATTTACCTGAAGCGCATATGGTGATGCTTCCCACTGTACCCGCAAAGTCGGATTCTTCTCCAAAATTTTCCTACGCCATATGGGATCCGCCTTCTCAAATTCCTCTTGAGTATACTTGAAAGTGTCATGCTGGAATTGAAGGTTGGGGTCTGGATCTTTATTCGTGGTAGTCTTTATATACACGCGCGTCTGTTCTTTAAGTAGACCATATGGTACATTGAAGGGCTTCAAAATTTGATCTAGCTGTTTATTGTCTATTCGAGCTTCTTTCATAATTTGTATTATTTGATCTTCAAAATCAGCAGTGAGCTGGGACACCAGTAGTGCCCTTTCTGGTCTGCTTAATTCTGCAATGTCGCGTGTGTTAGGTTCTAGTGGAACCTCGTGTTCCGCCCTTATTGGAGAATGATACAAGGGAGGAGAGAGAGGGCGTACCTCTTCCTCCACAGTAGCCGTGGTTTCTGGAGGAACTACTGGTGTCCCTTGTTTCTCTTTTAGCTCAATCTGCTCCTGCAGCCGCTTAATGATGTCATCTTTATTCTTGAGCTCCTCTTCGGCCTTGGTAAGTTTTTCTTGGTGTTTGATTAATTCCTGTGCCACGATATGCATGTGATCTGTGTCTTCCTTGCACTGTCGGAAATAATCTTTCTCGGCTTTTTTCCATTTCTTTCGTAGAGCTGCAGTATCATTCATATATTTCTGTTCCCATTCTGCAACTGTCTCTTGCTCCTGTTTGAGCTGATCTGCCATCTGGGTCAACTTTGCTTCCATGTCTTTTATGTCCTCATTTGTTTTGTCAAGATCTGTCGATGGTTGATCACTGAGGAGAGCTGTCATTAGCTCTTTGTTTCTGTCCCTTACTTGATCTGCTTCTTCCATGCTCACCTTGAGCTGCGACTCGAGTACTTTGCTACGAGTCTGTATTCTTGTTTTCTCTTTTTCCGTTACTTCCAGTTTCTTCGTCAGCTCTAATACTTGCTCTTTCAGGTGGGCATTCTCCTTTTCTAATGTTTTGCATTGTGTTTTGGTTGTTTTTATCTTCTCCTTTTTCTTCAACACCTGAGCTTCTACTTTAGATAAGGTCTTTGCCAAATGCATACCTTCTTTCTGAAGCTTTTGTTTGCCGAGCATGGCCTGGTCGTAATCTTCATCAGCATCAAGCATTAACTGTTGAGTGTCTAGTGCAGTGCGAATCAAATCCTGCACCACAGGCTTGAGCTGAGCTATGTCCACGTTCAACCATGTCTTTGTTATGTCCGGTGTTTCTCCTGTTTGTACATCTTGTCCCTGTGCTACATGGATCAATTCTTTGTGTGGTTGTCGGACCTGTAGTTGTATATTAACTTCTGCTTCATTTTCGACCGTTTTACGAACTTTCGTGGCACTCCCTTGAAATGTTACATCTAGAGGGGACGGTTCTGCCACAACCCTTAGTGGGGTGAAGGGTTCTTCGTCTTCTTTTCCTCCTTCCTGATGCTTCTCCTCTGATATCAGTAATTGCTCCTCATCATCAGATTTGCTTTTTTGGTTAGAAGTGGTGGGTGCATCCTCCGGAGGAATAGGGTGCTGTCTTTCTTCTCGTGTCTTCTCTTTGGTTGTATTTTGGTCTACCAGTGGTGATTGAGCTTTTTCCTCGTGGCCTGCTTGGTGTTTGTCAAAGTCTACTTCATTTAATTCGGTCCACTGCCCATCATCTTTTGATTCACTTTTGATATCTACATCCAGTAACGATGTAGTTTGCTTTTCTTGGGCGTCGGATCCTGAACTTGAATTGTCTAGCCCAATCTCCCGATACCTGTGTACCTTAGTAAGTTTTCTTTTGGGTTTTTGAACTGTTGCGGTCTGTTGATAATGATGACCTTGCACTGGGAGATTGATTTGCCCTTCTGTATACTTGTGAGTCTCCTCCATTGCTTGAGTTAACTCTTCTTCCGTAATTTTCCTGGGTCCTTGAGTGGTGGTGGTAGGCAGCACATGTACTCTCTTTGGTTGTGGTGCTTCTTCTTCTTTCTGCAGAACTTCTCTAGGCCGCTTTGTACCTCTCATGGTTCCTCTCATCCTCGGTTGCGAACTTGTTTCTGTTTCTTCTGCTTGCTTACTCCCTTTCTTTTGTTTTGGTACTGTAGCACACTTGACATATTGAGCCAGCTCCATTGAAGATGGCATCTCTCTCAAGTACTCTCGCATGCCCAATGCATGGTAAATCATGATTGTGAGGGCAGTGGTTCCATTAAGGAATTTTTTATTCTCCCACTTCTTCTTGGCCTCGAACAATCTTTCCTGCACGTATGGTGTGAGATTTACCTGATTGCCGATCTGTTTTGTGGCATGAGACAATAATTGGACAATAATTTTTTGAGGGGCCGTATATCTGTTCATACTCGGAAAACAAAAATGTTGATGAATCAACCTGACCTCCTCTTCAATGTCCACTCTATTAATGTCGACAAAGGTTCTAGTATTTGCTCCACGAATTTCTTCTTTGGCCGTGTTGATACCATTGTTCTCCCATTCAAAAGCTTCTTTGATTAAGTCGTGGGAGAACTGAATGACTACCCATTCGCCATTCTTATCCATCACATTGGCTTCTGGCACCAATGGATCATGTAGTGCTGGTCTTAAAGTGTTCATAACCTGTGTGCATCGTTGGAAGTCCGGCTTGTAGATGGGTAACTCAAAATATCTGTGAATTCCTGCTTTCTTCATGATATCAATTGTAGATGGCATGCCATGCAAAATCTTGAAGTCCTGGGACATGATCGGAAAGTGGTGATCGGTGTCCATAATCTTTATGTTGGCCAAGAAAAGATACTCTTCCACTGGCTGCTCATCTCTGAACCAGTGGCCTTTAGCCTTCGTAAGACATTGGGGAGGAAATTCCTGGACCTCTTCTTGGATTGTAGTTTCAGAGTCTTCAGAAGCCATCTGCACTTAATATAGAGTGTGAATTAGTTTCCATAATTTTCAGAAATCCTCCGCCATGTGTTGATTCATAATTTGATATTGCTCCGAGTGCATGGTGCCGTCCCTTTCCCGTGGGTGTGAGAAGGGTAATACCTGAATTTTTTATGTATTTTTATATAATTTTTTTGCTGAAAGGACAACAGAAAAGTCAGTCCAAAGCCGAAGCGTAGGTTACGTATATAGTATGTCCATTCCTAACAGTTTAAAGCTAAGAGCTAGTCTCACTTGGAGATCGTGCACCACTAGTTTGATAATGTACATCCTGTGCCGAATGCATGGCCGTGTAATGTGGCCCTATCATGCATACTTTGGGTGCATCAGACACAACATGAGTGCAATTGGGTGCTTTTTCTCCTCGATCAATTGCTCCTTGTGGTTGCTTTGGTTTCCACACCCATTTTGAAAACACTGAGAAAGGTTGTCGGGTTTCCTCGATTCGTGTAGTTGTTGGTGTTCCATTTGCCTTATCCACAGTCCGATGGATTTTGACATTGCTTTGTGATCTTTTCTGATGATTCTTTGGTGGTTGTGGCATTTGCCTCGTCTGCTGTGGCGTTTCCTCTTTGGTCTTCACATTCTGTTTAGCTGTTTGTATGACCTTTTTGGGAATCCATATCTGATGTCGAGATCTTTGAGCTTCAAGCAGGGGCTTGGCAATCCATACTTGTACTGGTTCTCTTCGTTTGTAGGTCTTTGTAGCTGATTTGGTGATGTCCGTTTCCTTCTTCAAAGCGCTTGTAGACATTTTTTGACTCTGTACCTGATCCTTTCGTACCCACATATATTTGGATGGTGGTCTGTTCGAGTATCTGCTTGTTGGTTTCCAATAGTTCGATCTTTGGAGGCCCTGAGCCTGTTTAGGAGAGAGCGTCTCCTCAATCGTTGGCTGATCCTCATTTACTTCGGGTAGTTTCGACGCTACAGGGGATGTCGGAATGATTAAAGTTTCAGTTTCTATGCATTTGCTTTCTAACGGTTGAGCACAGTCGCTACTATCTTTCGTTGCTTCTTGAACTTCCTCTGATCTTGGTATTGACATGGCTTGGTTACGTGGTTTCTCTTCAAGCAAGCTGAAAACCTCTTTATGCCCTATCGTGGCTGAAATATATCCTTGAGCCAGATGGATACATGCTTCTGTTTCAATGATCCAGTCTTGTCCCAGAATGAAGTCTTCCATTAAATCGTTATCCTCACATACTAGGACTCTTTGTTCCATGGAGGAATTTCCTATGTGGAGGGACACATTAGTTGTTCCCATACAGTCTAGGGTGTGACCTCCAATTCCTATTAGTTTGGCTTTCGTGGGATTCAATTCCAATTGTAATTCATTGGCTATTCTCTTTCGCATGCAGCTGAGGCCTGCTCCTGAGTCTATCAATGCGTCTATCAATTTATACTCCGTCTGACCAATCCCTAGGTTTAGGTAAGGTTGTGTTTTACATATACCTGTGGCGTCACCATTTTTGACATGGTAGTTTGCCATAGGGATGGGCTCTTCTCCTTGGAGATAGCGTTCATCTCTTTGCCGGATCCATTCTTTCCGTTTCCTAATACGTTCTAGTGCTTCCTGTCTGGCTTCCTCTCTAATTCGTTCTTCTTCCTTTTTCCTATTTTGAGCTCCTAACAGTCGCGCTAGCATTTGATCAGTCAAGGGTTCCATGAACCGTCTTACTCTGCATCCACTGATGTAGTTGGGAAGAATGTCGCCGTCTAGTGTAGCGAGATTGACTGCCCCACTAGTAGAGATTCGATTTATGATCAAGGGTCCGTATCCACGTTTTTGTAGCTTCTTGGCATGCTGTTTTAGGGTGTATACTAGGACTAAGTCTCCTTCTTTAAGTCCCTTGTCTTTTATATGTGCATCATAGTATGCTTTCTGTCTCCGTTTAGCAGCATAAATGCCTGCTACGGCTTGCAATCTAGTCTCATGTAACTTCTCAATTTGATCTAATTGTTGGGATAATTCGTGACCGTGCCACTCATATTGCTGGGCCACTTTCAATGTAGGTACCAAGAAGTCAATTGGCAAAATTGCATTTTGCCCATACACTAAATTGAAAGGTGTGGTTCCAATGGCCGTTTTATATGCAACTCGGAATGCCCAAATTGCATGATGCAATTGTTTGTCCCAATCTGACCTCCCATTATTGACAATCTTTGTCAAGACAGTACATAGTACTTTGTTGGAACTTTCAGCCTGTCCGTTAGCTTGAGGATGATATGGGGCTGATTTTTTGTGGATCACTAGAAATTCATTCATTAGCGATTCAATGACTTCGTTTAGGAAGTGAGTTCCTCGATCACTCACTATCTCGATCGGTAGTCCAAAGCGTGTGAATATGTGCTCAAAGAGAAATTTTGCTGTGGTTTGAGCATCATTTTTTCGAGTAGCTTTCGCTTCTACCCACTTTGTCAAGTAGTCGGTGGCTACTATGATGTATTCTGCATGTGATCCTTTCGCAGGTGGGTTGATAGGTCCTATGAAGTCAATTCCCCACTTGGTAAATGCTCGCGCACAAACCATGGGTCTTAAAGGCATGTCATCTCTTCTAATGGGATATTTTGCTCTCTGGCACGTTTCGCAGCTTCTCACATATGTCTCTGCATCCATATGTAGAGTTGGCCACCACAAGCCTGCAAAGAGAATCATCTTGACCGTTCTATCTGCTGAAAAATGTCCTCCCGCAGCTCCTGCGTGTGCCATTTCTAATATGGGAAGGTATTCTCCTTCATGCACACACAATCTGAGTTGATTGTCTCTCCCTCGTCTAAACAATTGTTTTCCCATTATCACATAATCCTTGCTCATTTCTTCTAGGGATCGCCTCTTTGCTAAACTAGCTCCTATTCCGTGCTCTCTCGTTTTGAGGAATTGTACTAATGTTCTACTCCAATTAGGTGCTATGGTCGAAAAAGGTAAGGACTTGTGGTCCTCCGGAATAGTTTCCTTGCAATCTGCGCAATTACTTACATAATCGTGAACGTCTTTTGGCATGTCAGGCCAATATACACCTAACCTTTTTAATTCTCGAATGGTTCCATGCATCCCTTGATGGGTTCTCCACTTATTTACATGTGCTTGCTGAATGAGTTGCTTTTGTTCGTCCTCCTCGACACATCTTAACAAGATATCGTTGGGTTCCTTATAATACATGCTTCCAGCAACAATGTGTAAATTTCTTGTTTGAAGAATCTTTTTTTTCCTATCCTTATTTATTGAGTGTTGAGGGCCATGGGTGAGTATAGGAATTAGTCGTTCAGCCCACTTTGGACATACTTCAAGATTGAACAAATACGCATCTGGTAAATCATCCGGTACTCCGCTAGGTGGTTCTCCATGCGTTAGCCTTGAAAGGTGGTCTGCTCTCACATGTGTGTTTCCTTTTTTGACTATTACCTCAAAGTCGAACTCCATTAACAATAAGAACCATCGTACCAACCTTCCCGTGTTGCAAGGCTTATTGACTAAATACAACAAAGCCTGATGGTCTATGAAGAACTTGAATTTGTTGGCTAAGAGGTAGTGTCTAAATTTCTTCACTGCATATACCATTCCTAAGCCTTCTCTCTCAGTAGTCGTATAATTTCTTTCTGCTTGGTTTAATTGTCTACTCGCATAAGCGATTGGATGGTCAAGTTTCCCTTCGTCAGCTGGTTGAGCTAGGATACATCCAATAGCATAGTTCGAAGCATCGACATGAATATGAAAAGGCTTGTTCCAGTTGGGTGATTTCAGAATTGGGGCTGTACTCAGCCGCTCCTTAAGCTCGTTGAAGGCCTTCTCACACTCGTTTGTCCAAGCAAATTGAGTCAAGAGACCATACAAGGGTTTTGCTATTATGGCATACATGTGGATAAACCTTCTGTAATATCCACAATGCCCCATAAAAGCTTGCACTTCCTTTGCATTCTTGGGTCTTGGCAAGTCTAAGATGACTTTAATCTTGTCCTCATCCGTTGATATTCCATTCCTCGAAACTATGTGTCCTAGAATTTTTCCTTGTCGCACCATGAAGACACATTTCTCAGGGTTCAGGCATACTCTGTACTGTCTACATTTACTGAATATTTTTCTCAGTTCCGGTATATGGTCTGGTCGTTGATTTGAGTATGTACAAAGGTCATCTACGTATACTTCCATACTTTTTCTCAGAAATTCTTTGAATACATGACACATCAGTCTTTGGAATGTGGCTGGCGCATTAGTGAGCCCAAAAGGCATCACTCTAAATGCATAGACTCCCCATTCGGTCGCGAATGCGGTTTTATGCTGGTCCTCAGTTGCAATAGCTACTTGGTTGTAACCAGAGAATCCATCCAAGAAGCTATAGACCTCCTTGCCGGCAACCCTTTCCAAAAGATGGTCTGTGATGGGTAATGGGAAACTATCACGTATAGTTGCTGCATTTACTTTTTTCAAGTTGATACACACCCTTAGTTTTCCGTTCTTCTTAGGCACTACTACCAGTGGTGATACCCACTCGGTGTGTTCTATCTCATATATGAATCCCGCCGCTAGTAGTTTGTCTATTTCCTCCTTAATCTTTGCTGCATAGACTTCATTGTATATATAAGGACGTTGTTTGGAGGGTTTTGTATCTGCTATCATTGGTATTCGATGGGAACAAATAGTGGGTTCCACACCTTTGAGATCCTTATAGGTCCATGCGAATACGTCTCGATATTCTCGGATAAGGTGTATGAGTTCCTCCTCTTCTTCTTCCGAGACATCTTTGCCAATATACGTGCATCTTTCTTCTCCCTTCTCTACTGTTACTACAATTTTTTTTGTTTGTTCCTTGTTGTCATATGCTTCTCCGTCTCTTACCTCTCGTTTAGGCATTTGTATAGCTACTTTTCTTTCTTCCACTTTGTATTTTTTAAAATGTTCTGGAACTTCGAAACAGTCTGGTTCCTGTTCCACTTTATTCGTGTCTTCTCTATGCTCATGCATGGTTTCGATTGCTAAGACTTTTGTTGATCTTTCTCTTGATTCTTTTTGCATAGTTTTTAAGTATTGTTCCTCAGAATCAAACTCTGGTTCCATTTCTATGCTTTCGTACTCTTCTTTCCATTCTTTCTCTTCAATTTCCCCTTCTTCTATTTCCTGGAGGACAATCATGTAGAGATTCACATCATATCCTTCTTCGTCTATACAATCGTTCATCGTCAATACTTCCTCATTCACACACACATCTAATGTTGCTAGAATTTCCATCCAGCCATGTGGTTCGAAGAGTTCATCTGAAAAAATTTGAGGCATGTAATCGGGGTCTTCTATCGGTCGATAGTTAGGGTGTCCTATTGGCCACATTTGTTTTTTACACTCCTCCTTCTTTGCTTCTTTGCACATCCACAACTGGGTATCCTCGTGCATCCAAGATTGGTCACTTGATCCAGCACTGTGAATGGATAGGTCATCTTCTTCCCTGTGGACTGGATTCCATTGTAATGTAGGGACATCCCGATAAGCGAATGTGTGCAAATTTATCTTAGTGGTGTTCCCTTGATGTTGGAGATATAATGAATCTCTGCCCCAATCCTGTACTACCCGCAACTGTCTCATGAAGGGTCGTCCTAATATCATCTCATAGTTGTTCGCTTTCTCGAATTTGCATATGGCTAGTGTGTGTTCAAATTCCACTCCACATGTGATTAACTTAACTCCTTCCAATATTCCTAGGGGTCTCTCCACATGACCGTCTGCTAATTGGAGTTTCATACGAGTGGGTCGTAAGGCTGGTCTTCCCCACTTTTCCCAAATCTCCTTTGTTGCAATTCCTACTCCTGCTCCTGTGTCTAAGATCGCTTTGGTCATGTACCCATTATGGATGACAAGTAAACAGGTATTCCCTTCATCCCCTTCACTGAACTCCCCTACTTTGTCAACTGGAACTTGTATTATGGACTCATTTTCCATTTCCTTTTCTTTTAATCCTCCCTTCTTTGGTCGTGTGTTCAATTGATCTGCCAATTGCTTCCATAACTGGGGTTTAAGTCGAAGCAATTCTTCCACCGTCAATTGGCATTGCACTTTGGTTCTCTTTAGTTCCGTTAGGTTATGCGAACTTTCCTTTCCCTTTTCTTTTCCTTTTCCCTGCACCGTGGGTGCTCGCATTATCACTGACTTTCTTTCGTACTCTCCCATATAGTTAGGCAATGTTGAAATGCTTATGGTCTCCTCTCTATCTCTATCGAGTCTTGAGACCTCCTTGTAGACTTCCTCGAGGTTAGGATGGGGTTGACAGTCTTCCACATCTATTTCACCAAATGGTGGTGGCTCGACACCATTCTTCTCCCATTGTTCTTCTCTGATTCTATCCCACAAGTCCTTAGGCCAATCTGCTTCCAAGTCTGGTATGGCTGATACAGGATCACCTTGTGCTGTCTCTTGTTCACCTTGGGGATCTTCTTTTCTAAGTTCTTTATCCTTTGGTTTGATGCATTCTTCATAAGGTTCTTGTGCCATTCTCGTTTCTGGTAGGGTTGGGATAGTCTTTTCTAGGGTTGTTTGTGCTACTTCTATGAGTTTTCTGCATAAGGCTAGTCTTTCCTTTTCTAATTCCCCTTTAGGGTAGATTTTTTCATGTTGCTCTATGTTCGGTCCCATTTTGATTCTAGCTTGGTATGCTTTTAACCACATTTCCAAGTCGTCTGGCTTTGGGTCTGCTAGAATTGATCCAGGCTTCTCCCTATCAGAGCTAGGTTTGGTTAGCTCAGGAGTCTCCGTGGACTTCTCTTGCTCTTTGTGTTTACTTGACTTTTCGATTGGTTTTTTACTGTTTGTACTCTTGTTCTTTGCCCATTTATCCTTGAGCTTCTCTCGTCTTTCTTTCCATTTCTGAGCTTTTGTGTTGCAGGAATTTTTACATGGGTCCTCCGAATCCTCCACTATTTGAGTTGAAGGGCTTATTTTCGCATCGCTTTTCTGTTCCTCTTCTGATTGCCGTTCTCGTTGTTGTTTTGTTTGGGCTCTAGTGATGGCTTTTAGTGGCACTGTGTACTCCTTATCACTTCCTGATTCTTCTATGACCTCTATTACATTGATTGGTGCAGAACCTTGGTTTTTTTCTGGATTCTTAGGGCAATCCCTAAAAAGATGTTCCTTTCCACAATCACTGCAATATCCTTCCCAGGTTCTAGGTGGTGGAGGGTTATACGGTCGAGGGCATTCTCTAATGAAATGGTCTCCTCCACATCTATAGCATGGTCCTCTCTGTACTGGTGGTCTACTGGGTGGTCTCATGGGTTGTTGTGCCTTAGGAGCTGTATACATTAGAGTGGAAGTCTCTGCTCCATAGGTCTGATCATAGCCTTCATACCCAGGGTATGTAGTCTCATATGCTGGTTCGTATTCCATCATGTAAGCTTCACACGAATAGTACTCACTTGGTAGGGTTTCGTATCCAAGGTTTGTTGGTTCTATCTGGGTCATTGTCGTGGATGGTACTATTGCTCGTTCTAGATTTTCTTCTGGTTGCGCATACCTTACTGATACTACTTGTTGAGGTTGTGACGGTTGGGGTCCTAGCACTGGTTGTGGTGGTGGGTATGGTATCGGTTCAATTGGTCTGGGTACTCCCGTCTGTGTTGGATAAGGGTTGTATCTTGGGACCTCTCTGTTCGGGTCTCTAGGTGGATATCCATACGATCGATACTGAGGCGGTTGAAAAGGGCGTGTTTGCCTATTAAACGGACAATTTTCAGTAGTGTGATTAGTGTATTTCTGTTCTATGTGACAGTACCAAGAAGTCCCTTGTTGTTGCTGTTTGTTGTATGGATAAGTTGGTTGTGCACCGCCCCCTCCTCGAACACACAGGTGAGTGGGGTGATCTCCTCCACATAAGCTACATCTCCGTAGCATAGGCAATCTCTGAGCCGGAAGTTGATAAGCTCGTTGCCCTTGAGCTCCTAATTTCTTGGCTAAAAGCTCTGCTAATTCTTCCACGTGACTTGAGTTGGAAGAGATGGTGCTCTTTGAATCATCAGATTTAGCGTGGCTGGACTTGCTGTTGAGGTCCTCGGCCAAGTTATCTTCCAAATCAATACACTCCTGAAGACATTCACTCAAAGTTTGTAGCCTTTTCACGTATACTAATGTTCTTAAGGTCCCGTTAGTGAGTCCATCCAAAAATAATGAAATCATTTTTTGTTGAGACGGCCTCTCTGTCATTGGGCATCTATCCACGTACTGGTTGAACCTTCTGGCAGCTGTCTTCACCGATTCATTAGGATTTTGTTTGAAGCTGTGGATTAACGAAGATGAATTGTGTTTGATTCCCCTCTTAGTGAATTCTCCTATAAATTCTTGAAAAAATTGTTCCATGCTTCCAAATTGGTTGGGATCTAGGGGTTGGAACCAAGTCAGAGCTGTTCCTATGAGGGTGAGTCCAAATGCCTCATACTGTACAAAGAAGTCGTCTACTTGTTCCGCTCTCAGAACTTGTTTGAATTCTGCAATGTGATCATAAGGTTCTCCTGATCCATCGTAAGGGTTTCTTACACACTTTGCCACTTGGATAGGCCTAAGCCTTCTAATCGGTTCAGGTGGTCTGGGCATCACAGGAAGAATAGGGACAGCTGGTCGTATTGGTGGCATACCAGGCTGTCTTCCTATCGTTGGTTGTGGTCTTACATGTGGTCTGTACTGATTTGCTATCCCTGGTTGGGTCTGAGGGTGTGCTTGTGTTCCTGGTGTGGTAAATTGTACGTGAGCATGATCAGGTATGCTCCTATGGCTAGTCTGTCCTGATGCAGCATTTTCGGTTTCTTCTTGATTTCCGAATGGATTGTGTGAGGTTGTTGCCTGTTCTCTCTGAGGAAACACAGGTGCACCCATATATCTTAATCGAGACCTGTCTAAGACACTCACAGGCCAATACCTCCTTTGATCTTTATCTAGGTATGTGAGTCTAGTCTCATCATCCGGGTCTTTCAATTCATAGAATGTCATGGGGTTTTCTTCCCTCCCTGGAACAGGTGAATCGGTTTGCAACAGCAAGCTTGATCCGTGAATCATATAGACTTCTAACAAATAGTCGTCCTGAGGTATCAAGTCACCTCTCAAGACACGTGACACTCGGGATTTACCTCTGGGGGTGGTCACAAACTCTTCTGGTTGTGTCCTTCCTAGGTTTTCAGGGTCTGAGAGTTCCCCTCGTTCATTGATCCTTTCTGGGAATTCGGTTACAATGTAGATGTGGCCAACTTTGTCAACATATGCACCTCCTTCATATTTGACAGCTGGTCGGGGCACAATTGTGGCATTCTGGGAAGTTACCATCCTGGCCACAGACCTATTTAAGCCATCCAGGTAGATTGGAATCTCCTGGGCATTGGTGGACACATACTGCAAGGAAGTACGGTAGTCCCCCTCCACAGTAGTCATGAAGCTTCTCATTGGTGTGGGACCTTGCATGTCTTGCGAAGCCATAGGTACTTCTTCCTCCGACTCACTAGAGGTCTCAGCGTAGGTAGAATGACGGTTAGCCTGGGCTGCACTTCCCACTGAAGATATGACACTCCTTCGACTACTTAGAACTCTTCCTGACCTCAAGTTCATTCACTCTCCTAAGCCTCTCTTTATGCTTCTTAGATTCCCCTTGGGTAGCTCAACCAATAACTCAATTTGTTTGCCAAAAGAAAGGGTTAATCCGAGCGATACCACTTCCTGACGATACTGCTCTCGGCGATACTGCACTGACCGCGATACGATACCAGAGGTCTGTACGATACGATACCAGATATAGTGTCGCGATACTTCACGGGGAAATACCACGATACGATACCAGCAAAGTAGACATTACGATACTGGAGATTAGGGGCGATACGATCTCAATGTGGTGTCGCGATACGATCCTGGACAGGAGACGATACGATACCACCGCAGTAAGTGCGATCGCGATACCAACCTTGGCGACACGATACCTCAACGGTATCGCGATACCAAGATAAGCACCTGACGATACGACACTTGAGAGGGCACGATCGCGATACTGAAGTAGTGTCGCGATACCAGGGTAGTGTCGCGATACCACTGTATCAAACGATACGATGCCACTCGGTAAAGTGAGGTCGCGATACTAGAAACTTAGGCGATACGACACCATAATGGTGTCGCGATACCAAGTATTAGTACCGGACGATACGATACCGGAGTTCAAGCGCGATCGCGATACCGACTCAGTGTCGCGATACCAGAATGGTGTCGCGATACCAGAATGGTGTCGCGATACCAAAGCAGGTATCGAGCGATACGATACTTATGGCGAGTGTCGCGATACAAGGGAATTTTGGTATCGCGATACCAAAACTCAACCGATCGCGATACTCAAGCCAAAAGCAAGATTTTTTCCAAACTTTTTTTACCCCCTTGCTCTCCTCACACTCCTCTTCCTTCCTAGACCTCTGTATCACACAATAAGATGACAAAGATTTCAGTTTTCCCCCCCCGCGATACTGCGCAGATTTTTAATCACTTGTTTGCTCATTTTTACAGTGTTTTTGACAGATAATTTGAGAGAATGTTTACCTTGGTACTGTCTCGATTGCAATGTGGGCTCAAAACCTAGCTCTTACTGCCTGAATGCCACGATACCAAGTCCACGATACTGGTCGCTGCTTGCAAACGATACTAGAACACTGTGAAGTGTCAAATGAGCCAATTTTTTTGGTTTTTATACTTTTTTTGACTGAACTTAAAATTTTTTTTTGGAATTTTTGGTGAATTTCTGAGAGTTTTGGCCTACTCCTACTCCTCTTTTCCTCACTTCTCCTCTCCTTCTAACCTAACCCTAACTCTTCCTTCTCCTCCCTCCTCCTACACTTAAACCTAAAACTTATCACACACGCCTCGAAGATGAGAAGTGACAAGTGCTGAAATGGTGGACTACTTGCCAAAGGATGAGTTTGCGTCTACAAGTACGATTCGATCACACTCGCTCTATAACTATCACGAAGGCACCTTGGTAGAGTGACTCCCCGGCAACGGTGCCAAAAACGTGTGTACTTAAGCCGCAATGACTCAAGGACTTGTACCAATGAGACTATACCTCGATTGCCATACAAGTGCATATAGTGGAGTTCTTTTCACACATTTAATTATCAATCCTAAGGAGTGACTTACCAAGTGTATGAAGACATGTGCACACGTGATAGAAAATGAAGTGAGTTAGCTATTCAAGCATGAGAAAAGACTAATACTACCCACACCTACTGAAAAACTGGAAGTGTTGCCGCAAGCCTCTTTTCAGCAGTTTTGGTTTTTTGAGGTTTTCTCCCAGCCCAGAACTCCGAACATAGGCAATAGGGTACTCGTTTCGAAGCTCTCGACGAGACAAATCCAACGGTAGTGGTTTCACTCAATTCTGACCACTCTGCTGCAAGTTATGGCAGAAACAGTGAATTACGGGAATTGCTAACACCCGCGTTTTTGCTTCTCCTAGCTTACGCACACACTACAGCCACTCAAGACAAGGGGGAAGGGGTAGACAACAGTCCTACACTTGCATTTCAAGCATCACACACACATACATGAACAAAATGAAGATCAAAATCTGCAAGAAAGAGGCAAACTCGAAATTTCAGAAGTGCTCTTCTTCACAATGACCAGAAGTCCTTTACAATGAGTCACTTTTGACTTATATACTAGTGCCCTAAGTTTGGTCCTTTCACACAAGAGACCGGCACTTTATTCACTAAAATACTAACTTTCTACTAATATACATGGGTAATTCACTAATCTTCTGAGGGGATGCATCTAGAGGACTCCTCTAGTGCATTTACAATGGAAAATATGTACAAAAGTGGTTATGTTACAAAAAATTGTGTGTCCAAATCGGAAAAATTTTGGGGCCCGTCTTTTTTCTTTGCTTTGTGCGCTCTTTAGCTCTGCAACACTGCCCTGCGGGGCTTCCTGCAGAGATATGTTCTTTTTCTCTTCTTAATGAATAGTTTTGGACTTTGATTTTCTTCTTCTTTTCTTCTTGCTTAATTGTCCCTCTACACATCACTTCAGGAGAGTCACCGCAAGGAGTGTCTGACGAATTACCCGATGCTTATCTGTTCAATTTAGAAGTTGTTCCTAAATGGGCAAATAAGTTGGTACCAGTCCTAACCTTTGGCCCTGCAAATAAGAATGTGAAAACATCACAAGAAGAAATTGTAAAATCACAAAAATATCACATATTAGCAGGAAGCATGTACAAACAAGATACTGAGGGTGTATTAGCTTGTTGTGTGGAGGATGATGAACATAGTAGTTGGCTGCAACAAGCCCATGAAGGAATGCTAGGAAATCACTATTCTAAACAACGAACATTGCAGAATCTAAAGCGTTTAGGAGTGTATTGGCCTAGCATGGACAAAGAAATACATGAGTGGATTAAGAATTGTCCAAGGTGCAGAGAGAGACCCCCAGTGGAGCATGCGACCCTTTATCAAGTGTCATTAATTCCAGATTGGAGTGCTCCATTGGTAGAGTTTATGAGATCGGGAAGATTACCCAAAGAGGCTAGTCTAGCAAGAAGACGAAGCATGGAGCAAGAGGCTCAAGGCTACGCCTTAGTAGGGGACAACCTATACCGAAGAGGCAAAGATGGTTACTTAAGACTATGCGTTCATGAATCAGACTATTTAAAGGTCTTAGAGACTGCACACAGCGGTGTTGCAGGTGGACATTTTGGTCCTGACCGAGTGATCAAGACCATTCTATTCTCAGGACTTTGGTGGCCCACTCTTCATATGGACGCACATACCTATGTGAAGAAATGTGACACATGCCAACGTGCACAATATCCAGTGAGAAAAGACGAGATGCCCTTGAGGCCAATGATGGGAGGACGTGCATTTTCGAAGTGGGGCATAGACTTCATAGGTCCTATTAACCCCCCAGCTAGAAACTCCCATGCAGAGTACATCATTGTAGCCACAGATTACCTTACAAAGTGGGTAGAAGTCAAAGCCACGATAAAGAATGATGCTCAGACTACGGCTAAGTTCTTATTCGAGAATGTGTTCACGAGATATGGACTACCAATAGAGTTGGTGAGCGATAGAGGCACACACTTCTTGAATGAAGTCATTGAAAATCTTCTCCAAGAATTCTTGGTGATACATAAGAAATCTGCCCCCTATCACCCACAAGCCAACGGACAAGCCGAGAGTACCAATAAGATCCTCTGTAACGTATTGACAAAACTGGTAAATAATAAACGCTCTGATTGGGACAAACAACTTCATCATGCTGTTTGGGCTTATCGAGTTGCCTACAAAACGGTACTCAACGCCACCCCATTTCAGATGGTCTTCGGACAGAACGCTGTGCTACCATTAGATTTCTTAATCCCTGCCTTAAAAGTAGCACAAGAGTATGAGTGGAATGGGCATGAATTGTCCTCTAGGATCTTTGATCTCGAACGCTTGGGTGAGACGAGGCTACGAGCGGCAGTAGGCATCTACGCTGCAAAGAAGAGGCAAAAGGCTTACTTTGATGCACACATCAAGGATAAGGGATTGAAAGAGGGAGATCTAGTGTTGGTATACACACTAAAACAACATGCCCGTAAGTTGGAAAAAAGAGGATACGGACCCATGATCATTAATAGAATTTCCACTAGTGGTGCAGTTCAGTTGGCCACGCTAGAAGGAGATATCTTGCCAAACTATATTAGTGGCTGTAGAGTCAAGCTATATCAAGAACCTCTTACTGAGGATATGCTAATGAGACTCAACACTGCTAAGAAGCGAAAAGATGAAGAGTTAAGAGTGAGAGAAGAAGCACAGGTAGAGGCCAGAGAGCGTATTAGGCGAAATAAGTTAAGGCGATTAGGCCTAGATGTCAACTCAAAAGCCACAAAATATCACATGGATATGTGTCAGAAGTCAGGCATAGCAACTTCTCAGGTCATTGACCGACGACCCTTTGTGACCATAGAGATAGGACAAGGGAAGGGTGCAAGGACGGTGAAAGCATTGATTGACTCAGGTGCAGCAAGTAGTGCAGTTAGACTTTCCTACTGCCAAGACTTGCAGTTGAACATCAATCCCATAGAAGCTTATCTCATAGGATTGGGAGGTGTGGAAACCCCTTGTTTGGGCGAGGTGGAACTTCCCATCTACCTTCAAGATGTTCCAATGACAGTCAAAGCGCTAGTATGTCAAGATGCGAACCTTACAGAACCACTTGTCTTGGGTCAAGATTGGATCTATAACCATGCAGTTAACTTAAACCTAAGAAGTCAAATTCTTCAAGTTTGGGTACATGAACAATGCATTACATTAGAATTAGAGAACTGCATGCTCCTAAATCATGGCACCACACACTCTCTTAGTTCTTCCAAGACTAATCATATGAA
The DNA here is from genome assembly GCA_020310875.1 of Ceratopteris richardii. NCBI lineage: Eukaryota > Viridiplantae > Streptophyta > Polypodiopsida > Polypodiales > Pteridaceae > Ceratopteris > Ceratopteris richardii. The sequence goes on from CM035413.1 coordinate 26,287,556, forward strand.
AGAAGATGTTGTATGTGTCAAAAGCTCTATGATGCAGAAGGAGTCAATCGTGGAAGACCAGGTTCGAAGGCGGGTGGATCTTTCTTCTTCTCCAAAGAAACAAGTAGCCACAGTAGTGCGTCCACCACGCAAGCAAACACAACCGTTCACGACAACTGCTACATCAAATAGAAAGACACCACTCGATAAAAAAGTTGTTCCAAGCATGAAGCAGATATGGGTACGCAAAGGAGAGCAACCACCAGCCTTGCCCCCACAAATCCCATCCTTGCACACCAACCAGGCCAAAAGACGAAGGAAGCAGCTCAGACAAGCTCAATCACAAGGTATCCAACAAGTTTGGGTGCCTAAGAAGTTAGCTACAGCTCAACAAGGGCAATTACAGATGTGGGTACCTAAGAAGCTCCTACATCCACAACAACCTTTGTTCTCCCACATGCAAAAGGTTTCAACAAAGAAGCCAAAAAGAGAAAAGGGTAAGAACCACGTACAGAGACCAAAGGAAGATCAACTCAGCTCTTCAACATTAGTAGGCAAACATGCAAAAAGGATATGGGTTTGGAAGCCAAAAGTGCAAGTAGCCTCCACCGAACCAAAGCGTCAACCACACTGGATACCACAGTTCAGAAAGCATCCAAAGAGAAAGACGTCTGAAGTGACCTCTACAGTGCCAAATGATGTTCTAAAATGGACTCCAATAAGGAGGATTACATCAGTTCGAGACTCAATGGATACCTCCACCAAGGTCGGCGTCAACATCCACAAATAACATCGAAAGCCTCGAACGAGCGACAACCATGTGCTCCTTGCACAACCCTGTCTTTTGCACCATTCAGGTCATGCATTTCCAAAGTATGCATTAATATAGGGCCACATTACACGGCCGTGCATAGGCACACTTGAGAATCCCAAGCACAAGAGCACATTGACATAGGTCAAATATTTCTATTGATACTAACTTTTGTGTTCTTGTTTTGTGCTATTTTTTCCAAAAAAAAAAAAAAAAAAAAAAAAAAAAACAAAAAAAAAAAAAAAAAAAAGAAAGAGAGAGAGAGAGAGAGCTTGTTCCCAGGTTTGGCTTATGAAACATGAATGAGTCATGCTTAGTTGAAGGTGGAACTGTTGATTACTAGGCATTTATCAATTTGGATAGAAGTGTGTCTCGGCCAGCAGTGAGATTATTGCTGCCTTATCTGGTAGATGACAAGCATTTGGCATGAACATGGCATCTACAACTATGATTTTCTCTTACCATGGTAGGAATGAAGAGCTTGAAGGTCCGCAACTTGAGTGATGCTTGACTACTTCATGTACCAGAACAGCCAAGGAGATATCTGCAAAGGGTAGTTCTAGAGCAGAAGACTCCTGCATATGGTGAGCTAAAGAGAATATGTGAAACTCAGCTTGGTGTAGTTTCCCGATGTTGCTTGCCAAGGAATATAAAGCAATTCAATTCTCAGTATTTCCTGAACCAGTATGGAACAGTAGCACTGGTGAATGGTCTATGTCAATCAGCATGGTAATCTCTTAGAAACCGGCACGTGTCCAATATTCCTCTGAGTGTCAATATAGGGAAGTGAACGTGCATGAGCCCAAGCTCAGAAATGCACATTGTTACTGACAAAGGTTGCTTTGAAAAGAGGAGAGGGGATCCACCACTCAAAAGATCTCATCAGTGGACAATCAACATGGACATTCATCAACAAGGTTCCATCCCAAAGGCCGAGTGTACAACACGAAGAGACAAACATCCATCAACCTTCTCCATGGCAAGTATCTTTACTCTAGAAACACCATAACCATGATAGTTTAGGAAACCTCTTCGTCAGCATACCCTTGAGCACTTAGCTCAAGACCCGCAATTTTTGCACCATACTTCTTCCAATGCATTTTCCAAGTAAGCATGCGTAGGGCTACATTACAAGGCCGTGCACAAGGCACATACTTTTTTCAACCCAGGCACGAACACACTTACCCATCATTCATTATGGGTTATGAGTAGTTGGCATGACTCCTCTCAACATCATCTTTGGAAGAGCTAGCGGACATCTTGGGAACAACATCCATATCTCGGAAGCAAATTGAAACCAGTAGTTGCTCCAAATCACTCTCGACAACCTCTTTTGAGCAACTTACAGTTTTGAAAGCTCACAACGACACATTCTTGCTGGAATCCAAGGAACCAGCTCATACAACGGATGGACACCACCTCTCAAAGCACTACATGGAACAGCCCTTCCAACAAGGGTCTGTCAGGGACGACAGACTCGAGAGGGGGGGGAGTGTTGAAGCTCAAAGTCAAGGACAAAGCATGGAAGCACATCAAAGGTGGACACACAAGGAAAGGGAGCAAGTAGGGAGCTCCAAGAAGTGTATGTCAAATTTTAAGAAGAATCCCCTACAAAAATAGTGATTTCCATCACTAAAAACCATTGTAAATACCATTATCTATTTTTAGTAACTCCATTTTGTTCAAGCCGAGGAGCCCTCGAGCTTGAGGAGTATTAGAAGTACCATCGTACCAATTCTCATAATTTTTAGACTTCGTTTGAGCCCTCAAATAAGCCCTGGAACCTAATTTTTAACTAGGCCGGACACTAGGTCTGGACAGGGCCAAAACTAGTCAAAAAACTATAAAAAGAGCTAGAGAGCTCATTTTTGAGGTTAGCTTGTTAGAGAATAGAACTTTTGTAAGAGAACTCTTTTGCAATCTAAGCTTTCCATTGTTCCTCTCTTTGATCTTACTTTGTGCGCGTGTGTGTGTATGTGTGTGCATGTTTGTGTGCTTTCACTCACACACTTGTGCCTTCACTTGCTCGTGGTCTTCATACCGGTCCTCACGTCTCCGCGGATTGACAAGTAAAGGAGGTGGTGCTTACGCTTGAGCTACACCAAATTTTGGCGCCGTTGCCGGGGAACGAACCCGGGTCTCCCGCGTGACAGGCGGGGATACTCACCACTATACTACAACGACCTGTTCAGCTAAAAGTCAGGGGTAAGCCTTGGATTGCTAAAATCATTTCTGAGAGCATAGTTTGTCTTTTTTTATGATTCCACTTTTAATAATTATCTATCAACGCTAATTTGATTCCCTCAAAAGGAATTCAATCAGTTGATACTATAGTGTGAGCACTGAGAAAAAGAACCAGTAGGTGTCTAGACCAAAATAGCAAGTTTTGTGGCACTTGTAACTCATGAAGTAATTTGTTTTGATTCAATTGTTTGAAGAATCAACTCCAAAGTACATGTTGGGGGATTCTTAGACAAGGCGTTTGAGGGTTTGTAGGAGAAAAGGAAAAGACCAGAAGAGGAAATACACCTTGGAAGCCTCTGCTGATTGATTACAGTAAGACAATTACAATGTTTAAAGCACAATACAAGCCAATACTTCTGTGCACAATCCCACAGAGTGCAAAAAAAATATCAAATACCCAAAGTCTTCTTGCCGCCGGCCTCCTGTTGAGGGTTCCAAGGTTCAACACAACATCTAAGTAAAGAGCAAATCAAAATTACACATTCTTCATTTGCACTGATCTTCATTCACAGAGATTCCACCAAAATCATTTTTGGAAGTTTACCGTAATTTTTCCATTCCGGTAACTTTTTCCGATTCAGAATTATGTAGTTACATTTCAGATTACACATTTCGAACGTTAACAGGTTCTTACACACTCACAGACACACAAGTTTCAATGCGCTTCTGTACAGACAAGTTGAATCTCTCTATAGACTTAGAGGAAATAGAAGATTACAAACAAGAACTCTTGTCTCGCAACATTTTCGTTCTTCCTTTGATTGACTTAACACCACGATTACAGAATTGTAAGTATTAGAACTTCATAGATAGTATTTGATTACACCACAAGATTTTCATCAATCAGAGCCTGTATAATGATTCCTGCAGAACCTGTTTTCCGGTCCTCCAAAGTCCCTGTCAGCAAAGCTTCTTCTCTCTACGGTTGTCGCGCTCCTTCCTTTTGTAACATCTTCTCTCCTTCCTACGACATGTCCCTTTTTATCTCAACATAACCGTCTTTTTCTTTTTATTTTATTAAAATCCAATACACCAAAAAAATATATCTAACTAGATAATATCTATGTTTAACCATTTTTTAGATTTCAAATTAATCATTCATCTTCCAGATTTCCCTGCCTTCAACACCTGGCACAGCTCAGTGGGTAATTTTGTCAAAAATTAGACTCGAATTTAGCAATCCCTTGATCATATAAAATTATTTCATGCAACTGTTTGGAAATATGCACTTCTTCCACTTCAACCTTCCGATTTTGCAAACTATTGACATCCTCCTCTGCACCATCTTGCTTTCCCTGAAAGTCTGCATCATTAATAAACTGCTGCTTCTCAATTAATATGTCCACCTTTTCTTCTAGCTTCCTTTGCAACAACTGTTCCTGCAATTCCTTAATTATCTGTGTCTGTTCTTCAATTTGCTTCTCTTGCTTTGTAATTACACATACTAGATCTTTTTCATACTTTGACACAAAGCATGTCTGGACCTGTTCATGCTGAATTTTAAACATACTTAGCCAACGACGTTGGAAAACATTCCAAATGTCCTGAACATATTTATGCAATTGCTGCTTCAATAATCCTATATCCGACCTTGTCATTAATGTAGCATCTAACTCCACATCTTCATCTTTTAACATTTGCTTTTCCAACTCCTGCAAAACTTGTATTCTCGAATGAACAATCACTTGTTCCTTCTACAAAGTAGCATTAAGTACTGAAAAATCCATCATCTCTTTTTGAATTTCTTCTTGCACAGACTTCTGCCATTCTTCAAATTCACGCATAGACCGCTTTATACTAGACAACTCCATCACATATTGCATCTTGTCCTTTTGCAATTCCTCCAACATTTGTACCTTCTCATCCAACGCTTCCTGAAGTGTTTTAGCCTTCTTCTGTAAAGACTGATAATCATCCACATTAATAAGTACTTTTGTCTGTTCGTGCCGAGACAATCTTTCCTCTTGCAAAACTAAAAAATCAGAAATTTCGTGCAACCTCTTCTTCATTCCTGGTACATCATAATCTGTGGTGTTAATTGATTGGTGCATAACATCCTTCGACATTTTCTCACCTACTGCTTGCAGCTGTTCCTCCAATCTTCTCTTTTTAAACAACTTAAAAACTGTTCCGAGTGTTTTCGGATGCTCAACACCATTTGGCACCTACAACAAAATATCCTCCTATATCCCTGCTTCTCGTATATCAGGTTGAATCATCTGAATAACCGGTTTCAGCTCTTGTGCAATATAACCTGCGTGGAGAAGATCTTCATACGTCTCTGAAGGTCTATCCATTACCTCTTTCGCTGCTAATTGTTCCCGCTCTCGACTCATCACTTCATGACCACGAAAATTTATCTCCTTTGGCCATACTAACATCTGACCATCAACTAACTGCACGAACTCAAATAATGCGGCTAAATATGCTGACAACCTACTATTTGATTGCGTTTTACGCCTATCACCAACAAATATCTCACTATGCAGGTGATCATACACCCAATGAGCCCAACTTATTTTTCCACCTGTCTCTGCATAAGCCAAAGGTGCAAAATTCTCTTTGGACATATAATCATATTTGAGGATAAAACACAACCTTTCCAAATACCATTTTAACTGCTCCCTTCGAACATAACTTGCGTTCTTCATCATGTAGTACTGTCGTCCCCCTTCTCTGGGTCCAAAATCTTTCTTCAAGGCCTCCTCCGAACACTTTGGAATGACTACATCATCGTACATAGGCAACTGAAATAATTCTGCAACTAATTCCGGTGAAAATTGTACCTCAAGTGCTAACTGACCCTTCGTTTTCCGAATGATTTCCAGCTGGCTCTTTGCATAATAATTGCATCTCCAGCGCGCCCACGGCAACGTAGCGAACTGAAATAACCCAATCCTTCTGAGCCAATTCTCATTCAGAGAAGACTGTGTATCAACTTCCACTTTAAAGTCTGTGAATGGCTCCATAAGCGTTTGCACAAACTTAGTCGTTGTAGATGGCGTCGATATTTCCTCTTTATCCTTCTGTAACGAACTATTACTTTCCTCCGTAGTAGTTTCTTCCTTTCGCATTACAACTTCTCTCTTTCTCATACGTCCTCTCATGACTCCTGATTCAGACACCAACATAGAAGACGCAGGAAAAGGCATTATCTTGGGAGCCATTAAATAGAACTGAAAATATCTGTTCCACAAGTGTGAATGCTTGAACTGGCACTGACAGCAATGATGGACGTACTTACACACGTAACACTTCATGCGACTCAATAATATTGTAGTATGGATTACCATAAACATCATCATCAGTCGGTTGCCCCGCATATCAATAACCCACTTAACAAATCTTCTACGCGTGCCAGAAGAATCATGGAACTGAACACTCATGCGCACTTCAAGAATAGGAAATTGATATTTAAATTCCTCAATACTACATTTTATGATGCACAAACTTCCAACCCTACAATTCTGACAAATTGTATTTTGCAAGATAATAATCGGTTGAAGACTAGCTTTCGTTTCATATTCCCCTCGATGCCTCTGCTCCTTATAGATCTGCTGACTCGTAATACGGAGTATACTTATTTCCAACACCTCATTACTTGCAGACCCGGAATATCCCTTAGTTTATACACCCCGATTCAGCAACACTTCCTTATCCATCATTGGCCTTGTGCTAACCCCTAGCACACTATTGAACTGCAACTGTAAACCAAGTCTCCATTGTAATCATAAAAATTTACTTCATGTGGTTTTGGACCAACACGAGGTCAAAAAACACTTTACCACAGATAAAAATGTAGAGAAATAAACTCTTTTACTGTGATGATCACAAACATTGCTGAAGTGATGTTCTGGATTATGAACGACTTGCACCACATTAGCAGATAACCAGTCCAAATGTGGCGGCTTCCCTTGAAACAATTTCAGCCTAAATCCATTTATTGGCTTGTCCATCCATGTGCCAAACACATCTGCCACTCGAAAAGTGCCTTGATCCAAATCTTGCACAATCTGATATGGGCCCCTGTATCTCAATGTAAGCTTTCCTGGATGGGGTCCTAACTTAGAATTATACACCATCACCCAATCGCCTTCTTTAAATAACTTAAACTTCACATTCTGATTTACCCAAGCTTGTCTCCGCCTTTGAATCACCTCCGTAATATATGCACTTATCAAACGATCTTCCTCAAGATATTTACTCCTGTGTTTAACCGATAGCTCAGGCGACCTTTTCTCTGCCGTAATCTGCAAACTTGGAACTACAAACTCCATAGGTACTACTGGCTCCAATCCATATACCAATCGGAAAGGTTTCGTTCCTGTTGTCACTTTAAATGCTGTTCTGAATGACCACAAAGCTGAGTCAAGAAACAAATCCCAATTTTTCTGATTTTCGTGCACTAATTTTTTAAGAATACGCATTAAAGTTTTATTCGTGCTTTTTGCCTGCCCATTCGCTTGAGGATGATAGGCTGTAGTCTTTTTATGCAGGATTAAATGAATCCTTGTTAACTCTGAAATCACCTCATTCAAGAAATGAGTACCTCTGTCACTCACCAACTCAATCGGACACCCAAACCTGGTCATAATATTATGATAAAGAAATTTCGCCACACTTGCTGCCTTATTATCCTTCAATGCCACTACTTCCACACATTTCGTACAATAATCGGTTGCCACCAATATATATCTATTACCCCGCTGAGTGGTAGGTTTAATAGGCCCCACAAAATCCATGCCCCATTTTTGGAAAGGATCCAGTGGTAATACCGGATGATCAGTCATTCGATCAGAATTATTAGGTTGGCCTAACCTTTGGCAAATCACACATCCTTTAGCATACTCATGCGCATCCTTTAACACCGTCCGCCACCACAACCCAGCTTGTAATACCTTCTTGCCTGTACTATCCCCTGACAAATGACCTCCTGCTGAACCTGAATGTGCTTCCTATAAGACAGCTGGTTGTTCAAAATTTGGTACACACCTCCTTATAACCTGATCCACCCCCTTTTTGTATAATGCCCCTGCTATAACCAAATACGGCCTACTTTTAAGAGCAAACTTCCTCCTCTGATCAGGTGTGAAATACTGTGGTAATGCACCCTCCGTCAGGAAAATTAATAACTGATCATACCACAAATTTGCCTCTACTACTTGCGTCGTAAACAAGTTAGCATCCGAAAATACATCAAGTGCACCGGTGGGTGTTTCTCGTGATTCCAATCGACTAAAATAATCTGCCATCGCATGCTCTTTCCCTGGAGTATGCACAATCACAAAATCAAATTCCTGTAACAAAAGCATCCACCTGGCTAATCGGCCTGTTAATAAGGGCTTCTTGATTAAATAAACCAAAGCTTGATGATCCACATGAAAAACCACTTTATTGCCCAACAAATAATGTCGAAACTTGTTAAGGGCATATACCATCACCAAAGCTTCCCTTTCCGTCACCGGATAATTTCTTTCAGCCGCAGCCAATACTCTACTGGCATAATAGACAGGTCTATACCATCCTTTGTCTTTTTGTTGCATCAAAACTGCTCCTACGGCCACATCTGATGCATCAACAAATATGTGAAATGGCACTGACCAATCGGGTGGTTGCAAAATAGGTGCTACTGACACCATCTTTTTTAACAACTAAAATGCTTTCTCTTGAGCATCGGCCTACATAAACGGAACATCCTTCTTGGTCAAATGCGTCAGCAGTAAGGAAATGTTTGCTAAATATCTTAAGTATCAGGAATGCCACTTAATTTGACCCACAAACCGCATTACTTCTTTAACGTTGGTCGGTGCTTTAGCTACACTTATAGCTTCAATTTTCTTAATATCAATAGCCATCCCTGCTTGTGATATAACATGGCCCAATAAAATACCGCTTCTGACCACAATCACACTTTTAAACGGATTCAATACCATCCTAAACTGCCGACATCTTTCAAAACATGCTTTCAGGTGTAGCAAGTGCTTAATCATTTCACCGAAGACCGAAAAATCATCGACAAATACTTGCATAAAGTCCTGTAAATAAGGTTCAAACACTTTATGCGCCTCATAATTGAAGGATGGCGGTCCATTCTTCAAGCCAAAACTCATGACGGTAAACACATAAGTACCAAATTCTATAATAAATGCTGTTTTATGTTGATCCTCCTCAGCTACACTAATCTAATTATAACCGGAAAATCCATCCAGAAAACTATACATTTCATGGCCTGCTACTGCATCCAACACTACATCACAAAAAGGCATAGGAAACGGGTTTGTAACCGTTGCCGCATTTAACTTTCTATAATCAACACAAATTCTGAGCTTCCCATTCTTTTTGGGGACCACTATGATGGGAGATAGCCAAATCACCTGATTCACCGGTTTGATAAATCCGACTGCCAATAATTTATCGATTCCTTCCTTCACCTATTTAGCAAAGTTAGGATTCATTCTATATCTTTGATGCGCCACAACTACTGCATCCGTCTTCAAATTAATCTTGTGTTGATGCAACTGCGGATCTATGCCTTTTACTTGGGTATAATCCCAAGCAAACACATCTACATACTCTTTAAGCAGGCAAATAAGATCCTCCTTAAACTTTCCTTCCAATTTTTTACCAATCCGCACCATCTTGGGTTCAACTTCGGTTCCCAACTTAACCTCTTGAAGCTCCTCCTCCTTCACGCGCATAGAACCTACATACTTCTGATCATACATCCTTTCTGCCCACGTAATTATATCTTCCTCCTGTTGTTCCATTTGCTGCTGCACCGGAATGTCCATACGTTGATCAAATATCTTTTGTAACTGGGCACCTGCCACCTGTTCACCAGGAACTGGCCCTTCTACATTTGGCCCACCACTATGATCCTTATTTAATACTCCTGCAACATCAACTTCTAATAACGGCACCACCGTTTGGTTTGCTTGCAAAAACTTTTCCTCTTCATCATCTTCAATCTCATCCGCCAAATTAATAGTCTGAGCCATAAGTGGTTTCTCCTGTACCGACATATTTTTTCGTCCACGCATAGGAATCGTCAATTGCTTTTTCCCCTTGGTAATCATTACTACATTCAAGCCCCAATCCTGCTTGACTTTGGTGAGTTGAAACTAAGGTCTCCCTAACAACATTTCATATGGATACGCGGACTCAGACATTCGGATGACCACAAAATTGACCATAAATGTCATGCCAGAGATGATAATTTGTTGTTGCTTCAGAATGCCTACCGGTTGTACTCGTGTTTGATCCGCCATCTTTACCTGAAAAGGTGCTAGAGCCAATACCCCTCTTCCCATTTCAATAAAAATATGCTCAGGTAATATGTTTACCCCTGATCCTCCATCAAGCAACACTTCTGCGAATCGCCGCTGGTTGTACTGTACCTAAATTACTGGTACTACAAAATCCACATCTGCTGGATCAATACTATTGACCGAGATTGAAGGGATCGACCTGATTTCGGGCTCTGCATGATTCCCAAGTAGCTTACTCAACAATTTCTATCGAAACACAGGTACCAAAGATAACAGTTGATCCAAAGACAACTGTAACAATGAGCTAATGATTTCATCAAACCAATCATTTGCCAAGCCTTGTTGACACGGCGCCTTGTCCCGCTCCATTATGGGAGGTATCAATTTCACACCGTGTTGTTGCTCAGTCTGACCTCCACACCTCGCCTTATTATGAGGCTCGTCTCGAACCTGCTTCAAAACCTTGTCTCGGATTTGCCTTTGTTCCTGCCAATCAATAGGGCCTTTATTCCTTGATCTTGTAACCGCCAACACTTCAACCTCTTTACCTTTCCCACATTGTTTACAATCACACTGCCATTAGTTATTATTCTTAACGTGCATTCGATCAGATGTACTGGGTGCATCATGGGCTCTATCCGCTTGATCTGGCCATTCTATCAGCATGGCATTCACCTGAGCCGCCTGCTGCCCCTGTTGTTGATGTTGTCCCTGTTGATTATGCTGATTATACCTAATAACAGGTATACCTCTTTCTTCACGATGCCTCACCCACAAAGGGCAATTCGGCCCTATCCAATGATCGGGAGCTGAACAATATCCACAAGGCATTACCCTTGGTGGTCGACCTTGGTGATTGCCTTGTTGGTTCTTACCTTGCTGATTCCCTTGATCTCTCCATGGGGGTCTTACTTGTTGCTGTCTCTGAAAATTACCTCGCCCTTGGATAGGAATAGCCTGATTGGCCACTACGTCATTGAGATTTTGATTGTCTTGCCGAGAACTTTGCCCTCTATGCTTAGGATTATACCAACACTGAGTTGTTTTATGTCCCTCTTTGTCACAGATATCACAAAATCATTTTTCCTTTGGAGCTAGTATAGAATACCCATGTCTCTTTAACTTATTAATCCATTCCTCCTCTTTACTGTGCTTGGCTTTAGGCTTACAATGCTTTGTCCTCACTATTTCATCATCATAATCATCAGTGTCAGAATCACTTGAACTCTTGCCCGACTCCGTTGTTGAATCCGATTCAACCTCTGAACCAGAATCAGACTGCTTCTTTTTGGCTCGTCCAAACCTTTTTCCACACGCGTCGCTGCTAATACTAATACATCAAAGCCATTTGCAATGTCCACACTGGACACCGCATGTCTTATTGTGCTCCGTAATCCTTTCAAAAAAAATCCTGCCAACATCTCATCAGTAGGTCGTTCATTACCTTGCAACCTCTCCATTAGGGTCCGAAACTTCTGAGCATAGTCTTCCACTAGCATGGTCTTTTGTCTGATGGCCCTCAACTTCCTTAATACATCGGAAGGCGTCTTTTCTTTTCTAAACCGTTGCAAGAATGCTATTTTTAAATCATCATAGGTAGCAAAATGGGCAATGCCGTATTGACTGAACCAGCTCATAGCTCGCCCTTCCAATGTGGCCGCAAACTGTTGAAGCTTAATATCATCACCATACATAGCTGGATATCCATTAGCTGTCCATTTTATTTCGAATTGAGCCACATGGCAATCAGCATCCTCCTTAGAGGTTCCACTGAAATGAGCGGCTTTGACCTTAGAATTAGGAGGTGGCTGCGCCATTGGCTGTGGTTGAGGTGTGCGCCTAGTTCTTTGACCGATCGCCCCTGCAAGTGGGTCAAACTGGAGTCGTCTTCTTACCCCTACAGTTGCTTCTGTGAGGAATAACGCTTCAAGTATGCCGCCCACTAACCTTGCCTCTACTGCACCTGTTTCCCCCTGTTCCTCGTTAGTGCCCAGAGCTTCCTGCTCCTCGACCTCGTACCACTCGTAAAAGTCTGAAGATGTCTCCACGTTCGTTGCTCTTGCCTGTGCCCTCGTAAAATATACTTTACCAAAACGGTTGCATCTGTCCCTCATGCATTTCTTGAGGCTGTTTCAGCCGTACAGTAGGATCACCAATTGTGTTGAGGGTTCCAAGGTTCAACACAACATCTAAGTAAAGAGCAAATCAAAATTACACATTTTTCATTTGCACTGATCTTCATTCACAGAGATTCCACCGAAATCATTTTTGGAAGTTTACCGTAATTTTTCCATTTCGGTAACTTTTTCTGATTCAGAATTACGCAGTTACATTTTAGATTACACATTTCGAAGGTTAACACACTCACAGACACACGAGTTTCAATGCGCTTCTGTACAGACAAGTTGAATCTCTCTATAGACTTAGAGGAAATAAAAGATTACAAACAAGAACTCTTGTCTCGCAGACATTTCCGTTCTTCCTTTGATTGACTTAACGCCGCGCTTACAGAATTGTAAGTATTAGAACTTCATAGACAGTATTTGATTACACCACAAGATTTTCATCAATCACAGCTTGTATAATGATTCCTGCAGAACCTATTTTTCGGTCCTCCAAAGTCCCTGTCAGCAAAGCTTCTTCTCTCTACCGTTGTCGCGCTCCTTCCTTTTGTAACGTCTTCTCTCCTTCCTACGACATGTCCCTTTTTATCTCAACATAACCGTCTTTTTCTTTTTATTTTATTAAAATCCAATACACCAAAAAGATATATCTAACTAGATAATATCTACGTTTAACCATTTTTCAGATTTCAAGTTAATCATTCATCTTCCAGATTTCCTTGCCTTCAACACCTCCTCTGCACCAGACCTCCACCTGCTTCAAGCTTATCCTTGTGCACACCTTGCACCAAGCTTCCACTAAGGGGGAGGAATGAATACCTTCTGTCGGCACGCGCACACTACAAGGAGACCTTGAGATCCTTGGGGGACTAGCTTAGCACTCTCTGCACAATCCCTTAGTCACTCTCCATGCACTCCTTCAACTCCATTTCTCTACGTCGCACACTGGTGACTCTTGCACTTCTCTCTCTTGCTCCACTTAGACTATGCTTCTCTTGCTTACTCTAGAAAATCCAAGACTAGCCCTTGCCTTGATTTGAGTGTGTTAATCACGTATGCTCCTAACTGCAAGAGTATCTTGGTGCTCACTTTGATGTCCCAAGATTGTCTTCACAAGTGGCAGCCAACGACTCACTGTTTTGTCCTGTAGTGACTTTAGACTAAAACCCAAAATTTTAATTAGGGGGCCATACTTTCCCCTATGCGTACGCTGTCGCTTCACATACCTTCACATTTCCTTTTAAGTCTTCACATACCTTCACATTACCTTCCAAAACACTTTAAAAAACACTTTGAACCTTAGGGAAATTAGAGAAAATACCTCTGCAACCTACAACCCACTTTCTCCAATTTACCCTTTGTGGACAATTAATTGTGCACTACCTGTGCACTTTTGACACCTGCACCTTAGCACTTTGACTTTGCACTAGCTGACTTTGACCTTGACCTTGTTGACTTTGACCAATTTGATTTTGACCTTTTGACTTTGACTTTGGTTGACTTTGACTGTAGTTGACTTTGACCAATATGACTTGTATGGGCTCAGCAGTTGCCCACCACCTAATGTGCTCTCCGTCCCGGAGAGCTATAGCCAAAACTCTGAGCATATAGGACACCATGATAATGGAGCTGCAACAACTTGAAGAGGACATTTGAGCAGCAACCAATTCCACTTAAAGCAGGATAGAACAAGTACCAGAGAAGAACCAAAAATTGGATTTTTCCATGGAAAAGCAAAGGGTTGCAATGGGAGGGTAGAAAGGAGGTGGAGGGGAGGGCTGAGGGGCGGGGATTGAAGGGATATGGAGGGTTAAGGATGTGGCTGGGCAGAGTGGTAAAGGGAGGGCATGGGGGTATGATGATGGGATCTAGAGGGGGTGAAAATGATCAAAAAGTAGAGCTACAGAGGGTGCATGTGGGAGATTATGAAACATAAGGTAAGACAAGGTGAGAATAGACCATGTGGACAATGTGGTGAAATAAAAACATGTGATAAATGTGTTCAAAACATGTGAGTTGTTACCAAAATTCATAGAAAAAATTGGAATTTGGAAAAATAAAGCCAAAAACTGAGTGCAGAGGTGCCAAAAAACATGAAAATGACTCCATTTTTGTAAATAACGGCCAACCGAGGCATGATCCAAAGCCAAAAGCTTTGAGCCATAAAAAATAAAAAAATAAAAAAATAGATATTTATACATATATTTAAATAAAAATAAAGAAAAAAGAAAACAAAACGGTTTTTATTTATTTATTTATTTATTTTATAAATGCGAACGCATGGGGCAAAAGAAAAAATAAAATATAATAAATAAAAAACAAAGAAAATAAAATATAATAATTAAAAATAAATAAAATATAATAAATAAAAAACAAAGAAAACAAATCGGGGGGGGGAGGGTTGGTCGGTGTGGGGGGGCGAGGGGGGGGGATTGGTCGGTTGGGGGGGGGGGGGGGGGTTGGTCGGTGGGGGAGGGGGGCAGGGGGGGGATAGAGAGTTTTTTTTTTTTTTAATAACCCTGAACCCGAAAAATCCGGGGGGGGGGGGGGGGGGGGCCTTTTTGGGGGGGGGGGGGGTTACCCAAAAATAGAGAAAAATGAAGGAAAAATCCAAAAAAATGCCAAAAAATTACCAAAAAAATCTGAAAAAATTTCTCATGAAATTTTCTACAGGGCTAGGCCCAATTTCCTTCATCAAACCACAGAGAGCCTCCTTTTATTCCTCCTATTTGGCAAGAAAATGATATCGGAAAATGTTAAAAAATGCTAGAAAACTGCTAAAAATGCTAGAAAAAAATTCCAAAAATACCCAAAATTTATACTTTTGAGAGGTTCTGAAATGCCTTCTAGGTTTGCTAAAAAAATCAAGGAACAAGTATGAAGTTGATAAAGAAAACTACTAAAATTAAGCAAAATGAGATGAGAAAGCTATGTACAACCTAGACAGTTTTTTGCAGTTCCAGGTGATCCATACTTTTCAGGTGTGTTGATGGTAGGCCTTGAGCCTTGAAATGTTGACCAGTGGCAAGGCCTCTCCTTTCAGCGTCTCTAACTCCACAGCACCCCAATTCAGCATTGTTTTGACTCGATAAGGTCCTTCCCAGTGTGGAAGCCATTGACTCTCAATTGTGTATGAAGATGAGGTCTATGAAGAAGAACTAACATGCCTGGTTCTATGTTGTTGTTCCACAGATGTCGATCATGTGCCTCCTTCCTCTTCATCTGAGTCTCTATCAATTGTTTTGTGGCTAGTAGACGAATCTCCTCCACTTTATGTAGTGCTCCAAGCCTCTGAGAGACATCGCAGTCTTTTTTGCCCTGCATGAATGCTATTTTAGGTGATCCATGTAAAAATTCAAAGGGCTCAATGGGCAATATGCCATAAACCAGTTGGAATGGAGAATATCCCGTGGCCTCTTTGTAAGCTAAATTGTATGCCCATAGGGTACCTTGATAAGCAATGCCCCAGGAAGTGGGTTGTAACATACACTCCTTCCTTAACATTAAAATTAAAACCTTATTGGTCGATTCAGCGTGTCCATTGGCTCTTGGATAGTAGGCATAAGAGGTCCTATGTAGAATTCTATACCTGTTGAAAATTTCCTGCAGGACCTTATTGACAAAATGGGTACCCTGATCTGTACAAATTTCAAGTGGACATCCAAACCTGCAAATGATGCCACTGTAAATGAAATCAGCAACAGTTTGGGCAGTGTAGTCGGGGGAGGCAATTGCTTCATCCCACTTTGTCGCATAAGCTGTAGCTATCAAGAGATATTTCTCTCTTTTGGAATCGACGGAGGGTAGATGGGCCCTACAAAATCTAGCCCCCACTTCTCAAATGGTTGCCAAGAAGTGGAAACAATCAAGGGGTTATGCCTCTGCTTTGTTGGCTTAGGACCACACCTCTGGCAAACATCACATGCCTTTCCCCATTCATCTGCATCCTTAAATAGTGTAGGCCACCATAGACCAGCATCCAGTATCCTCTGACTCATAATATGTCCTGGAAGGTGCCCACCACCTGTTCCTTCATTTGCAGATTGAAGTTCTTCTCTTACTTCTTCTTCTTCCAAGCACTTCCTAAACCTGTCATCCTTTCCCTGTCTATATAATTTATCTTCGATGAAGGTATACAGTCTACTCTTTATTAGCAGTCTCTTCCTTTGCACAGCACTAGCCTTTTCTCGATACACACCAGTTTTAATGAAATTCTTGATATCATAATACCAACCTTGAGCTTGTACAGTGAACAGATGGGCATCTAGAAAATCGTCATTGATTCCACTAGCTTGATCCATCATATTGATTCTGGATAGGTGATCCGCCATAACATTTTCTTTACCTAGTCTGTGGAATACAAAAAAATGAAACTCTTGGAACAACAATAACCACCTCCATATTCTACCAGTGGCTTGTGGTTTATTGAGCAAGTATTTTAGTGGTTGGTGATCTGTTATAATAATAAATTTTACTCCCAATAAGTAATGATGAAATTTTTGGACAGCAAAACCATTGCTAGGGCTTCCCTTTCTATAGTACTGTAATTCCTTTCAGCCTTGGTCAAGATTCTACTAGCATATTGAATTGGTCTGTCCACTTTAAATTCTTTACTAGGTTGGGTCAAAAGTGTCCCCATTGCATAGGCACTGGCATCTACATGTATATGAAAGATTTTTGACCACTCAGGTGTGATCAAAATAGGAGCAGACACTAACCTTGACCGTAATGTTTGATATGCTTTTTCCTCCTCTTCTTCCCATTTAAAAGGTATTTCCTTACCTGTAAGTCTAGTCAGTGGTCTGGCTATCTCTGCATACATTTTTATAAACCTTCCATGGTATCCAATATGCCCCAAGAAACTCTGAATCTCTTTAGGAGATTTAGGTTTAGGCAACTTTAATATAGAAATGATTTTGTCAGGATCTGGGGCCATACCTTTAGCCGACACCACATGTCCTAAGAGAGTTCCTTCTGTCACAAGGAAATGACATTTGTTTGGATTGAGCTTCAGCTTAGTCTCCCTGCATCTCTTGAAAACATTCTACAGCTGTCTCAAGTGATGGTCCAAACAATCTAAAGGAGTTTCCTTGTGAGAACCTGAAAACGAAGAGAAGTCATCCATGAAGATTCTAAGTGATTCCAGCAATAGGGGGCCAAAAATGAGATTGACCGTTCTGTTAAAGGTGGCTGGAGCATTTCTGAGCCCAAATGGCATTTTTACATACACATATGTTCCCCAAGGTGTGATAAAAGCAGTCTTTTCATGATCCTCTGGGTGTATTGATATTTGATTATAGCCACTAAATCCATCCATAAAGCTATATAGTGCATGTCCAGCCACTTCTTCAATGACCTGCTCTGCAAAAGGCATTGGGAAACCATATGGAATGGTCACCTTGTTGAGTGCTCTAAAGTCAACACAAACTCTGATTTTATTAGTATTCTTCTTTGGTACTATAACCATAGGTGAGAGCCACTCTGAGTGTTCCACAAGAATGATTATTCCTGCATCCTCCATCTTCTGTATTTCCACATAGACAGCTTCAGCATATTTTGGGTTAAGTCTATAACTCTTCCCTCTTATGGGTTTGGCTCCATCAACCAGAGGGATTCTATGCTCTCCATAAGTCGCAGGCACTCCTTCTAAGTCTTTATAATGCGAGCTGCCAGGCAAAAACATCTGTATAATGGGTCAAGAATGATCTTACCTTTTCAAGGAGCCCTGGGTGGCTCCACAGCCAAGTGGCCACCAAAACTGGCCGATTATTGTCTTGAGTGCCTAATTGTATTTCTTTGACAAGATTTCTCTCTACCATATTATCTTTGTGCTCATCTCCTTCCTTGTCTTCTTCCACTAGCTTTTCGTGCATTGCTTCATAAGCAGGTGTATTTTGGATCTCAATGTGTTCCTCCTTGTCCTGCATCCATCCTGCATGGATTTCTTGAACCGGGAAAGAACACTCTTCACTAGAATCTTTTACCTTGCCTTTAGCTTTAGTAACTTCCTTATCTATGGTTGTCATATCCTCCTCCAAGTTGTATTTGAGGGGTGTCTTCCTGCCCCTTCTGTGGTCTATGATGGGCTCTCCCAATCCATCAACCTGGACTTTCTCCATATATTCATCATAACCTTCAGTCCTGCAAGAATTATTAAAAAAAATTACAAAACAAGAGGAAGAGTTGCCTGCTTGGAGCCAATTTAGAATATCCTCTTCTTCCTTGAAATCTATTTGGGGTTGATCCTCCGATTCTGGTTCCATGCATATGCCAACTGTTTGCATCATGCTGGTGTTTCCTTGATATCTGGGCCCTCTTCTAAATGAATATGTGTCAGTTCTTGCCCTTTCTTTTGTACCCACATAGTGTCCTTGCCCCAATCATGAATGACACTTGCATGCCTCAGCCATGGTCTTCCAATTAAGAGGGGAAATCCTCCTTCAACCTTGGGAAATCTTAAAACCACAAAATCCAGAATGAAAAGATTACCTTGTACTTCAAGTGGAACTTTTGGGATCACTCCCAAGGGCCTTACTTTGCTCTGATCTGCCAAAGTAATAGTGAAATTCGCAGGCCTTGAAGGGTGGAGTCCAATCTTTTGCATTGTATGTTCAGGCATCAAGTTAATGCCAGAACCACCATCCACAATAACTCCTTGAAATTCATGACCTTTGAGAGATACTGTCAGCCAAGGACTTTTATAATCTGTCAGGGGTGCTTCCCCTACAATTTTTCCTTTATGTAAAACAGCAGTCTTTGCCACCAGACTTGTAGTGGAAGCTTCATCAATTATCTGCAATAACTCTGACCTGAATTTCCCATCCATCTTTATTAAATCAAAAATACTAACCTCCTTTTTCATGGACTTGAGTAGTTTTGAAGCCTCTGATTCCTTGAGAGCATGGGCTCCAGTTGACTTATCAAACTCCT
Organism: Ceratopteris richardii; assembly: GCA_020310875.1. Classification (NCBI taxonomy): domain Eukaryota; kingdom Viridiplantae; phylum Streptophyta; class Polypodiopsida; order Polypodiales; family Pteridaceae; genus Ceratopteris; species Ceratopteris richardii. The sequence goes on from CM035413.1 coordinate 26,306,911, forward strand.
CATGAGCCCTATTGAAGGCATGCCCAATGGCATCACTGGTACATATGAGATCTCCTTTTTGCCTTGTATCTGCACCTATGGTGGCTTTATCTTCAGATGGTTCTCTGTCTTGATTCCATTCCTTGATCTTTGATCCTTGTCCTATGTCTGCTTGAACCTTCCCCTTGCTTCTTTTCTGCACAGTCAAAGATTCTATTTCTTCTAACTGCACCACCCTGGTAGATGGTGATGGCTCATTGACTTGATCACACATTTCTTCTTTGTGCACAAAAATCATTTGAATATGGGGCCCAGATGAAGAGGCTTGATTCTTAGGACAACAATTTGTATAATGGTCTTCGGCCTCAGGGCAGTTCCTGCAAGGAGGGGCATTTTCTGGTAGGGTGCACCTACTTTGATAGTGCCCGCATTCTCCACATCTAAAATAGATGATTGGCCTCGTAGGCCCATTTCCAAAGTAATTCCTCTATCTAGGATTATAGTTGTTACCTTGATTCGGTGCAGCAGCCATCACATTTGTGGGTGGTAGGGATCCTCCTTGTGTCCAGTATGTCATTGTAGGCATTCCCCTTGATTGGCATTCATGGGCCTCATGACCAACCTTCCTGCATAATTGGCAAGTCACACTTAATAGAGGACATTCACTTACTATGTGACCTTGCTTGCTGCACATGGAACACCAAAGTCCACTCTTGATGCCACCCCCTTTGAGTTCCTGCACCTCCTGTCGCAGCTGAGCCAATTCCTCTGCTTGGGCCTCCTCCTCCTTTTGGAGCTTTAGTGCTTCAATCTCCCTTCTCAACTGAGCAACAATAGGGCTTATTTCTTTTTAAGCCCTCCAGCTCCTTCCTTAGCTCGATCACTAGCTCCTCCATTTCTGTACCATATGTTGGTTGGGAAGAAGTTGCTCCATACTGGTGCCTTATCTGCTCCAGTCGTGTAGCTGTGTTGATGAACTCCTCTATGGAGGTTGTAGGTAGCACTAATTCCTTTATTTTGCATTGGGTGGCCACTGGTAGGGGCTTGTCTAACCATTTCTTAACAAAAAAATCATGTGGTGGATCTGGCAATTTAGCCATTAATGCTTTGGCCCTAGTCACAAACTCTGGGAACTTTTCTCCTGGACCCAATCTCAAATTTTCTAGTTCTTCTATGATGATCTCCGCAGTGTTGCCATGTTGGAATCAATTTTTAAATGCATCTTTCATCAAATCCCAAGTTGTAAAATGGTTCTCAGCAAATTGGTTGAACCATTTATCTGCTAATCCTTCTAGTGTGGTAGGGAAGAGAATCAAAAAGGCATCCTCCCTACCCATTAAGCCTCTAGTCTTACATAGTGCCAAAAACCTTCTAATGTGTTCATCCGGATCCTCCCGAGCTAGGCCTTTGAAAGAAGGAAACTTTATATTTAATCTTGAGAGTAAGGTTTCCAAGTCTACCTGTCCCACCATGCTCTTTACTGATGAAGTTGATGAAAGTGGACTAGAGGACCTTCTAACAGCCTTCCTTCTTGTTTGCTTGCAGGTGACCCTCAATGTTTGGGACCAGGTTGCGGTCATGGGCTGTTCAAAGTCCTCTTAATATGAGATAATTGATAGAATATGTACCTCTTAGTCCACTGAAGTGGTATTGTCGACACTTGAATATTGCTTCTCCAACTGCAATATATCTTCTCCTATGCTCAAATCTCCTTGGATGTCCCACCGGGCGTGCCAAATTTTGTTGGTGGGTTCTTAGACAAGAAGGAGTTTGAGGGTTTGTAGGAGAAAAGGAAAAGACTAGAAGAGGAAATACACCTTGGAAGCCTCTGCCGATTGATTACAGTAAGACAATTACAATGTTGGAAGCACAATACAAGCCAATACTTCTGTGCACAATCCCACAGAGTGCTTAATTACAAAATATCAAATACCCAAAGTCTTCTTGTTGCTAGCCTCCTCTACACCAAATCTCCACCTGCTTCAAGCTTATCCTTGTGCACACCTTGCACCAAGATTCCACTAAGGGGGAGGAATGAATACCTTCTGTTAGCACGCGCACACTGCAAGGAGACCTTGAGATCCTTGGGGGACTAGCTTAGCACTCTCTGCACAATCTCTTAGTCACTCTCCATGCACTCCTTCAACTCCACTTCTCTACGTCGCACACTGGTGACTCTTGCACTTCTCTCTCTTGCTTCACTTAGACTATGCTTCTCTTGCTTACTCTAGAAAATCCAAGACTAGCCCTTGCCTTGATTTGAGTGAGTCGATCACGTACGCTCCTAACTGCAAGAGTATCTTGGTGCTCACTTTGATGTCCCAAGATTGTCTTCACAAGTGGCAGCCAACGACTCACTATTTTGTACTATAGTGACTTTAGACTAAAACCAAAATTTTTAATTGGGGGGCCATACTTTCCCCTGTGCGTACGCTGCCACTTCACATTTCCCTTTAAGTCTTCACTTTTGCACATAAGAGAGGGTTCACGTGAACCTTCCAAAACACTTTAAAAAACACTTTGAACCTTAGGGAAATTAGAGAAAATACCTCTGCAACCTGCAACCCACTTTCTCCAATTTACCCTTTGTGGACAATTAATTGTGCACTACCAGTGCACTTTTGACACCTGCACCTTAGCACTTTGACTTTACACCAGTTGACTTTGACCTTGACCTTGTTGACTTTGACCAATTTGACTTTGACCTTTTGACTTTGACTTTGGTTGACTTTGATTGCAGTTGACTTTGACCATTATGACTTGTATGGGCTCAACAATACATAGGTACTTTCTTGGTGTCATTTGCAAGCTAAAAGGACCTGCTATTAAACTTTGAGGTAGATTAGGGCATGTACAAAGTAGGTCACTCATCTAGATGAGTGATTTTTTTTATCACTCATCTTGTCTGAGTGATCAAAAAAAAATTTGAGTTTTGCACAGTAAAGTGCTCACCTCAAAGAGTATTTCCTCAAGTCTTGGTGGCTAGAATCTTGCTACACTTTGCATTCTCCCCATACTTGATCTGCAATATTGGTTGTCTAAAGCTCCCCATGATACTTGTACAAAACCAAGTGAGCTCAAATGTCGTGATTTTTGTATTTTACCCTTTGGCTGAGACTAAAGACTTAAAGAAAATTTGAAAATCTCTCTTTTGTGAATTTTTGAAACTAAATATCTACTCTACTTCCACACACTCCTTCCTACTTCCTAACCGTAACTCCTTCAATCTCAAATCTAAACCTAAAAACTTGTGACACAAACAACAAGTGTATGAAGTTACAAGTGCAAGAAATTTTGGACTTTGCCACAAATCTTAGATCACTTCTTCATGCTCACTACCTTCATATCAATGCCATAACCATCACAAAGGCACGTTCATCAGAATCAATCCCTGAAAACAATACCAAAAATGTGTGTACCTAAGCTCATAATGCCTTAAGGACTTGTGATAAAGGAGACTATACATCAATCATCAGCAAGTGCATATAGTGGTGGATTAATACACTCATTAAATTATCAATCCAAGGACTTAGACCACATCAAGTTTATGAGGGCATGAGCTCTCATGATGGCTAATGAAGGGAATGATCAAACAATGCACACCACTTAGGGATAGCTACCTCTCAAGTCACCTCTCTCACTAAAAATGTGTATCGTGATACTTATTACAGCAGCAAGCACAAATTAAGCCATATTTCTCAGCTTTTATACTCGAATTTAGGCAATAGTAGGTTCATTTCAAAGCTCTTGATGAGATGCATCCAACGAGATCCTTTAGCTTGATCTAAAAAGCATACTTCAAGCTATGAGCAAAACATAGTGGCGAGAAACACCAACTCCTGCTCTATAGCTTTCCAAGCTTCGGACACACACACCATAATGACAAAGAGCGTAGGGGGAGGGGTAGAAAACACCTCTAGGCACACATTTCATGCATAACATACATATACAAGCTCATGGAGAAGAAAATACATAGTCAAGAAGAAGCAAATCCGAATGTTTGCTTGTTAGCTCTTCACAAAGGCAAAAAGTTTTTACAAAGAGTGACAAAGTGACTTATGTATGGTTTCTCAAGCTTTTGCAATGGATTTTGGAAAAAGAAAAATGATTAAAAAATGAAAATTTTGGGCCCCCTTGTCTTCACTTCTTTCTCTTTCCTTCTTCCTTGTCTCTTTGTCTTCAATCCTTTGAGACATTGGGGAGTATACACATAGGGTTTATAAAGATCATCCATATCTAATAGACCATGAACATGGATGCTTTATTTGATTATATGGCAGACTTGAATGCTCATTGAGTGTCCATATTGTTTATCCTTCTTCTTTTATGTATATCTATTGGTTTGCATCCACTGGGTTGTAAAATAGGCATTAAGAATGGGATTGTAAATCCTTAATCTTCCTCAATTATCTCTTACCACATATTAGAGCTTGACCCATGAATTAGCATGTTGAAAATGAAAGTGAGCAACAAAATACTTATGTGTGAAACTTGTCTGCTTTTGCAACAATACATCAAAAGTTAACTTGGACGACATCTTGTTTTACTTAAGTTATGGTTGTACATGCAAATCATTTATGGATACGTGAAAACTATTTAGATTAGAGAAAAAATGAACCCTACATGGCCCTTGTAAGGATGCTTGATTCTTAGAGATTAAGCATAATTCTATTGTTGTTTAAGGGCACAAAGTGGAGTGCATTTAAAAGGCAACTTTTTAGTAGACTAGAGTAAGCCTGTTTTAGGATTATTAGGCTTATATATCTATTCTTTTAGGGAGATATGAAGGGAATCTACTTTCCACATCATCAAAATCGAGAATGTATGGGAATAAAAAGATTTTTTTAACAATCTGATTTTTAGTGTTTCTTTGCTTGAAAGGGATCATTTTTTAATATATATATTAGAAGTGAGTTTTCTTTAGCTCATTCTTTTAAGTTTCTTCTTGAGAAAGCAATATTTTAAAAATCCTTTTAAAAGTAGAGTGGCCTATCATCAAATCCTTAACAATGCTTTCCCAAAAAAAAATGACTTTTTCCATATTCAATGGAAAAAGATCGTTTGACTTGTCCACATCCAAGAAAACAAAATTTCCCTACAAAACTCATGCTCTAGAGTCGTCCCAACCAAATTTCTACTCTTTTTTTCATAATCTTGTACTTATTGGCAAATATGGTGTTGACACTTATTACAAACCTCACATTCAGATGTCCTCTTATCCCTGAATCAATAAGTATCCATGTCCGTGTGCCTAAAGATTTTGCTCCAAATACATAATGTAACAATGATGTGAACTCTCAAAATGAACATCGTGCAACTAGAGAAAATAGTAATGACCTTTAGATTCATGTTCACTATATCCTCCTAATCCAATGTCGTTTTATCATCCAACATTCCATAACATCTCAAATTTACTTCAATTCATTGATGTGGGTAAAGCTAGACTCTTAGGTTATTGCCAACAATTATCTACACATTCAACTCCTACTACTAAATATTGGATCCAACAATATCAACTCTATCATACAAGGGTGTTCACTTTAGAAAGCACAATCATATCTTTACAAGAACAACTTGCAGAGCTTGAAAAGCATATGGAAGAAAGGGATAACATAATTGAGAAATTAAAATTCAATCTCCAATAGTTGAGAGAGACTCCAATTGGAGTGTGATATAAGAAATGATCATTAGCATCTTTTGATTCTCTTTCAATTGGTGATGGAGCATGCAAACAATGAGTTCTTGCGATGAGGTTTGTATTGCATTTGTATATTTGTTTTGATACGTTCATATTCATTTTTATATTATGTAGGTCATTCATTGAAGATGTTAGTGCTTCATCAACAATAGAGGATCGATTCAAGTTACTAAATACTTGTTTGACCAACAAGCATATGGTTAGTATTTTGGATTCATGAATATGAAACCTTATCAATATGCAAGTGATTAAAGATCTCATAGGAAAATTACAAGATATTATCACTCCTTGAGATGTACAGATGGTATGTGATGAAGCAAGCATTAGTACTAGAGGCTACAATGCATTGTACAATCTTTTGAAGCATGCATTACAAAGAAAAGGTATTTTTCACAATAATTTTCCATGCCCTTATAAGATATCTCTTAATACATTTGATGTCCAATGAGGATGTAGTTAGTATTCTAGGATAGTACTTATATATAGAGGACATTATGCCTATGTCCATTTATCATTAATCTACATCCAAAAAAGAGTTGAAAAGCTCATCTGGAAAGGGATTCCCTTACATAACATATGAATATATACTCATCGATTTAAAGAGGCTTCAATAGGAAATGGTTTGATTTCAAAGATCTGGCATACTGACTATGTCCATTATTGTTACCTTGAAAGTAATAACTCTAGCTCTAACTATACATATAGTGTTTAATACGAGAAAGATATAATGTGGTTAGGTGCCATTGAAGTACCTAAAGAATCCAATTATGTTCTTTCATGGACAACATGGATCACTAAGGCAATAGCTTCTCAAATTCATGGTGCAAAACTAAATGTAGGAGACCTAGGTGATTTTGAGATAGACTTGCACTTGGCTGGGGATTTAAAGACTATCAAAGGCATTTTAAGCTTCAAACAAGGTTGCATCTACTCTTTATCCATGTTCATTTTGCACAAGAGGTTATAAACTAAGAAAGAGACAAAAAAAGAGACTATATAATTTAGATGAATATATTGATGCATCTACTTCTACGGAATGAGATATACCCTTATTAAGGTGTCCAATAATAGAAAAACCTAATCATGACACATTAGATGAAGATTGGAATCCCATTATTCCATTTCCATTAGTTAATCTTCACGTTTGCACATTGCATGCCTTCATGAGAATTTGTGATATATTATTAAAGCTCCATAAAAAATACATTTTCCATGAAGCTAGTTGATAAATATGTATAAGCCATAGAAAAATAAGAAGTGCTTCTTAATTCAATTGGTTTTCATGGTGGGAATGTAACTCTAGTTATCAAAAATTTGTTAAATCCCAAGATAGTTTGCAAGAAGTATCAATGAGAGAGAAGAAGGCAAGAAAATTTCTTAAAAGAGGTATGAACCCTAAAAATAATGATTGTGGAGGGAGCTATGAAAAGAATTATGCATGATCACAACTGATAATGATTCTCAAATCGGCCTTATTAATACACAAAAGAACCTTTGGTCATGCTTAGATAAGTTGATAGGCTTAATGAGTCTTACTAGCTCTAACAAAAAATGAGCATCAATTGTTTCAAGAGGAGTTCACAAAGTGTTTTATCCTATCTTGGGGAGAGAGCAATATTACACATTACAATATTACACATTGTAATCTTTCATTAGGGAAAAAAATGAACCCTGCATGGGCCTTCTGGATTAAGGAGTGATTAGTGATGGACCAATGAGAGTAGGGTGGTGGACATAGTCTATAGCCTATAAATCACTAGGTTGAAGGGGGATGAGGGGAAAGGATTCCCCTATGTTCAGGTTTTGCTTCTAGAGAGAGAAAAGAATCTTGTAACTTACTTGGGCCCAAAAATTTAAAAAGTTAGAAAACTCATCATAAGACCATTTAATCGCCCCCCACCACTTTTTAGGATCAAAACTGCTATTTTTGACTCCTAAATCAAAATATATGCATGAGTTGATGTGAAAAAAGTGACTTTTTCAAAAATAACTCAACATACAACGTTCTCCCTCCAAAACCTCACATTTTCATACCTAGGTCCCAAAAACCATCTCTTTCCACTACTTTCTCTCCCTAGCACACCATTGGAGCTCCTACATCTCCATTTCTTTCTATGTGCATCTTCCTCTTTGAATTCCTACTGTCACTTCCATAGCTGAACTCCAATGGAGAAACCTAAATCTCATAGACGTCCAAATGATGAGGTTATCGCGATAAAATGTCACAATATCAAGGCTATAGAAGGAATTTGGTTAAGACATGAGTTCTGCAAAGGTGCATGGGTGTACATGCAACCCTTTGGTGTTGGTCTTCATCATGTAAGAGATCGTGGAAATTTGGATTTTCAGTGGAAAGGGAAGTTATTAGGCTTCAAAAAGCTCAAAAATGGTGAAACTGTTGCCATTGTACAACATGTTTTCACAATGTCAAGCATGAAATTGGAAAAATCAAACAAAATGAGATGGCCTATCAATTGTAAGTATTTCTCATTGACTTTTGTTCAAATTTCTTAATATACCTTGTTAAGTTGTGTAGTTTTTTGTTGCAGACATATTTCCTTCTACCTTGGTGGAAGAACAACCACTTCCTAGTTTTACACGTACTTTCCAAGCATTGCATGCAGATGTTGGGTCAATAGTCTTTCCACAAGCCCGTCCTGCTCAGCTATTACATGAGAGAGTTTTCGTTTATACACATACATATGTTGTACCCTCTTCATCAAATGATTTTGGCAGGTTAGAGATGATTAAGGTAGATTCTCTTTTCAAGCTTGAGTGGCCACAACCTGATATATGGATTAACATCTTTGAAGCATAAGATGGTGATGGACATACACAACTTCTTGAAATTTACAAGAGTTTCAAGATTTGTAGGACTACGTTGGTGTGTTCTTATTCATTGTTTTGTACATATATTTCAAATATTCACAATTCTAGAGACTTCAACAATGTTAATGTTAAAAGATATCACATATGAGTAGGTGGAGGGTTTACTAGGTGCAAATTGGGGACTTCTAGAAGGATGCACCAAAGGGTATTGATACCTTTGTTAAATTGGTGCAACAAGCATAGGATATCCATACTTGAAACATTGTACTTCATTGTACATTAGATTCTATTATGATCGTTGGATGTGTAAACTTTGTGAATAGATACCGTTACAAAGTTCTTGTTGGAGTTAGACGTCTGCGGAAGCACGCGAACAGCACAAGGAAGAAGAAGAAGATTGTAGCACAAACACACAATACTGAATGTATTACTAAAGAATGTACAAAGATGAGTAGCCCATTAGGGCAATAGGCATATATACAAGCCGGGGGAAAAAACCTCCCAAAGAGGGAAAAAAGTGCCCCGGCAGTCCTAGTGTGTTCACACACATCACTACCTGAATATATCAACAAATCCCCCCTGGGAGTGATGCGGTGAACAAGGAGCTGGCACTCATGTATAAGGAAGTGCCAAGCTATGTGCAAATCACTCCGCAAAAGGAAGTAAGCCCAAAGCTTTGCGGAAAGCTTCAAACTTCTCCCTAGGCAGAGCCTTCATGAAAAGGTCTGCCATGTTCTCCTGCGTGGGCACATATGCCAAGCTCATCTCCCCAGCAGAGAACCTCTCCCTGACATAGTGATAATGCACCTCAATGTGCTTAGTGCGAGCATGGAACACATGGTTCCTCGCAACTGCCAATTGCATGCGCTCTGACTGTCAGTGAAGATGGTGGTGGCAGAAGACTGACCAACACCCAAATCAGCCATAAGGCGTCTGAGCCACACACACTCAACACTAGCTGTGAAAGCTGCCCTATACTCAACCTCACAGTAGGCCATAGTAGGCTGCTTCTTGCTCAACCAAGATATACATGAGCTACCAAGCATGAAGCAAAAGCCACTAGTGGACACACGCATGTCATAGCAACCAGCCCAATCAGAGTCAGAAAAAGCATGCAAATCTGGCGGAAGGGATCCCCCCTTGGGATAAAACAACCCAAGTAGTCGAGTACCACTCAAGTAGCAAAAGATGCGCTAAACCGCCTACCAATGCTTGACTCCTGGGCAATGCATAAATCTGCTCATCTGTGAGACAACAAACTGAATATCTGGCCGAGTAATGCATAAGTAAATCAAGCATCCAACAGCATGTTGATAGAGAACAAAATCAAATGCATCTCCAGCATCATGAAGACTCAAACGTAAACCTGTCTTCATAGGAGTGGCAATAGGCTTACAATCTTCAAGGCCAAAACGCTGCAATAATATGTCAATATATTTCGTTTGACACAAAGCCATTCCACCATCAACTTGCATAAACTGAATGCCCAAATAGTGATGCAAATGCCCCAAATCAGACATCTCAAATGAGGCATGCAAATCAGCCTTGAAATCAGCAATATGCTTCTCAATAGGACTAGTGAGCAGCATGTCGTCAACATAGACAACAATGATCAAAAGCACATCATTAGCACGCTTAACATATAAGGTGCTTTCAGTTGGACTGTTCTCAAAACCATGTGCAACCAGATAGGCATGTATCTTCTCATACCAAGCACGTGGTGCTTGCTTTAAACCATATAATGCCTTCTTTAACCTGCACACCTGGTTTTCATGCCCTTTCTGCACAAAGCCATGGGGCTAAAAAACATACACTTCTTCATGCAAGTCACCATTCAAAAATGTTGTTTTAATGTCGAACTGATGTACATTCTAACCATGATGGGCTGCAAGTGCACAAATGCTCCGAACTGTAGTCATACGGCATGTAGGTGCAAAGGTCTCATAAAAAACAATGCCTCTTTCCTGTGCATAACCCTTTGCAACAAGCCTAGCCTTATACCTATCAACTGTACCATCAGGTTTACGCTTCAGTTTGTATACCCACTTAGTGCCAATGGCCTTCTTGCCAGGAGGCAAGTCACATAAAGACCATGTACCATTCTTCATTATAGCATCATATTCAGATTGCATAGCAGCCATCCAATTTTCTGAATTATGTGCTTCATCAAAAGAAACAGGCTCATTCTCATCACAGAGACTAGATGAAGCCATAGCATAGCAATCTGATGCAAAGGAGGCACTATGAGAGCCTGAACGAGTACGATATGACAAAGGTGCATCTAATTTGTTGTCACGCAAAGTCTGCACCAGCCATTTCGGCATAGTTTTTGCTTGCTCAATATCAGCTCTCTCATCAACAAGTGCATCATGTGAATCTGCATCAGAAATCGAATGATGTGCATCATCATATGAAACCTGCAAAGGCTGAGAAGTTGCCTCATTAGGACCAGCACTAGACTGCCCACCTGTAAAAAGAGGCATCAAAGTATCATACATGTCTTTGGAGCTAACAGATGTCTCCTTAGTACATGAAAACAATGGCTAAATAGCATCTTCCACAAATACAACATCACGGCTAACCAGAATGCATTTAGTCTGTAGATGATACAGATGATAGCCTTTACTTTCAGAACTATATCCAACAAAAATACATTTTACTGCTTTATCATCCAATTTTCTGCGATGTTGTTCAGGCACTAATGCATATGCCAAACAACCCAAAACACACAGATGAGCAACAGATGGCTTGCGGTCATGCCAAGCCTCATATGGAGTGATAGACTGCAACGCTTTAGTGGGACACCTGTTCAGTACATATGTTGCACACATGACAACCTCAAGCCAGAAACTATGAGGTAAAGCCTGACTCTTGACCATGCACCTCGCCATCTCCATGAGAGACCTGTTCTTCCGTTCAGCAACTCCATTCTGTTGAGGTGTATATGGCATTGTACACTGGTGTTTTATCCCACGTTCAGCCAGAAATGCATTAAAATCAGAAGACATATATTCCTCCCCTCGATCAGAATAGAGGGTGCCCATTTTACATGCTGACAGATTTTCAGCCAAAACCAAAAATTGTTTGAAGCACATGAACACTTCGGACTTTGCCTTCAATGGATATACCCATGCATGCCTAGAAAAATCATCAATGAAATTCATGAAGTAAAGATAATTTCCAAAAGAAGGTGTCTGCATAGGACCACAGTCATCACTATGTACAAGTTGCAATTTCTTAGTAGCCCGAACTGAACCATCTTTTGGAAAGGATGAATGCTACATTTTGCCCAAAATACAGCCTTCACAAACATGTTTTCCAGGTCCCTCAAGTTTGGGCAAAGAGGACACCATTTCAGATTTCTGCAGGCGTAGCAAACTAGCAAAATTTAGATGACCAAAGTGTGCATGCCAAAGCTTTGCATCTGACATAGCCTGAGAATCATTTAGTGCACATGCCAAATCATTTACAGATCTTTCATAGTCTGTTGGCAGTAGTCAGGGAACCGAAGGAGCCACAAGACAAAGAGAGTCAGAGCGAAGGGACAGCACAAGCAGGCATGGCAGTCAAAGAAGATCTGGCAAGTAGGCCATCTAATTTTTCAAGACATCAAGGAGTTGAGCACACAAGAAGAAAGAGCAAGTAGGGAGCTCAAAGAGGTGTATGACAAATCAATAGAGAAAACCCTACACAAATAGTGATTTTCATCACTAAAAACCATTGTAAATATCATTTCGTATTTTTGTAGCTCCATTTTGTGCAAGCCAAGGATTCCTTGAGCTTGAGGAGCTTTAGAAGTATCTACCTGCCAATTTTCATATTTTTTAGACCTCGTTTGAGCCCTCTAATAAGCCCTGGAACCTAATTTTTAAATAGGCCGGACACTAGGTTTGAACAGGGCCAAAGCTAGTCAAAAACTATAAAAGGAGCTAGAGAGCTCATTTTTGAGGTTAGATTTTAATTGAAACAGACTTGTAAGAGCTTTTTGAAAGTAATCTAAGAACTCCATTGCTTCTCACTCTTTGTCTTGCCGTGTGTGCACGTGTGTGTGTATGTGTGTGCATGTTGGTGTGCTTCTCACTCACGCACTTGTGCTTCCGCTTGCTCGAGGTCTTCATACCATCCTCACGTCTTCTCGGATTGACATTAAAGGAGGTGCTACTCATCACTGAGCTACACCAAATTTTGGCGCCGTTGCCGGGGATCGAGCTTTGAGGACGAGCGTGTGATGGGAGACGTAGATTGGAGACGTTGGCGTTGTAGGTAATTTCTTTACTTTTCCTATTTTTCTCTTTCTTACCTCACCACCGTCATCACCATCATCATCATCACCATCTCCCATCTCCATTTCCATCATCGCAGAAATTTCAATTTTTTGATCATATCACCTTCTCCACCTCATTTCCTTCATTTCACTTGTGAGAGAGAGCGAGAGAGCGAAATTGTGTGTGCTGTTTTTGCATGTTTTTTGAGCAGTATTGGAGGTACAGGCCGCATCATCGTCCCCAGCACCCTGCGCAGGTACGAAATTTGAAGTAACTGTCTATGTGTCGCCGACCTCTGTCAATCGCGACCGACAGAAAAAATGCTCAAATTGCCAAACAAAGTGCAAAACCATGATCTACAGGCCTAGAGCTTCCCAAAAATGTGTTTAGTTTTTTGAAATTCCTCAGATTTCTGTCAATCGCGATCGCTCTGTCAATCACGACTGACAAACCACGACGGACAGACCTGTCAATTGCGATCGACACGTCAATCGCGATCGACAGCCCACGACGGCTCTGTCAATCGCGACCGACAGAGTCAACGACCGATTGACCACGACCGACGGATCCTACGCGTGACACGTGTCAATCGCGATCGAGTCATCAATCGCGATCGACCCATCAATCGCCACCGACACAGTCAACGATTGTTTGACCACGACGGACAGACCCTCGCGACGGACCTGTCAATCGCGATCGACACATCAATCGCAACTGGCAGAGTCAACGATTGTTTGACCACAACGGACAGACCTCGCGACCGACCTGTCAATCGCGATCGACTCATCAATCGCGACTGACAGAGTCAACAACCCTTTGACCACGACTGATTGACTTTTCGAGACACCTGTCAATCGCGACTGACACGTCAATCGCGACTGACAGCCACGACGGACCTGTCAATCGCGATCGACACTCGATCGCGACTGACCTGTCAATCGCGACCGACAGACTTTGCGAACACGTTAGAAGGGCAAATTAGGTCAAATTTTTAGGGCAAAAATAATGGTCTAAATTGTGGCCAAGTGTGGGACAAGCACTAGGGTGTAGTATTGCATTACGAGGGCATGACCCAAGTAACCCAAGACTTCCTGTTTGCCTGTTAACCTAGTTTAATCCTGTTTTAGCCCCAAAACCCTGAACGGGCATAACTTTCTCATACGAAATCCGTTTGCCGTGATTTTTGTTTTGTTGGAAGTTGACCATACCCAGGGGGAACAAAATTCAGGGATCTCTAGAGTCATGTCCAAAAAATCATAGTGCAAATCGGTGGTGTTATATGAATGAAAGTGATTGGTTCTGTCTTTTGAATTTAAGTCTTGAGCTAATCTTGGGCCTTTTACAGGTCCTTTGAGAGCACCGAAGGATACGCAAAACAAGAGTAAGTGCAGGCTTGGGAACACGCGTCCTGGGCACACCAGGGCAACAATTCAAGGAAAGGAACTCAAGGTTGGAAAACCCGCAACACCCTCTGTCAATTCGTAGTTTGGGCTAAGTGCGGGTAGTGTTAGAAGTAATTCCAAGCAACGATAGGCACGAGATAAATCAAAGACTATCTAAGAAATCAAGTTCAAGTCAAGAGATAACCTGTGTGTGTGAACGACAACCTAAAAGGAAAAGAACCTAACGTGAAACGACCAAACTAAAGTGCGAAATTAAACTCAAGTATTCCTAACGACGTGATATCAGACAAGAGTATAAAACACGATAATCAACATAAAAAAGGGAATTAAGTAATTGATACAAAGGACTTAGAAACGTGGTTGTACCTGGGAAATTGGGTTAATCAGTTAGGCATATGAACCTTAGATCAGGGCGACATCTAGTGAGGGAGAGACAAAGCCTTAGGTCTTCAGAGGCTAGTGTTAATCACACTGCTAGGTCTTGGGCCCAGCAGTTGAGCCACCACTCATACTACCCTAGCTCTGAGACGAGTGAATCAGAGATGTCTCAAGGTATGGAGAGACCTATAGGAAGTTCAGGAGTGCCATACTTGCACAGGGTAGAAGGCCCTTACAAAACGCAGTTGGAATACCTTAGGACCAACCGATTAGGTGCTTGCATCTATGAGGACGGCCTAGGAAGAGCGGTGGTCCAGATTAAAAACCCTGACCAATCCATTGGACTAGAGCGCCTAGCTGTCAAGTTTGAAAATGGAGCATACATGGACAAGGAAGGGACAATATATGTAGTCACCAGTCACCCAGATAGGACTGATGAATTTGGGAACGTAGTCCCAGAGTCGGACTTAGATGACCTAGAGCAAGGAAACATGGGAGTAGAACCGAGGACCCCTCGAGGGAAATCTGTTCTTACAAGGATTATCACACCAGAGTGGATTCCCCAAGATAATAAGAGCATAGATCTTCTTCTGAACCGAGAAACTGAAGAAGCCTTTTGGAGATATAAATCTGATCGGCCAATTGATATAGGAACAATCATGATCTATGAGTTTAAGGATCCTGATAGCCCAGGCAGAGTGACCTACTTAGATCACGCTTCGGAGAGGATCTTTGTGGTGACAGAAAATGATAGGCATGCTTACACTTGGAAGGGTGAATTCCTTTTCCCCCAACCAAGATCGAATGTATCCTATGGTCACCCTGGTGCTGGAACATCCCAAGCTCATGGAATGCAAAGAGACAGAAGTAGAGATAGACCAGAAGTAAGCTTTGCCACCCCAGGGGGCAGAGAAAGAACGAGAATGGAAACGAATAGAGTAGAACCTGAGATGCTTAGAGCTCACAGGAATCAAAGAGATGCGGATGAGTTCCCTCTACCACGACCTAGAGAGCACACAAGGACTTTGAGACCAACTCAGCTAGTTAAGTCCATGAAGAACTACTTCGATGGCACTGGAGATCCTTACGATCATGTGGCCGAGTTTAGACAAGTCCTGAGAGCTGAACAAGTGGAGGATCTATTCACGCAGTACAATGCCTTTGGTCTAACCCTTAGGAACACTGCCCTGACATGGTTTCAGCCACTAAACGAGAGACAGTTCAGAAGCATAGACCAACTCCTACAGGCTTTCATTATTGAATTCTCTAAGAGTGGCATAAGACATAATACCTCCTCACTGATTCACAGTTTCAAGCAAACCCCTCAAGAGACCGTGAGACTTGCAGGAAGGAGATTTAGGCAATATCTTGAAAGATGCCCTGTCCCTGAGCTACCCACACTAGCTAAGCAAGTGGCTTTATTCTTGGATGGATTGCTAAGTACCAAATTAAGATCATATGTGTACTTGAAGGACCCTAGGACCATAGAAGAGTGTGTACGCATGTGCATTGACATTGAGGATAACCTAGGGGAGGAGTTAGAGCTTTCCAAGATATACAAAGATTGAGATAGTGCCTCTAGCCTCTCTTCCACGCAATCCACATCGATCGAGGAACTTGCAGAGAAAGTTGCTTAGAAACTAGGTGTCTCTAGTAAAAAAATCCCAAGGTTCGCCCCTGTAAAAAGATGCTATACTTGTGGCGGCAACCACATGGCGAATGTATGTCCCATTACGGCCCAACCACAAGTAAATCCTAGTAGCCAGTACTGCACTATCGAACGAAGATACACAAATCACACAGCACAAGACTGCCCATACAACAAGCAAGCAGTTAGGCAAACCTACCCTCAGACATACCCTCAACAAGGCAGATACCAGAACCAATACCAACCACAATAGTATGCTAGGCCTCAACAAACCTACCAACCACAATACCAAGCCCAGCAAAGGCCTCAGCCTGTGTTAGCCCAACAACCTCCAGCTCCATCCAACTTAATCCCTATAAAGTATGCAGCTATAGAAGAAAACCTGAATAGAGCTATAGTCCCAGTAACACCATTGCTTTCAGAAAGTGACCCCAGTGACCATAGCTTTGATTCTACAAATGTTGATAGTCCCCAGGCTTACTACATGCAGTCTCCTGAACATGGTGAGTCTTACTATAGTGAAGAGCCAAATGAACCTAGTTGGGAATCAGATTACACAAATGTCATGTATGCAAACCCCAACCCTAGACCCCAACCTAGGCAGGTAAGACCCCCATTCCCTAGAGGACCATGTTACAGATGTCAAGGAGATCATCTCATTCGTGACTATCCCTTGCCTCCACCTACCCAATCCCAGTCAGTAACGATCCAAGGCTATTGTCAGGAGTGTGGAAAGGAGCATCTCTTACGAGATTGTCCTAAGAATCCCAACAATATGCCAAAAATCACTCCTATAAACGTTATTGGGTTAGTTGTAGACTCCACAGGGAGTGTGACTTCCACTGCGCCAGTGCAAGTGGTCACAAGAGCTCAAGCATTGCAGCAAAACCAAGCTGTAGATCAGGGAAAGAGCCCAGAAGTTAGTGAAACGGAGAGCATAACCAAGAAGAGAACTAGAGCCTGGAGAGATAGTCGGGAAAGAATGAAAAGACAATGGGCTAAAAAGATGAGTGAACTTGAGGAAAGCATAAGAGAAACCAAAGCCAAGATAACTGAACTCACATCTCAAACTCCCTCTCACACTACCCCACCACCACCATTCCCATCGCCATCCGACCTGCCACCTTCTAGCCCACCTCATACAATTCCACCACCCCCTAGAGCAGGATCAGTATTAGCTGACCCCACTCCTGAAGACATAGACATGATGCTTAAAGCATATCAGGCGAGAATCCAAGAAGGGCCAAATGTAACGGATCATGACAAGTGCTACCCTAGAGCTGACCTAGAGATAGAAAGAACCAAGCTTTGCGCGAAAATGGTCGCATTGGCTCAGACTATGTTCGAAGCCAGTCGCCTTTTCAATTACTCGGGCTCAGCCAAGACGCAATTACACTTGGATGGACTTCTAGAGAAGTTAGAGGGCATAATTGAAAGATCGGCCAAGGAAGAAAAAAACCAAGAGAGAGATAAAGCAAGCAAAAACATGACCCATCCCCCATCAAAAGCTTATGTGCCCAATTCCACTGAACCAGACCACCCCCCTTCACTAGAAAGAATGGAGAATCTAATGGCACAATCACAAAAGGAAATCGCCCCTCCACACCATGACAAGGCCAGTGAAAGAGCAGGTCTTCCTACCCAGAA
This sequence comes from Ceratopteris richardii, assembly GCA_020310875.1. NCBI lineage: Eukaryota > Viridiplantae > Streptophyta > Polypodiopsida > Polypodiales > Pteridaceae > Ceratopteris > Ceratopteris richardii. Next base: position 26,324,758 of record CM035413.1, read on the forward strand.
AGCCTATGTGCCAAAAGCTTATGTGCCTGAAGCTTATGTGCCTAACTCTACGGAGCCAGACACATCATCTTCTATGAATCGGTTTACACCAGAATTCCTACGCAAGATTCAAGAAGACAAATGGGCTAAGGAAAGTGAAGTCCCTCCTCCCATTGAACTTGTGGATGATGCACATGACCAATTCCCACAAGACATCCCATCCATTTATGGGGAGCAGGAGAGTACCCAGTCTCAGGAAAGACTAGACTTTGAGTCTAACTCTCTACAAGAATTACCCCACTTCACAGGCCCATGGGAAGCTAAGTCTACTTGTATGAGAGCACCCACGGTCATGGTACGAAATGAGGACTCAGTCTTACCTAGGAACACAGAGGTAGTGAAAAACACTAAAGTGCAGTGCAATCTCAAGTTAGAAGAGCTACTCAAGGTTAGACCTGAATTATGGAAACATGTAGCCAATCAAGTGCCCGAGATAGCAAAACCTCGTTCCCACGTAGGATCACATAGGACAGTGCCAGAAATACCCTTGGATAAGATAGGAGATATGTGTGAAGGTGAAGAAGGGAACACCTATCTTCCCATTACCTACCAGGAGTACACCACCAAGGCAATTTTGGACTCAGGTGCAGGAGTTGCAATTGCCACCACTTCCCTATGGAAGCGTTGGGGCAAGCCAGCACTCAGGCCAACGAGAATGAAATTGCAGATGGCCGATGGTCATATTGAGAGACCCTTAGGATTGCTAGAAGGAATAACTCTCACCACTTGTGGTGTCGAGTTTGAGCATACATTTGCTATATGTGACTTCAGCAAAAATCATGCCTATGAGATGATTTTGGGAAGACCATTTATGCGACAATTGCAAGTGGTACAGGATTGGGGAACCAATTCTTTGTACCTGCAGCACTTAGGTGTTACAACCAAAGTCAATCTCAAGGATTACTCTCATAGAGATGTTCCCCCTATCCAATGGAATCCCATCCATAGAGCCAAAGATGATACGGAATCTGTGCATTCCATAGGATCAAGATCCTCATGGATGCATGAAGACACCCACTTATGGATGTGCAAAGTAGCAGTAGAAGAGGAGAAAAGAGAAAAGGCCAGAGATATAGGTGCAAACGAAACACATAGACCCATTCAAGGCCCAGCCTATGCACCTGTAGTATTTCCTGCCGAAGAATTTGAACCCCACGGCTGGGCAGAAATCCTAGCAACAATGGATGTAGCCATCAATGAGGAACAATGGACACCTCACTGTGATGAGGATGGCTATGACATTTCAGTCTTCTCCATCGAGCCAATCATGGGAGAGGCAGTTCTAGAAGAATGCGAACCTATCCCTGATGCAGTTGAAGATGCGAGTGACTCCGATCTAGAGTCAATCATTATGGACCCACCTTTTGCATCAGATGAAGAATACTCCATGAAGTAGAATTTCAACCCCAGAGGCATGGAGAGCTTACAAATGATGTAAGATTAGCCACACATGTGACCCCGAAGGAAGAAGGAAAGAAACGAAAGAAGAAAGAAGTCTCACCAGAAGAGGAAGAATCTTTGTTTGAGGTCCCAGAAAATTTTAAGAAGTACGAGATAGATGACAGGAGAGTCATGATAAGAATGCCTAAATGAGAGGCGCAATCAGGAGAGGCCTATGATAACAAAGAAACCACCAAGAAAATAGTAGTGGCCCTAGAAGAAGGAGAGGAGAGATGCACGTACATAGGCCATGACCTAACAGAGGAAGAAGAGCATGCGTTAATAGCCTTGCTAAGAGAATACAGAGATGTATTCGCTTGGAGTTACAAAGATTTGAAAGGTGTTGACCCTGACATATGCTCACACACTATCCCCATGACCTCAGATGCTAAACCCTCTAAGCAAAAGCCCTATACATATAACGATAATTACTCTGCCAAGATTAAAGAGGAGATAGATAGACTGGTTGAAGCTGGATTTATTTATGAAATTGAGCACACTGAGTGGGTATCTCCCATCGTAGTGGTGCCCAAGAAGAATGGCAAGCTGCGTGTATGCATTAACTTGAAGAAGGTTAATGCAGCCACGATTCGAGATAACTATCCGCTTCCCATCACAGAACATCTCTTAGAAAGAGTAGCAGGCAAGGAAGTGTACAGCTTCCTCGATGGATTTTCGGGCTACAATCAAGTTGCCATTGCTCCAGAAGATCAGCATAAGACAGCTTTTGCCACAAAGTGGGGTATATTTGCCTTTCGTGTAATGCCATTTGAGCTTACCAATGCACCAGCTACCTTCCAGAGACTAATGTGCCATGTGTTTAAGGAGTTCCTGAGGAAGAATTTAGAGGTCTATGTTGATGATCTTTTTGCTCATTCCAACATTAGACAAACCCACATTCCTGAACTCAGACAAATCTTTGACAAATGTAGAGAATATCAAGTCTGCCTGAACCCAGAAAAGTGCGTTTTTATGGTCAGGCAAGGCAAGATTCTAGGACACATAGTGTCAAAGAATGGCATATCTACTGACGAAGAGAAAGTGAGAGCCATAGCAGAGCTACCTAGGCCAAGGAATGTCAAGGAAGTACAAGCTTTCATGGGACATTGTGGTTACTACCGCCGGTTCATTCACATGTACGTTGTCATTGCAAAGCCCATGTACGGACTGCTGACTAACTTCGAGTGAACTGATGAATGTGAGAATTCCTTCAATGAGCTTAAACGGCGATTATGTTCAGCACCAATCTTAACCACACCGGGTTGGAATAAGCCTTTCCATGTTCATGTGGATGCATCCAATTATGCCATTGGATGTGTGCTTGCACAACCTACTGGTGAAGGTAATATGGATCTTCCAATTGCCTATGCTAGTAGACAATTGAATGCAGCTGAACGAAATTACACCACTACTGAGAGAGAAGGCTTAGGCATGATATATGCAGTTAAGAAATTTAGACACTATTTGCTTGCAAATAAGTTTAAATTTTTTACTGATCATCAGGCATTGCTATACCTCGTGAACAAGCCATGCAATACAAGAAGATTAGTAAGATGGTTTCTCTTACTAATGGAATATGATTTCGAGGTTATGGTAAGGAAAGGGAGGACCCATTTGAGAGCTGATCATCTTTCTAGGATCACATCTGGAGAAGCCCCACAAGGAGTATCAGATGACCTTCCTGATGCTTACTTGTTTAACTTGGAAGTGGTACCGCAGTGGGCTAAGCCATTGGTGCCAGTATTGGCATACGGGCCTAACCATCCAGTAGTAAACACACAGAATAGAGAGGTTGTGAAAGCCCAAAAGTACCACATCATGGCTGGAAGTATGTACAAGCACACAGATCAAGGGATCTTGGCCTGTTGTGTGGAAGAGGATGAGTATGCAAAATGGTTGCAATTAGCACATGTAGGTGCATTAGAGCAACACTACTCAAAACAACGAACCCTACAGACACTAAGAAGACTCGGAGTGCATTGGCCGACTATGGAAGCTGATGTTCAAAAGTTGTGCAAGGAATGCCCAATCTGCTGCACTAAGCCACCTGTGGAACATGCCACTCTTTATCAAGTTTCCAAAGTGCCAGATTGGAGTGAACCACTAGTATCCTTCCTGAGGACAAAAACATTCCCTCCAGACATGACTCTGGCTAGGAAAAGGAGTTTAGAACAAGAAGCCCAAGATTACTCACTCATTGGTGATAATCTCTACAAGCGTGGTAAGGATGGTTACCTGAGACTATGTGTCCATGAGAGTGAGTATCTCAAGATCTTGGACACTGCTCACCAAGGTGTAGCAGGAGGACACTTTGGACCAGATCGGGTGATCAAGGCAATACTATTTGCGGGCTTCTGGTGGCCGACCCTTCACATGGACGCACATACCTATGTGAAACGGTGTGACGTTTGCCAGAGAACTCAGTATCCTATACGCAAAGATGAGATGCCACTGAAACCTACGATGGGTGGCCGTGCATTCTCTAAGTGGGGAATAGACTTTGTAGGTCCTATTAATCCCCCAACTAAGGGTTCCCATGCAGAATATATCATTGTTGCGACAGACTATCTAACAAAGTGGGTAGAGGTAAAAGCCACAACGAAGAACGATGCTCAAACAACAGCTAAGTTTTTGTTTGAGAATGTATTCACAAGATACGAGCTACCTATAGAGTTAGTAAGTGATAGAGGCACTCACTTCTTGAACGAAGTAATTGAAAATTTGCTCCAAGAATTCTTAGTAGTTCATAAGAAGTCTGCCCCCTACCGCCCACAAGCTAATGGGCAAGCCGAAAGCAGAAACAAGATTCTGTGCAATGTGTTGACCAAGCTCGTGAATAATAAACGCTCTGATTGGGACAAACAGCTACACCATGTTGTTTGGGCATACCGAGTCGCCTACAAAACGGTACTCCAAGCCACCCCCTTTCAGATGGTGTTTGGCCAAAATGCAATGCTACCATTGGACTTCTTGATACCTACATTGAAGGTAGCACAAGAGCACGAATGGACGGGTCATGAACTCTCCTCTAGACTTTTTGACCTTGAACGATTAGGAGAAACAAGACTGAGGGAAGCTGCAGGGATATATACAGCAAAGAAATGACAGAAGGCATACTTTGATGCCCACGTGAAGGATAAGGGTTTAAAGGCAGGTGACTTAGTTCTAGTCTACACACTGAAGCAACATGCGAGGAAACTGGAGAAGAGAGGCTACAGACCCATGATCATTAACAGAATCTCAACAAGCGAAGCAGTGCAACTAGCCACATTAGAAGGTGATGTTCTCCCAAACTATATTAGCGGATGCAGAGTCAAGTTGTATCAGGAACCCCTCACGGAGGAAATGCTAAGTCGACTCAATACTGCTAAGAAACGCAAAGAGGAAGAAAAACGAATTCGAGAAGAAGCTCAAGCAGAAGCCCTAGAGCGCATACGGAGAATGAAATTAAGAAGACAAGGTAGAGAGCACCCTAGGCAAGATGCATATGCACATCAAGGATATGACGTGGCTATGTGTGAAGTTTCAGGTGTTAGCTCACCTAGAATAACTGATCGACGTCCTTTCATAACCTTAGATATAGGACTAGGAAAGAGTGCAAGGACTGTAAGAGCCTTGATTGACTCAGGTGCAACCACTAGTGCTGTTAAATTGTCTTACTGTCAAGAGTTGCAATTAACTGTCAATCCTGTGGAAGCATATCTCATAGGATTGGGAGGCGTGGAAACCCCTTGCATGGGCGAGGTGGAACTTCCCCTCTATATTCATGATGAGGCAATGACAGTTAAAGTGCTAGTATGTCAAGATGAGGACCTCACTGAACCGCTCGTCCTGGGTCAAGACTGGATTTATGACCAAGCAGTCAACTTAAACCTAAGAAGTGGACTTCTTCAGGTATGGGTGAATCAAACTAGAATTACAATTGAGTTAAATAATGGAGCACTCAAGGAACTAGAAGAGACACGGGCTCCTGGTCCCTCCAGGGGTGCACATGAAGTTGACCATGCTGTTCTTGTCCAAGGCTATGTGATACAGAAGAACGAAGATCTCAAAGGAGGAGCCAGAACCACAATGGAACTCCCTTCTTTTCCAAAGGCCAGAAGGAGGCAGCAACTAAGGGCAGATCAAACACAAAAGACTCTCCGGGCGAGAGACCAAAAGAACGTGCGAAGCAGAACAACTCAGCCGATGAAACAAATGTGGGTGCGGAAAGACGAGCTGCCGGCCGTAACTAAGCGGCAACAACGGTCTCAACTTCCTATTAGTAATCAAGGACTTGATGCTAATAAGAGGACTCCTAAAACCTCAGTTGAGAAAATAAAATCTATTTGGGTACCCAAGAAGTCGATGAAGGCTGACCCACAATCAAGACAAATTTGGGTGCCTAAGGCTTGCTTGCGGGCTCAACTAACCCCACACAATTCACATCATACATGACAGGATTCACTCGGTCAAGCAGTCGCTACCCACTCTTGTCTGATACACTCGAACACACTGCCACCTAGAAGCACGCACAGACTCACTTGTAGATGGGTCCCAATGACACAACAACTCCCAGCAGAATTACTCATGCAACCCTCCCGAGTCTCCTCAAAACCAAGACCAAAAGCCATCCATGGTGTTTGGCAACCGAAGACTTGTAATAAACCCCCCGACCCCAATCTGTGAATTCATCTCCACTTACTAACTGCATTAGTCAGACAGTGCATCTTTCCATCTAGCTCCTAGGACTATCCAGGCATTAACTACACACATTGTCATCGTGCACTTACTAACCACTGACTCATCATCTACCTCATGTTAATGTTGTAACAGGGACAACAACGGGTTTATTCTGTCCATTACAATGTTAACACCTGGTTCTATATTCTCACAGAACCAACAAGCAAGCAGGGCCATGGCAGAAGCCGGAGGTGCCAGTTCTCACGTCGGATCCAGCGCACAGATTGTGGATATAGAAACACTCCTCCTCGAACCACATCTTACTGAAAGACCGCAAGAACTTCAAGTTGTGCATGTACTCCCAGTTCAGTATCCTCCCCAGGGGCACACCTCTCAAGTGGGCAAACACGCTCATTGGTTCAGTGATGTGGCAGGACCGTTGGGTGATGGAACCTATTTTTGGGAAGCTGAATTGGAGTTTAATGGTAAATGGGGACGCTACCATTTTTTCACGCGTGAGTTTGAGAGCTATCAGAATGCCGAAGTCATGCGTTCAGTATGGACCAAAGCTGGCTTGGACAGTTATTTCAGGGCCCACTTACCAAAGCCGGATTTCTTACGTTGCTCTTATCTTATCAGTACCATCACTCCGAGCAGGGCCAAGGGAGGCGACAGCCCCTTTGTGTTACCCTCACTGTTGCCGGGGCACGAACTTAAAAGATTCAAACTGACCCTCAACCTGGTACGAGAAGCATTGGGCATGTATGGTATGCACATTCCTACTGAAAAGGAAACAATGGTTCCAGGCAGAATGAAACATAAAGATCTCAATAAGCTGAAGGATATGGTAGCGATGACACCGACCATCGCCCTTCACCAAAACCTCCCTATCAACGTACCACATTGGATCATAGATCAGATCCACCTAGCCCATCAACGGTGGAACAAGAAGCAGAAAAATGTGCTCCACGGGTGTTGTGCTCTGACCAAGATAATCTATCGATGTCTAGCCTATGACGTGCCTATTCAGCGGGCACTCGTATGGTCCCGGGCCCAAGGATTCCAGAGAAGGCTATCAGCTGCAGGTCCTCCATCAAAGAAGATGAGAGGGGGAGTCCAATTACCCTGCGCTCAACCAAGGGGAGCCACCACTACACCAGAAATTACCCCTCCCCAGACACGACGCATTAGACCATTCACCATTCGGCTACCAAGACCAAGTACAGAGGGACCCAATCTGGTGTTTCCACCCGTCCCATCAGATTTGGAATTTCCACAGGGCTTCACTCTCAATGATCTCACTGATGAAGAAGTGGCTAGACTAATTTATGACTCTAATCTCGAAACGGAAACAGAGCGAGCTCAGGAACCACAAACCCATACAACAATGTCAGCCCCCACCCAACCGCAAGTTGTAGAAGTCGACGTCGAGGAACAAGAGACCGAGCAAGAGGAAGAAGCCTACGAGGAACAAGAGTATGACGAACTTTCAGAGTTAGCAAGTGCCCCCGCGTATTCGGCTCAAATAAAAAGACTATATCGAACCATGCAGCTAGTTCAAGAACAACATAAAATGTCACTTGAAGCAGGCAAGAAACTCATGAACCAATTGCTGGCAGAGGAAGGCGTGGATGACATGTTCATCGAGTCCATAAACCTACACGCCGATGCAGTGGGATTGGATGAGGCCATTCATGAGGCAATGGCCTACATTCACCGATTTGAGAAAAGAGTTCCCGCCCGTCCCATGAGGTCCAGGAAACAAATTCATATCAACGTATCAGCACCAGGAGATACAACGCAAGCAGACGAACATCAGGAAGCACCACTGTCACCACCATCCCCACCTCTCACTACACAACTCACTCCACCACATGACACTATCACCACCACGTCCACTACCACCACAATCGTCATGGGAATTCCACTCTCTTCGGGACTCCAATTCGGGGGAGTCACCATGCCCACTTTCCCCAATCTCTTCACTAACGTCACGTCCACCCCACACGATCCCCATCTACACAGTCACTCAAACATTTGACACTATGGAAACATCTCCTGCCACTGCACCGCTCCCTCCCCTCATGCCACCTCCATCTCCCATACCCCCTCCACCCACATCTCCACTTGCATCCACATCATTCACAACTCCCCTTCTCGCCCCCATTCCCCCTGCATCTTCACCCCTCCCTGCATCATTTAATGTAAATAATATATTTCTAACATTAAATCAATGTGTATATCAGCTTCAAAATGAGTGCAGAGCTCTGGACGGCCAGCATCAACAACTGACAACAAATCACCAGAACTTACAAAGGCAATTTAAAATGCTGGAAGAGGAAAATACAGATGTGAATGAACGTTATACAACGCTTGAGCAGGCTCACCAAACACTATTGGAGGCACCCCAACCATCGATAGAATCAGGCGTCAAACAACTAGAAGCTTTGCTCGAAGTATACCAGGCCGATAACCTACGAGTCAGACGTAACTTGGCGTTACTCAGGAAACATATGGCCACGGCACTTGAAGAGAACAAGAGACTGCAGAAACAAAATGAAGAGAATCTGGAAGCGGCAATGGAAGGCTCTCCCCACGAGATAGATCCAGAGCAGTTCAAAGCAGTTCCCTCGGAGACGATGAAAACCATTTTGGAAAGCTATGCAGATCTCCTGGAAGCCCATGATGACTTGGAAAGAGAACGTGACACACTACGGAGCAGACTTAAGGAACAGGAAGAACAACCGAAGAGTGTCCCATCAACCTCTACCTCAGACGAGGTAAAGGCCTTAACTGAGCAGGTGGCAGAACTACAAAAGAGGTTACTGACATACGAGAGGCAGCCCTCTCCAGTAGTAGAACCAGAGCCAGAAGAGTTGGTCCCTATTGAGGTAGATGATTTGTACGAAGAACCGTATGTTCCTATGCCAATGCCAGGAGGGCAACGAACCTCGGAGGGACTAGACACCTTGGAAGTGGAAGCACCCGAGTGGCTTCAGACACTGGAAAATACAGCGAACACTCATGAAGAACGGGTGGCCATTCAGATCCAATCACTAGCGAACCTAGAAGAAACTGTCATAAAGTCAGAATATTTCAGAAGCATGTCTCATCATAGATGGATCGGCACCAATAATGACCAATATGTGCCATACTGCATACTTTTGGCCGATTACAACGCCGAGATTCAACGACGATGCGGCAAGCCTCCTACATTTGCTACACAATTTGGTCTAGATGATATACCGGAAAGTGCTAAGCGTGGGTCCATCCATCAACCCACCTGGAGGATCAGGCTTTTGGAAACATATCCTAAAATGGTCCAAACCTGGAATAATATGCCGTTGTTTATTAAATATAATCCTTGTTACGTTCCAGTTCTTTGAAGACGCACCTGGCCTGAATTCACTATTGCCGTCAGAGACATCAAAGCCTGCGCAAAATGGTTAAATTACGTTTATCTAGCACCTCCACGAGGATCCCCCACGGTGAACTACATGATTTCTACAATCAGACACTGGAGCATTCGGCTACGCAATAATCTCGATGTGATGGCCCAGATGTGTATGAAAATATTTGAATTAATGCTGATCACTTTCAAGACGTTTAAGAACATTAAGGACCCCCACTTCTCAGGAGCAGGCTTCGTGACAGGAAACCAGGACCTGGTGTACGATATGAGTACCACCCCATCAATTGAAGTAATATATGCTTGGCACACCAGAATCAAGTACCTCCCAGCCTGCTTTAAACAGACATTTGAGGAGATGTTCATCACAGGATTCTGGGAATATCACTCCGAAATCTTTATACCCAGACCATCACATCTCCTCCAATTATTTGCTGTGGAGAGAACTATTCACTCAGAACAATTGAGGGTGCCTCATCCAGATGTTCCCGGACCTGTGAATTGGGATGATTTGCTCACAGATCTAGCACGCGGCTTACGACTTGAAGAACACCACCTAGCCTCCGATGTTGTCCAATATTATGTTCAAAAATCCTCTAGACAAGGGTCTGTCAGGGGCGACAGACGCGAGAGTGGGGGGGAGTGTTGGCAGCAGTCAGGGAACCGAAGGAGCCACAAGACGAAGAGAGTCAGAGCGAAGGGACAGCACAAGCAGGCATGGCAGTCAAAGAAGATCTGGCAAGTAGGCCATCTAATTTTTCAAGACATCAAGGAGTTGAGCACACAAGAAGAAAGAGCAAGTAGGGAGCTCAAAGAGGTGTATGACAAATCAATAGAGAAAACCCTACACAAATAGTGATTTTCATCACTAAAAACCATTGTAAATATCATTTCGTATTTTTGTAGCTCCATTTTGTGCAAGCCAAGGAGTCCTTGAGCTTGAGGAGCTTTAGAAGTATCTACCTGCCAATTTTCATATTTTTTAGACCTCGTTTGAGCCCTCTAATAAGCCCTGGAACCTAATTTTTAACTATGTCGGACACTAGGTTTGAACAGGGCCAAAGCTAGTCAAAAACTATAAAAGGAGCTAGAGAGCTCATTTTTGAGGTTAGATTTTAATTGAAACAAACTTGTAAGAGCTTTTTGAAAGTAATCTAAGAACTCCATTGCTTCTCACTCTTTGTCTTGCCGTGTGTGCGCGTGTGTGTGTATGTGTGTGCATGTTGGTGTGCTTCTCACTCACGCACTTGTGCTTCCGCTTGCTCGAGATCTTCATACCATCCTCACGTCTTCCCGGATTGACATTAAAGGAGGTGCTACTCATCACTGAGCTACATAGTCTATGAGCTTATACAGCCCATGACATAAAATGCCAGAAGCAATAATCACATCGCCATTTGACAGATCATGAACTGTACACCTGTCATCAACAAATTTCACAACCAAGCCAATCTTGGCTAATGCAGAAACTGATAACAGGTTCTTCTTGATCCCTGGCACAAATAAAGCATCTGACAAAGAACTACCATCAGCAATAGTTAAAATGATCTTACCAACTCCCATAACAGGATAAGAGGAGTTGTTGGCGCATGTAACAGTATTCCCTGTAGGAGCAGGCTCGAGTGAAGAGAAGAAACTACGCTGCGAGGTAATATGTTTGGTTGCCCCACTGTCAAAATACCAAACACCTGAGTCTACTGCAGACATGCACTAATCATGAGAAGATGGGTCAAAACTGCAAATAGTAGTAAACGCCCATTCTTCTTCCTACACAAGATTAGCAGACTCCGTTTTTTATGTAGAGGCTTCTGCAACAACCATTCGAGCCTCTTTCTTCTTTGCCTCTTTTGCAGCCAATTTTGGACAGTTCTTTATGATGTGATCATTCCCTTTACAGTACTTACAAAACAATTTCTGCTTTTCTGATTTTTTCTCATCTTTGTCTTGGTTCTTTGAATGTGCAGCATTTGTAGATTTCTGCTTACTAGTAGAAGAGCTCCATTTTCCTTTGCCCTTCTGACTAGCTAGGAAAGCTTGATCTGCAACACGCATAATGGACCTGTTCTACCTGGACTGATCTTCCTGCAACAGAACAGAGACTAACTGCTCAAATGACAAGGCATTTGGATTGCCTTTCATCATCAACCGAAGAGTAGAAGCAAAACTCTGATATGAATCAAAAAGACCATTCAGAACGGTCTGCACAAGTGAGCTATCTGGTATAACCTCATCAACAAAAATCAACTGTTCCTTCAAGTCTTTGATCTTTGTTAGGAAACTGTCCATAGAATCACCTTCATTCATGTGCTCACTCTCCAACTATTTTTAGAGGTAAGCAACATGCTGGGGATACACTTACCACTTACAATGTGGTAAGTGTATCCCCAGCATCCTTAGCTGTTCTGCAAGAGCGAACGTGAGGAATAATGGCACGTTTGACAGACAAAGCTATCAATGCATGTGCCTGGGCATCTCTGCCATCCAAGCTAATCTGCTCTGTAGTAGGTGCAGCAGAAACAGTAGCACGAACAGGAATCTGCGGAATATCATCTTCGACACCATCTTCATCAGCTCCAGCACCTGTATTTGCAGTATCTGTAGTGAGAGGTGTAACAGGATGTCTTTCAACACCCTGCACAATGTTCCACAATCCTTTTGCAACCAATACATGTCGCATCATATAAGCCCATAATGGGTAGTTGGTACCATCCAACTTATCCTCAACAGCCAACATACGGAATACATCACTACTTTCAACCATGACCGGTGACTAAAATACCTTGATGCAGAAAATTGACTGTATCTCAAAAAGTTGAACAGAACTGGCCCGATGAATTCTACTAGACCTGTAGCAGACTTCAAGACGCTTATACTAGCGAACAAAAAATGGTATATACCTTTGGCACAAAAAGATGAAATAGCATGCACAAGCGCTGCGATAATGCGTTCGGAGGCCGAACACCCTGAGTATGCTCAACAAATTTCGTGCGAATCTGAGACTGCAAACGGAGGAGTGTCCACGGTGCCCTAGATGAAGGGACGACCCGCTCTGATACCAATTGTTGGAGTTAGATGTCTCCAGAAGCACGCGAACAGCACAAGGAAGAAGAAGAAGCTTGGAGCACAAACACACAATACTGAATGTATTACTAAAGAATGTACAAAGATGAGTAGCCCATTAGGGCAATAGGCATATATACAAGCCGGGGGAAAAAGACCTCCTAAAGAGGGAAAAAAGTGCCCGGACGGTCCTAGCGTGTTCACACACATCACTACCTGAATATATCAACAGTTCTGAGGGTTTTTTAATTTCATTTGAAATTAAGATAAATCTACCCAACAACAAAATGGAAGTTATTTCAATAAATCATCATTGGACTCTTGCCAATGTGAAAGAACATCTAGTAATAATGTGATTTGAGGATCTGGATCAATCAAAGTTCAGAATACAAGGGCATAAGGTAAACAGTTATGGTATTTTTTCTTTTGTTTATACAAATTTTTATATTCAAATATGTTATTTTAAAGTTTTCTATTTGTTTGCAAATTGGTAAGAGGTTGGAGGATAAAATTAATTAAAGTCCTTCCTAAATGGAGTGTAGATGCTCAACTTTCATTGTCATAGCTCAAGAACTATTTGAGTACTAGAGTGTACACACAACCTATTTTCCATTCATAATCCTTCCTCTGCTACAATGTATTTAACATGCAAGACGTAGCATGTAAAATTTTTTGATCTCCATATGATGTACAAAATCTTTGATTTTTCCAATGGCAATTTATTATAATTTTAAAATTCTGAGAATTTATTTTTTCTATTGTGTAGATGAGGTGTATCATCTTCTGCTTAATTCTGTTCAATCTCTTTTATGAGCCAAACTTTTTTTTTGAGAGCTATGTGTATGATTCTTTTATTTGAAGGTATCAGTTTTAGTTTCAAAATGGGTCCCACTCACTTAAAAATTTTGAAACTACTATAAAAGCAACACTTATTCTCTCATTTCTCACTTCCGCAACCAAGAAGAGCTAGAAGCACTCGCATAGCATGCACAAAAGCTAGTGTCACACACAATGGTTGCCTAAACCTCTAGTACCCCGCAACCCAAATGTCCTCGAGAACTCTTCAATGAGTTCTTAGAATCAAGTGAGTTCAAAGGTCAAACACACTTGTATGACCTATTGTCTAGAGTCCATGATCTAGAGAAAACAATTCAACTGAACTTTGATGTGCTCGATGAAATCATAGAGTTCCTTGAGTACTACATCTTGCGTTACTCTATAGAAATACGACCTTATGAGGGTAAATGGGTCCCATGTGACCTTTTACTCTACATACACAAAGGTAATGAAGCCTTCATGAAGCACCTTAAGCGCTTCATGGCAATTGCTAAAAATGTAGGGCACTTATTAGATGACTTTCTGCCATCAATAAAGAAACTTAACAAAAGGAAGAGGATGGGTACAAAATAGGGCAAATAGGTATTGCCATAGGTCTGGGAATGCAAGACCCCCATGTAATATCAAGATCTGTATTGACTTACCAGCTGCCTCGATCTCTCCAAAGGAGAAAGAAACTTGTTGAGAATTTGAAGGCAGCTGAGAAATGATGTAAATATTTGGATAATACAAACTTTTGTTTCTCCTATTTTGTCTTGTCCTGTGTATGAAATGTGCTTCATAAATTGAACCTACCATTGTCTCCACAAGTCTATGTAATTTTAAGTTTTTCTCATCATCTAAGTGTGGCCTATGGACTCTGGTATCTTATAAACACTAAAAACGGTCAAAAAAGCCCCAGCCACAAAAACACGGGAATCAGCCCTACAAAATTTTTGTAGGGCTTATTCCCGTGTTTCTGTGGCTAGGGCTTTTTTTGCCTTTTTTCGTGTTTATGAGGACTCCAAAGTGTAGGATAGTATGAAGTTATTCAATTTCTCTTGCTTATGGGTGGCATCAACTATACACTGAAGTCTGAGCAAGCCAAAGATTACCTAGACTAACCTCTGGGGCAATATTAGGTACAACATATACATATCTAGTGAAAAAACAAGAGGCAAGTGCATGCAAGTTCAACTCATTCACAAAGAGCCTTTGAGGACTCCATATATAACTGACTGAAGCAAAAGTTGTTTCCATACACTTATGGTGGAGAGTCAAAGATAGAGTGAGAGAGAGAGATAGAAAAAAAGACACAAAGAACATATAGGCAAAAACAAAATTTTCTATTAATCATTGCATTAGATCGCAAAGTATGCCTATCAAAGGGTACAATATACACATGTCATGGGTTATTTCCTCTAATTCCTCTTGCTAGCTGAATGTCCTTGGGTTGTATGGTTACTCTCTTGGCATGGATAGCACATAGGTTAGAGTCCTCAAGCATGGAGATGATGTAGGCCTCAGCTTCCTCTTGAAGCACTTCAAGTGTTATCCCTCATATTCGTAGACATGCACAATATCTTTGTAGTTCTTCTTTTACTACCCTTGCAAAAGCTCTTCGTGGTATGAGTAGTTCAATAGAGTTTTGGTAGTGTCGTATCTCTACGAGAGCTTTGCAGTGCCTTCTTCATCTTTGTGGAGCTCTTGCATTGGGGGGTATCTTAAGCTATCATTGAGGTCTACATCATGGTTGATATTTTTTCTTTCTCTGATGTACACGATGTGAGGGTCCACCTTCATCTTACACATTTTGTTGTCGATGTGGTTGTTGACTTTGCTCCCTTTCCTCCTCTGTTGGTATTTGCCCTTGTCCTTGTGGAAGTGTCTTGCCTCCATGTGTCACCCTATGGCTCGTTGGAATGTGCATATCATTTCATGGTGGTTTATTGCTGCTTTCATCATTTGGTGATGTTTCCTCATCGCTCTCTAATACAACCCTTCTCATTGTCTTTTGCTTGGCCCTTGCCTTAATGGGTGTCCTTGTTGGTGGCTCATCATCTGAATTTGACTCTGATCATCTATTGGACACTTCATGTTCTCGCGATAGATTGCTCCCAGGTGGTGTAACATCATGTGACAAAGGCATAGATGTGCTCTGGGAACCACTTCAGGGTCTTCGGGGGGGTTGCAACCATGGTGGGCGTTGCGTCCCTAGATGAGGGCTAGGAAAGAATATGCAATCTTTCCTTGTAGTTTGTTGGGTGCGTGCCATTCTCTTGAGTTGCAAAAAGTGTGAAATGAAGTGAGTTCTCTCTATTTATAGAGTTTTTTTTTATTGTTTTTCACACCAGAATGAACAAAACCTGTTTAAAAACATACAGAATATTATAATATAAATAATGACACATTGAAACCAAGAGTATAATAATCATAGGTTTTACCACATAATGGGAAATAACGAATTCACTTTACTTCCAAGCTGAGCCTTCTCGTAGTCTCATAGCATGCCACTGAGCATGATGGAGAGGTCCTAATGATGACTTCCATTTCTCACTAGCAATGTTGTGTTGCATCCTTCTCCCAAGTTTTGCCAATTGTGAATCCCTAAGTAGTTCCACAAAAATCTTTCTTGAGAATGTAGTGCGGTAAAACCAATTAAACATCTCCTCCATGTAGTTTGATTGCATTGGACCACCACCATGTCGAGTGTTTTTGAACTAGACACCCCTTTCTTTATAGTGTGACTTTTCCATTCCTTGGGTACGTAAAATCTCTAACGAGCCATATCGATGCATGAAATAAGCTCCATGTGCAATAAAATATGCTAAAAATTGTTAAGTACATTGGAAAAAGGTAAGTGCAATGAACACTTTTAGAAGAAGAATACACTTACAATGTAGTGTGTTATATTGCTCTCTCCTCAAGATTGAATGAAACACTTAGTGAACTCAACTAATGTCTCTTGAAACAATTGATGTTGAATAGCACTAGACCTAGTCAGACCCATTAAGCCTACCAACTTATCAAAGCTCGATCAAACCTTCTTTCTCTTTACAAAGATCAACTTGAGAGTCATTTTCTATTGTGATCATGCATAGGTCTTTCCACAGCTCATAATGTTCATTATTTTTAGTGCTAGTGCCTCTTCTAAAAAACTGTCTTGCTTTATTCCCTATCATTGACACTTGTTGCAACTATCTTGAGATTCTCCAACTTTCTTAGCAACTAGGGTTATGTTTCCACCATGACAACCAATTGAATTAAGTAGTTCCTCCAATTTCTTTATAGGTTGAATAGATTTATCAACTGGCTTCATGGGAAATGCATATTCTATATGGAACTTCAATAGTCTATCAAAAATTCTCATGAAGGCATGCAAGGTGCAAAAATGGACATTGACTAAAGGGAATGGAATAATGGGATTCCAATCCTTATCTGACATGTCACGATTAGGTGTACCTAACATGGGACACCTCATTAAAGGTATATCACATTGAGTAGATGGAGATGCATCTGTGTCATTAGCTAAATCATCTATGTTGTTTTGTTTTCTCTTTGTTTGTTATAACCTCGTGTGCAATATGGACAAGGATAGAGAGCAGACGCACCTTGTTTGCACCCTAACATGCATTTGATAGTCTTTAAGTCTCCACCTAAGTGCCACTCTATTTCAAAATCACCTAGGCCTTCTACAATGATTTTGGCACCATGAATTTGAGAATTTATCACCTCTGTGATCCATGGGGTCCTATTGAAATCCATGTAAGAACATCATTGGATTCTTTAGGTACTTCAATAGCACCTAACCACCATATATCTTTCTCGAATTGGATACTATAGGTAAAGTAATGGGTAGATTCTTCACTTTCATCAATAATGGCATGGTCCATAGCTTCGTTCATAAGTGTCACACTAAGTCTCTCCATATGCATCCCTTCATGATTTGACATTCGTCTAGCTTCAATACAAACTTGACTTTGGAACCATAATCTACATCAAATAACAAACATTATATTAATAAAAATACTATTAATGTAATTATCACAACAATACATATACCATGAATTGTGGATTTGTAAAATTTAACCATTTCCTTTTGAAGCCTCTCCAAATTGACAAATATATTGTTGTACTTTGTGTAGATGAATCCCTTTCTAGATGAGTTTTTCAACTCTTTCTTGGATGTAGATGAATGATAAATGGATGCAGGCATAACATCTTCTATATGCACATAATTGCCAAGAGTATTGGCTACATCCTCATTGGTCATCTTCTTCTTCAGAGATACCTTGTAAGGACATGGAAAAATGCTTTAAAAAATACCTTTGTTTTGTAGACCCTACTTCAAAAGATTGTACAATGCAGTGTATGCTCTAGTACTAACACCTGCTTCATCACATACCATCTGTACCTCACTAGGACTAATAATATCTTCTAAGTTGCCTGGAAAATCTTGAATCACTTGGGTTTTGATGTGATTTCCTATTAGTGAATCCAAAATCATAAGCACATGTTTGTTGCTAAGACAAGAATTCAAAAAGTTCAATTGATCCTCCATTGTTGAGGAAGCATTGGCATCTTCAACAAATGACATGCACAATAAGAAAATTAATCTAAAAGTCTTTTAACATAAATAAACAAGCAAAACACATACCTAAGTGCATAAACATGTCGCTTTCGTGATCCACCACTAGTTGAAAGAGCTTGAAAGAATGATAATGGTCGTTTCCTATATCTCGTCCCAACTGGAGTCTCTTTTAGTTGTGTAAGATTGGCTTTTAACTTTGTAATTGTGTTCTCCTTTTTTTCCACATCTTGTTGGAGTCTATTATTGTGCTCGTCCAAAGATTTGATAGCACTTTCTAAAGTGTGTACAACACTTCCTAAACTGTGTATCTTGAAATGATTATGATGACATTGTTGCATCCAATAACTTGCTATAGATGTAGAATGGTTAGACAATCGTTTGCAATAGCCTAGCAGTCCATCTTCACTGCTACCAAGGATTGTAGAAATGTGGAGATACTATGGAATCTTGGATGAACATTAGACATTGGATCTAAGGGATACAAAGCACCATTGACCCAAAGATCAATATTCTTCTCTCCAACTACACATTGTTCATTTTGAGAATCTATGTCATTGATACCTCTAGTTGTTGGTGCAAATTTTGTTGGAACACAAACATGTACAATTTTTGACTGAGGAGCACGCGTTAGTGCTAGTATCATGTTTGTAATACATGTGAGCACCATGATGTTCCAAAACTCTAACACCGAAGAGGAAGAAGCACAGAGATGGCTAGAATGGCTTATACAGTAGTTGTCTGCAAGAAAAAAAATGTGTTTTGGTATATGGATAGGTCAAAATGACGTTTTTCAGTGTTTTAGAGGAAAAATAAGATGTTTTTCAAAAATTCATGTTTTGGGGCAACCAAAGTTACGAGTTTGATGATGTGGCACTTAACATTTGGAGGGATTTTGAACAGTATGTTTTTTAAAGTATTTTTTATAAAAAAAGACTAAAAAAAGTAACTTCTGACATATACATAAAAGAATGGCCATTTTGAATAAAGAATACCTAAAGAGAGTCTTTTTCAGAAAAAAAGTCATTTTTTAATTCATAAAGATGGACAGATTTGATGAGATGGAAAGTGGTTTTTCTCTCTCTCTCTTTGTGCACAAGAGAGAGAAGATCTTAGCTCAGCCTAAAAAAAATCCTACTTCAGGCTACCAAAAAGTGCTCTATTAAATGCACTTTCTCCCTTTAACAAAGCACAAGATTAAGCTTAATCCCTAAAAATTAGGAATCCTTACAAGGCTCATGCAAGGTTCACTTTTTCTCCTAATATCTCAATCCTTCAATTTTTTTGTTGATAAGATTTTTTTTATGCGTACTTATAATGTTTCAATATATTTTATTTGTACATGGAGCATTTTGTTCAAGTGCATAGATGCTCCGAACAATAGTCATACGGCATGTAGGTGCAAAGGTTTTATCAAAATCAATGCCTCTTTCTTGTGCATAACCCTTTGCAACAAGCCTAGCCGTATACCTATTAATTGTTCCATCAGGATTACACTTCAGCTTTTATACCCACTTAGTGCCAATGGCCTTCTTGCCAGGAGACAAGTCACATAAAGACCACGTACCATTTTTCATGATGGCATCATATTAAGATTGCATTGCAGCCATCCAATGTTCAGAATTTGTGCTTCATCAAACGAAACAGGCTCCGTCTCATCAGAGAGACTAGATGTAGCAATAGCATAGGAATCTGATGCAAAAGAGGCACTATGAGAGCCCGAGTGAGGATGATATGAAAGAGCTGCATCTAATTTGTTGTCACACAAAGTTTGCACCAGCCATTTTGACATAGTTTTTGTTTGCTCAATATCAGGTCTCTCATCAACAAGTGCATCATGTAAATCTGCATCAGAAATGGAATGATTTGCATCATCACATGAAACCTGTAAAGGCTGAGAAGTTACCTCATTAGGGCCAGCACTAGACTCTCCACTTGTAAAGAGACGCAGGAAAGTATCATGCATGTCTTTGGAGCTAACAGATGTCTCCTTAGTACATGAAAGCAATGGTTGAATAACATCTTCCACAAAAACAATATCACAACTAACTAGAATGCATTTAGTCTGTGGATGATATAGACGATAGCCTTTACTTTCAAAACTGCACCCAACAAAAATACATTTTACTGCTTTATCATCCAATTTTCTGCGATGTTGTTCAGGCACTAATGCATATGCCAGACAACCAAAAACACGTAGATGAGCAATAGATGGCTTGTGACCATGCCAAGCCTCGTATGGAGTGATAGACCATAGCACTTTAGTGGGACACCTGTTACATACATATGTTGCACACATGACAGTCCCAATCTAGAAACTATGTGGTAAAGCCTGACTCTTGACCATACACCTTGCCATCTCCATGAGTGACATGTTCTTTTGTTCAGCAACTCCATTCTGCTGAGGTGTATATGGCACTGTACACTCGTGTTTTATCCCACGTTCAACAAAAAATGCATTAAAATCAGAAGACATATACCCCTCCCCCCCTCGATCAAAAGGGAGGGTGCCCATTTTACATGCTGATAGATTTTCAACCAAAACCAAAAACTGTTTGAAGCACATAAACACTTTGGACTTTGCTTTCAATGCCCATGCATGCCTGGAAAAATCCTCAATGAAAGTCATGAAGTAAAGGCAGTTTCCAAAAGAGGGTGTCTGCACCGGACCACAGATATTGCTATGAACAAGATGCAATTTCTAAGTAGCCTGATTTGAATCATCTTTTGGAAATAAGGAATGCTACATTTTGCCCAAAATACAACCTTCACATACATGTTTATCGGGTGCCTCAAGTTTGGGCAAAGAGGACCCCATTTTAGATTTTTGTAGGCTTAGCAAACATGCAAAGTTCAGATGACCAAAGTGTGCATGCCAAAGCTTTGCATTTGACATAGCCTGAGAATCATGTTCTGCACATGCTAAATCATTCACAGATTTTTCATAGTCTATGAGCTTATACAGGCCACGACATAAAATTCCAAAAGCAATAATCACATTGCCATTTGACAGATCATGAGCTGTACATCTGTCATCAAAAGATTTCACAACCAAGCAAATCTTGGCTAATGCAGAAATTGATAACAGATTCTTCTTGATCCCTGGCACAAATAAAGCATCTGACAAAGTGAAAGAACTACCATCAGCAGTAGCAAAATGATCTTACCAACTCCCATGATAGGATATGAGGAGTTGTTGGTGCATGTGCCAATATTCCGTGTAGGGGTAGGCTTAAGTGAGGTGAAGAAACTGTGCTGCGAGGTAATATGTTTGGTTGCCCCACTATCAAAATACCAAACATCTGAGTCTACTACAGACATGCACTGCTCATGAGAAGATGGGTCAAAACTATAGATAGTAGTAAATGCCCATTCTTCTTCCTGCACAAGATTAGAAGACTTTGTTTTTGGTGTAGATGTCTCTGCAACAACCATTCCGGCCTAATTTCTTCTTTGCATCTTTAGCAGCTAGTTTTGGATAGCTCTTAATGACATGATCATTTGCTTTACAGTATTTACAAAACAATTTCTGCTTTTCTGATTTCTTCTCATCTTTATCTTCCTTCTTCGATTATGTAGAATTAGCAGATTTTTGCTTACTACTTGAAGAGCTCCATTTTCCTTTGCCCTTCTGACTAGCCAGGAAAGCTTGACCTGCAATATGCATAATAGGCATGTTCTGCCTAGATTGATCTTCCTGCAATAGAACAAAAACTAACTCCTCAAATGACAAGGCATTTGGATTGCCTTTCATCATCAAACGAAGAGTAGAAGCAAAACTTTGATATGAGTCAAGAAGATCATTCATAACAATATGCACAAGTGAACTATCAGGGAGAACTCCATGAGCAGAAATCAATTGTTCCTTCAAATCCTTGATCTTTGTTAGAAAATTATCCATAGAATCACCTTCATTCAGGTGCTCACTCTCCAACTGTTTTTAGAGGTAAGCAACATGAGCCTCATTCCTAGCCTGGTACAATGTGGTAAGTGTATCCCAAGCATCCTTAGCTATTCTGCAAGAGCAAATGTAAGGAATAATGGCACGTTTGATAGACAAAGCTATCAATGCATGTGCTTGGGCATCTCTGCCATCCCAACAATGTTTCTCTATAATAGGTGCAGCAGAAACCATAGCATGAATAGGAATCTGCAAAATATCACCATCTTCAACACCTTCTGCATCAGCTTCAGTACCCGCAGCTGTAACAGTTGCAGCTGTGATATAATGTTTTTCAACACCCTACACAATGTTCCACAGTCCTTTTGCAACCAATACATGTCGCATCATATAAGCCCATAAAAGGGTAGTTGGTACCATCCAACTTATCCTCAACAGCCAACATACAGAATACATCACTGCTTTTAGCCATGGAAGGTGACTCAAATACCTTGATGCAGAAAATTGACTTTATCTTAAAAAGTTGAATAGAACTGCCCAGATGAATTCTGCTAAAACTTGTAGCAGACTTTGAGACGCTTATACTAGCGAACCAAAACTGGTATATACCATTGGCACAAAAAGATGAAATCGCCTGCACAAGCGCTGCAATAGTGCCTCAGATCACGATTTTGGCACCACATAGCAAAGCTGTTTTGATCTCTGAAACACCCTAAGTATGCTCACCAAAATTTGTGCGATTCTGAGACTACAACCAGAGAGGTGTCAATGATGCCCTAGATGAAGTGCAACCTTTTTTGATACCAATTTTTCGAGTTAGCCATATGCAAAAGTACACAAACAGCAGAAGGAAGGAGAAGAAGCTTGGAGCACAACACACAATACTGAATGTATTACCACTAGAATGTACGAAGATAAGTAACCCGTTAGGGCTATAGGAATATATACAAGCTTGGGGGAAAAAAACCTCCTAAAGAGGGAAAAAAGTGCCCCAGCGGTCCTAGAGAGTTCACACACATAACTAGCTAAATATATCAACACATTTTTCATGCATGAATATGGATCATTGGAGATTTTTAGCACACAAGGAATGGAGAAGTCACACCACATGGCTAGAGGTGTTTACTTCAAAAATAGACATGGTGGTTGTGTAATGCAATCAAATGATATTAAAGAGATGTTTAATTGGTTTTATTGTACTACATTTTCAAGGACATCTGCTATGGAACAAGCCAAGGAGTTGAAAATTGCAAAAGCTATACAAATTAATCAATACAACATGGCTAGTGAAAAATGGAAGTCAATGTTGGGACCTTTATATCATGCTCAATGGTGGGCTACAAGAATATGAGAGGGTTCCTCTTAAAAGTGAAGCCATTTAATTGATTCATGGAGCTTTCTTATAAATGATAAAGTTCCCAATACACGCTTCTCTAGTTTGTAATTTTTTAAGGAAAAGTTTGCTTTTTTAAATATTTTTGTACATTCAAATGTGAACAAAACCTTTTCACGTGAAACTTTATAAGAAGAGATGCATTCTCTCATTTCAACATTCTCGCAGAACAAAGGATGGCACAAACAAATAAAATTGCTAGGAAGGATCCCATTAACTTTCCTAGCTATGTGCAAGGCACTCAATAACCATCATGGATGAATCCCCAAAAGACCACATAGTGGATCATGCTCCGCATCCCATCGCAAAAAAGGTGGTGGAAATAACTTGCAAAGTGAACAATCTCATGAACAAAAAGTGGCACATGGACAATCCAAGCAACCAACTACAAACCATCCATAATCACCATCATCATCATATGATGATTCTCCATCACCCAAGAAACCAATTATGAAAAGCCTCTAGGGTACTAAAAAAGAGTTAGTTATTTCTGACCATTCAAATGATTCTTCAGAGGATGACTCACAACAATATAGAACTACTCCACAAGCTTCAGGCCCAAGTGAGAAGAGTCAGATAGAGACACCATGGGTGAACCAAGAAATACCATCAAAACATAGGATGAACGTAGCTGGCAATACACTACCAAGAATCAGGGAGCCATACCAAATGATGAAGGGAGGGAGAAAAGCCAACAACAACATTTAGAACAAAGAGAAATCTCAAGACATGTGCAACATAAAAGGGCCTTCAAACCCTATCATAGATCACCCCAACCAAGACCATAACAAAATGTCCAACAAAGACCTCTAGCACAACCAAGAAGAAGATATACATGGTCATTTGCATAGATAAAGCACTATAAAAAGATAGTTGAGCATTTGATGCCTAGAAGAACTTTTGTGAGGGTGGTTAAAGAAGAGTTACAAATATATTATACAAGATTAAGGATCCAAGCTCTAGCTTTAGAAGCACTACCTGTAATAGAAACATATCTGATATCAATGCTAGAGGACTCCAACCTACGTGCCATCCATGCTAAGAGGGCTACTATACAACCCAAGGACGTGTAGCTAGCTAGGATGATTAGGGGTGATCATTTGCCCATACCTCTTTGCATGTTCCTAAATGGTATCATAAGGCCACTCAAAGCCCTACCAAAAAAACACAGGATAGGGCTCTGCACATTTCTTGCAAGGGCTTTTCTTACGTTTCTAGGGTAGGGCTTTTTTATCTCCGTATGTCATGGATTACATACATAGTATCATATACTTAGAAATCATGGGTTCAATTGTATCTTGTGACAAAGGCAAACCAAAGATCTCTAAAATCTCATATACAAAAATTTCAAGAACTTAGTCATTGTGATGTCTAAAACATTCATGTGATGTGCCCATATTATTCATTATGTTCCTATAGGGCTTGGGAAGGCCAAACAAAGCCCTGCCACAAAAATGAGGGACGAGCCCTTGCAAGCAATTTGCAAGAGATTCTCTTGCATTTTTGTGGCAGGCCTTAATTTGGCCTCCCAATGCCATGGGTAGCACAATGAATGTCATATACACACAAATTATGTCTAGACAATGCTCCATAAGACTAAGACAATCCATACAACTTTCAAATATGATATACAAAATAATTTCATGACACAAAAAGAAATGCATATAGCAAAGCGTATTTTTTCATTAATTGATTTGATTACATAAATTGGCTTTGAACTTCTCAACGAATCTCTTTTGATGCTCCAAAGCCATAGGTAGGTTGTAAGTCAAAACTTACCTTGCTATATCATATTATTTTTCATCCGTAAAGCTAGACATATACCTATTTGACCTAAGGTTTTTTGTAGAAATTGGAACCTAAAGTTCTAATTATTGTTGGAACAAACAATCACAAATTGATGATTACAAAGAGCTTGAAGCAAGTTGATGATCAGATTGAAGTGAAAGAAGCCATTTGAGAAAATAAAGAGATCTCGATTTCAGAAGTGAAGCGTGTATACATATGTATATTACAGTTGGAAATTCTTGTAATTTGAGTATAGATAATCCTTAGGATGATAAGGATTAATGTAATAGATGCGGGATAAGTCTAGAACCATATGTATATAAGTCAATGATGTAAAGAAATACATATGAAAATCATT
The DNA here is from genome assembly GCA_020310875.1 of Ceratopteris richardii. Classification (NCBI taxonomy): domain Eukaryota; kingdom Viridiplantae; phylum Streptophyta; class Polypodiopsida; order Polypodiales; family Pteridaceae; genus Ceratopteris; species Ceratopteris richardii. The sequence goes on from CM035413.1 coordinate 26,350,212, forward strand.
AGAAGAAAAGTGTCATAGAGATAGATGTGAAGAGAGTCACCTTCAGAAAATAGCAATGAGTATTTTGTAGATTTCTCTCAGTCTGATCATGTGGATCAGAAATCCTTTTGTACACATCTAATGTAGGTGGTAATGAAGCTATGTTCAAAGTTTCATGGTCTAATTCCTTACATGCTACGATTATGATTAATAGGAACATGTGTATGAAAAGTCTGCAGGTAAACCTCTCATAGTCGCGCACTTTTTCATGTCAATGTTTTGCTTAGATCTTAGTGCACAGTGTAAATTTTTTGATGAGTGAGCATTCAAAATCTAAGTTAGAAGGTAAGGAAGCTATGGCTAAAAGCATTTAGCAAAATGGGATCTCTGCTGTGAGAAATCAACCTTAGAAGTTACCTATGTCAAAGTCGCTTGTTTAGAAAGACAGTTTCTGACATATTCTTGATCTTAAGGATCAAATTAAAGTTTTAATGATTCTTTTGAAGAACTAATGGTTGATATGATTTCCCAAAGGTAGTGTGGAGATATGTGCATCATTGGTTTGAAGAAATCGCAAGATATGTGCAGGTAATGAAGTCAGTCTTTGAAGCAGACTATTGAAGGATGAAGATTTTCACTCAGAGAAGTGATAGTTGAAAGTTTTGGTAAATGAAGATAACATTTGTGTAAATTTTGGTCCATAACTGATATAGAGGAGATCTTAAATCAGTATAGATCATAACTTTGGAGATTTAGAGATCTCCAATAGTGGTATCAGAGCTGAAGGTGCAATACAAGTGAAGTAAAGAGCATTGGAAGTCCCGATTGTTGTAGACATTGAACTCTTTTCAAATTGAAGGAGCACAGGATCAAAGTTTGGAAGAAAACCTAAAGGAGAACCAAGCACAAGTTCAAAGGATCAAGAAGGATTAAAGCTTTATACAAAAGATACATTTTATCATCATAAATCTTAGTAATTGCAGACATAGAAGATCAAAGATGGGAGAAAGCTTGCAGATTGATAAGCTAGATAGTGATAACTATCCAGCTTGGTCTATGAGGATGATGGCATTCATCACCGGAGAAGAAGAAAAGCGTGAGTTTGGAGATCCTAGTATCCCACCTAGGGAAGAGCTTGCAGATTTGAAGAATTGGATGAGAAAGGATGTTCAAGCTAGGAGTATCATTTACATGGCTGTAAATGATTATCTTCTACCTCACATCAGAGGATTGGAAAGTGCAACAGATGTGTGGAATGCTTTGGAAGAGCATTTCCAAAACACAACCAAGTCTAGGAAGTCCTCTTCTAAAAAAATGTCTTGCTTTATTCCCTGTCATTGACACTTGTTGCAACTATCTTGAGATTCTCCAACTTTCTTAACAACTAGGGTTACGTTTCCACCATGACAACCAATTGAATTAAGTAGTTCCTCCAATTTCTTTATAGGTTGAATAGATTTATCAACTGGCTTCATGGGAAATGCATATTCTATATGGAACTTCAATAGTCTATCGAAAATTCTCATGAAGGCATGCAAGGTGCAAAAATGGACATTGACTAAAGGGAATGGAATAATGGGATTCCAATCCTTATCTGACATGTCACGATTAGGTGTACCTAACATGGGACACCTCATTAAAGGTATATCACATTGAGTAGATGGAGATGCATCTGTGTCATCAGCTAAATCATCTATGTTGTTTTGTTTTCTCTTTGTTCGTTTATAACCTCGTGTGCAATATGGACAAGGATAGAGAGCAGACGCACCTTGTTTGCACCCTAACATGCATTTGATAATCTTTAAGTCTCCACCTAAGTGTCACTCTACTTCAAAATCATCTAGACATTCTACAATGATTTTGGCACCATGAATTTGAGAATTTATCACCTCTGTGATCCATGGGGTCCTATTGAAAATCCATGTAAGAACATCATTGGATTCTTTAGGTACTTCAATAGCACCTAACCACCATATATCTTTCTCGAATTGGATACTATAGGTAAAGTAATGGGTAGATTCTTCACTTTCATCAATAATGGCATGGTCCATAGCTTCGTTCATAAGTGTCACACTAAGTCTCTCCATATGCATCCCTTCATGATTTGACATTCGTCTAGCTTCAATACAAACTTGACTTTGGAACCATAATCTACATCAAATAACAAACATTATATTAATAAAAATACTATTAATGTCATTATCACAACAATACATATACCATGAATTGTGGATTTGTAAAATTTAACCATTTCCTTTTGAAGCCTCTCCAAATTGACAAATATATTGTTGTACTTTGTGTAGATGAATCCCTTTCTAGATGAGTTTTTCAACTCTTTCTTGGATGTAGATGAATGATAAATGGATGCAGGCATAACATCTTCTATATGCACGTAATTGCCAAGAGTATTGGCTACATCCTCATTGGTCCTCTTCTTCTTCAGAGATACCTTGTAAGGACATGGAAAAATGCTTTAAAAAATACCTTTGTTTTGTAGACCCTACTTCAAAAGATTGTACAATGTAGTGTATGCTCTAGTACTAACACCTGCTTCATCACATACCATCTGTACCTCACTAGGACTAATAATATATTCTAAGTTGCCTGGAAAATCTTGAATCACTTGGGTTTTGATGTGATTTCCTATTAGTGAATCCAAAATCATAAGCACATGTTTGTTGCTAAGACAAGAATTCAAAAAGTTCAATTGATCCTCCATTGTTGAGGAAGCACTGGCATCTTCAACAAATGACATGCACAATAAGAAAATCAATCTAAAAGTCTTTTAACATAAATAAACAAGCAAAACACATACCTAAGTGCGTAAACATGTCGCTTTCGTGCTCCACCACTAGTTGAAAGAGCTTGAAAGAATGATAATGGTCATTTCCTATATCTCGCCCCAAGTGGAGTCTCTTTTAGTTTTGTAAGATTGGCTTTTAACTTTGTAATTATGTTCTCCTTTTTTTCCACATCTTGTTGGAGTCTATTATTGTGCTCATCCAAAGATTTGATAGCACTTTCTAAAGTGTGTACAACACTTCCTAAACTGTGTATCTTGAAATGATTATGATGACATTGTTGCATCCAATAATTTGTTATAGATGTAGAATGGTTAGACAATCGCTTGCAATAGCCTAGCAGTCCATCTTCACTGCTACCAAGGAATTGTAGAAATGTGGAGATACTATGGAATCTTGGATGAACATTAGACATTGGATCTAAGGGATACAAAGCACCATTGACCCAAAGATCAATATTCTTCTCTCCAACTACACATTGTTCATTTTGAGAATCTATGTCATTGATACCTCTCGTTGTTGCTGCAAATTTTGTTGGAACACGAACATGTACACTTTTTGACTGAGGAGCACGCGTAAGTGCTAGTATCATGTTCGTAATACATGTGAGCACCATGATGTTCCAAAACTCTAACACCGAATAGGAAGAAGCACAGACATGGCTAGAATGGCTTATACAGTAGTTGTCTGCAAGAAAAAAAATGTGTTTTGGTATATGGATAGGTCAAAATGACGTTTGTCAGTGTTTTAGAGGAAAAATAAGATGTTTTTCAAAAATTCATGTTTTGGGGCAACCAAAGTTACAAGTTTGATGATGTGGCACTTAACTTTTGGAGGGATTTTGAACAGTATGTTTTTTAAAGTATTTTTTATAAAAAAAGACTAAAAAAAGTAACTTCTGACATATACATAAAAGAATGGCCATTTTGAATAAAGAATACCTAAAGAGAGTCTTTTTTCAGAAAAAAAGTCATTTTTTAATTCATAAAGATGGACAGATTTGATGAGATGGAAAGTGGTTTTTCTCTCTCTCTCTTTGTGCACAAGAGAGAGAAGATCTTAGCTCAGCCTAAAAAAAAGCCTACTTCAGGCTACCAAAAAGTGCTCTATTAAATGCACTTTCTCCCTTTAACAAAGCACAAGGTTGAGTTTAATCCCTAAAAATTAGGAATCCTTACAAGGCTCATGCAAGGTTCACTTTTTTTCCTAATATCTCAATCCTTCAATTTTTTTGTTGATAAGATTTTTTTTATGCGTACTTATAATGTTTCAATATATTTTATTTGTACATGGAGCGTTTTGTTGGAGTTAGACGTTTGCAGAAGTACACAAATAGCACAAGGAAGGAGAAGAAGCTTGGAGCACAACACACAATATTGAATGTATTACCACTAGAATGTACAAAGATAAGTAACCCATTAGGGCTATAGGCGTATATACAAGCCGGGGGGGAAAACCTGCAAAAGGGGGGAAAAAGTGCCCCGGTGGTCCTAGAGTGTTAACACACATCACTAGCTAATTATATCAACAAGTCCCCCCTGGGAGTGATGCAGTGAACAAGGATTTGTCACTCATATATAAGGAAGTGCCAAGCATGTGGAAATCACTCCACAAACGGAAGTAATCCTAAAGCTATGTGGAAAGCCTTCAAACTTCTCCTTAGGCAGAGCCTTCATGAAAATATCTGCAATGTTCTCCTATGTGGGCACATATGCCAAGTTGATCTCCCTAGTAGAAAGCCTCTCCCTGACATAATGATAATGCACCTCAATGTGCTTATTGCGAGCATGGAACACAAGGTTCCTTGCAACTGGCAATGCGCTTTAGTTGTCAGTGAAGATGGTGGTGGTAGAAGACTAACCAACACCCAAATCAACCATAAGGCATATGAGCCACACACATTCAACAATGGCTGTGAAAGCTTCCCTATACTTAGCCTCACAACTAGAAGTGGCCACAGTAGGCTGCTTCTTGCTCAGCCAAGATATGCATGAGCTACCAAGCATGAAGCAAAAACCACTAGTGGACACACAAGTGTCATAGCAACCAGCCCAGTCAGAGTCAGAAAAAGCATGCAAATCTAGCAGTAGGGATTCCCTCTTGGGATAAAACAACCCAAGTAGTCGCGTACCACTCAAATAGGGAAAGATGTTCTTAACCCCCTACCAATGCTTGATACATGGGCAATGCATAAATCTGTTCATCTATGAGACAACAAACTGAATATCTGGCTACATAATGCATAGGTAAATCAAACATCCAACAGCTTGCTGATAGAGAACAACATCAAATGCATCTCCAACATCATGAAGACTCAATCGTAAACCTGTCTCCATAGGAGTGGCAATAGGTTTACAGTCTTCAAGGCCAAAACGTTGTAATAATGTGTCAATATATTTCATTTGACACAAAGCCATTCCACCATCAACATGCATAAATTGAATGCCCAAATAATGATACAAATGCCCCAAATCAGACATCTCAAATGAGGCATGCAAATCAGCCTTAAAATCAGCAATATGCTTCCGATGAGGACCAGTGAGCAGCATGTCATGAAGATATACTACAATGATCAGAAATACATCATTAGCACGCATAACATACAAGGTGCTTTTAGTTGGACTGTTCTCAAAACCATGTGCAATCAGATAGGCATGTATCTTTTCATAAGAAGAACTATGATGCTTGTTTCAAACCATATCAAGCCTTTCTTAACCTGCACACCTGGTTTTCATGCCCTTTCTACACAAAGCCACAGGGCTGAAAAACATACATTTCTTCATGCAAGTCACCATTCATAAATGTTGTTTTAATGTCCAACTGATGTACATTCCAACCATGATGAGTTGCAAGTGCATAGATGCTCCGAACAATAGTCATACGGCATGTAGGTGCAAAGGTTTTATCAAAAGCAATGCCTCTTTCCTGCGCATAACCCTTTGCAACAAGCCTAGCCGTATACCTATTAATTGTTCCATCAGGATTACACTTCAGCTTCTATACCCACTTAGTGCCAATGGCCTTCTTGCCAGGAGACAAGTCACATAAAGACCACGTACCATTTTTCATGATGGCATCATATTTAGATTGCATTGCAGCCATCCAATGTTCAGAATTTTGTGCTTCATCAAACGAAACACGCTCTGTCTCATCAGAGAGACTAGATGTAGCCATAGCATAGGAATCTGATGCAAAAGAGGCACTATGAGAGCCCGAGTGAGGATGATATGAAAGAGCTGCATCTAATTTTTTGTCACACAAAGTTTGCACCAGCCATTTTGACATAGTTTTTGTTTGCTCAATATCAGGTCTCTCATCAACAAGTGCAACATGTAAATCTGCATCAGAAATGGAATGAGTTGCATCATCACATGAAACCTGTAAAGGCTGAGAAGCTACCTCATTAGGACCAGCACTAGACTCTCCACTTGTAAAGAGAGGCAGGAAAGTATCATACATGTCTTTGGAGCTAACAGATGTCTCCTTAGTACATGAAAGCAATGGTTGAATAACATCTTCCACAAAAACAACATCACAACTAACTAGAATGCATTTAGTCTGTGGATGATATAGACGATAGCCTTTACTTTCAAAACTGCACCCAACAAAAATACATTTTACTGCTTTATCATCCAATTTTTTGCGATGTTTTTCAGGCACTAATGCATATGCCAAACAACCAAAAACATGTAGATGAGCAATAGATGGCTTGCGACCATGCCAAGCCTCGTATGGAGTGATAGACCGTAGCACTTTAGTATATGTTGCACACATGACAGTCCCAATCCAGAAACTATGTGGTAAAGCCTGACTCTTGACCATACACCTTGCCATCTCCATGAGTGACCTGTTCTTTTGTTCAGCAACTCCATTCTGCTGAGGTGTATATGGCACTGTACACTCGTGTTTTATCCCACGTTCAACAAAAAATGCATTAAAATCAGAAGACATATACCCCTCCCCCCCTCGATCAAAAGGGAGGGTGCCCATTTTACATGCTGATAGATTTTCAACCAAAACCAAAAACTGTTTGAAGCACATAAACACTTTGGACTTTGCTTTCAATGCCCATGCATGCCTGGAAAAATCATCAATGAAAGTCATGAAGTAAAGGCAGTTTCCAAAAGAGGGTGTCTGCACAGGACCACAGATATCGCTATGAACAAGCAGCAATTTCTAAGTAGCCTGATTTGAATCATCTTTTGGAAATAAGGAATGCTACATTCTGCCCAAAATACAACCTTCACATACATGTTTACCGGGTGCCTTAAGTTTGGGCAAAGAGGACCCCATTTCAGATTTCTGTAGGCTTAGCAAACAAGCAAAGTTCAGATGACCAAAGTGTGCATGCCAAAGCTTTGCATTTGACATAGCCTGAGAATCATGTTCTGCACATGCTAAATCATTCACAGATTTTTCATAGTCTATGAGCTTATACAGGCCACGACATAAAATTCCAAAAGCAATAATCACATTGCCATTTGACAGATCATGAGTTGTACATCTCTCATCAAAAAATTTCACAACCAAGCAAATCTTGGCTAATGCAGAAATTGATAACAGATTCTTCTTGATCCCTGGCACAAATAAAGCATCTGACAAAGTGAAAGAACTACCATCAGCAGTAGTCAAAATTATCTTACCAACTCCCATGATAGGATATGAGGAGTTGTTGGTGCATGTGCCAATATTCCGTGTAGGGGTAGGCTTAAGTGAGGTGAAGAACCTGTGCTACGAGGTAATATGTTTGGTTGCCCCACTGTCAAAATACCAAACATCTGAGTCTACTACAGACATGCACTGCTCATGAGAAGATGGGTCAAAACTATAGATAGTAGTAAATGCCCATTCTTCTTCCTGCACAAGATTAGAAGACTTTGTTTTTGGTGTAGATGCCTCTGCAACAACCATTCCGGCCTAATTTCTTCTTTGCATCTTTAGCAGCTAGTTTTGGATAGCTCTTAATGACATGATCATTTGCTTTACAGTATTTACAAAACAATTTCTGCTTTTCTGATTTCTTCTCATCTTTGTCTTCCTTCTTCGATTGTGTAGAATTAGCAGATTTTTGCTTACTACTTGAAGGGCTCCATTTTCCTTTGCCCTTCTGACTAGCCAGGAAAGCTTGACCTGCAATATGCATAATAGGCATGTTCTGCCTAGATTGATCTTCCTGCAATAGAACAAAAACAAACTCCTCAAATGACAAGGCATTTGGATTGCCTTTCATCATCAAACAAAGAGTAGAAGCAAAACTTTGATATGAGTCAAGAAGATCATTCAGAACAATATGCACAAGTGAACTATCAGGGAGAACTCCATGAGCAGAAATCAATTGTTCCTTCAAATCCTTGATCTTTGTTAGAAAATTATCCATAGAATCACCTTCATTCAGGTGCTCACTCTCCAACTGTTTTTAGAGGTAAGCAACATGAGCCTCATTCCTAGCCTGGTATGATGTGGTAAGTGTATCCCAAGCATCCTTAGTTATTCTGCAAGAGCAAATGTGAGGAATAATGGCACGTTTGATAGACAAAGCTATCAATGCATGTGCTTGGGCATCTCTGCCATCCCAACAATGTTTCTCTACAATAGGTGCAGCAGAAACCATAGCATGAATAGGAATCTGCAAAATATCACCATCTTCAACACCTTCTGCATCAGCTTCAGTACCTGCAGCTGTAACAGTTGCAGTTGTGATATAATGTTTTTCAACACCCTACACAATGTTCCACAGTCCTTTTGCAACCAATACATGTCGCATCATATAAGCCCATAAAGGGTAGTTGGTACCATCCAACTTATCCTCAACAGCCAACATACAGAATACATCATTGCTTTTAGCCATGGAAGGTGACTCAAATACCTTGATGCAGAAAATTGACTTTATCTCAAAAAGTTGAATAGAACTGCCCAGACGAATTCTGCTAAAACTTGTAGCAGACTTTGAGACGCTTATACTAGCGAACCAAAACTGGTATAAACCATTGGCACAAAAAGATGAAATCGCCTGCACAAGCGCTGCAATAGTGCCTCAGATCACGATTTTGGCACCACATAGCAAAGCTATACTACAACCAGAGAGGTGTCAATGATGCCCTAGATGAAGTGCGACCTTCTTTGATACCAATTTTTCGAGTTAGCCATCTGCAAAAGTACACAAATAGTAGAAGGAAGGAGAAGAAGCTTGGAGCACAACACACAATACTGAATGTATTACCACTAGAATGTACAAAGATAAGTAACCCGTTAGGGCTATAGGCATATATACAAGCTTGGGGGAAAAAAACCTCCTAAAGAGGGAAAAAAGTGCCCCAACGGTCCTAGAGTGTTCACACACATCACTAGCTAAATATATCAACACATTTTTCATGCAGCAATATGGATCATTGGAGATTTTTAGCACACAAGGAATGGAGAAGTCACACCACATGGCTAGAGGTGTTTACTTCAAAAACAGAAATGGTGGTTGTGTAATGCAATCAAATGTTATTAAAGAGATGTTTAATTGGTTTTATTGTACTACATTTTCAAGGACATCTGCTATGGAACAAGCCAGGGAGTTGAAAATTGCAAAAGCTATACAAATTAATCAATACAACATGGCTAGTGAAAAATAGAAGTCAATGTTGGGACCTTTATATCATGCTCAATGGTGGGCTACAAGAATATGAGAGGGTTCCTCTTAGAAGTGAAGTCATTTAATTGATTCATGGAACTTTCTTATAAATGATAAGGTTCCCAATACACGCTTCTCTAGTTTGTAATTTTTTAAGGAAAAGTTTGCTTTTTTAACTATTTTTGTACATTCAAATGTGAACAAAACCTTTTCACTTGAAACTTTATAAGAAGAGATGCATTCTCTCATTTCAACATTCTCGCATAACAAAGGATGGCACAAACAAATAAAATTGCTAGGAAGGATCCCATTAACTTTCCTAGCTATGTGCAAGGCACTCAATGACCATCATGGATGAATCCCCAAAAGACCACATATTGGATCATGCTCCGCATCCCATCGCAAAAAAGGTGGCGGAAATAACTCGCAAAGTGAACAATCTCATGAACAAAAAGTGGCACATGGACAATCCAAGCAACCAACTACAAACCATCCATAATCACCATCATCATCATATGATGAGTCTCCATCACCCAAGAAACCAATTATGAAAAGCCTCTAGGGTACTCAAAAAGAGTTAGTTCTTTCTGACCATTCAAATGATTCTTCAGAGGATGACTCACAACAATATAGAACTACTCCATAAGCTTTAGGCCCAAGTGAGAAGAGTCAGATAGAGACACCATGGGTGAACCAAGAAATACCATCAAAACATAGGATGAACGTAGCTGGCAATACACTACCAAGAATCAGGGAGCCATACCAAATGATGAAGGGAGGGAGAAAAGCCAACAATGACATTTAGAACAAGGAGAAATCTCAAGACATGTGCAACATAAAAGGGCCTTCAAACCCTATCATAGACCACCCCAACCAACACCATAACAAAATGTCCAACAAAGACCTCTAGCACAACCAAGAAGAATATATACATGGTCATTTGCATAGATAAAGCACTATCAAAAGATAGTTGAGCTTTTGATGCCTAGAAGAACTTTTGTGAGGGTGGTTAAAGAAGAGTTACAAATATATTATACATGATTAAGGATCCAAGCTCTAGCTTTAGAAGCAGTACCGGTAATAGAAACATATTTGATATCAATGCTAGAGGACTCCAACCTACGTGCCATCCATGCTAAGAGGGCTACTATACAACCCAAGGACGTGTAGCTAGCTAGGATGATTAGGGGTGATCATAGCTAAGACTTGTAAATTGATATGTCCTTAGAAGAGAGTTTTTTTAATTTTTACTATTTTGAATACAACATGAATATTTTTTTGTCTATTATCTCTCTTCATGTTTTCTATTGTAGTTTCCCATATCTTAGTGAGTTTCTTATATTCTCTTCTTTGTGTCATAAAGTATTGGCAAGATACCATTTAGTATGTTGGGAGCATTGTGCCATGTCTATAGGCTAAAAAAGACCCAACCACAGAAATGTGAGAGAAGCCACTACAAAACATTTGGAGTGGCTTCTCTCATGTTTCTATGGTTGGGCCTTTTTTTGGCTTAAAATAATGTTTGAGATGACATTGGGTATTGATAGAGTACTTTTTATGTATTTATGCCATGGATACCTTGTGCACTCAAATTGTGAAGTCACTTGGGATCACTTAGTCACTATGATGCCTAAAAAATGATTGAAATATCTATTTTATTTGCCCATACCTCTTTGCATGTTCCTAAATGGTATCATAAGGCCACGAAAAGCCCTACCAAAAAAACACAGGATAGGGCTCTACAAATTTCTTGCAAGGGCTTTTCTTACGTTTCTAGGGTAGGGCTTTTTTTATCTCCGTATGTCATGGATTACATACATAGTATCATATACTTAGAAATCATGGGTTCAATTGTATCTTGTGACAAAGGCAAACCAAAAACACTGAGTCACAACAAAGGAGAACAAAGACATGTTCTCTTTTTCTTTTTACCTAAAGACCATTATATGAAGCAAAAAAGTGGGCATTTTACAATATCTAGAAAGCATCACGAGTCTTGCTTGTAAATATTGTCACTAGAAGCTTGATCTCATATCCCAAGTAGTCAAGATAGACATACTAAAATTCTTGCTGCCATGAAAACTAGTTGTTGAGCATGACCAAGAATCCCACATCATGATCTTGGACAATAGATTAGAGTTGAAAAGGTACAAGTAAGAATTCGCGAAGCTCCTTCATTACATCTATAACCTCAACAAGCACAGATAATAGCTAATTAAAAGTTACTCGAAAATTAGAGTACATGTGTTGCAAAAATCAGAGCATTTTAACAAGGCAATTAAGATCATCCCCTTTGTATGGTTAAGATCCCCATTGAATGCCTGGCCATATTAACAGAATATGAAATACATTTCACAAAAGCATTCCCACGAGAAGATAATATTCAACAAAATTATACTAAGAAACATTCACACATGATCAGAGAAATGCTCAAGATAAATCAAGCTGAACACAGAGTGGAAGAAGAACTCCAAATAATATTTCCATTAAAATGATCTTTTACATTTCCTGTGTAAGTACAAGTGTAATGTGAATCTACAATAGAAGCTGATCATAGCTTTCCTCAGGCTCAAGGATATTGGGATCCTCTGGAACATTAGAACCCATAACCTGCCTCTCTTGCTCCAAGATTGGCTCTTCAAGGTCAGCCATGTCCCCCGGTTCATCTGCAAGTGGGGGAACAGGCTCCCTTGAAGCCGGTTGGAATCTCTCCGTGTCTGCAATGTGCTTCCTTCCAACCTCTTGGTCTTCATCTGGGCATTCATTCAGCCCATTGATTCTCATTTTAATAAAGCTCACTTGAGCATCATCCTTCTCCACAGCTATGCAGTGCCTGAACATCTTTAAAGAGCAAGCCAGAGTCGTTCCTGAAACAGCAGAAAACCACTTAGAGGTGCCAATCAACTATGACTAATGAAAACTGTGAAAATTGAAATTACCTGTGCCCGAAAAAAGGTCTAGGACCCAGTCATCATCATTGGAGAATAGCTGAAGCAATCTCATTATGAGTTTTTGTGGCTTCTGATAGGGGTTAACCAATGTCATGTCCCCAGCTACATGACGAAGTTTCTTGGTAACGGCTGGGAACATGAGCACATTTGAGATCCCATTCTCATTGCAATGCTCCCTGACTCTCCTTTTGCTTACTTCATCATAATAGCCAACTATAATGCATTCAGTGGCGCTCACAAACCTATGCAAAGGAGTGTGATTCACATTTGTCTTCACCCTGCAAACAAGAACTATGAGTCACAGAGAGCATCATTAAAGCCACGGAGATAGAAAGAGCATTACTTACCATGTGAGGCACTCCACGGCATGACATCTTGCCTTCAGAGCAGTTGAAACAGAGAAGGACTGGTCTCTGCTATGGAAAATTACTATCCTCCAAAGAGGAGACATAGTCAACTCTGCAAAATCAGTGACCATCTTCCGAATCTGAGGGTGTTTGAAGGGTTCATCATCATTAACTGATCCCAACATCCTAAATCCATAGGGTATGTCCGCTATGAGAAGGGAGAAATGTTTCCTAGGCACAACAGAACAAATATTATTTACATCACTACAGTATACATTGTAATATACAGGCCTAAGGGGGTCTAGGGGATTGGAGAAGCATTTAAGATCAGGTTCATCATCAAAATCCATCTCCTTGGCTTTCAGCCTAGATTTCTCATGCCTTGCTCTTTGAATGTGAGCCAGGAATGCAGGGGGGCAATCATCTAGTAGCTCCGCAGACTTACTTTTCTTTGGTTTCTACAGAAAAAAGTTGAAAGACAACTAAATGAGCTCTTCAATACAGCAAGCAGAACATAAGGAAGCGATGAATGGCATCGATTTCATGTGGGGGTAGATGCCAGGCATCGACTTTCTACTGAAAGTCGATGCCTGGCATCGACTTTAGGACATTAGTCGATGCCTGGCATCGACATATGCCACGAGGTCGATGCTAGGCATCGACTTATGCTGCAGGTCGATGCCGGGCATCGACTTATGCCCCCAAGTCGATGCCAGGCATCGACTTTTGGCTGCAGGTCGATGCCAGGCATCGACTTTTGGCTGCAGGTCGATGCCAGGCATCGACTTTAGCGGTAAGTCGATGCCAGGCATCGAGTTCGTACTAAAAGCCTGGCATTAAATTTGTTTGGTGAATCAAGGCATCTAACCTAATGGCAAACCAGGCACAACCTCAGAAAGAGAACCTACCCAATCACGGAAAAGGATGAAATATTCTGATAAAGCTTTGTAGGATGATGTGGTTGGATAGTCTCTTTGGACCTCTGTCCAAGAAAAGCAACCCAGCCTCTTCATCATGACCTCTTGAATCTTCATGTAAAGTTTATGACTACAGTCACAGAAATTAAAAAGAGACTAGGTGAGAACAGAAACATGGGAGGAGGGAAAAAGGATCTGAGAATAACATACACACTTATTGAGCTCAGTCACCATCTCCTCCAGGCTTATGTCCTTGGAGATTACCCTCGACAAAGTTGATATGATCAATGTATCATCCTTGATTCCTTGAAGGGCCCTCCATGGTGTGAGCTTCATGTCCTCGGGAGCCTCTTCAATTGAGAGGTCAGCTTTCTTTCCCTTTCCCTTCAGATCAACCTGTGGGTCTGGCCTCGACTTTCGTTGCTTCTGGCCCTTGACTTCCCTGTTCTCCCACATTGTGAAAATTCTATCCTGTAGATCCCAGATCTCACCTGTTCTGAATGCCAGTTGAAACCATGGATCATATTTCCTCAAGGCATCAGACTTTGTATTCTCCTCCAGTGCAATTCCAACCTCAATAAGGCATTGCTTTCGTAGATTGGGATGTATTCTTCCAGCTTCCTTAACAAGACAATCTTCATATTCATGGTGGAAGAACCGAATTCTCTCTATGGAGGACATTTTTTGCCTGTAGTCATTGTCATTGTTGTGATCCCAAGCAAGAAGCTTGGCTTCCTCAGTTGTAAGACCAGCATATATCTTACACTCTGCATACCTAAAGAAAAATGTGGTAGGGTGCTCCTTCACGAGCTGTCTACGGGCCTCTGCAGAGTGTGAACCTCCAATCACATAATAAGTATACTCCTCAAATGAACCCTCATTGAACTCTTCAACAGAGCTGCACTCATTCGGATCCACCATGACAAGGAATGGCACAACAGTAGCATGAGGATTTATTCTCATTTTCTTCTTAAGATTCTGCACATGCAAATTGTGTGGCTCCCTGATCTCAAGGGGCCTCCTCCCTGTGACTGGATCTATAGGTGGCCTGTGGATGATATTGATTGGAAGGTGGAACAACTGCCCCTTCTTCACAATTTTTCTTTTAGCTATATCCTCCCTCATCTTGTTCTGCTCAGTACCAAGAACACCCGAGGCAAGCTCTCCACCGGGTGCAACAATTATATCCTCAGAGCTAGAGCTTGAGTCAGAAGACTCCTCTTCTGAAATTCTCTTCTTTTTCTTTTGAAGCTTTTTCTGCACGCTCTGCTTACCCCTTGCCTTTACAGGGGTCGTCTTCTTCTGTTGTGTTGGCATGATATTGCCCTGGATCCATGGCATCAGGTCTTTGATGAAATTCACTGAGTCTCTGCATATCTGAGCTAGCCCTTCTGGAACACAGCACTCTGGGCACAACAAATCCATCTTGCATATGACATTTCTTAATCCTTTTGATGTCTCCACCAAGAAAAGCAGGTTGTCAGAATCTTCATCTTCATAATCTAGTTTGTAAACAAGGCCATATTGAAAACCTTGTGTTGTCGTGATCTTTCCTCTGCCATAAGCCCCTGCGAACACAAGGAGGACTGCATTCTTCTCTTCAACGTACTGGAGGCACCACTCTAGATTTGTCATGTCACGAAGTGGACGATCTGTCCTCATTACCTCCGTCTCCCTAGACCTTTCCCTCATATTTGGATCCTCCTCAGGAATTTTAATGCTACTCTGTCCACCTGAGGATATTCCTAGTGGGTTGCTGGCCTTCTCAGAGGATAATGGTGCAATAATTTTCTTTGCTTTTGCTTGGTGACCAACTCCTTTGTCACGTTGCTGGTCAACAGAGCCCATGGTGACTCTGAGCTTCTTGATGGACCTTTCATCCTTGTACTCCGCATCCCTGAAGGCACTTGGAAATATCAGATCAAACGTAGATGTGGTTTTCAAAGGCCCAAGTCCATGCCAGGCATCGATTTTGAGCTTCAGGTCGATGCCAGGCATCGATGTTTGAGTGAACGTCGATGCCAGGCATCCACTTTGTGTGCAAGTCGATGCCCGGCATCGACTTGAGGGTGAAAGTCGATGCCAGGCATCGACTTGGGGTGCAAGGGTCGATGCTTGGCATCGACTTTTGGGCCCAAGTCGATGCTTGGCATCGACTTTTGGGCCAAGTCGATGCCTGGCATCGACTTTTACCCTCAAGTCGATGCCTGGCATCGACTTGCACACAAAGTCGATGCCTGGCATCGACTTGGGCCCAAAAGTCGATGCCAAGCATCGACTTGGGCCCAAAAGTCGATGCCAAGCAGTGACTTTGCACCCTAAAGTCGATGCCTGGCATCGACTTTTCAGTGCATGTTGATGCCAGCAAGTCGATGCTTGGCATCGACTTCTGAGCCCAAGTCGATGCCTGGCATCGACTTTCAGGTGTAAGTCGATGCCTGGCATCGACTTGTCGGTGCAAGTCGATGCCTGGCATCGACTTGCAGCCCCAAGTCGATGCGTGGCATCGACTTGCAGCCCCAAGTCGATGCCTGGCATCGACTTGGGGCTGCAAGTCGATGCCAGGCATCGACTTGCACCTGAAAGTCGATGCCAGGCATCGACTTGGGCCCAAAAGTCGATGCCTGGCATCGACTTCCACCTGCAAGTCGATGCCTGGCATCGACTCGCAATCCTAAGTCGATGCCTGGCATCGACTTACACCTTAAAGTCGATGCCAGGCATCGAGCTGTACATTCTTTGGATCCATATTTCTAGAGGTCAGAAAAATAAATACCTAGAAATAAGACTTGTTACACAGACATACAGAGGGAATCTTTTTGGAATCTTTATTTATGGTATTATTTTGTCTACCTCTTGGTACTTTTGCCAACATTCTTCTTCTCCATCTGACTTGGCTTGCTGGTATGCTGAGCTCTGTGCTCCATGGCTGTCTGTGCTCTGCTGCTCTCTCTTGCTCGTGGATTTTGAAAATGCGAAGGATCTCCTCCTCTGGTATTTATAGGCAATTGGGTAACTTGAACCAGAGACTAACTGGATCTAACTGAATGAGGCCAGTTGCTAACTAAATCTGTCAACTTATCTAACCAGGGAATATCACCCACAGTAATAGGCTGTTTCAGAGCCACTTTTATGAAATATTCATAGACCCTTGCAACTATTTATATACATTTGCATAGAAATTACATTTCAATGGCAAGAGTATGGTATGTCCATGAGGATGTCTAAACTCATGTAGAGATTTGTTTCTTAGAATCTCTTTCTTGGGAGAAAATCAAGTCAAAGTTGTGTTGACTGTGGGAGACTAATGACATCTTTATAGTATTACCCTCCTCACTTTAGTTCATATTCACATTTATCTTGTAACTCACTGTTGAAATGGAAAATCAATGTATGAATAAACATTCAAGTACAGAACCTTGCAACTATTTATACACATTTGCATGGAAATTAAGCTTCAATGGCAACAGTATGGTATGTACATGAGGATTTCTAATCTCATGTAGAAGTTCTTTCTTAGAGTCTGTTGCTTGGGAGAAAATCAGGTCTAAGTTGTGAGATTAATGACATCTTTATAGTGTTATCCTCCACACACTTTAGTTTATATTCACATTTATCTTGTAACACAATGTTGAAATGGAATATCAATGTATGGATAAACATTCTGTGTACCTCTTTTACACATAATTCTTTTTTAATATACTTTCATCTACCTCTTTGATATCTAGCCAAGACCACAATAAAACCTAATCCTTGAAATCTTAACGGAATGTAAAATTTCTTCTTGTATAGGGTTCAATGGCATAGCATATTCTAGTTGGAACTCAACTTGGATATATTCCAGTTGTAAAATCTCTTCTTGTAAAATTTCTCCAAACAATTTTATTATATATTCCTGTTGGAACTCAACTTGGATATATTTTGATTCATTCACAATGCTTAGACTCAATGACTCATATGTAGTTAGAAATCAACTGTGTTTCTCATTTGAATCAAAAGTGAATCAAATCTTTGGTTCCCTTATTAGTGTATATTTGAGTAATTAAGTGATTTGATGTAATTTGATGTTTAATGTTATTTAATGTACTTTAATAAGCTTTTCATTTCATATCTTCTTGATGTGACATTTGATGTGACATCTTCACTTGATCTCGGATTTCTACTTATTTAAAAAGGTCATTCATCTTCAGTCTTCTATGAACTCAGTGAAGATGAGCTCAATCTTTTCAGTGGATGCTTGGGCATCAGCTTCCTCTGCTCATATTGATTCATTGTTCTCAGTTGAGCCTTTCCAGAGAAGTGATGATCCCTATGATTTAGAACGTGCTGATGATTCCATGTTTTCTGTTGAGTCATTTAAGTTATCCAATTCACAGTGCAATGCTGCTCAACCAAATGCACCTCTTGATCTCCCATCTGATCCAACCATTGATCTCCCTTCTGACTCAAGTGCATGTGGAGCAACGAAAAAGCAAAGCAAGCTCAATCTACGATTTAAAAGAAGGTCTCGTGAAGTAAGTCGAAAAAGATTTAAATTTCTTACTTCAGATAGACAGATTGCATTGGATATTGTGAAGCATTGTTGTGGTTTGAAATGTTTGTATAATTTAGGAATGAAGAAACTAAAGCACATAAGAGAAAAATTCCTCCATTTAGATAGTGAAAGGCAAGATATATACCTTGTTTCTTGCATGCAAATGATTGAGGATAACATGTCAGTAACGCGTGTTGGTTTTGAATATTTCTTTACTCAAGGGATGCCATGCTGTAGGGCTGCATTTAAAATTGCAATGGGTGTAGGAAATTTTAAAATACATAGGGTTCAACAAGGGTTTTTGAATGGGGATCTCATTTTGGATACGTTCCATGTTGGGACCAAAGGATCTGTTGGACGTCATGCAATGAATTGGATGATGAACTATTTTAGCTTGCATTGTGAAGTTATGCCTACAACTGGAAGGTTGCACTTGTCAGATAACTTTACTCGTCGAGAGGTATTTCAAATATATAGAGAAGACATGGAAAATAGAAATGAGAAGTATGTGTTGTATCGTCACTTTACTCGATTATGGAAGGAAGAGTTTAACAATGTTTCTATTCCTCGTAAAGTTAGAATGGGTGAATGTTCAGTTTGCGCCACTTTGAAAAACATGGCAAAAGGGGCTACAACACCACAGGAAAAGCATAATTTTAAAAACCTTCTTAACAACCATCGTGACAGTCAAGCATTAGAGAGAAAGAAAGCAATTCATCATCGAAGTAAGGCACTCAGAAATCCGGAGCGTTATATGTGTTTGTTGATCGATGGTATGGATCAAAAAAAAACTTGTTTGCCACATTTTTATCGCATCCCTAAGGACATTGGAGATGAAGTCCTTGTGCAAATGCATTTGGTTGGTGCTTTGGTATACAATGGAACTGTAATGTCCAAGGTTTTCTTCACATATCCGAATGTGCATAATGATCCAAACCTTACAGTTACTGTCATTCATCGTGTTTTTCAATCATGGAAGGGTCTTTTGCCACCAACTCTATATTTGCAACTAGATAATACTGCAAGAGAGAATAAAAATTCTACAGTCTTTGGATATTTAAGCATGCTTGTTGAAAAACAGGTATTTCAGAAGGTTAAGGTAAATTTTCTTCTGGTTGGCCACACTCATGATCACATTGATCAAATGTTCAGTACTTTCTCTAAGAAGTTGGCACGTAACAATGCTTTTACTCTTCCGATTTTATCTGAGCTGATTTCAGAAGCATATACTCCAAAACCAGAAGTTCAACACCTCACACAGATTTATGACTTTAAGCACTTTTGCTCAATGGGCCTTGATAACAGTGCTAAGGTTTTGGCTCCATTGCACAATATTAGTTTCAACCATGTATTCTTGATGAGGAGGGTTGATGAAATAACCCTTTTTTTTGCAAAGCAGTATTCATCTTCTCTTGGGTGGGAGCCTAAAGAGGGATGCAGATTGTTATTGCAGGTGCCTAATTTGTCTACTGTAACAGTGTATGGTGCAGAACAATCACCATATGAAGATAAAAACAATACAGAAAGATATGGAAGTGTGGTTGATCAAAGTAAAAGCTGGATGCATGCACTCATTGAAAAGAAGAGACATATTGAGCGTGCAAAAAAATATGCTGGAGATCAAGATGTATCTTGGTGGGAGGACTTTTTCAATCATCAAGAAGAGATTATACAGTATACAATTGCAGGTCACTGGCCAGTTGATGTTCCATTCACATGGGATTTTTGTACACAAAGATCCGTGAATGTGGCCCAAGCATGTAATGCAGATGCACTTCAAAGTTTTATACATCCACCAGAAAGAAATATTTATGTAGGCCCAAGGATGACAAAACAGGCAGAAGCAAGATGGCAAGGAAATTTAATAGAGATAAATGTTGGAACGCTTATTGCAGTACTTGCTGATGGTGATGAGGCTACCAGACCATTTTGGATTGCAAAGGTTTTAGAGATAACTAAAGATATTGATCAGAGAAGAATAGAGGCTATGATGGTGCATTGGTATTACACTAAAAGTAGTAATGCATTCACAGGTAAATATAACTTAGAAATGGTGTGTGATAATAAACGAACAGGTTCAAAAAGGAAAAAGAATATTCGAAGCACATCCACTCTTAAAATGGATGATGTAGATATTCTTGTTTATGATTTTTCCTTGACAAAAATTGGTCACTTGAGGAAAGCAACCATCAACATGATAAAACAAAAGCTTCCAGATGTATGTGGTACAGGAAATCATAGGAAAACAAGAAGAGTTGTGCATGATCCTGCAGAATTTGGTATGTACGTGGATGAAGATAGAGCTCTTGTGGATATTGAAGAAGAAGAAGAGAGCTCTCAACAGTATGAGACTGAATCAAGTGCATCAGATGATGAGGGTGTGGACATAGATCGACAAAGTTGTGAGTTGCATTGAAGCTCTCAGACATTTTTAGTGCTTATGTAAATGCCTCAAAGTAGTTTGGTTAATGAAACCATGTTTTGTAGCAATTTTGAATAACAATCAGATATCCACCCATTAAAGATATGTCTAAAATGTTATTTTTGTGTAAAAACTATTGATTTCTACATTCTTATATATATTTTAGACATGTCAATGTCTTATCATATAGATTTTGGAGATGTCAATGTCTTGTCATATACATTTTGGGACACGTCAATGCCTAATATAGTGAAATTTTGACTACATTTTGAGCTTTTTTTTTTGAGAAAATGACAAAAAATGTCAAAAATTACATGTTTTCACCTCATTTTTGTAATATATGTATACTGGTGTAAAGGAATTCCAAAAATGAGGTGAAAACATGTAATTTTTGACGAGAGTGTTCTCTTTTTACGACATAGTTCTCGTTTGTTACGACTCGCTGTTCAAAGATCTCTGAAATCTCATATACAAAAATTTCAAGAACTTAGTCATTGTGATGTCTAAAACATTCATGTGATGTGCCCATATTATTCATTATGTTCCTATAGCGCTTGGGAAGGCCAAACAAAGCCCTGCCACAAAAATGAGGGACGAGCCCTTGCAAGCAATTTGCAAGAGATTCTCTTGCATTTTTGTGGCAGGCCTTAATTTGGCCTCCCAATGCCATGGGTAGCACAATGAATGTCATATACACACAAATTATGTCTACAAAATGCTCCATAAGACTAAGACAATCCATACAACTTTCAAATATGATATACAAAATAATTTCATGACACAAAAAGAAAAGCATATAGCAAAGCGTATTTTTTCATTAATTGATTTGATTACATAAATTGGCTTTGAACTTCTCAACGAATCTCTTTTGATGCTCCAAAGCCATAGGTAGGCTGTAAGTCAAAACTTACCTTGCCATATCATACTATTTTTCATCCATAAAGCTAGACATATACCTATTTGACCTAAGATTTTTTGTAGAAATTGGAACCTAAAGTTGTAATTATTGTTGGAACAAACAATCACAAATTGATGATTACAAAGAGCTTGAAGCAAGTCTATGATCAGATTGAAGTGAAAGAAGCCATTTGAGAAAATAAAGAGATTTCGATTTCAGAAGTGAAGCGTGTATACATATGTATATTACAGTTGGATATTTTTGTAATTTGAGTATAGATAATCCTTAGGATGATAAGGATTAATGTAATAGATGCGGGATAAGTCTAGAACCATATGTATATAAGTCAATGATGTAAAGAAATACATATGAAAATCATTAGAAGACAAATGTCATAGAGATAGATGTGAGGAGAGTCATCTTCAAAAAATAGCGATGAGTATTTTGTAGATTTCTCTCAGTCTGATCATGTGGATCAAAAATCCCTTTGTACACATCTAATGTAGGAGGTAATGAAGCTATGTTCAAAGTTTCATGGTCTAATTCCTTACATGCTGTGAGTATGATTAACAGGAACATGTGTACGTAAAGTCTGCAAGTAGACCTCTCAGAGTCGCGCACTTTTTCATGTCAATGTTTTGCTTAGATCTCAGTGCACAGTGTAAATTTTTTGATGACTGAGCATTCAAAATCTAAGTTAGAAGGTAAGGAAGCTATGGCTAAAAGCATTTAGCAAAACGGGATCTGTGCTATGGGAAATCAACCTTAGAAGTTACCTATGTCAAAGTCGCTTGTTTAGAAAGACAGTTTTTGACATATTCTTTAACTTAAGGATGAAATTAAAGTTTTAATGATTCTTTTGAAGAACTAATGGTTGATATGATTGCCCAAAGGTAGTGTGGAGATATTTGCATCATTGGTTTGAAGAAGTCTCAAGATATGTGCAGGTAATGAAGTCAGTCTTTGAAGCAGACTATTGAAGGATGAAGATTTTCACTCAGAGAAGTGATAGTTGAAAGTTTTGGTAAATGAAGATAACATTTGTGTAAAGTTTTTCCATAACTGATATAGAGGAGATCTTAAATCAGTATAGATCATAACTTTGGAGATTTAGAGATCTCCAACAGTGGTATCAGAGCTGAAGGTGCAATACAAGTGAAGTAAAGAGCATTGGAAGTCCCAATTGTTGCAGACATTGAACTCTTTTCAAATTGAAGGAGCACAGGATCAAAGTTTGGAAGAAAACCTAAAGGAGAACCAAGCACAAGTTCAAAGGATCAAGAAGGATTAAATCTTTATACAAAAGATACATTTTATCATCATAAAGCTTAGTAATTGCAGACATAGAAGATCAAAGATGGGAGAAAGCTTGCAGATTGATAAGGTAGATAGGGATAACTATCCAGCTTGGTCTATGAGGATGATGGCATTCATCACAGGAGAAGAAGAAAAGCCTGAGTTTGGAGATCCTAGTATCCCAACTAGGGAAGAGCTTGCAGATTTGAAGAATTGGATGAGAAAGGATGCTCAAGCTAGGAGTATCATTTACATGGCTGTAAATGATTATCTTCTACCTCACATCAAAGGATTGGAAAGTGCAACAGATGTGTGGAATGCTTTGGAAGAGCATTTCCAAAACACAACCAAGTCTAGGAAGTCCTCATTATGGGTAGAGTTTACAACCTTCAAGAAGAAGAGCTCACAATCAATTTCTGATTATGTGGCAAGAATGAAGGATATTGCAGATAGCTTGGGAGCAGTAGATGAAGACATTGAAGAGGAAGTTGGTAAGGCAAATACTTACAGGTCTGAGAGGAGATGAGAAGTGGAAGCCTTTGATATTGTCCATAGAATTGTCATTAGATCACTTTACTCGTGATCTTAATCAATTGCTAGGACACATGCTAACTTTTGAGCAGGACATTAAGGGAGACAATGATAGGAGTGCAAGTCAAGCTATGTACTCCAAGGACAAGAAAAAGAATGGCAAAAGGAAGCAGTCAACTGATAATGAAGGAACTTCAAGTCAAGCTAACTTTACAAAAGGAAAAGATGAACTACAGAGGTAAAGGAAGAGGAGGTAAGTACAAAGACAATACTAAAGCTTGTTGGATTTGTGGCAGGACCAATCATTTGGCAAATGATTGTTGGTATAACAATCAAAATGGTGGAAGTAATAACCAGAGCTTCAATCAAAGAGGTAGAGGAGGCAGAAACCAAAGAGGCAACTTCAGAGGAAGAGGTGGTAGGACATCATATGATAGAGGAGGTGGAAGAAGTTTTCAATCGCAGTCCTACAACAATAATTATTATAATTATGCATCATATCAAAAGGATGACATGACTCTTATCTTGAATGCAACTCATGAAGTAGTAGGAGAAGATCAAAGGGTGTTTTATATTGACTTAGGATGTAGCAATCATCTGAGTGGCAATATATCATTGATGACTGATATGGAAGCAAAGGTGAATGGACATACAGTTCAAACTGGTGACAACACCAAGCATAAGTGGAAGTACACTCTTAAGCAAGGTAATTTATGTTCCTACTATTCCTAAAAACTTGATAAGTGTAGGGAAAATTGTGGAGAAGGGATATGAAGTCAGATTCACAAATGATGGTGTTTATGTGCAAGATCCAAATCAGGGATATAGAAATATTATTGCAGGTAAAAAGGAAGGAAGGCTATTTACTCTCAAAGTCCAAGGTAATGTGGGACATGCTTTATTTACTTATGGAAGTCAAAAGATGTCTGAATTAGACCTATGGCATAAAAGGCTAGGTCATTTTAATGACAGTCGAGCCATAAAGGAAATGTCAAAGAATGATGTGGTGCTTGGTATGCCAAATGTTGAAGGTCAACACATGGTGTACAAGTGTGAAGCTTGTGAATCGGGTAAAGCACACAAAAGTTCATACAATAAATCAGGGTACAAGTATTCAAACATGCTTGAGTTAGTTCATACAGATGTGTGGGGTCCTTCAAGGGACTATAGCATAAATGGATCCAGATATTATGTGTTGTTTGTTGATGATGATGCAACCAGATGGATTACTTTATATGTAATCAAGGAAAAATCTGAAGTGTTCAAGACATTCAAGCATTATCATGCTTATGCAGAAAGGATTACAGGACAAAAGCTCAAGAGGTTGAGATCAGATGGAGGGGGAGAGTATTTCTCTAAAGAGTTTGATGATTATTTGTGGAATGCAGGTATAAAAAGAGAAGTAGCTTGCAGGTACTCTCCTCAACAAAATGGAGTTTCAAAAAGAAGAAATAGAAGTCTTGTGGATTTTGCAAGAGCAATGATGAAGGAAAAGAATTTTCCAAACTACCTATGGGCAGAAGCTATCAACACTGCAACATACCTTGTGAATAGGTTACCTTGTAAAGCTTTGGATGGAAGAACTCCTTATGAAGCATGGTGGGGTAAGAAACCTACTCTTGATCATTGTAAGGTATTTGGATGTTTAGCATATGCTTATGTTCCTTCACAATTGAGACATAAGCTAGAACCCAAAGCAAAGAAGTATGTGTTTATTGGGTATGATGATAGATAGATGGGTTACATATTGTGGAGTCCATCCACAAAGCAATTTCTTGTTACCAAAGATGTTACATTTGATGAGCAAAGCACATGGTATACAGGATCAACAAATGATTATGCAGATGTTAAAGAAATACAAAGGAAAGGGAAGACAAAAGTAAGTGTGTATGAGGAAGATATTGATGATGTTGATTATAAAAGTAAATTGCATGATAATGTTGAAGATGGGCCAAGATTTGATCCAGAATTAAATGTGGCCGAGACTTAAAGAAGTGCAGAGGTCAGAAGATCTGTGAGAGAAACAAAAGAGCCTATGAGGTATAGCTATGATACATCTTTCTTAAAAACAAAAGATTATGCTTACATTGTGAAGATAGAAGAGGATCCAATCACATATGAAGAAGCTAAAGGTAAACAGAATTGGGAGAAGGCAATGCAAGAAGAGTATGATGCTCTACTTGAAAATGAAACATGGGAATTGGTGCCAAGAACAAAGAATCAGATGATCATTGGATGTAAGTGGGTGTATAAAACAAAAAGGTTTGCAGATGGTAAAGTGTGTAGATACAAGGCTAGACTTGTGGTCAAAGGTTATGCCCAAACTTATGGGGTAGATTATGATGAAACCTTTAGTCCTGTTGCTAAGATGTCTACAATTAGATCATTGATTGCTATTGCTGCTTGTAAAGGATGGAAGTTATCACAATTAGATGTGAAGAATGGATTTCTGAATGGATATATTGCAGATGAAGTGTACATGGAGCAACCAGAAGGCTTCATAGATTCAATTGGATAAGATTATGTCTATAAGCTCAAGAGAGCTTTGTATGGGTTGAAGTAGGCCCCAAGAGCATGGAATTACAGGCTTGTTAAGTTCTTGAATGAATGTGGATTTCAAGCATCAAAGGCAGATAGTAGCTTGCTAGTGAAGACAAGTGAAAATGGATACATATACATGTGTATTTATGTTGATGATATTATTGTCAAAGGTACAGATGCTCAAGGAATCAATGAACTTAAGAAACAAATAGAGGAGTTTAAGATAAGTGATTTGGGAAACTTATCTTATTTCTTAGGAATGCACATTATGTATACTCAACATGGAGTATATGTTACACAAGAGAGATACTTGAAGAATCTTTTGGTCAAGTTCAACATGGAGGATTGCAAGCCTTCAACCACACCATTGGAGGTAAATCATAAATTGAGCAGGTATGGAGGTGAAGAGTTTAATGACATGAAGAAATATCAAAATTTGGTAGGTAGTTTAATCTATGCTACCTTGACAAGGTCGTATCTATCATATGCAGTAGGTGTGTTATCATGATTTATGCATTGTCCAAAGAAGACTCATTGGATTGCAGCTCAAACGATACTCAGATATATCAAAGGAACCCTAAGTGAAGAATTATATTATGGATTTACTTCTGATACAAGAATCAAAGTGTTTAGTGATGGACATTGGGCAGGTGATTCAGATGATAGAAGGTCTACTCATGGGTATCTCTGTTATATTGGAGATAAGTTAGTCTATTGGTGCTCAAAGAAGAAACATACAGTTGCTTTGTCATCCACAGAAGCTGAGTATAAAGGAATGACAGAGGCTGCAAAAGAAGTGATATGGTTAAAGACTTTATTGAAGAGTTTTGGAACTGATCAGAGTACTCCAATTATTTTTGGAGACAATATGAGTTCTTTGTATTTGGTAGCTAACCCTGTTGAAAAGGTACTTGATAAAGAGATTGAAGTGTTGTATACTCCAACAAAAGAACAAGTTGCATATATGTTAACAAAAAGCTTGGATGGACCTAAGCTACAGAGATTCAAAGAGATGGCAGGAGTAAAGAAGAATGGAATAATCACAATTAGTGATTGAGGGGGAGCTGTTGGAACAAAACAATCACAAATTGATGATTACAAAGAGCTTGAAGCAAGTCTATGATCATATTGAAGTGAAAGAAGTCATCTGAGAAAATGAAGAGATTTCAGAAGTGAAGCTTGTATACATATGTATATTACAATTGGAAATTCTTGTAATTTGAGTATAGATAATCCTTAGGATGATAAGGAGTAATGTAATAGATGCGGGATAAGTCTAGAACCATATGTATATAAGTCAATGATGTAAAGAAATACATATGAGAATCATTATAAGACAAGTGTCATAGAGATAGATGTGAAGAGAGTCATCTTCAGAAAATAGCAACGAGTATTTTGTAGATTTCTCTCAGTCTGATCATGTGGATCAGAAATCCTTTTGTACACATCTAATCTAGGAGCTAATGAAGCTATGTTCAAAGTTTCATTGTCTAATTCTTTACATGTTGTGAGTATGACTAATAGGAACATGTTTATATGTAAAGTCTGCAGGTAGACCTCTCAGAGTCACACACTTTTTCGTGTCAATGTTTTGCTTAGATCTCAGTGTACAGTGTAAATTTTTTGATGAATGGGCATTCAAAATCTAAGTTGGAAGGTAGGGAAGCTATGGCTAAAAGCATTTAGCAAAATGGGATCTGTGCTATGAGAAATTAACCTTAGAAGTTACCTATGTCAAAATGTTCTTTGGGAAGTTTCCCAAAGTAGTTTACAACAGATGAGCCACCTGTATGAGACACTCGATCTCCTCTACTCCTAGTTGCAAACTTGTGGACTTCTATCACCTCCTACACAAAGTCCTACGATTAGTATTTGCATGTGGTTGTAAGGCAAATCAACAAGATGAATGAACAAATCTTCCCAAGATTAAAGTTACAAATCTTTTGAACATTTTTCCACGATGATTTCAAAAGTAACCTAGTGCAAGTATTGTTACCATTCACTAGGAAGATCCAACAATGTCCAAAGCTTCTTCCTTGGCAATGGTGTCAAACAATGTTTTTCATACTTTGGAGTTGTACTCTCCAATCATTAAACCATAAAAGACCAATAACCATAAGTATTCAATTTTTAATCCAAAAAGTATACAAAGGCCCTAGCCACTTTATAACCAATTATGTCCCTCATGATTATGTTAAAATCTTATTTTGATCATAATTTGTGATAAGAATAAGCTTTTCAATGATTCAAGTGTCTGAAGTGTGACATTTTTCATAACGAATAGAAATATATCATTATCTTCAACTTTTTCCATTTGTAATCCCTTGATGTGAGAAACATGATTTCTATTATTTTGCATAGTTATGAGGAAATAGCTTGTAATTTTGCTTCCCAAGCACTTAGACTGAGAATATATCAATGAAAGTCTTATGCACACATAAAACAAATAATCTCTAAGATAAATCCATGGAAAGCACTTACCATTGTCACTTCAATAGTAAGAAAGCAAAGTGATGAGATTTTTTCTTGAAAGAGCTCTCAAATTTTCATTCATCCAAATAAAGAATTATTTACAAAATGGCTCTCATTTTCATACCAATTTAAGTATCCATTTTCACACTTAAAAATTGGTTCTTCCATTTTCTAAGTAAAAATATATATTCTAGAGAGCTCTAAATTTTCTATAAAAAAATACATAAGGTTGATAACATCATGGGGAAGAATCTTGCTCATTTTTAAAAAAGATTGGGATAATTTACAATGTCTAAAATACAACTTTTTTTTTTACTTTTCATTTCATAAAAACTCCATACGAAATTGCTCTTTGAGGGTTCTCTATTATTCATCCCAACAGTTTGATATGTGGGTAAATCCAATTTGTCGTAAGGTTGCCCTAATGGGTCTCCTAGGAAGTGTAGATCTTCTATTTGGTACTTAATGGTAAGGTTCAATGAGCCACTTGCATTCTAGACCTTGATCTAAGTGGTTTGGTTGCCCATTTCTTCATTTGCTTCACTTCCTTCTTTGGTGCTTTTGATGAGTCGGTCATTTTTTCAAAGATCACCATATGGTCTACTTCGCAAACCTTTTTTAGTATCCATATTTGTGATCCTACTTAGACACCCAAACTTGTCTCATTTTGTGAGTTGGGATTTTGTTTGATGATGGCTTGTGCTTTTTGGTTATCATTGGCCTTGCTCCAACATGTCATTTGGGTACAACATCTATGAGTTCTTTCTTTGTGATTCATATAGGGATTTAGAGATCTAGACTTGATGATTTGGATTTGTCTACTAGAATGGAAAATCTTTCATCTTTCTTTCATTTACTGGTTGATGAAGAGTAGTCGCATAGGCTTTACTTCTTCTTGATCGGTTGAGTCCTCTTTGATGTCTGAAAGAATCGATTGTTTCTCTTCAATATTCCTTTGGGGAAAATCCCATCCCAAACATGAAATATGATATTGGGTGATGCAACCCCACTTATCTTGATCATATACACAACAAGAAAGGATTCCTCTTTTTTGTAGATACTTCCATCAATAATTTAGAAATCATTTGATTCACTTATCTCCTTCTTTTCAGCCCTTTTGTAGATACTTCCATCAATAATTTAGAAATCATTTGATTCACTTATCTCCTTCTTTTCCATGGGAGATAGTGGTGCAACGGACCATAAGTCATAACGTTGTTCAAATATTATCTTAGCTTTACAAACACAAACCCAAACCTTAATGGAATCCAAGACTATTCTTCCTATCCTTGTAGTGATTTGCCCACTTCTTGCTGAAGTCAACAAATTTGAGATGAGGATGAGTTTTCAATTGATTGTGTAACTAAAATGTTTTGAATATGATATAAAGGATCACTCAAAAGAATATATAGAAAATACTCCCCCTATTGCATGTAGATGCCTACCTCCACTAGGATATCTGCATTATTGGGGCTGAATCAAATCCCCTATGTAGCTTTGGAAGGTTGTTTGCTTGCATAGGTTGCTTTGTAGAGTGACTCAAAATCATTTTTTTGACTCTATCTCAAAGTTTGAATGCATAATGAACATGAAAATTTCAAAAATTTGTTGATATATTTAGGTAGTGATGTGTGAACACACTAGGATTGTCAAGGCACTTTTTTCCCTCTTTACGAGGTTTTTTCCCCTGTCTTATATATACACCTATTGCCCTAATGGGTTACTAATCTTTGTACATTCTAGTCGTAATACATTCAGTATTGTGTGTTGTGCTCTTCTTCTTCCATGTTTTGTATGTGTGCTTTCGTAGACCTCAAACTCCAACAAGTGGTATCAAAGTAGGTCGTCGCTTCATCTAGGGCGTCGTCAACACCACTCTAGTCACATTCTCAGAATCATATGAAATTTGGTGAGCATGCTCAGGGTGATTGTTGGAGTTAGACGTCTGCCGAAGCACGCGAACAGCACAAGGAAGAAGAAGAAGCTTGGAGCACAACACACAATACTGAATGTATTGCTAGAGAATGTACAAAGATAAGTAGCCCATTAGGGCAATAGGCATATATATAAGCCGGGGGAAAAAACCTCCTAAAGAGGGAAAAAAGTGCCCCGGTGGTCCTAGTGTGTTCACACACATCACTACCTAAATATATCAACAAAGCCCCCCTGGGAGTGATGCAGTGAACAAGCAGCTGGCACCCATGTATAAGGAAGTGCCAAGCTATGTGGAAATCACTCCACAAAAGAAAGTAAGCCCAAAGCTTTGCGGAAAGCTTTAAACTTCTCCCTAGGCAGAGCCTTCGTGAAAAGGTCTTCTATGTTCTCCTACGTGGGCACATATGCCAAGCTGATCTCCCCAGCAGAGAGCCTCTCCCTGACATAGTGATAATGCACCTCAATGTGCTTAGTGCGAGCATGGAACACAGGGTTCCTCGCAACTTCCAATGCGCTCTGACTGTTAGTGAAGATGGTGGTGGCAGTAGAATAGATAATTGGGAGTTTGTAGTATAATTTTCTTGGAGTTTGATGTCTGCGAAAGCATGCATACAGTACAAGGAAGAAGAAGAAGCTTGGAGCACAACACACAATACTGAATGTATTACAACTAGAATGTATAAAGATTAGTAACTCGTTAGCGCAATAGGGGTATATACAAGCTGGGAGAAAAAACCTCCTAAAGAGGGAAAGAAGTGCCCCGATGGTCGTAGTGTGTTCACACACATCACGACCACCTCAATGTGCTTAGTGAGAGCATGGAACATAGGGTTCCTTGCAATTGCTAATGCACTCTGACTATCAGTGAAGATGGTGGTGGCAGAAGACTGACCAACACCCAAATCAACCATAAGGCATCTGAGCCACACAAACTCAACAATCGCTGTGAAAGCTACCCTATACTCAGCCTCACAACTATTGGAGGTCACACCCGTGTATAAGGAAGTGCCAAGCTATGTGGAATCAATCCGCAAAAGGAAGTAAGCCAAAGCTTTGTGGAAAGCTTCAAATTTCTCCCTAGAAAGAGCCTTCATGAAAATATCTACAATGTTCTCATGCGTGAGCACATATGCCAAGCTGATCTCTCCAGCAAAGAACCTCTCCCTCACATAATGATAGTGCACCTCAATGTGCTTAGTGCGAGCATGGAACACAAGGTTCCTCACAATTGCCAATGCACTCAGACTCTCAATGAAGATGGTGGTGGCAGAAGGCTGACCAACACCCAAATCAGCCATAAGGCGTCTGAGCCACACACACTCAATAGTCGTTGTGAAAGTTGCCCTATACTCATTCTCACAACTAGAGCCACAGTAGGCTGCTTCTTGCTCAACCAAGAAATGCATGAGCTATAAAGCATGAAGCAAAAGATACTAGTGGACACACAAGTGTCATAGCAATTAGCAAAGTCAAAGTTAGAAAAAACATGTAAATCTAGCGGTAGTGATCCGCCCTTGGGATAAAACACTCCAAGTAGTTGGCTACCACTCAAGTAGCAAAAGATGCGCTTAACCACCTGCCAATGCTTGACACCTGGGCAATGCATAAACGTGCTCATCTGTGAGACAGAAAACTAAATATCTGGCTGAATAATGCATAAGTAAATCAAGCATCCAATAGCCTATTGATAGTGAACAACATCAAATGCATCTCCAACATCCTAAAGACTCAAATCGTAAACCTATCTCCACAAGACTGGCAACAGACTTTGATCTAGATACTCATGTAACTTTAAAAGAGTTATATATGTCCATTACCATCTTATGCTTGAGAGATGATATGGACCAAAAATCAAGTTGTGGCCACTCTAGAATAAGAAGAGAATCATCTTTAATAACCAACTACCTTCCATAATCATCATCTATAGAAGGACCAATGTATTCATGATTGTGAAAGAAGATCTTTTCACAAATAAGTTTAGCAAGAGGTTTATCTGAAAACACCCATGTCCCAGTGTCCGTAGATAATTCTTTAAAAGTGCCTTTAAGATTATGAAGTAGTTGCTCTTCCACTATACTAGAAGGGAATATGACTATAACAAGGAAAAACATAGAGAGATCACTAGGTAAGACATTCAACACCATCAAACATTGAAAATAGTATAGAAATACTCACAATGGATTGCATATCTAGTTTTATTTGAGTTTTGAAACTTTGTGGTTGACACTATGAAGACATGTTGTACAATAGCAACCATTCCATCATGTGGAGCTTATTCCAATGAAGATCCAAATTTCCATGGTCTCAAACACAATGAGGATCAAATCCAAATGGTTACATGTACACCCATGCACCTTTGCAAAACTCCTATGGTAGCCTACTTCCTTCCATTGTTTTAATGTTGTGGCATGTCATTGCCTGAACTTCATCTTTTGGTCACCTACGAGCTGTGGAGGTTTCCATAGGAGTCCGAAGTTTTTGCGATTGTTGTAGAAGTTGAATGAGAAATAAAGGGGGAGATACAGAGCTTCTATCGTATGCTTGGGAGAGAAGAGGGGGAAAATATTTAACTTTTTAGGTTTTGGGTATAAAAATGGGAGGTTGAGGGAAAAGAGAGTTTTTTTAGTTATTTTGAAGAAAATGACACTTTGAGATTTAATCATGCATTGATTTGTAATTATAAGTCAAAAGAGCACTTTGAATCTTGAAAAGTGATAAAAAGATCATTTAATGATATTATGATGAGTTTGACAACTTTTAAAAGATTTTGAATTTTTAGGCCCTTCTTGATTACAAAATTTCTCGTCTTCAAAAGTTAACCTTAAACCTAAGGGAATCTTGTTTCCTCTTCTACCTAGTAATTTATAGGATATAGATTGAAACCACCACCCTCTTCTAATTGGTCCATCATTAATCACTTCTTAATGTAAAAGACCCATGCAAGAATCTTTTTTGTAACGATACAATTGCTTCAGTTACGCTTCTAAATTGTTTATGGGATATTCTAGCTGAATACTTTAACGTCTTTCAACATTGTAAATAAAAGATTCATTGTTATGATTTTCTAATATCTGGTAAGGGCCATATCGCTCTGATGATTCTTTCTTATGATTTTTATTCACCTATACATTCTTTGTTATGATTTTCTAATTTCTGGTAAGCGCCATATCGCTGTTATAAGTAAACAGTCTTAAGGAGATTACAGCTTGATAATACAAGATGTTACTAAGGCATCTGAGGAATATGATTGTCAAACCCTTTTTGATGAAATCGAAAGGGAAGACGATTATTCTGTGGGAAGTCGGTCTCTATAAATTTTTTATTGGGCAATTGATTATCAGTTTCAAAATCGCATGCAGTTTATTAAAGCAATATAGAGTGTTTGTACTGCAACTGTATCTCTTTATGGCTTAAACACCTACAGATATGCCGGTAGTCGAAGGTGCATAAAAGTCTTAAAATATAGGACATGAATATGTTTCTGAGTGGGGCGATAGAATGTACTTGTTTGTGTGACATGTATGCATTTTAGCCTAATCATTTCGGACAAATCATTTCAGCCTCTAATCATTTTGTGAGATCGCTCATTGTTTCGTCGAAAGATACAGGCAAACAAATTCAATCCTATTCGACCTAGCGATCCCTCCTTGCGGCTACATGTCATTTGATTTGATCGCGCAATCATAATGTACGACCTTCTTGGTCTCGTATAATCTAGCACAACATGATGCAAAATAATATTACCTCAATTCTATTATAAGAATTCTTGTACTAAAACTTATGTCATTTGAGATGAAGTGCAAGTCAATCAGAACTTCTGTTAATGCTCGACTATCCTATGGTAGTTTTGCAACAGTACAAAAGCCATACTTTTCGCAGATTCCATAATTGAGATTGTGCACATTGATGGCGCAAATGAGAAAAAGCCACTGATAACAAAATTACGAAATTGATCGACAAATTGAGAGACCATCAATGATGAAATAAAAAATCATAAATTAATTAGAAGAGGCTCCAAAACACAAGCTTTCCGAATGATCACAGTAATCCATTTCAAAGCTGTTTCGTTTTTTTTGCCAAAGGCTATTTTTCGTGTCACGGGCAGATTTGAGAACTTCCTGTCAGATGATCAAAGACTGCCACTGGTGATTTTACACCATATCAAAATATTTCAAGGAAAGACAACCTACAATTTTTACTGTCATATGAAATTTTCATGCCGGCCAAATTTAGGCCCAAGGCTAATGGTTTGCAAGAAAACTCAGAAGACCAGAGTCCTGGTGGTCAGACCTTCCATGCATAAACTAGCAGAGCAACGCCTACAATATAAGCGTCTGCATGCTTAAGTTTTTGTGCAGGAGTGGTCCACCTATACGAAAACATCACATGAATACACTAACTCAAGAGATGCCAGATGGTGAACACGCAAAACACAACATCCGACGCCGCCTGCCTCTGCATGAACATTCATTATGATGAGCACACCGGTTCGAAACGGTTATTGTTTGTTACTAAAAATCATCGATATCTGGATACCGTACGTCCATCTGTGAAACAACGAATCGCACATGACCAGAGCTAGAGGATCGCGACTCGCGATTCGCCAGTGAATCTCCATATACAAACGACGAATCGTCCTATTTCAAACCTGTGAAATCAAAAAGCAAATCCTATTAGAGCGGCAAAACCTGTTATGCATGAGGATTATCGAAAACTGATATCGCACACAAACAGTAAAATCTGTGCAGAGAAAACCTGGCAGAGAGAGAATCCGCAGGAATAATAAACACATTATCAAAAGCTTATCCCTTGACAACAGAAAAGGTCTATTATGACTGAAGATGATGACGAGAACATTCTTTGAAAACTTGCTATCAGATGTCATAGTAGATCTTGCAGCAAGACGACAATTATAATGGATAATCAGTCCTCGTGTATGTAACCTCCTCTATAAGACGATATTCACCTCATCATTTTATAGATGAAGTTACATACACAACCTGTAAAAAAAGACAGAATTTGCAACGATGCTGATGATGAAATATATTGAGCCTAAAACTCGTTCTACGCTGCACCTGTACATGCATGTGCCTGTAAAAAAAGACAGGTATGGCAACGGCGGGGATGATAAAATATATCGAGCCTAAAACCTATTCTACTTTTCACCTGTACATGCATGTGCCAGTAAAAAAAGGATAGATATGGCAACGACGGGGATGATATAATATATTGAACCTAAAACCGATTCTAGGCTTCACCATAATGGTTGGTGCACAACATAATCATCTGTATGTGTGCAATACTGAACCTAAAACCCCTTATACGCTTCAACAAAAGGGTTGGAGCACAAACATGCTCATGTGTATGAGTCTCTAGAGAGAGAGAGAGAGAGAGAGAGAGAGAGAGAGACGAAATACCTTGTTTTTCATTTTTCAGTTTGTAACAAAATTAAAAACACACCCACCGCAGAGGTCCTTGTAAGGGGGAAGGACATCGCATTAGATAGTACAGGTTCTCTCTTGAAGATGCTCATAACGTTCACTCTCTCTTGAAGATGGTCCTGTTGCTGAGACCTTTGATACTTAAAAGTTAAACTAGCAGAGCAATGCCCACAATATAAGCGTCTCCATGCTTCAGCTTTTCTGCACGAGTGGTCTACCTATACGAGAGCATCACATGAATACATTAACTGAAGAGTTGTCAGACTGGAAACAAGCAAAAAGAAAAGATCCAACGGCGCGTGCCCTGCATGAGCACTCATTATGACGAGCACACAGGTCCAAAACGGTTATTGTTTGTTACTCAAAATCATCGAAATTTGGATACCATCATCTTTGAAACAACGAATCGCACATGACCAAAGCTAATGGATCGCGATTAGCCAATGAATGGCCATATACAAAGGACGAATCATCCTAGTTCAAACCTGTGAAATCAAAAAGCGAATCTTGTTAGAGTGGCAAAATCTGCTATGCATGAGGATTATCGAAAACTGATATCGAACACCAATGGTAAAATTTATATTGAGAAAACCTGGTAGACAGAAAATCCGCGGGAATAATAAACACATTATTAAAAACTTATCCATTTACAACAGAAAAGGCCTATAAATACTAAAGATGATCGCGAGAACATTCTTTGAAAACTTGCGATCAGATTTCATGGGAGACCTTGCAGGTAGACGACGATTATAATGGATAATCAGCCCGCCTCTATGTAACTTCCTCTATAAGACGATAATCAGCTCATCATCTTGTAGAGGAAGTTACATACACAACCTGTAAAAAGAGATAGATTTTGCAACGACGGGGATGATGAAATATCTTGAGCCTAAAATCAATCCTACGCTGCACCTGTACATGCATGTGCCTGTAAAAATGACAGATCTGGCAACGGCGGGCACGATAAAACTATATTAAACCTAGAACCAATTCATGGATAATCAGTTCTCCTGTATATAACTTCCTCTATAAGATGATAATCAGCTTATCATCTTATAGATGAAGTTACATACACAGCCTGTAAAAAAAGATAAATTTTGCAACGGGGGGATGATGAGAATATATTGAGCCTAAAACCAATTCTACGCTGCACCTGTACATGCACCAATTCTACGCTGCACCTGTACATGCATGTGCCTGTAGAAAATGACAATTATGGCAACGGCGGGCATGACAAAATATATTGAACCTAAAAGCAATTCTACGCTCCACCTGTACATGCATGTGCCTGTAAAAAAAGAGATAGATATGGCAACGCCGGGGATGATAAAATATATTGAACCGAAGATCGATTCTACGCTTCGCTGGAATAGAAGCACAAACGCAATCACGTGTATGTGCGCGTTACAGAACCTAAAACCCATTTTATACGCTTCACCAAGAGCACAAACATGCTCGTGCATATGTGTGTGCGTGAGAGAGAGAGAGAGAGAGAACCGAAATACCTTGTTTTTCCTTTTTCAACTGTTACAAAATGAAAAACACACCAACTCCAGAGGTCCTTATGAGAGGGAAATCCGACGGACATCTCATTACATAGTACAGGGTCTCTCTTGAAGATGCTCATAAAGTTGAACTCTTTCACGAAGATGGTCATAGTTCTGGAATCATGCGTGAGAATGAATCCGGACCAACTCCCCTTAAGGTTAACTCCACTACACAACGCATTCAAGGTTGAATCCACTACACCATCCACCCGCTAGTTAAGTTTTGAGCTTACTGTAATAAATTTTGCCATATTGGCAGGCTCCTGGACAGCGCCATACGCAATAGATTGTCTCCATCAGCTTCTAGGACTACCCCATGGCCAATCATGAAAAGGGAACTGCCCTTCCAAGCTGGACGAGCCCTGACGACTAGGGCTTCTGCTACACTGCATATGCTGGTAGTCTTCGGAACGGGTATATGCAGGAAGTGCAGAGATCATCTCGTTTCCTGGCTGAGGCGGGCATGTGTATTCAAGAAACAGCTTCCAAAATGCCGAGTCGACATCATTGCTCTCATCTCCATTTCCGTCAATCGCTATGCCACTAGAATTCGGTAAATGTAGTTCGGGATCGGTCATAATTGAAGTATGTGCACAATGTTCATCATCAGCGGCAGCTTCTGTACACGACTGCTTTGCGCAGCCTTCACATGCGAATCGCCTGCTATGGTAAGGTGCGGTTGGACTTGCAAGTCTATCTGCTCGACCTCCATCCGATTCATCGGCAATGCAGGAAGACTGCAATGGATCTATTGTGATTTCTTCATTCCCAGAAAGAGGCTCGGTGAATCGAGGCAACGAATATGCGCGTTCCTGATTACCCAAAAAATCGCTTTGTATCTGGGATTCAACTGCGCATTTCTGATCGCTATTAGGTAATTCTTGTAGCATTGGATCGTCACACGTTCCAGATTTCTCAATTTGTGAATATCCCATGTCATTGTCTTTCCGAATGTTATGCACGCCTTGATGAGGTACGCATTCTTGTACATGCGAACAAGTACTAGGAAGCAATGATCCTCCGATGCTCACTTCTCTCATCACTTCCGATTCATGACCTTCCGAGCTTACATGATCATGATGCAACTTACTTGCAACATGCATCCGTGTATCTGGCTCAATGAATATAGGCTTGTTTTAGGCATCAAAAAGCTGGTTCACATCTTCAACACGAGAACCGGTTGCCATGCATGATCGTACCTTTAGCTCAGTTGATGATGTTCCTCCACATCCTAATGAGTGAACCCCTGAAGAAACCTCCGTTAGATGGCCTAACACAGTCTTTGTATGGTTGCCATCTTTTTCATTACTCACTTCATCATCATCTTCTTTCTGAGTAGACGCACTAGCGATATTTTCCTCTAGACCAGGGAGCTCATGTGGTACAATGTGGACTCTGCCGCAGCCGAAGCTTGGATGTCTTTTATTTTCAGGATTTTTCGCATCGTGTCTAACAAAAGGCAAGGTCTCTGATCTGCTTGCCTCACATCCACCAACATTGGCAATCGAATCTTTACCAGGTGACGATGATCGTGGTAATAGCTGTAATGGCAGGGCTTCGTGATGTAATAGAGCCTCTATCTGATAATGTTGAGGATGTTGTTGCTGTTGACCCATTCTGTATCTTGTAAATCCTCGACCAGCCGCCTGAGACGCAAACACTAACATGTGGTGCTGTTGGCGCTCCATAACCTGTAATCTTTGCCGAATTTGCTGCAGCTCTTGCTCTGTGTTTCGCAATTGGTTCCTGAGATGCATTACCTCCATCATAAGCGCTCCCTTCTCCCTTCGCAGCCTATCAATCTTCTCTTGCATCGGATCTTCCTGCGTATCTGCAACTTTGGAAGCCCAAGCATCAGATCCTCCTGGAGCAGACTCAAGTCGTCCTACCCACGCTAGCTGATCCTGTACTCCTACACAAATTGGCATGGCCTGAAATTGAGGAATTGCATTCAAAGAAGCGGACTCCATTTCACGGCGATATGGTTCCCTTAATGCTGAAGATCCCGCACGATGCCTGCTTCCTGAACCTGTAGGTGCCGATGTCCGTCTACGGATGCCTTGCAATAAATAGCGTTTGCCTCTCAGAAAACATGCGTTCGCAAATTCCCACCTGTCTGGATCAATTTTCCGGAATCCCTGCGAGGAGAGAACGCTTATTCGTGTCAACTTTTGGACAAGAATGTTTGTTCATTTGTCAAGATTCCCGTTCAATATAATCAATACAACTTCAACTACATAGGATTGCAGACTGAGAGCTTACGTAGATGTTAAGCTGCCTGATAAACCTTGAAAAGTTACAGTGCTTGAAGTAGCGCGGCAGCAGATACTGGCAGAAGGGCTGTGGGTTCCATACGATGAAGCTCTTTCCAGACGGGCTCCAAGAAACTGTGGTATCAGTTACCACATCGTCAACAATCTGAAAGGTCTTGACCAAAAACGGAGCAGGTGCAGGAGCTGGCGTTGTTGATGGAGGCGCGATTCGTAGGGATGGGACTTTTGCTGCGTCTACGGACTGCGAATTCTCACTACTAGTATTACAGGTAACACTGTGTTGCGGAAAATAACGGGTATCCATACTGCTGCCGCTACAGCTGCCACTCCAGGACGTTGTTGTTGTGAGACGTCGCCACCTTCGCCCGCCATTGATTCTCATTTACAGAAGACTATATATACGTATATATATATATATATATATATATATATATATATATATATATATATATATATGAATGTAATACACAGTTTATTGCATAGTGCTATCGACGCTAGACTGCCGGAACGAGGGCAACGATGGGCACATTCATCCTCGACAGAAGGAAAGTAATATCTTCTCATCCCATACACGGTAGCGCGAACTGCATAATGCTGATCATGATTATGAGTGACTACATTAACAGTTTGCTTTCTCCTGGCATGCAGGTAAATCAGGCTCCTATTATACTGCAAAGTAAGTGACTTACCTGACACGCAGCGAAATCAGTGTCCTATGATGCTGCCTTCTATCATACTACGAATGAGAGTCAGCTATGCGGACGTCATAGATCCAGCTAGAAAGCGGTAACGGCATAGCTCACTAGCGACGTCGATCTACGTAATTTACCGTATTAAAAGAGAAATCCTATATTCTTCCATATCGTAACCGCACACAAACTATTTCAGAAGCATTAGGTCCCGAAAATCAAATGAAAAAGTGCGAAGGAGAAACAGCGATTTCATTTTGATAGAAGCGGCAAACAAAGGCGGTAATTGTATGTTAGAAGCAGAAGTTTTCTCGCTTGCTTCTGCTTCTGCTTCTAACCAAGCATTGTGCAGGCAAGATCACGCTGGACTAATCTTCTTATTACGAATTTTATGTTGAGTGTCCAGATCATCTTCGTACGTGTCATCTCGAGAACTGCCTCCTCAAGGCCGCAAAACCTGCTTCCCGGTGTCACGTACTTTCACGAAACAAAGAACTCTGATTTTCTGGTATTTAAATAAATTTCGAATAATCATTGATTTGAATCATTGCAACACGCACATTATCTTCTTCATCCCACGAAGCAAGGCCATGCGACCATCTCAATGAAGATCATAAAGACAGTCTCTTCATCCCATGAAGCAGGGACATGCGAGTCGCGACCATCTCAATGAAAATCATAAAAAAGTTTGAAACCCAACTGATTTTTTTCTTCAATGAGAAGTACATGACTGAAAAGGAGAGAGAATTATACATTATTCCCACACATTGACAAGGGTAAGGCGACCATCTCAATGAAGATCATAAAAAAGTTTGAAATCCAATTTATTGGTTTTTTAATGAGAAGTAAATAAATGGAGAGGAGAGACAATTATACATTGTTCCCACACGTGGCTGATAGATTTTGGTGCTTCTTTCCATGTGACACCACATAGACAATGATTCTCTAGTGTCATAGACGATGATTCTCTAATTATGCAGCAAAGTATCTTGGTAACATGAGACTTGGTGTCCTCTTATCAGTGTGACATTGCGTGTATTGGAGATGTGGTTGTGCAACACATTGATGGTTCAAAAATTACTATGCATAATGTACATCATGTGCCTCAATTATCATGCAGTTTGATGTCAGTTGGTCAACTTGATGACCTTGGTTACAAGGTGGTTTTCTATGCTCAGTCCTTTAACATATCAGAGGGCAATATGGTTATTGCAAAAGGAAGCAAAGTTGGCTTACTTTATCCTTTACTTGTATCATAGAAAGAAAACTTGTTAGCTGTTACTGAACAACCTAGGGCTTGTATTTGGCATGGCTATTTGAGCCACATATCTCATATTGGAATGGAAAATCTTTCTCATTCACGCTACTTGCATGTGTTATCTTTCTCTGATTTTTCACATTGTGAGCATTGTCAATATGGAAAGCAAACTAGGAATGTGCATAAGACACACATTGACTCTTCAATTCAGCCTTTAGATCTCATTCATTCAGATGTGTGTGGTCTTATGCCCACAAATTCATTAGATGGTTCTCTTTACTTTGTCACTTTCATAGATGATACTACTAGAAATACTAGGTAAATCCTATCAAACTAAAGGATGAGGTATTCCCTACCTTCAAAAAATGGCTTGCTTTAATTGAGACTGAAAAAGGAACTAAGCTCAAGGCTTTACATTCAGATAATGGGGGTGAGTATACCTCACTTGAAATCAACCTTTTCTACTAGTCTAAAGAAATCCATAGAGGGTTTATTGCTCTTTATACACTTGTATAGAATGGTTTAGTTGAATGGATGAATAGAGCTATTCAGGATAAAGTGGTTTCTATGCTACATCATGCAAATCTTTCCCAAATTTTCTGTCAATCTAAAGGAATTCATAGACACTCCTTATGTCCTAGTACAGAATGGTGCAGTTGAAAGGATGAATAGAACTATTCAAGATAGAGTAGTTTCTAAGGTGAAGGCTTTTCATTCAGATAATGGGGGTGAGTATACCTCACATGAATTTAGCCTTTTTCCACCACTTTAAAGGAATTCATAGAGATTTTATAGCTCCTTATAAGCTAGTATAGAATGGTGTAGTTTAAAGGATGAATAGAACTATTTAGGATAGAGTAGTTTCTATCCTACATCATGCAAATCTTTCACAAGGCTTTTGTGAAGAAGTGGTATTGCTTGTAGTTCATGTGATTAACCTTTCATGTAGTACTACCAAAGGTTTGAAAGTGGCACAAGAGTTATGGACAGGGAAACCACCATATTATGATCATCTTTGAGTTTTTGGGTGTGAATCATATGTTCATATACCCAAGAATCTTAGATAAAAGCTGGAACATAAGTCAAACAAATGCATTTTTCTTGGATATCATCGAGAATCCCAATTTGGATATCGCTTATGGGATCCTGGAATAGGATTAGTGATCAAAAGCAGTGATGTCATTTTCAATGAGTCTAAGATGCATAAACAAACAATTAAGGATGTTGAAGTAAGAAGAGTGGTGCTTGAGGATACTAGTCCTCTAGTAAGCATGCATAAAAATGCTACACATAGCGATGTTCAAGAGAATGTCCAATGAGATCAATTCTCAAATCTTCATGTTTAGCAAGGATTGAGACATTTTGCACATGTCTCACATCCACTTGATAGATATGTTCCAAGTTTGGATTTCATCATGCTAACAAATGTGAGCCTTCTTGCTACAAAGAGGCTATGCAGATAGAGGATCATATCAGGTGGGAGCATGCCATGAGGAGTGAATTGGATTTTATTCACAAGAATGGTACTTGGGATTTAGTACCTTTTCCAAAGGGCAGTAAAGATTTACCATGTAAATGGGTATATAAGAAAAAATTCACATCAAATAGTGCATCTCGAAAGTATAAAGCATGATTTCTGCCAAAGGATTTTAAGCAACAATATGGCATTTATTTTGAGGAAATATTCTCTCCAATAGTAGAGAATATCTCTTTGAGATATTGTCTTGTAGAATTTACATTTTGTTGGAGGTGGTATATCTTGGAGATATTGTCTTCAAGAATTTACAACTGTTTCCACCACAAAAGTAGAATATGTTGCAGAAAGTGAGCCATGTAAGGAAGCATTGTGGCTTTCTCTTCTTGTTTGTGATATGGGTCTACCTGAGCATGTACCTCGTTTGCTCAGTGGTAGTAAGAGTGCCATTGCTTTGGCTAACAATCCGGTCCATCATGCAAAGACCAACCACATTGAGATGAGGTACCACTTCATTAGAGATTTCTTAGCCACTGAGTGCATTATTATTGAGAAGGTTCATACTCGAGATAATGTTGCAGATGCTTTGACCAAAGCTCTACCACATGATAGCTTTTGACATTGTTTTCACTTGATGGGGGTTACTTGATTCATTATCTTACATAGTTACTTGTATATTGTGTAACTGGCCCATCAAGTGGGAGGTATAACATGTATACTTACACTCAAGTTTTCTTTATCCTTCTTTATTTTTCCTCCTTGGTTTGGCCTTTAGTGGGAGATTGTTAACGTTAATGTCCATTTGAAAGGCCAAATGGCTATTGGACAATTTTGTATATGTTCTTTGGTAAAATATATAGTGGCATAGTAAGCCACAGACTATAAGTTTGATTGCATTTGTAAGACCTTGGACGTTTGTATTTGTGCTCCCTATGTACTATGCATTTTCTACATATTCTCTAGGCCCTATGCAAAGCACTCTGTGTGGCATCTCGAGCTCAATTTTCTACTGTGAGAGTGTCATCCTAGATCTCTCAAGAAGGAGATTCCACTACGGTGCATTTCCATTGCATCATTTCACTGGCCTCTTCTGTTGCCACAGTGACTTGTTTCTTCTTGGGAACTGAGGTTGATTTTGCATACTTTGCCATTTCTAATGTTGAATGCATTGGCCACAAATGTTCTCAACGTTCTAATGCATGGAACATCATGATAGTCAGAGTATTACTTCCATTCAAGAAATTATTTATGCCTCATTGGTTTTTAGCTTCAAATAATTGTTCTCATACATAAGGAGTCAGATTGATCTGAATTCCCACTTGCTTCACCACATCACATAATAGTTGAACCACTATCTTCTGAGGTGTTGTATATCAGAGCATATTTGGGAAGCAGAAGTGTTGATGCACTAGGCGCACTTCCTCCTCTATCTCCATGCAGTTCATATCCACAAATGTATGCTTTATTGCTTCATGAATTTCATCCTTCCGATATCTTTTGTGCTCCTAGTTCGAGCAACTAATCTCCTCCATACAACTGTGGGGGGGGGGGGGAGCTTCCTCGCCCTCCCTTCCCCTTTCTATACCCATCTTCGGGTTAAGCTCCTCCATCGAGCTCCCCCATGTGGTGTTATTCAAGACCCTTCAAGCTCGTTTGCAAGGCATTTTTGCTCCATCTGACCACTCCATCAAGCTCCCCTTTGTGGAATTATTTCAAAACCTTCAAGCTCCTATGTGAGGCATTTTTGCTCCATCCTAAAACTCCATCAAGCTCCCCCTTACTTTGTTGTCAGTGTGCACCATCGCCGCTTCCCCTCTTGATGTTCTCTGCTACTAAAGTCTATCTTTAGCCCCCCTTCCTCGCATGGAGGTGCACCCAATAGCTCTCTACATATTTGATGGATGAAGATGGAGTATAATCAACCATCTTGGTCCTACATGCATGGTGAAGCCATCTCTTGTAGGCTTCAGAGTGATTCCAAGTAGGCTCAA
Source organism: Ceratopteris richardii (assembly GCA_020310875.1). Classification (NCBI taxonomy): domain Eukaryota; kingdom Viridiplantae; phylum Streptophyta; class Polypodiopsida; order Polypodiales; family Pteridaceae; genus Ceratopteris; species Ceratopteris richardii. Next base: position 26,395,128 of record CM035413.1, read on the forward strand.
AGACATATTTCTTCGAAAATTCTATGTTGGTAGCATTGGACAATGTGCTCCTCACACACCACCATCGTGAATGACTCAATATTTAAGACACTATGCAAGCTACGAGCCTTTATCCAAGTGGTTGTCTAAAGGAATTTTCAGATTATCAAACTCTGTGATGATGAGACAAAGTTTTCAATGGGATTGGCAACGAACAGTAAAATTGTAGCACGGTTTTTCTAATCAAAAGCTAGCTACATATGCATTGTCTTCCTCTTGGAAATTGCACTCTCATCTATATGCATTTATGCTTTTGTAGCTATGTTGTGTCTTTTCTTTACATTTTCTACAAGGATGTTCCTATTCATCAATTGGTGGAGCAAAGATGGCTTGGCGAGAGACAAAACATACTTTTGCGAGTTGTCCGATACTTATGGTTGCTTTATGTTCCATTGTGATTCCACATTTTTGGTGATATCTTGTCCTTGATTAGGAACAATGTTTTTTGTGCATTTGCTTTCCTTATGCCTGCCTTATGTCATATTAAGGCTAAAAGGAAAAGAAATATCAAAGGTGAATCTTGGAATTGATTACAAATGTAGTTATGGTGTTTGGGGCATTGTGTTGGTAGTCCAAGATATTTTCTCCTCAGTTTAAGTCATGTACAATGGATCTCCTGTAAGCACGGACCTATGGTTGTGATAGTTTCACTACACTTGGGCATGAAAAATGTTCAATACTCACCATTCTATAGTTTTACATGTATGTTTGATGCTTCAATTTACCAATTACTGATTTTTTTAATTTTCAAGCCATGGGATGAAGTGTTGCACCTCGAATCCCTTTTGCTCAAATTGTTGTTCTTGCAGGATTCTCAAGACCTCTCTAAATGCTCCAATTTAGACGGGCTATCACTGGAACTCCAATTCAAAATGGGGAAAAAGATCTTGGATTTATTGATGGCAATTGCAAGTACATAAATATAACTATTGTTGTGGGTCTAAGGAAACATACTTCATTCCTTTGGCTTATGCACATTTCTCTAATGGGTTATATAACTTAGTGGATGTATTTCTCAAACAATCAGACTTTTTGTAACTCTTGTGTGCATGTTTTTTTTTCTTTTTTCTCTTTAAACCTGTTGGAGAATTTCATCACAGTTGAAAGAACTTTTTAGTGCTGGTTTTGTTTATCGACATATGAGAACTTGACTATTTTGCAAAACAAGTGTTATGTGAAAAATCTAGGTTGTGGAGAGTTCTGAGGATAGCTCTGGTTGGTATTGGGGTCTTTTTTTACTGCCCTTTGAGAAGGGCTTGTGTCCAAAACTCTAAATATTGATAATTTACAAGATTAAGATCTTTTGTCTATCAATTTCTATCCAAAGGTTGGTTGGGAAAATGAATTTGCTTTTCAAGGAATCTCATAGGCTATGATACCTTGCTTCTCATGCCCTTATGGAGTGACCCTCATACTATGCTTCAAGTTTGATGTGATTTTTTGTATTCCCATGTTCAACTTTCTCAAGATTGGTATTGATCCTATGACTATGTGCATTTTAATTCTCTACAGGTAGGTACATAAGTTTTGGAAGTTTCTACATCCGTTTGTACATGATGAAAGATAATGTCTCCATTTCCCTTTCACGAGGTTTTCAATTGATACATGTGTTCTTTGGTGCGTATCTATGGGGTATAGAGTTTTTGTGGCTTCCCCTTGGGGATTGTGTCCAAGAATCTCCATCGAGGTAAATATTGTATTTGGATTGCATAATCTATGTTACGTGCTAATGGATCTCTGTTGATGCTATATGTGCAAGGCTTTTTACTCTGTTTTCATATATCATTTTTTCAATCAACTTTGTCTCATGATGCTCATAGATTGGGTGCATAGAAGTCTACAAAGTCTCAAACATCCTTTACTTTTGCAATTATGTTTGCAAACATCAATGTTCACATTCTCACCTTGGAGCTCTAAATACTTGATTGGTTGAGTTAGGCTATGACTAACCCATATGGGGATAGTGTCCAAACACTCCTCCCAAACTTTGAGAAAGAACTCTTTTTTGTCAATTGGATAATGATTTGCATGCTTAAAAAATAATGGTGTTCATTACATTTTCATTTCGTAAGGATGTTGTGTTGAATTCCTCGGTTTATGAAATATGTGCTTAATTCTAGAACTAAGGAAACTAGTAATGACACAATGAATTAAAGGCAAAAAAGAATCACAACTACATTATTCTACATGACAATTGGTCACACATGCACGTGCTTGATCATGAAAAAGATTCTAGGAGCTTGACATTTTAGGATACCCTATATGGCTACCTTAGATATTCATATTAACTAAGCATGAAAGAGGATTTAGAAGATTGTAGGTGTCTAAGTTAGCTTGATTCCCTCATTTTTAGAACCTCTATTCTTTGGTTGCATGGCCCTCAGGAACTTCATATGAAAGGTTGTTGACTTTGTGATTGCCCCTAGTGGGATTGTATCCAATATCCAACACCTATACTCTGACATTCAGAGAACTTGTTTTGGGCATCCATGGGGCCACAAGAGTTATCTTTAGGATCGACATCTTGCTCACTAAGGTTGGGTACATTAGGGTTTTTCATTTCAATTATCTTTAGAGGTTTCTCGTCTAGGAGACTAAAGACTTCTTTATGTCCTATTTTGGCAAATATGGATCTTTGAGCAAGATTTAGGGTAATTTCAAATTCATATATCTAGTCTTGTCCTAGGATTAACTCTTCCAACAAATTAGAATCTCTATAGACCAAGATTTTTTGTTGCATGGTGTTAGTTCCTAAGTGTAAGGATAAGGTGACCTCTCTTAAGCACTTAATAAGGTTTCCTCCTATTCCAATCATATATGCTTCTATATGAGTGATTGGCATCCTTAGTTTCTCAACTAAGGAAGCACAAACACTACTTAAAGCTGCTCTTGTGTCATTCAAAGATCCCACAAAGTGATACTCTTCATTTCCAATCCCCAGATTCAAATAAGTTTTTTTTAACTATGTAGCCAACTTTGTTAACATGTGTGGCATGGTAATTTTCCATTAGAATTGGTTCTTCATTTCTGAAGTAGCTCTCATATTGTTCTTGAATCCATTCCTTTTGTCTTATAATTCTTTCTAGAGCTTCCATTCTAGCCTTCTCTCTTATTCGCTCCTCTTCTCTCTTTCGATTTTGAGCCCCTAAAAGTCTAGTCAACATTTTTTCAGTGATAGGTTCCATATATTTTTTGACTCGGCATCTGCTTATGGATTTTGGTAATATGTCTCCATCTGTTGGAAGCAGCCAGAGGCATAGAAGACGCGAAAGCATGTAACGACGGAGCAGGGAGCCAGTCAAATCTTTTTTCAAAGAATTATGTTTTCAAATACTTTCCAAAAACCTCCAACAGTGATTTTTATCACTATTGTAACATATGTAACATAGAAAAACCCTTTTCTTAATTTCTCGCTCCATTTTGTGCAAGCCGAGGAGTCCTCAAGCTTGAGGAGCTTAGGTAGAACAAGCGTATCAATTTTTGTTATTTTTAGACACCGTTTACCCTTCCAAATAGCATCTAGGACCTAATTTTTAACTATGCCGGTCACTAGATGTGAAACCGGTCAAAACTAGTCTAGAAACTATAAAAAGAGCTAGAGAGCTCATTTTTGAGGTTAGCTTGTTTGAGGTTAGAGTTCTTTTGAGCTTGTAATAGTGTTCTTGAGTAATAGAGTTGATTTCTCACCTTCCATTGTGTCTTGCTTGTCTCTTCGTAGTGTGTGTGTATATGTGTGTGCATTTCTATGCTTCTCACCTTCACTCTCACTTCATCTCACATTCACGATCTTCATATCACTCCTATCTCTTCCGCGGATTGACATTAAGGAGGTGGAGCTTCTTAACGTGGTTCTCACCATTGTGCTAGAGCAACACCAAATTTGGCGCCGTTGTCGGGGATCGAGTCTAGGACGAATGTGTGATGGTAAGAGTATAGCAAGAGGTGGCGTTGGAAGGTAAAAATTTCAGTTTTTGTTATTGTTTTTACTTATTTTTTAGTGTTTTTCACCTCCCCCACACTCCATCTTCATCACCGCATCATCATCTTCATCTCCAAAAAAATCAGAAAATTCACCATATCCACCCATTCTCCTCATTTCCCCTCAGTGCATGCGAGAGAGTGAGAGAGAGCTTTTGTGCTTGTGTGTACTTTTGTTTTCTTGAGTTTTCTTGCAGGTATAGAGCTCCAGTGCATCAAGAAAGCTTGGAAAAGGTAAAATTTTCAGTTTCTGTCAGAAATTTCCGACTGTGTCAGACCATCGCGATGGTCTGCAAAGTTCGGAATTTGAAGAAGGCGACCACACCAGCGTGTAGAGCACACTTGCGCCTCTAGGAATCCATACTTGCATTGCAAAAAATCATACTTTGGTGGACCATCGCGACGGTCTCAGACCATCGCGATTGTGTCACACCATCGCGATAGGCTCACGCCATCGCGACGGCTCGGCCGGACCATCGCAACGGCTCGGCCGGACCATCGCGACAGTCTCATGCCTTCACGACGGTTCATTTGGACCATCGCGACGGTTTGCGGACCATCGCGACTCTTCGGTTGACCCCACACCATCGCGATAGGCTCATGCCGTCGCGCCGATGGTGCCACGTGGCAAGTTAGACCATCGCGACGGTTCACACTTCACGCCATCGCGACGACACCATCGCGACAACTCGAATTTTGGACTATCGCGATTGGCTCACGCCATCGCGCTCGGACCATCGCGATTGGCTCAAGCCATCGCATCTGTGACCATCGCGATGGTTCACTTTGGACCATCGCGATTGTTCACGTTGACCGTTGACTGACGCCATCGCGATTTTCCGCCTGATCGAGCCATCATGACGGTTCACACTCACGCCATCGCGATTGCTCACTTTTGGACCATCGCGACCGTGCACTTCAGACCATCGCGATTGTTCACCCTCACGCCATCGCGACGGTCCCAGACCATCGCGATTGTCTCACACCATCGCGATTGTGCACCCCCATCGCCAATTTTAGGGTTTCATTTTTTGGCCTATTTTGGGGCTATTTTTGGGAAATTTTTGGGTGATTATATTCATAGGAGACCCCTTAGCTCATATTTGGAGAAAAACCTGTTTGTCAGTTTTTACCCCCCAGGGCCTGAACGGTTATAACTTTTTCATCCGAAGTCCGTTTTTTGAGCTTAATAGCTCGTTAGAAATCTCTTTACGAGTACTACGTGATCTCAACTATTTTTTTCTTAAAGGATACATCTATTTTTAGATAAGCTATTTTGAGGTTGACCTAGTTTGGGACTTGAAAGCCAGGGGGCAAGCATTGAAAAGTTGGGCAAAAGGGAAGGGACTTAAAAGGTGTATATACTCAAGTGCTTGATCATCCAACTGTGAATTGGTCTAATATTGGATTTTTCCAGGTCTAGCAAGGGCAATCAAAGGCAACCAAAGTAAGGTAAAAGGGGCATAAAGCTTGGGAAGTGCGGCTTCTTGGGCATCAGAGCAACCAGAAAAGCTAACTCGAGGTTGGAAGATTACTCAACCCCCTCAGTCAATTCTTAGCCTAGCACAAACGGTAGTATTGTGGATTAAAGATGATAAGAACGCCTCAAGTTCAAGAGAATTAAATTTATCAAGTTCAAGACTAAAGTAAAGGTGTGTGACACGAAAACCTAAAGGAAGGAACATAAGTCTGACGGAACGAGAACTCAAAGTACCACAGAAAGTCGAATTCCTGACGCATACACTAAGACAAGAATCTAAAGAAATCTAAAAAGAACCAAGAAAGTAATAACAAAGAATCATTGACGATCTGAGCGTGTACTGAGTGTGCAAGGAAGAAAATTAATGAACCTTAGATCGGGCAAACATATAGGTAAGTCAGACCGACGAAGCCTTAGATCATCAGAGGCAAGTGTAAGAACTACTGCACGATCGTGGGCTCAGCAATTGAATAGTAATTACCCCTACGAGAGCTCCGACACTAGTGATTCAGAAATGGCATTTAGCACAGAAAGACCAGAAGGAGGGTCAAATGTAGCCTATTTAGAAAAACCAGAAGGACCCTATAGAACGCAACTAGAGTTTCTCCGAACCAACCGATTAGGTGCTCGCATCTATGAGGATGGTTTGCGAAGGCAAGTGGTGCAAATGCACAACCCCGATCAACCCATTGGATTGGAACATCTAGTGGTGAAATTTGAGAGAGACACATACATAGACAAAGAAGGAACAATGTACATCTTAAGTACGCAACCAAACAATACCAACGAGTTTGGCGTGATTCAGCTAGAGACGGAAACTAAATCTCAAGGAAAGGAACCATTAGAAGAGTCTAGAACACCTAGAGGGAAATCTGTACTGACACAAGTACTAATCCCAGAATGGATCCCTCAGGACAACAGAAGCATAGAGTTGTTTGTAAATAAAGAAACTGATGAAGCCTTTTGGAGATACAAGACAGAACTACTTAGTGAAGTAGCTATCATCATGATATACGAGTTCAAGGACCCGAATACACCTGGAAAGGTTGTATACCTGGATGAGACTTCAGAAAGAGTCTTTGTGGTGCCTGACCACGCTAAAAACACATACACATGGAGAGGTGAATTGGTATTCCCTCCATCTAGAACGAACATGAATACAAGTCAACAAGGGGCAAGAACATCATCAGCCCATGGAAATCAAAGAGAGAAAAATAAAGAAAGACCTGAAGTAAGCTTCACTCATCCCGTAGGGAGAGATAGAACAACCACAGACACTAATAGAGCGGATAGACAAAGAGATCATGGAATACCAGGTGGTAGAGATGATTTTCCTCTACCTAGACCACGTGAACATGCAAGAATGTTAAGACCCACTCAATTAGTAAAATCATGAAAAATTATTTTGATGGGACAGGAGATCCCTATGACCATGTTGCAGAATTCAAGCAAGTACTAAGAGCAGAACAAGTCGAAGACATGTTCACGCAATACAACGCATTTGGACTAACGTTAAAAAATACCGCTTTAACTTGGTTCCAACCATTGCAACAAAGGCAATTTAGGGACATCCATCACTTTTTAGAGTCATTCATCACTGAATTCTCTAAAAGTGGGATTAGACATGACACGTCTTTGTTGATTCATAGCTTCAAACAGACCCCTCAAGAAATAGTTAGACTCGCAGGACGTAGGTTTAGACAATATGTTGAACGATGTCCAATGCAAGAGCTACCCTCACAAGCCAAGCAAGTGTCATTGTTTCTAGATGGCTTGTTGAGCTCTAAACTACGCTCCTATGTGTACCTAAAGGAACCCAGAATGCTAGAGCAATGTGTAAGAATTTGTATAGACATTGAGGACAACTTAGGAGATGAGTTGGAACTCTCAAAGGTCTATAAGGACTCAGACTGTTCATCTCTAGCATCCACAAAATTGTCTAACTCGATAGAAGACCTAGCAGAAAAAGTGGCCCAGAAACTAGGAGTTTCTAGTAAACCTAGGGTACTAATGAACAAGCGTTGTTACACCTGTGGTGGTGATCATATGGCAAATGTGTGCCCCAATGCACCACAACCTCAAGCCAACCCTAGTGGCCAATACTGTACAATTGAGAGAAGATACATGAATCATACGGCTCAGGACTGCTGTCGCTCTAGCACAATGGTGAGTACCAACATGAGGAGATACACCTCATAAATGTCAATCCATGGAGACGTGAGGACCGATATGAAGACCGTGAGCAAGTGATGGCACAAGTGCGTGAGTGAAAGCACACAAACATGCACACACATACACACACACGCGCACAAGGTAAGAGCAAAGAGTGGAACAATGGAAAGCTTCGATTACCAAAGAGCTCTCTTACAAAACTGAAATCTACAACAAGCCACCTCAAAAATGAGCTCTCCAGCCCTTTTTATAGTTTTTGAGTGGTTTTGGCCCTGTCCAGACCTAGTGTCCGGCCTAGTTAAAAAATAGGTTCCAGGGCTTATTTGGGGGCTCAAACGGAGTCTAAAAATTATGAAAATTGGTAGGATGGTAGTTCTAATACTCCTCAAGCTCAAGAACTCCTCGGCTTGAACAAAATGGAGTTGCAAAAATGGGAAATGGTATTTACAATGGTTTTTAGTGATAAAAATCACTATTTTTGTAGGGATTCCTTCTGAAAATTTGACAGGTGCTTCTTGGAGCTCCCTACTTGCTCCTTCTTCTTGTGTGTCCACTTCCTTGATGCGCTTCCATGCTTTGTCCTTGACCTTGAGCTTCAACACTCCCCCCGCTCTTGAGTCTGTCGTCCCTGACAGACCCTTGTTGTAGTGGTCGTTCCATGTAGTACCTTGGGAGGTAGCGTCCTTTGCGTCCAACAGGGGCGATCCCTCTTCCCAATGTATCCTGGTCGTTTGTCTGGTTCTTCACTTTTCCACTGTTATCTCTTGCAGTTTGTAGTCCCTTTGTACGTACTTCTGCCTTGTATGCCATCTCGATGGTGCATTTGTGAGTTTTCCAAAACTGCTAGCTGCTCAAAGGAGGTGGTCAATGTTGATTGTGAGCAACTCTCGGTGGTGGATGGCTTCCTTACTCTTGTTGTTGTCATCTTGATGTCGTCTGGTTCTTCCAAAGATGGCTTTTCATAGTTTTCATGCCAAGTACTTGTAACCCATAACGAATGGTGGGTAAGTGCATTAGTGCATGGGTTGAACGAAATATGTGCCTTGTGCATGGCCTTGTAATGTGGCCCTACATATGCGTACTTGGAAAATGCATGGCAAGAAGTATGGTGCAAGAGATTGGGTCTTGAGCTAAGTGCTCAAGGGTATGCTGGCGAAGAGGTTTCCTAATCTATCATGGTTAGAGTGTTGTTGAAGCATGCACGTCTTACCATGGTGAAGGGTCCGTTGATCTTCATCTCTTCATGTTGTGGTTCCCTCATGGTGTTTGACCGTCGGCTTGTCCTTTTTGTTGAGGGATGTCCTTGCTGGAAGTTCGCTGATGAGCATTTTCAAGCACATAGTCTTCTTCTCTTTCTTTTTTTTTTTTTTTTTTTTTGGAACAAGATGGCATCAAACAAGAAGAAAGAGGTTAGTATCAATAACATATTTTGCATGTGAAAATTGTGTCTCATGTGCCTGGGATTTCTCAATTGTGTCTATGCACGGCTATGTAAGGTGGCCCTATATTGATGCATACTTTGAAAATGCATGCCCTGAATGGTGCAAACGACTGGGTTATGCCAAAGGCACATGGTTGCTGCTGGTCGAGGCTTTTGATGTTACTTGTATACTTGATGAATTCTTTGATTGGAGGTGTCTATTGGATCTCGAAATGATGTAATTCTCCGGATTGGAACCCATTTTGGAATAGGGTTTGGCCCTGTGGAGATCACCTCAGGCCAGTTCTTCTTTGGATGCTGTCCAAACTTTGGTATCCAGTGTTGTTGGCCCCTTGGTTCCGTGGAAGTTGCTTGTGCTTTTGGCTTCCAAACCCATATCCTGGGTGAGTGTCTGCTTATTTTTGTAGAAGGGTTGAGTTTATCTTCTTTTGGTCTTTGTGCTCTGTTCTTACCCTTTGCTTTCCTTGGCTTCTTTGTTGAGGCCTTTCGCATGGTGGGGAGCATAGGCCTTTGCACGTGTAAGAGCTTCGTGGGTACCCACATCTATAATCGCCCTTGTTGAGCTGTAGCTAATTTTTTAGGCACCCAAATTTGTACCTGATTGTGGTCGACCTTCCTTGATAGCTTCGGTACCCAAATTTGTTGGATTCTTCGTGCTTGAGCCTGTCGTAGGTGATTGGTCCTTCTTTTTTCATGGTCGATCTGGTTGGGTGGAAATCTTTGAGGCCACATCGATGGTTTCACTCCTTTCTTTACCCAGATCTGCTTCATGCCCATAACTTCTTTCTGCTTGAAGGCTCTTTGTCTATTTGATAGACTGGCTGTTTTGCACTGTGTTGCTTGCTTCTGAGGTTGAACTACCGTGGATGCTTTACTCTTTGAAAAACAAGAAGAAGGTTCATCTTGCCTTTGCGATTGTCCTTCCGTGATTGCGTCCGTCTGGATCATAGATCTTTTGACATCTACAACATCTTGTTCGAGAAGATTAGCCTTAGAGGAACAAAGAGAGTGTGTGGTTTTAGTGTCAGTGGGCATGCGATTCTCCAATTCTAATGTAATGCATTGATTATATACCCAAACTTGAAGAAGTTGACTTCTTAGGTTCAAGTTGACAGCATGGTCATAAATCCAATCTTGACCCAAGACAAGTGGTTCTGTGAGGTCCTCATCATGACACACTAGCATTTTGACTTTTATTGGAACATCTTGAAGGTAGATGGGAAGTTCCACCTCTCCCAAACAAGGGGTTTCCACGCCTCCTAAACCTATGAGATAGGCTTCTATGGGCTCGATGTTCAATTACAGGTCTTGGCAGTATGAAAGTCTATCTGCACTAGTTGCTGCTCCTGAGTCAACCAATGCTCTCACAGTCCTTACACTCTTTCCTTGTCCTACTTCTATGGTCACAAAGGGACGTCGATCAATTATTTGAGAAGTAGTTATGCCCGATTTTTGGCACATGTCCATGTGATATTTTGGAGCTTTTGTGTTGACATCTAGGCCTAGCCGCCGTAGCTTATTTCTTCTGATGCGCTCTCTAGCCTCTGCTTGTGCTTCTTCTCTAACCCTTAACTCCTCTTCTTTTCTCTTTTTAGCAGTGTTGAGTCTCATGAGCATTTCCTCTGTAAGAGGTTCTTGATATAACTTGACTCGGCATCCACTAATATAGTTTGGTAGGATATCACCTTCTAAAGTGGCCAATTGAACCGCACCGCTAGTGGAGATTCTATTAATGATCATGGGTCCATATCCTCGTTTCTCCAATTTGCGGGCATGTTGCTTTAGCATATAAACCAGCACTAGATCTCCTTCCTTCAATCCTTTATTCTTTACATGGGCATCAAAGTATGCCTTTTGCCTTTTCTTTGCAGCATAAATGCCTGCTGCTGCCCGTAGCCTCGTCTCACCTAAGTGTTCTAGATCAAAGATCCTGGAAGACAACTCATGTCCATTCCACTCATGCTCTTGTGCTACTTTCAAGGCAGGGATTAGGAAGTCTAATGGTAGCACAGCATTCTGTCCAAAGACCATATGAAATGGGGTAGCATTAAGTACCGTTTTGTAGGCAACTCGGTATGCCCAAACAGCATGATGAAGTTGTTTGTCCCAATCAGAGCGTTTATTATTTACCAGTTTTGTTAATACGTTGCATAGGATCTTATTCGTGCTCTCGGCTTGTCCGTTAGCTTGTGGGTGATAGGGGGCAGACTTCTTGTGTATCACCATGAATTCTTGAAGGAGATTTTCAATGACCTCATTCAAAGAAGTGCGTACCTCTATCACTAACCAACTCTATTGGTAACCCATATCTAGTGAACACATTTTCGAATAAGAACTTAGCCGTCGTTTGAGCATCATTCTTTGTCGTGGCTTTTACTTCCACCCACTTTGTAAGGTAATCTGTGGCTACAATAATGTATTCTGCATGGGAGTTTCTAGCTGGTGGGTTAATAGGACCAACAAAGTCTATGCCCCACTTCGAGAATGCGCGCCCTCCCATCATTGGCCTTAAAGGCATCTCGTCTTTTCTTATCGGATATTGGGCATGTTGGCATGTGTCACATTTCTTCACATAAGTATGTGCATCCATATGAAGAGTGGGCCACCAAAGTCCTGAGAATAGAATGGTCTTAATTACTCTGTCAGGCCCAAAGTGTCCACCTGCAGCACCACTGTGTGCAGTTTCTAAGACTTTCAAATAGTCTGATTCATGAACGCACAGTCTTAGGTAACCATCCTTGCCTCTTCGATATAGGTTGTCTCCTACTAAGCATAGTCTTGAGCATCTTGCTCCATGCTCCGTTTTCTTGCAAGACTAGCCTGATGGGGTAATGTTCCCGATCTCATGAACTCAACCAATGGAGCACTCCAATCTGGGATTAGTGACACATGATAAAGAGTGGCATGCTCCACTGGGGGTCTCTTCTGGCACACTGGGCAATTCTGGATCCACTCCTGTGTTTCTTTGTCCATGCTAGGCCAATACACTCCTAAACGTTTTAGATTCTGCAATGTGCGTTGTTTAGGGTAGTGATTTCCTAGCAGTCCCTCATGGGCTTGTTGCAACCAACTAGTATGTTCATCGTCCTCGACACAACAAGCTAATACGCCCTCGGTATCTTGCTTGTACATACTGCCGGCCAATATTTGATACTTTTGTGATTTTACAATTTCTTATTTGCTTGTCTTCACATTTTTATTTGCAGGCCCAAAGGTTAGGACTGGTACCAACTTATTTGCCCATTTAGGAACAACTTCTAAACTGAACAGGTAAGCATCGGGCAATTCATCAGACACTCCTTGCGGTGGCTCTCCTGAAGTGATACGAGAAAGATGGTCTGCCCTAAGATGGGTTCTACCTTTCCTGACAACAACTTCAAAGTCGTATTCCATTAGTAAGAGGAACCATCTCACCAAGCGGCCTGTATTGCAAGGTTTATTGACCAAATATAGTAAAGCTTGATGATCAGTGAAAAACTTGAACTTATTGGCCAATAGATAGTGTCTAAACTTCTTCACAGCATATACCATGCCTAAGCCTTCTCTCTCCGTTGTGGTATAATTTTGTTCAGCTGCATTCAATTGCCTACTTGCATATGCTATCGGCAAATCTAGGTTTCCTTCACCTGTGGGTTGTGCTAGCACACATCCTATTGCATGATTGGAGGCATCTACATGGACATGAAAGGGTTTGCTCCAATCCGGAGTAGTCAATATTGGTGTTGTGCACAAACGTCTTTTCAGCTCGTTGAAGGAATTCTCGCATTCCTCGTTCCACTCAAAATTTGTTAACAACCCATAAAGAGGTTTAGCTATGATGGCATACATGTGGATAAACCTACGGTAATATCCACAATGGCCCATAAACGCTTGTACCTCTTTAACATTCCTCGGTCTTGGCAACTCTGCTATCGCTCTTACCTTGTCTTCATCTGTTGAAATCCCATTCTTAGAAACAATGTGACCTAAGATCTTACCTTGTCGTACCATGAACACGCACTTCTCTGTGTTCAGACACACTCGATAATCTCTAAACTTGTTGAAGATTTGTCTGAGCTCAGGGATGTGGTAGCTTCTTTGTTGGGAATGTGCACATAAATCATCCACATATACTTCTAAGCTCTTCCGCAAGAACTCTTTGAAGACATGACACATGAGCCTTTGGAATGTTGCAGGTGCATTGGTGAGCCCAAATGGCATCACACGAAATGCAAAGATTCCCCATTCTGTGGCAAAGGCCGTTTTGTGTTGATCTTCGGGGGCAATGGCTACTTGGTTGTAACCAGAAAATCCATCAAGGAAGCTATAAACTTCCTTGCCTGCAACACGCTCCAATAGATGTTCGATGATTGGAAGTGGATAACTATCTCTGATCGTAGCGGCATTAACTTTTTTAAGGTTAATGCACACTCGCAATTTCTCATTCTTCTTGGGCACCACTACAATGGGGGACACCCATTCAGTGTGCTCAATCTCATAGATGAATCCAGCTTCAATCAGCCTGTCAATTTCCTCTTTTATTTTGGCTGCATAATTGTCATTATATGTGTAGGGCTTTTGTTTGGTGGGCTTGGCATCAGCGGTCATCGGAATCGTATGAGAGCAAATCTTTGGATCTACTCCTTTCAAGTCTCTATAGTGCCATGCAAACACATCCCTATATTCCCTTAATAGAGCTACAAGCTCTGCTTCTTCTTTTGCACTTAGGTCATCTCCTATATATGTACATCGTTCTTCGTTCCCTTCAATGGTCACTACAATTTTTTTGGTCCTTTCTTTATTGTCATATGTTTCTCCTATAATGGCCTCTCTCTTAGGCATCCGTACCAAAATTTTTCGGTCTTCCACTTCATATTTCTTGAAATTTTCTGGTACTTCAAACAATGATTCTTCCTCTTCTTGTTTCACCGCTTTTCTTTTCTTTTTCTTTTGACCTCCTTCACTTCCTTCCTTTGAATTTATTGTTTTAATACTCGTGAGGGGTTCTGCTTCTTTTTGGGTTAACACTCCTATGTCTTCTAAATAGTGTTCCTCTGAGTCAAAGTAAGTATCCATCACAATGGATTCTAGATCATCGTCATTCTCTTCTTCTTCTATGAACTCACTAGGATCACACTCTTCCAACAAGGGCTGACACATGAACACTGAGATATCATAACCCTCCTCATCACAATGAGGTGTCCATTGTTCTTCATTGACTGCTATGTCCATGGTAGCTAAGATTTCTGCCCAACCATGAGGCTCAAATTCCTCATCTGGAAATATCATCGGTGTATAGGCTGGGTCTTTTATTGGTCTATCTCCTGGGGGAGTTCCTTCTTCTCTCGCTTTTAGGCGCTTTTCCTCTTCCTCTGCGACCTTGCACATCCACAAGTGAGTATCTTCATGCAGCCATGATGGATCAGGTGAACTTCCAGAATGCACGGAGATAGAATCTTCTTTCGCTTTGTGGATAGGGTTCCACTGTAGGGGTGGTACATCTCTGAAGGTGTAATCCTTCAGATTGACCTTGGTGGTGACCCCTAAGTGTTGTAAGTACAAGGAGTTGGTCCCCCAATCCTGTACTATTTGCAACTGTCGTAGGAAGGGTCTTCCTAGGATCATCTCGTAGACATTATTTTTCTCAAAGTCACATATAGCAAATGTATGTTCAAACTCTACACCACAAGTGGTTAGAGTTAACCCTTCAAGCAATCCTAGAGGTCTTTCAAAATGACCATCTGCCATTTGAAGTTTCATTCTCGTTGGTCTTAATGTGGGTTTGCCCCATCGCTTCCACAAGGAGGTGGTCGCAATAGCAACACCAGCACCCGAATCTACAATTGCTTTGGTTGTGTAACCTTGATAGGTGATCGGAAGATAAGTGTTACCTTCTTCACCTTCGCTCATGTCTTCTATCTTGTCGAGAGGTATCTCTGGAACTTTTTGCTTAGAGCCTACTTTTGGCATATTGGATTCAAGTTCTGGAACTTGATCCTTCACATGATTCCATAGCTCAGGTTTTGCTTTGAGCAGCTCTTCCACAGTGAGATGACATTGAACCTTAGTGTTCTTAACAACATCAGTGTTTCTTGGAATCACTGAGTCTTCATTTCTTACCAATATTGTGGGAGCTCTGATCTGGAGAGATTCAGATTCCCAGGGGCCTGTGAAATGAGGCAACTCTTGTAAAGAATTAGATTCAAAATCTACTCTTTCATCTTCTTGTTGCTCTGCTTGGTGTCCATAGATGGACGGAATGTCTTGGGGAAATTGATCATGAAGATCATCAATCTCCGGAATAGGAGGGGAATTACCCTTCTCCTTGGCCCATCTCTCTTCCTGTATTTCTCGCAAGAACTCTTGAGAGTACTGTTGAATTGAAGGAGGTATTCCAGCATCCGTGGAATTAGGAACATAAGCTCCCATCGGTGGTGAGCTTCCTCTTTCAATAACTGGTTGAGCCTGTGGAGGTAAAGAAACTTGTGGTTTGTTTACCAACTGCTCTAATCTTTCTAGTAAGCCTTGGAAATGCAAATCTGGTTTGACAGAGTTTGTCTGATTGAACTTTTGACTAGTCTCAAGTATAGCTTGAGCTTGTTCTACCATTTTCATGCACATTTTCATCCGTTCAATCTCTAAATCTGCTCTCGGGTAACTCTTGTCTAGGTTTGCAGCTGTTGGCCCTTCTTGAAGTCGAGCCTGGTAGGCCTTGAACATCATATCCAAGCCTTCTGGGGTTGGATCTGCAAGAACAGACCCTGGTTGTGGGTTATTTACAATGGGTGATGGGGTGGAATGAGGCAAAGTGGATGGAGCTTCAGCATGCGAGGAGCTTTGAGATGCAATGTGTTCTATTTTTGTTTTGGTATCCCTTAGGCTTTCTTCTAGCTCGGATAGTTTTTTGTTCCACTTGCGATTAGCCTTCTCTCTGGTATCCTTCCATGTTCTTGGTTTCCTCTTACTAGGCTCTCCTGCCTCACTAGACTCTGATTGCTCGGATGGTTTTGCTTGTTGTGCAGCCTGTGTCCTAGTAACTGCCTGTACAAGAGCCACATTATTGCTACTTGAACTTGAATCTGCCACTAAGCCTACCACATTGATGGGTGTAACCTTGGGTGCACTAGAGGGGTTTCTCGGACACTCTCTAGGAAGATGTTCCTTGCCGCACTCAGGACAAAAGCCTTGTATAGTAATGTTTTGCCCTTGTCCCAGAGCTGGTTGGTGGGGGCATTCACGAATGAAATGGTCGCCCTGACATCTAAAGCATGGTCCTCTAGGGGCTTGTGGTCTTACTTGTCTCAATTGGGGCCTAGGATTTGGATTCGTATACATGACGTTGGAGTATTCTGGCTCCCAATTTTGTTCCATAGGTGGTGTCTCATATTGATGCTGAGAAGTCTCGCTTTGCTCAGGTGACTCTATATAATAAGCATGTGGACTATCTTCATGGAAGTAGTCTGAACCATGAGCGTGAGAATCATTTCCTGAGACCAATGGGGTTAGTGGCACCAATGCTCTATTAGGGTTCTCCTCCGCCATCGTATATTTAACTGGGATCACATTGGCAGGAGCTGGCGGTTGGTTTCCTAGGACTGGCTGTGGCCTATATGGTGCCTAATATTGCTGCTGGTATTGAGGTTGATATTGTTGTGGCCTATAATATGGCTGTTGGTACTGATTCTGATACCTACCCTGCTGGTAAGGTTGCTGATAATTTTGTCTAACAGCCTGCCTGTTATAGGGACAATCTTGGGTCGTATGATTTGTATATTTCCTCTCAATGGTGCAATATAGAGCATTAGGGTTTCCTTGGGGTTGAGTCGTCAACGGGCAAACATTAGCCATGTGATCTCCTCCACATGTATAACATCGCTGCACTGAAGTGACCCTTGGCATTTGTCTATTTTGAACTCCTAGCTTTTTGGCCACTTGCTCAGCTATCTCATCTATCTCAGTGGAGGCTTTAGAGGTATGACTTGTAGAACTATCAGAGTCCTTATAGAGTTTGGATAGTCCTAACTCCTCACCCAAGTTGTCTTCTATGTCAATGCATATCCGTATACACTCTTCTATGGATCTAGGCTCCTTCAAGTATACATATGACCTTAATTTTGTGCTCAATAGGCCATCTAAAAACAGTGCCACCTGTTTGGCTGATGTGGGTAATTCTGGTACAGGGCATCTTTCCAAGTACTGTCTAAACCTTCTTCCTGCAAGTCGCACTGTTTCTTGGGGTGTCTGCTTGAAGCTGTGGATCAAGGATGATGTGTTATGCCTGATACCACTTTTGGAAAATTCCACAATGAATTCTTCTAGCAGCTGACCTATCTCTCTATAGTTGCGACTGTTTAGAGGTTGAAACCAAGCTAAGGCAGTACCCTTAAGAGTCAAACCAAATGCCTCGAACTGGGTGAATAAGTCTTCAACCTGTTCAGCTCTTAGCACTTGTTTGAACTCCGCCACATGATCATAAGGATCTCCAAATCCATCAAAGTAGTTCTTCATTGTCTTAACCACTTGAGAGGGTCTAAGGGTTCTTGGGTGCTCTCGTGGTCTAGGCAATGGGAATTCATGATCATCTCTTTGGTGCCTATGAGCTCTATGTCTCTCCCTTTCAAGTCTTTCCATTCCATATCCTGATCTGTCTCGGCCCATAGTGTCTGCAAAGCTTACCTCCGGTCTCTCTCTAGTTCTTTCCCTCTGGGTTTCATGAGCCTTGGATGATCTGACTCCTTGGAGGCCCTGGGAAACATTAGATCTTGGTGGAGGGAAAATTGATTCACCTTGCCAAGTGTAAGCATGTCTGTCATGATCTGATACCAAGAATAATTTCTGAGATGTGTGATCTAGATAGACAACTTTCCCTGGTGTCTATGGATCCTTGAATTCATAGATGGTGACTACTGGGCTGGGTTGATCTGGCCTAAATCTCCAAAAGGCTTCCTCCGTTTCTCTATTCACGAACAGTTCTATGCTTTTATTATCTTGAGGAATCCATTCTGGAGTGAGCACTCTGGTTAAGACTGACTTACCTCTAGGGGTCTTGGGTTCTCCTCCTAGGCCTCCTTGCTCTAGGTCTCCTATCTCATTCTCAGGAATGATATTTCCAAACTCATCTGTCCTATCTGGTAAGTTGGTAACCACATACATGGTTCCTTCCTTATCAATGTAAGCCCCCTCTTCAAACTTGACCACTGGGTGTTCAAGTCCAAAGGGTTGGTCAGGATTCTTGAGTTGAACCACTGATTGTCTTAGACCATCCTCATAGATGCGAGCACCTACTTGGTTGGTCCTGATATACTCCAATTGGGTCTTATAGGGACCTTCTGGTGTCTGTAAATAGGCAGTGTCTGAGCTACGTGTGGGTTTTTCCATGCTAAAAGACATTTCCGAATCACTGGTTTCTGAGCTTCGTGTGTAAGGATAACCACTAAGCTGTTGAGCCCAAGACTTGGTTGTATGGTTGACACTAGCCTCAGATGACCTAATGCTTTGTCTATCCTTTCCTAAGTGTCTGCCAGATCTCAGGTTCATAAGCCTTGGCTTCTAGTCCCAAAGTTCTCTTATATTGCTCAAAATCCTTTGGAACACCTTAGTTTTCTAGTTTTCCTGAGGGTCAACTTCAAAATACCCTATCTAATAATCCTGGTATTAATTTAACCATAACAAAACCAAAATCACAGCAAACGGATTTCGGATGAGAAAGTTATGTCAGTTCAGGGTTTTGGGGGTTAAAACAGGGAAACAAGGCCTCTCAAGAAATGCTTCAAATCAGGCGATACACGACATTTGTAGAACGCGATACTTGATACTTGAGGAACTCGATACACGATACTTGGTATGTATCGCGATACTTGAAGTAGGCGATACACGATCTTCAGCAAGTATCGCGAGCAAACTCCACGATACACGATCTTTGATAGGTATCGCGATCGCTGTATAACGATACACGATACTTGACTATCACGATACTCAGGCAAAACGATACTTAACTCAAGACGATACTCGATACTTGGAAGAAAACGATACACGATCTCTGACTTAGGTGATGCCCGATCTCTGATAAATATCGCGATCTCTGATAAACGATACCGATCTTCGACCGAAACGATACCGATCTCTAATGCAGACGATACACGACCTATGAACCAAACGATACACGATCGCTGGTGAATATCGCGATCTTTGATTGGAACGATCTTTGTCCCAACGATACTCGATACTTGGCTCAAAACGATCAACGATACCTGAACAAAACGATACGCGATCTTTGGTAAGTATCTCGATCTCTGAGAAGCGATAGACGATACTTAAGCCAAACGATACACGATCTTTGATCCAGACGATCTTTGGCCGAAACGATCTTTGGCCGAAATGATCTTTGGCCTGAACGATACACGATACCTCTCAAGTATCGCGATCTCTGGCCAAAACGATCTCTTGCCGAAACGATACACGATGGCTGGGAAATATCGCGATACTCAACCATAGGAGATTCACGATACTTGTCAGGTATCGCGTTACTCGACCGCGGGAGCCTAACGATACTTGACCCTTAGACAAATTTTGGGAAAGATTTTTTCTAAGT
The DNA here is from genome assembly GCA_020310875.1 of Ceratopteris richardii. Classification (NCBI taxonomy): domain Eukaryota; kingdom Viridiplantae; phylum Streptophyta; class Polypodiopsida; order Polypodiales; family Pteridaceae; genus Ceratopteris; species Ceratopteris richardii. The sequence goes on from CM035413.1 coordinate 26,414,808, forward strand.
TTTGGTTGTACACATGCTCTACTCTTTCCTCTCTCCTCTCCTCACTCTCTGTATCACCCCAAATCACTCCTTTTCACCTCTGTCAGTACCAAACGATACCTGACGCAGATCGTTTACCTTTCCAAGCTTAATTTACTGAGAATTTGCAGATTAAATGGGTGTTTGCTCACCTTGGGAGCCTCTCTAACTTCTTTGTCACTTCCCCTTGCTCTGTGTAACCCCCGGTTGCCCGATTGCTCACTCGCGATCTCTGGCGCAGCTCTCACGATACTTGGCGCAGGTTTTGTCTTGTCCGGGGCTATTCACTCAGATTTTTAGTTTTTTTGGTGCTGCTTCTTCAGCGCCTCTGTTCTGCACCCTCTCTAAGCTTCTTGCTCACAACCACAAGTAAAAACAAGGTGAATGTACTCTAAAAAATGGAAAAAACTGAGAAGATGAAGGCGGGTGGAGATGGAGATGATGATGAAGATGAAGAAGAAGGAAAATTCAAAAACTGAACTGAAAATGATGATTTTTTTACCTTCCAACGTCGCTACTCTACGTCTTACCGTCACACGCTCGTCCTCCAAGCTCTCTCCCCGGCAACGGCGCCAAATTTGGTGTCGCTCTAGCACAATGGTGAGTACCAACGTGAGGAGATACACCTCATAAATGTCAATCCGTGGAGACGTGAGGACCGGTATGAAGACCGTGAGCAAGTGATGGCACAAGTGCGTGAGTGAAAGCACACAAACATGCACACACATACACACACACGCGCACAAGGTAAGAGCAAAGAGTGGAACAATGGAAAGCTTCGATTACCAAAGAGCTCTCTTACAAAACTGAAATCTACAACAAGCCACCTCAAAAATGAGCTCTCCAGCCCTTTTTATAGTTTTTGAGTGGTTTTGGCCCTGTCCAGACCTAGTGTCCGGCCTAGTTAAAAAATAGGTTCCAGGGCTTATTTGGGGGCTCAAACGGAGTCTAAAAATTATGAAAATTGGTAGGATGGTAGTTCTAATACTCCTCAAGCTCGAGGACTCCTTGGCTTGAACAAAATGGAGTTGCAAAAATGGGAAATGGTATTTACAATGGTTTTTTGTGATAAAAATCACTATTTTTGTAGGGATTCCTTCTGAAAATTTGACAGGTGCTTCTTGGAGCTCCCTACTTGCTCCTTCTTCTTGTGTGTCCACTTCCTTGATGCGCTTCCATGCTTTGTCCTTGACCTTGAGCTTCAACAACTGCCCATACAACAAACAGACCATGAGACAGAACTACCCGCAAGCATACCCGCAACCAGGTAGGTATCAAGGCCAATACAATGCTCAGCCTTATTACTATAGGCCTCCTCAGAACTACCCATACCAAGCTCAACAGAGACCTCAACCTGTCTTAGCTCAGCAGCCACCCCCACCAACGAATGTCATCTCAGTCAAATACGCTGCTGCAGAAGAGAATCTAAGTAGGGCTTTAGTGCCTTCTTCACCTTTGATCACAGAGAGTGACCCACACTCAAACAGTTTTGACTCTACACATGTAGATAGTCCACCCGCATATTACACAGAGTCACCAGAACACGTAGAAACATATCATTATGATAGTCCACCAGTGGAACCTAGTTGAGAGCTAGACTATGCTAATGTGATGTACACAAACCCAAATCCACGGCCCCAAGTAAGACAACAGAGACCACAGGGCCCTAGAGGACCATGCTTTAGGTGCCAAGGAGATCACTTCATAAAGGATTGTCCACATCCTCCGATAACAGGACAATCACAGTACTATAACATACAAGGCTTTTGTGCCGATTGTGGCAAAGAGCACATAATCAAAGATTGTCCTAAGAACCCTGTTAATGCTTCAAATGTGACACCGATCAACGTGATAGGTATTGTGAACAATGCAGATGGATAAAACCCTACATACGTGCCTATCCAAGCTATAACAAGAGCCCAGGCGCTCTTACAGAACCAACAGCTTAATCAAGAGAAAGTAGCTGGAACTAGTGAAGTTGCAGAATCCAGTAGCAAAAAGACAAAATCTTGGAAAGATTCTAGAGAAAGAATTAAGAGAAAGTGGAGTAAAAAGATAACTGAGTTGGAAGGAAGTTTAAAGGAATCTAGAGGCAAAATTCTAGAATTGACTTCGCAGGAATTGAATCAAGAGAATCCAACTCAGAAATCAAGATCAGTTTTAGCGGAACCCATACCAGAAAATCTAGACATGATGTTTCGTGCATATCAGGATAGATTAAAAGAAGGACCTCAGGTAGCTGAAATGAGTAAAAACTACCCTCGAGCAAATCTAGAAATTGAGAGAACTAAACTTTGCATGAAGATGGTAGAATTAGCACAAGCTTTGTTCGAAGCCTCTAGATATCTTAATTGGAATAACATGGCAAAACCGGAATTACACTTTCAAGGACTAATGGAGAGGTTAGAATACTTGATAGAAAGCAAAGAGAAAAAGGATCAGCATAGGAACCCTATTGTCCCAGAGACACAGGAAAGGAAGGCACCATCCCTGTCTCAAGTACCCAATACAGAAAGTCAAGACAACCTGTCTTCCATACATAAATATTCACATGAATTTTTGAGAGAAATCCAAGAGGAGAAATGGAGAAAGGAACAAGGAACTCATCCTCCTATTCAAGAAATAGATGACTTGTAGGAGCAATTTCCCCAAGACATCCCCTCTATTTACAATGAGGTAGAGGAGGAACAACTGAGTGAACACACAGCTTTTGAATCTAATTCTTTACAAGAATTACCTCAGTTCACAGGACCTTGGGAAGCAAAGTCCATTAGTATGAGAGCACCCACGATAATAGTGAGGAATGAAGAATCAATAATCCCTAGAAACACGGAAGTGATCAAGAACACTAAAGTACAGTGTAATCTCACTCTAGAGGAGTTGTTGAAGGTAAAACCAAAATTGTGGAAACATGTAGCAAATCAATTCCCTGAGCTTGCTACTACTCCCTCACAAATAGGATCACAAAATAAGGTACCAGAGATACCCGTAGAAAAGATTGGAGATGTAAGTGAAGGAGAGGAAGGTAACACGTATCTTCCAATAACCCATCAGGGCTACACCACGAAAGCCATCTTAGATTCAGGAGCCGGAGTAGCCATAGCTACCACCGCTTTATGGAAACGTTGGGGTAAGCCAGCATTAAGACCCACCAGGATGAAGATACAAATGGCTGATGGACACATAGAAAAACCATTAGGCTTACTAGAAGGCATATCTCTCACCACTTGTGGTGTAGAATTTGAGCATACCTTTGCCATTTGTGACTTTGCAAAAAACCATGCTTATGAGATGATATTGGGACAACCATTCATGCATCAGTTGCAAATTGTACAAGATTGGGGAACTAATTCTTTGTACTTGCAACATTTAGGAGTGACTACCAAAGTCAATCTTAAAGACTATTCACATCGAGACGTACCCCCAATACAATGGAATACCATCCATAAGACACCAGTAGAAACAGAATCAGTGCACTCTTTGGAGTCAGACCCCTCTTGGTTGCATGAGGATACTCACTTATGGATGTGTAAAATAGCCAAACAAGAGGAAGAAAGGTTAGAAGCAAGGACCTTAGGTGCAGAACAACATCCACGAACCCTTCAGGATCCAGCTTATGCACCTGTAGTATTTCCAGACGAAGAGTTTGAACCCCATGGTTGGGCAGAAATCCTAGCAACCATGGATGTAGCCATCAATGAAGAACAATGGACACCCCACTGTGACGAGGATGGCTATGACATATCAGTTTTCACGATAGAGCCAATCATGTGCGAATCAATTTTAGAAGAGTGTGAACCTAACACTGATGCATTTGAGGATGCAAGTGATTTCGATTTAGAATCAATTATCATGGACTCACCCTTTGCATCAGAGGAAGAATATTTTTACGAAGTAGAGACTCACCCTCAGAGACACGAGGAAATTACGAATGAGGTGAGATTAGCCACAGAAGTGACTACTAAGAGTGAAGGCAAGAAAAGAAAGAAGAAAGAAACCATGTCAGAAAAAGAAGAATCCTTGTTTGAAGTACCCGAGAATTTCAAGAAATATGAAATCGAAGATAGAAGAATCATGGTACGAATGCCTAATAGAAAGGCGAATGACGGACAAGTATATGATAACCGAGAGAAAACCAAGAAAATAATAGTAGCCATAGAAGGAGAAGAAGAAAAATGTACATACATAGGGCATGATTTGACGAAGGAAGAAGAAGAAGAGCTAGTTGCCCTATTGCGCGAATATAGAGATGTTTTTGCTTGGAGTTACAAAGATTTGAAAGGAGTAGATCCAGATATATGTTCTCATAGAATCCCTATTACTCCAGATGCAAAACCGACAAAACAGAAACCGTACACGTACAATGATAACTACGCTGCGAAGATTAAAGAGGAGATAGATCGCTTGATAGAAGCAGGATTCATTTACGAAATTGAGCATACCGAATGGGTATCCCCCATTGTGGTTGTGCCCAAGAAGAATGGAAAATTGTGTGTGTGTATTAACCTTAAAAAAGTTAATGCCGCCACGATTAGAGACAGTTATCCTCTTCCTATCACAGAACATCTATTGGAAAGAGTTGCGGGCAAGGAAGTTTACAGCTTTCTTGATGGATTCTCAGGCTATAATCAAGTAGCCATTGCTCCAGAGGACCAACACAAGACGGCATTTGCCACTGAATGGGGCATATTTGCATTTCGGGTAATGCCATTTGGCTTAACAAATGCACTTGCCACTTTCCAGCGACTCATGTGGCATGTTTTTAAGGAATTCTTACGCAAGAGTTTGGAAGTTCATGTCGATGACTTATGTGCACATTCAAATGTAAGGAAGACGCATATTCCCGAGTTAAGACAAATATTTGACAAATGTCAAGAATATCAGGTTTGTTTGAACCCAGAAAAATGCGTTTTCATGGTCAGACAAGGCAAAATTCTAGGACACATTGTGTCCAAAAATGGAATCTCTACGGATGAAGAAAAGGTGAAGGTAATTGCAGAATTAATTAGACCAACTAATGTGAAAGAGGTACAGGCATTTATGGGCCATTGCGGCTATTATAGGAGATTCATACACATGTATGCAATCATAGCCAAGCCTTTGTACTCTCTGTTAACCAATTTTGAATGGACAGAAGAATGTGAAAATTCATTCAATGAACTCAAACGACGCTTGTGCTCAGCACCTATATTGACTACACCAGATTGGAGTAAGCCATTCCATGTACATGTGGATGCATCCAATTATGCCATAGGATGCGTGTTAGCACAACCCACGAATGAAGGTAACATAGATCTCCCCATAGCTTACGCGAGCAGACAATTGAACGCAGCAGAAAGAAATTACACCACAACGGAACGGGAAGGATTAGGGATGATCTACGCGGTAAAGAAGTTCAGACACTATTTGTTGGCAAACAAGTTCAAGTTCTTTACTGATCATCAAGCCCTATTGTACCTAGTCAACAAACCATGTAACACAGGACGACTAATACGTTGGTTTCTATTACTCATGGAATATGATTTTGAAGTTGTGGTTAGGAAAGGAAAGACACATCTCAGAGTTGACCACCTTTCAAGATTAACCTTAGGAGAAGCTCCTCAAGGAATAGCGGATGATCTACCAGATGCTTATTTGTTTAATCTTGAGATAGCACCAGAATGGGCTAAACCAATAGTCCCTATTCTGACATATGGACCCAAGAATCCTAGGATAAAGATCAAAGAAGGAGAGATTACCAAGTCTCAGAGATACCAAATCATAGTAGGAAGCATATATAAACAGGATAATCAAAAGATTCTTGCTTGTTGTGTAGATGGATCAGAACATGCAAATTGGTTGCAATTAGCACACATAGGTGCATTAAAGCAACATCATTCAAAACATCGAACATTACAGACTCTGCATAGATTAGGAGTATATTGGCCTACGATGGAAGTAGATGTCTACAGGTTGTGTAAGGAATGCAATGTTTGTTGTGAAAGACCACCAGTAGAGCATGCTACATTATATCACGTGTCTCTCACACCAGACTGGAGTGAACAATTAGTGACATACTTGAGGATGAAGACATTCCCTCAAGGAATGACTTTAGCACGACAACGCAGTCTAGAGCAGGAAGCTCAAGATTGTTCACTTATTGGTGATAACCTATACAAAAGAGGACGAGATGGATATCTAAGACAATGTGTTCATGAGAGCGATTATCTGAGCATACTAGAGACTGCACACCAAGGTGTTGCAGGAGGTCATTTTGGACCCGATAGGATAATCAAAGCCATCCTCTTTGCAGGATTATGGTGGCCCACTCTTCACATGGATGCTCATACCTATGTAAAGAGATGTGATGTGTGCCAAAGAACTCAGTTTCCTACTCGCAGAGATGAAATGCCATTGAAACCCATGATGGGCAGACGTGCATTTTCTAAGTGGGGTATAGACTTTGTAGGACCCATTAACCCCCCTGCAAAAGGTACACATGCTGAATACATTATTGTTGCCACAGATTATCTTACGAAATGGGTAGAGGCAAAAGCCACGAAAAAGAATGATGCACACACAACTGCAAAATTCTTATTTGAGAATGTCTTTACAAGATATAAATTGCCTATAGAGTTAGTGAGCGATCGAGGCACTCACTTTCTAAACCAAGTCATTGAATATTTGTTACAGGATTTTATGGTGATTCACAAGAAATCCGCACCATATCATCCTCAGGCCAATGGTCAGGCTGAAAGCACTAATAAGATCCTTTGTAACGTACTGACGAAACTCGTGAACAACAAACGTTCAGATTGGGACAAACAGTTACACCACGCTGTTTGGGCATATCGAGTGGCCTACAAGACCGTACTCAATGCAACTCCCTTTCATATGGTTTTTGGTCAGAATGTTGTGCTTCCTTTGGACTTCTTGATACCGACCCTTAAGGTTGCACAAGAACATCAGTGGACCGGCCATGAATTATCAGCAAGAATAATGGACTTGGAACGATTAGGAGAAACCAGGCTAAAGGCAGCAGCAGGAATATATGCAGCGAAGAAGTGACAGAAAGCATATTTTGATGCACATGTGAAAGATAAAGGCCTAAAAGAAGGAGATTTAGATCTAGTATATACGCTAAAGCAACACACACGTAAGTTAGAAAAGCGAGGTTATGGACCTATGATCATTAACAGACTCTCAACAAGTGGAGCAGTACAGTTAGCCACCTTAGAAGGAGACGTAATGCCTAATTATATTAGTGGTTGTAGAGTCAAGCTATATCAGGAACCTCTTACTGAGGATATGCTTAGATGACTCACGTTGGCAAAGAAGCGTAAGGAGGAAGAAAATAGAATACGAGCGGAAGCTCAGGCAGAAGCAATAGAACGCATTAAACGCATGAAGTTAAGAAGACAAGGACTAGGGAGAGAACATTATAACCATCTGGAAACTACACCCAGATATCCCATGGCCATGTGTCAAGTAAAGTCAACCACTCATCCTAGTATAGTGGATAGGAGACCATTCATTACAGTCAGGCTAGAGCACGACAACCCTTGCCAAGAGCTCAGGGCTTTAATTGACTCAGGTGCTGCGACTAGTGCGATTAGATGGTCCCACTATAAGGATTCAGGAATAGAAATGCGGCCAATTGAGGCATACCTCATAGGGCTAGGAGGCATGGAAACCCCTTGCATGGGTGAGGTGGACCTTCCTATCCTCATTAAGGAAGTGACCATGACAGCGAAGCTACTAGTGTGCCATGATGACGACCTGATAGAACCCCTAATCCTTGGCCAAGATTGGCTATACGATCACTTAGTGGACCTAAATCTTAGACAAGGCTCCTTACAGATTGGAACCTTAGAACAGAAGCGAGTGATACCGCTTGACTTCCCTAACGGCATTCCAACTGAGGTTTGTAACCCTAGACCCTATGAAATGCATGCGACGGAAGACCGGGAGATCTTGGGTCAGATCAGTCACGTTACGTCTACACCAACCCACTCGGGCTTGGCTATGGACAGTTGTCAATCAGAAGGACGACAAGAGATCTTCCCTGGGGCTTCCTGCAAACTAGAAGGGGCAGCTACCCAACCGCTAGGGCAGATGGACACAATCAGCGGTCAGGTGGGTTGCATCAGCGGCCAAATGAGCACAACACCCTGCGGTGCTCATCCTTCCAAACTTGCTGTGGACTGGCCTAGATTAAAGATAAAGAACGAATCACTTCCTAATGGGCAGGTCACGCAAGTGTTGGATCTCCCTTCTTTTCCAAAGCAGAGCGTCCAATGGACCTCTCAAACCCAACCACGAACGAGTCAACCACAACAGAGGAACCCAGACCGACGACACCACCAGACAAGGCAAAGAAAGCAGCAGTATCAACATCACAGAAATGGTGGCACGAAACAAATATGGGTGCCAAAAGGACAGCAACCACAGGCTATTGGCAACACTGCAGACGAGAACAGGACAAAGTTTCAACAGAAGCAGAGTCAGCATCCAAAGTCCCCTCGATCTTCTTCCCCAAGTACAAATACTCGGCAGATTTGGATCGCCAAGAAGTATCTTATCAATCGACCCACACCCAGGCAGATTTGGGTACCCAAACAATGTATTATAGCCCAACCCTCAAGCCATGTAATATATACCCCTCAGAAATCTTTCCATCCTTCAATACCACCAAACCCATTACCACTTTTCGTCCCTCAGCAGAAACACACCACCCACTCAAAGACTCTTAGGAAATGGATACCGAAAGGTATCCAGACGTCTTCTTGTACCCCCTTATCTAACAATTCTCCCACCCCGTTTAAACTCCACCCTTGTAATAATTCACCCTCAACCAAACCTTGTATAAATTCATACACCAAAACCCCACATCATGCATAATAAAAGCTCATCAAGAAATGTATGCATAATCTGACAATGTAGGCGTCTAGAGACCTGCATTAGTTTTGCAAATAATCATTGCATCAATCACTTCATGACACTTGGCTACACGGGTTACACATCGGTTATGGAAAGGGATTGCGGTCTCACCTTAATGGGATCATAATTAATTTCCATACTAATGTGCTAATCTTTTGTAGCAGATCTTTTCCATTAGCTCGTCAGTCATCATGCAAACCGAAGAAGGACCATCAGAAGCTGGCCCAAGCACACCAATGGCCAATATTGGAGAATTACTCGTGGAATCTTATCCTACGATGCAACCACCAGAGTTTCAAGGTTTTCCAGGACCCATGCCAATCGACGATCCTCCTAGGGGATATACTGAGAAGATTTATCATAATTCTCACTGGTTTCAAGGCCTAGCAGGACCATTAGCAGACGCTGATTTCATATTTGAGGCCAATTTGGCATTTGATCTTCGCACATGGACCAAGTACCAGTTCTTTTCAAGAGAATTTGAAGGACTGCAGAATACACAAGATTTAATGCACATTTGGGCACGAGTGGGATTTACAGAATATTTTAGTGACCCTCTGCCTAAACCCGATTTTTACAGATGCTTTTACCTAGTAACCACCTTGACAGCTTCAGAGAACAAGGATCTACCCGGAACATTCATGTTACCATCCTTGGTAAATGACCCTCCATTCAAAAGGTTTTATTTGTCCAAAGATTTAATTCGTGCAGCTCTCAAAATACATGGAACGCATACTCCGACGGAGAGAGAACGGCTAGTCCCAGAGCAGATGAAACGTGGTGATGTTACTAAGTGGGAGGATATTTCAGCTATAACCCCTGAGCTCTCCAAGCCATTGCGGATATGCATGCAGCATTTTGCTTTCCCAGCTCAGGATCGTTTTACCATGCCCCACAAGAGAATCTGGTTTGGTTTATACTTAGCATGTACTAGACCCCAAACGGTTGATCTAGCTAGCTGGATAATTGATCAGCTCTATTTGGCACAACATAGATGGGAACGAAAGAAGGTCATCAATGGATGTTGTGCACTTACAAGGATTATATATATGTGTTTGGCATATGATTTACCCATAGAGCGTGCCATGACTAGTGAGGAACTGAAGGCATTTAAAGGAACCACAAAGAAAGCTAGAAAGGCTAGCAAAGGCAGAGCCGGAAAGCGGATGAGAGGCACTATCCCATGCCTACAAGTGCCAGAATCACCCTCACCACAACCATCTCCAGAGCAGTCACCGACCGCAGCCACTCCCACGGTACCACCAATTTGTATACGATTATCAAGACCAGTTACGCCGGAGGGCACCACCAGTACTGTTGCACCCCAAGCAGCCACAACCACAGAACCTATCACCACAGCAGCTGAACTTCCCACCACTATTGGTGCGGAAGCGTTCTCTTTTCCAATACCCCATTTAGAAGCAGAACAAGCAGCACCACTGGATCCAACTTTCGATTTTGAAATGCCCGATGCATTCTCCAATGAGTTCCAGTTTTCAGAAGCCCAAATGTTTTCTCAAGAATATGAAAGGCCCAGCTATCCCACCACACCCCGGGATCAGCCACAAGGACAGATTGTGTCTAGCTCTGATGACGAAAGAACAGCAACCGATGACGACGAAGGTGATGACGAAGCAAGCTAGGGCACTATCGAATCCCGAGAGCATGAACAGACAGATGGCCAAGGCCAACAAACAGACACACATGGTGATACAAGTACCCATGAAGATGAAACTTACGAAGCAGCCGCTTACACACTGGCTATTAAGAAGTTGTATAGAACTATGGAAAAGGTTTGGGCACGCAAAAAGCTGACTGAGGAAGAGAGTCAAGCGATAATAGAACAAGAACTTGTCACAGGCGGATTCGAAGACGCATACATCAAAGGATTCAGAGAGTTAGTCAAATCAGTAGGCTCCAACGAAGCACTCAGGTACTTGCAAAGAAAGCCACTACCACAGTTTGACCCCCGCAGAGTACGACTACTTTCAAAGCCCGACGAATACATTCGTGTACCAACAGGAGCATAGTCTTTAGAACAAGCCAGGGAGGCACGCCTCATCCCCGAAAGTTCGTTGGAAGCAGAAACCATCCTTGTAGATTCCCCACCCCGCGCTACAACTGTACATACCTCAGTAGTCACTGAAGTACCGACCACCCCAACCGCTCCTCCATCTCCGCCCGTCCATCCAGCTTCCCCTATTCACCCTCCTTCCCCCCATCTAACATCTTCTATTGCTGGTGACATAGCAGAAATCGTCTTTATAACCACTAACCCCACAAGTCCTGTAACCATTAGACCTAGTCTACCCCCTCACACTTCCACCTTTCCATTCAACCCATTCCTCCATCCAGCTTTTCCATCCTTCCCCACAACTCCAAGACCCCTTTTTCCATTCCCACCGCCCTTAACCTTCTCCCCCGTCTCATCTCCCCGACCCACTGTAACCCCTCTTTCCCCTTTCCACCAAGCTGCTCCAGCCAGCCCCCCTGTAAATTACTCCTCAACCTTTGAAAATCCCGTATTTACACCAGCACAAGCACCCACAGTCACACCCATATTCACAGTCACCGCACTGGACACGTCCAATGACATGGACATCTCACCACCCACTGCACCATCACTCACTTCACTCACAGCACAAACATTTTTAGGCACCTCACAATTTTCCACAATCACCACAGCATCCACCTTCCCACCCCCATTCCCCGTTGCCTTCGCATCTACAACCACTGCATCTTCATTTAGCACCCCATTAATACTATCACCCACTGTAGATAATGCATTTCAACAGATGTTCATGTGTATGACGCAAGTAAGAGATGAGTTCACATCTCTTGGCGATAATTATCAGCAGCTGCAGAGGACAACCAGTGACTTACAGTCGCAGCTTAATTTATTATCTATTGAAAATGCCTCTCTGAACACCCGATACCAGGAATTATGCGAGGCATATCACAAATTGGAACTAGAAAACGAAGAAAAGACCAAGGAAGCCACTGCTGACCTAGATAACTTATTAAGAGCCCAGACAGTCCGCAATGCAACACTAACACGAAACATAGGCTTACTCAGAAGACATCTAGCAGCAGCAAAGGAGGAAAACCAGCACCTACAGGATCAGAACCGAGAAAACTTAGAAGCAGCGCTCGACCACCCAGACCAACCACTCAGTCCTAGCCGGTTCAAAGCCATTCCCTCAGACTCGATGAGGATGCTGCTAGAAGATCATGTAAGGCTGCTAGATGAATACGATCGCATGAATGAGGAGTTACAGAAACTCAAAGAAGATCATAAATTACTCCAGTTACGAGCACCGGCACAACCAGACATACCAGCACCTATGGACCCCTCTCTTGACATCTTAGAGGAACTCAACGCATTACGGGCCCAGGTATCAAACCTTGAATCAAGGATTGCAGTATACGAAGCACCACCCAGGCCAGATTCCCCACCTGAGCTTCCAGCGGAGGAAGAAACTATCACCATCCCGGTGGAGGAAACGTTTGAAGAGGCGTACGAGCCACAACCCATCCTAGGCGGACGTGTCACGGCCGAAGGCCAGATGACTTACGAACTCCCGACCCTCGTGTGGATGAAGACTATTGAGGAACTTGGGACAACGCACTCAGCTAGAGTAGAGGCACAATTACATGCCATGGCGATCATAGAAGAAAGAATTTTACAGTCTCCATTCTTTGCTCATTTGGCCCCGCGACGATACATATCTGGGTATGAGCTACAGTATAAACCGTATTTTATGTTAATGGCTGAATACCAGTTAGCCATTGAGAAAGAGATAGGTAAGAAACCATCGCATGCGACTCAATTCGAAGAGGACGATTTGCCACTAGATGCGTAGCAAGGAGAGATCTATCAACCAGAGTGGCGGAAAGATTTACTACAGAAGTATCCAAAAATGATGAGTACATGGGTAAAGGCACCTTTGCATTTGAAGTACAACCCGTGTTGGGGACCAGTACCACGACTCCGCTCCTGGACTGCATTTGCTATTAAGGTACAAAACAATAAGCAGTGCCAGGACTGGTTGAATTACCCCTATTTTAAGCCACCCATCGAATTACCAACTGTTGGCTACATGATGGCTACAATTCGCCACTGGCTCCCTAGATTAAAGCATATGGACGATATAGCGGCGCATATGACTGTCAAAATCTTTGACATGATGCAAATGATTTTTAAAGTCTTCCGACGTGTCAAGGCACCTCATGTCAACACCCCGGGCTTTGAGCATGGCAATTTCGATCTGGTATATGATATGAGTACAACGCCATCGCTACGGGTGTGTTATGCCTGGCATTGCAGAATAAAATATCTACCGGCGTGCTACAAGCAGACATTCGAAGAGATGTTCACAATCGGCTTCTGGGAATACCATTCAGAGGTATTCATAAGCAGACCTACACATTTATTACACTTATTTGCCTGTGAACGAATGGTCTATTCCACACACTATCAGCTCCCGCCACCGGAAGAACCGCAACCAATCGACTGGGAGAAACTCGAGGCAGATCTGGCCCGAGGCATTCGTATCTCCGAGCACACCCTCGCTCATGACCTCCTACAGAACTATATCCGGCAGACCTCACAACAAGGTTCTGTCAGGGACGACAGAAGCGAGAGGGAGGGGGGTGTTGGAAGCAGCCAGAGGCATAGAAGACACGGAAGCATGTAGCGACGGAGCAGGGAGCCAGTCAAATCTTTTTTCAAAGAATTATGTTTTCAAATACTTTCCAAAAACCTCCAACAGTGATTTTTATCACTTTTGTAACATATGTAACATAGAAAAACCCTTTTCTTAATTTCTCGCTCCATTTTGTGCAAGCCGAGGAGTCCTCGAGCTTGAGGAGCTTAGGTAGAACAAGCGTATCAATTTTCGTTATTTTTAGACACCGTTTACCCTTCCAAATAGCATCTAGGACCTAATTTTTAACTATGCCGGTCACTAGATGTGAAACCGGTCAAAACTAGTCTAGAAACTATAAAAAGAGCTAGAGAGCTCATTTTTGAGGTTAGCTTGTTTGAGGTTAGAGTTCTTTTGAGCTTGTAATAGTGTTCTTGAGTAATAGAGTTGATTTCTCACCTTCCATTGTGTCTTGCTTGTCTCTTCGTAGTGTGTGTGTATGTGTGTGTGCATTTCTATGCTTCTCACCTTCACTCTCACTTCATCTCACATTCACGATCTTCATATCACTCCTATCTCTTCCGCGGATTGACATTAAGGAGGTGGAGCTTCTTAACGTGGTTCTCACCATTGTGCTAGAGCAACACCATCCAATGTAGCAAAGCTAATAGCTCCACTAGAGGAAGTGTCATTTATGATTAAAGGGCCATATCCTCTTTTTTGTAGTTTCTTGGCATGTTCTTTTAAGGTGTAAACCAATACTAGATCCCCCACTCTAAGACCTTTGTCTTTGATATGAGCATCATAGTAAGTCTTTTTTCTTTTTTTAGTTGCATAGATGCCTACTAAGCCTATAATTTAGTTTCATGTAATTTTTCGATTTGGTCCAATTGATTAGATAGTTCATGCCTTGTCCATTTCTATTTCTCAGCTACTCAAAGAGTAGGAACCAAGAAATTAACTCGTAGAATTGTGTTTTGTCCATAAACTAGATTGAAAGGTGTAGTTCCAATAGCTATCTTATATGCTACTCGGAATGCCTAATTTGCATGGTGCAATTGATTATCCCATTTTGATCTACCATTGTTGATTATCTTGGTGACAATTGTGTGTAATACTTTATTTGAATTTTTAGCTTTTCCATTTGCTTGTGGGTGATAGGGTGCAAAGTTTTTATGAATCACCAAGAATTTGTTCATAAGTGACCAAATGAATTCGCTAATGAAATGCACACCTCTATTGCTAACAATCTCAATAGGTACTCCAAATCTAGTGAAAATATTTTCAAATAGGAATTTTGTTGTAATCTGGGCATCATTTTTCCTAGTGTATTTGGCTTCTACCAACTTCATTAAGTGGTCGGTTACAACTATTATATATTCAGCATGAGAGCCTCTTGCTAGGGGATTGACGGGTCCAATAAAGTATATTCCCCATCTAGAGAAACCTCTTGCAATGATCATTGGTCTTACATGCATGTCATCTCATCCGATCCAAAACTTGGTCCGTTGACATACATCACAACTGTGTACATAGGTTTTTTCATCCATATGTAGTGTTGGCCATCA
Source organism: Ceratopteris richardii (assembly GCA_020310875.1). Classification (NCBI taxonomy): domain Eukaryota; kingdom Viridiplantae; phylum Streptophyta; class Polypodiopsida; order Polypodiales; family Pteridaceae; genus Ceratopteris; species Ceratopteris richardii. Next base: position 26,429,959 of record CM035413.1, read on the forward strand.
TAAGCCTACAAAGAGGATCATCTTCACAATATCCTTGACTGCGAAGTGGCCTCCCACTGCTCCATCATGATCCATTTCTAATATGGGAAGGTGTTGGCATACAATTCATAAGAAGAGCATAAAGGCACAACAGAGCAGTCATGCACAATACGGCAACAAGGCCCAATCATTTTTTTCTATAAACTATTTCCAACTCAAGTGATTTTCATCACTACATACACATTGTAAATCCCGTTTTTGGTATAATAGACTCCATTTTGTTCACTCCGAGGAGTCCTCGAGCTTGAGGAGTATTAGGATTAGCTGCATACCAATTTTTATAATTTTTGGACTCCGTTTGAGCCCTCAAATACCTATACCGGATCCGGAGAGGCCAAGTATATATGGGAGTGCAACTGTGAGTATGACAAGTCATGGGTCTGATTCCAATTCTTTTCCAAGGAGTTTGAGACTCTATAGAACACACAAGATCTTCAGACCACATGGCAGCGTGCAGGGCTCTCATTCCCACTAACATGAAGAACTGGAAACTACTGAAGCTGAAAGATATGGAAGCACTCACACCAAATGGTTCTATCCCTCTCCATATGTGCATGCAACAATTTGCATTCCCTGGTCAAGATCGATTCACACAACCCCACAAAATAATATGGTTCGCTCTTTACTTGGCACAGACAATGGCACTACCGATTAAGCTTCCTGTATGGATTATGGAACAGCTATATGAAGCAAATAAAAGGTCATCTAGGAAGCTAGTGGTGAATGGCTATTGTGCTATCACGCGCATCATCTACAAGTGCTTAGCATATGATGTACCCATCGAACGCGCTTTAACATGGTCTCAGCTACAGATGTTTCAAAGACACAAAATTGCCTCACATCAATCCAAGCATATGAGAGGCTCAATGTCCATACACACGAAGTTCTAACGACTCCGAAAGTCTCGCCACGAGGGGAGGCCACTGTACCTCCCTTTACCATTAGAATACCCAGGTCTGGATCTGAAAGTACATCAAAAGCTGCCCCATCGGCTCCCCGTGTACCTTCCGAATTTGAATTTGCTATGACTGGAGACGTTGAAGGGATGAGATGAGCACCTTCGACTTCGAATCATTCTTATAGAATACGCAACTCTTTGATGTAGAATTCTTTTCGAACACAGAAGAACAAAGCTCCTCTTCCCAAAGACGAAGGAAATCCACAGACAGCCGCCATGTACATTGGGGTGATGATCAACAGAGAACTTTATCTCAACAACTAGAATGCTCAGAGGGAGAAGAAGAGGAAGGAGAAGAAGCAAAAGCAGAAGAAACCACTAGGGCCCCAGCATATACAGCAAAACTCCGAAGGCTGTATCACATCATGGAGCGAGTGTTGTCGCAACAACTGCTCAGCGAATAGAGTAGTAGGATGCTCATGGCTCAGCTATTGGAAGAAGCTGGAGTTGAATCCGAATACAGTGAAGGCCTACTATTGATGGCAAAAACGCATGGGGTAGTGGAAGTAGTCCGATTAGTGATCCAACGGCCTCCCGTTCAATATGATCCGTGAAGATTCCAAACACGACCACGGTCAGGTAAAAACATCCAGATTCCCATTACTACAGTGGAAGAACCTATTATTCATCCAAACCCATTGAGACAACCTCCCAAGCAGCAGTAACCTCTGGGCAAGAGCTTCTAGTCACCCATGATGAATCAACCGAACCACTACCACCAACCCCCCCACCATCACCTCCTCAAACAGAAGCTGTAAATATCACCTCGACTACCCAACCCAGAAAGCAAACCTTCATGTTCCGTAGTCCCACCTCTAGTTCCACTTTGTTTTCCTCCTTTGAAAACCCTCTATATAATACCACCACCGTCATAACAGAGTCCTTCATAGAGCCCGCCATAGGAGAACCAGCCCCCATGCCCCCGGCCATAGGCCATCCTGACAGTAGATCCATATTCTTTGGATTCCCTGCCACCACGCCAACTTTCATGGCCTTCGAACCTCCGGTCTCTCACTTCCCACCCCCCATACCACCAGTCCTTCAACCCGCCCATGATTACTTTTGTAGAATGTTTCAAGCCACCTCCCAACCCCTCCCTTCGAGCCCATTCCCAACCTCCACACCACACTTATTCACCACGATCACACACACACCACCTACCATTCCGGTCTACATGGTAGACACTACACTCACCTCCACCCCTGAGGGTATGGACATTTCACCACCGACGGCACCTCCACCTCCCCCCACACTCCCACCTTCTCCCATTCCCCCTCCACCGATTTCACCTGCACACACATCTCCAATAGACACAACATTCACCCTTCCCATTCCCCAATCCCCTCCTCCTGCATTTTCCATTGTACAAAATACACCTTCATCTATAGGGAATGCATTTGACACCATGCTCGCATGTGTTTCACAATTAAGAACAGAATACAATCAGCTCCAGCAACATAACGAATGACGGCAAGAGCACTCAGAAGTGCTACAACATTGTCTCGCTACACTAGAAGAGGAGAATGCTTGCCTCCAGACACAATTTCAAACTTTGCAAGAGGCTCATCGCATATTGGAAGTAAAGTTACAGAACGTAGACCAGGAAGCGATACAAATGGTGGAAGGCCATCTACAGATACAGTTAGAACGCAACTCAAAGCTTCAATGAAATATGGCCCTACTCAAGCGACACAGCTTGCAGCTTCTCATGAAGAAAATCAACACCTCCAACTACAAAATTAGGAAAACTTAGAGGCTACCATCAAAAGCACACCCGAGGCAACGATCAGTCCCTCAAAATTCCAAGCAGTGACCTTATAAAACATAAAGATAATCCTCAAAGATTATGCTATACTACTGGAGGCACATGACCAGTTATCAGAGGAACTCGATCAACTGAAGCAGAAAATACAAAAAGACACGACATCTGCCCCTCAAACCACCACCTCCACTGCTTCACTTCTCACGGGCTCAGAGGCCCTAAAAGATCTCCAAAAACAGGTCACAGAATTGCAAGCATGCCTACTACAATACGAAAGACCACCTTCCCCACCTGAGGCTCCCACTAACGAAGAAACAATACAGATTCTTGTGGAACAAACATTTGAAGAGGATTATGAGCCGCAGCCCATCGCAGGGGGACGACAAATAGAAGAAGGCCAGGATACTTTTGAAGCACCATGACCTCTGTGGTTAAAACAGGTGGAAGAAATTGGGAGTTCTCATGAAGAGCACACGGTGGTGCAAAATCAGGCCATGAGAGTCATAGAAGACATAGTATTACAATCTAGTTACTTCAAGAACTTGTCATCTAGACATCTCATCATATCATCAGAACTCAAATACAGGTCTTACTATGTCATTCTGGCAGATTACAATTCAGAAATACAGAGAATCACACAAAAGATTCCTTCCTTCGCAACATAGTTTCAACCAGAAGACCTTCCTCCAAAAGCACAGAAAGGTAAGATCTATCAACTGACATGGCAGCAAAAGCTTCTAGAGACATATCCTGAAATGTTTTGCACATGGAACCATGCTCCTTTACATCTACTGTACAATCCATGCTATGGCCCAGTTTCACGACCCAGATCATGGAAAACATAAAGGTACAAAATAATGCTCAATGTAAGGAGTGGCTCAATTATCCGTACATAGCGCCACCGCAGGCACCCCCATCGACAGCATACATGATGGGAACAATCCGACATTGGATGCATCGACTGAAGCCCATGCTAGATGTGGCAGCCCAAATGATGCTCAAAATTTTGGATATGATGCAAGTTGTGCTCAAAACTTTTAGGAATGTAGAAGCACCACAAGTACATCTACAGGGGTCTACCAATGGAAATTACAATTTGGTGTATGACATGAGCACCACCCCCAGCATTCGTGTGGCTTACGCTTGGCATGCATGCATCAAATACCTCCCCGCATGCTATAAACAGACATTCAAAGACATGTTCAGGTCAGGTTTTTGGGAGTATCACTCAGAGGTTTTCGCACTGAAGCCCACACACCTGCTTCATCTCTTTGCATGTGAACAAGCCATGTACTCCGAGTACTACACGACACCGCAACCCGATGTCCTAGGTGCAATAAATTGGGATGCATTGCAAGCTGATCTAGCAAGAGGCTTACAGATACGAGAACACGAGCTAGCCACCAATGTTATCCAATACTATATTAACCACCCTATAGAACAGAGGTCTATCAGGAGCAATAGACACTAGGAAGGGGGGAGTGTTGGCATACAAGTCATAAGAAGAGCATAAAGGCACAACGGAGCAGTCATGCACAATACGGCAACAAGGCCCAATCATTTTTTTCCATAAACTATTTCCAACTCAAGTGATTTTCATCACTACACACACATTGCAAATCCCTTTTTTGGTATAATAGACTCCATTTTGTTCAAGACGAGGAGTCCTTGAATTTGAGGAGTATTAGAGTTAGCTACATACTAATTTTCATAGACTCCGTTTGAGCCCTCAAATAGGCTCTAGAACCTAATTTTTAACTAGGCCGGACACTAGGTCTGGACAAGGCCAAAGCTAGTCAAAAAACTATAAAAAGAGCTAGAGAGCTCATCTTTTAGGGTAGATTGTTAGGGATTTGAGCTTATGTAAGAGACTTTTTAACTCATGCAAAGAACTCCATTGTTCCTCTCCTTGTTCTTGCCTTTTGTGCACGTGTGTGTGTATGTGTGTGCATGTTTGAGTGCTTCTCACTCACACACTTGTGCCATCACTTGCTCATAGTCTTCATACTAGTCCTCACGTCTCCACAGATTGACATTTATGAGGTGGATCTCCTCACGTTGGTACTTGCCATTGTGCTAGAGTGACATAAGGTACTCTCCTTCGTGAACACATATTCATAATTGGTTATCCTTTCCTTGTTTGAAAAGTTGTTTCCCCAAAATTACATAACCCTTGTTTTGCTCCTCTAAGGCTCTATTTCTAGCTAGGTTGGCTCCTTCTGGATATGTTTTTTATTTTAGAAACTCCATTAGTGGCTTGCTCCACTCTAGCTTTATCGTGGAATAATACAAGATGAATGTTCACCTAGCATGGACACCTGAGATACGTTACACTTAGTTACATTATCATGTACGTCTTTTTGCATGCTTGGCTAGTATACTTGTTCATAGTGCATCAGGCAGTAGCCCAGGCTTCAATGCAAAGGTAGCATGTAAAGACAGGAATGCAATGAGTTGGGGGGCTAGACATTTCACATTTTTCAAGAAATATGCTTCAAAAACTTCAAACTAGTGATCTTCATCACTCTTGTAACATATGTACCATAGAAAACCCAATTTTGCTTTTAACAGCTCCATTTTATGCAAGCGCAAGAGTCCTCGAGCTTGAGGAGCCTAGGTAGAATGATCATACCAATTTTGTCTATTTTTAGATCTCATTTGGATCTTCAAATGACTTCGAGAAACTAATTTTTAACTATGCCAGACACTAGGTTTGAAACTGGCCAATGTTATTCTAGAAACTATAAAAAGAGCTAGATAGCTCATTTTTGAGGTTAACTTGTGTGAGCTAGTTAGAGATTGTAGTCTATTGGAGAGTTTGTAAGAGTGTTCTTGAGTAATAGAGTATGCTTTTGACTTTGCATTGTGTCTTGCTTGTCTCTACCGTATGTGTGTGCATGTATGTGTGTGTGCATTCGCATGCTTCTCACCATCACCTTCACTCACTTCATCCATTCATGATCTTCATATCACTCCTATGTCTTCCATGGATTGACATTAAGGAGATGGAGCTTCTTGATGAGGTGCTTATCCTATTTTAGAACAACACCAAATTTGTTATCGTTGCCAGGGATCAAAGCAACCAACAAATCAGACTTGAGATTGGAAAAAACTCTCAACCCCCTCAATCAATTGTTAGCTTAAGCTAAGTGCGAATAGCATTGTTGATTGAAATAGGACTACAATAGGAACACATCAAGTACAAGAGCACTAATTTCTCAAGTCCAAGAGTAAGCTAAGAGATTGTGACCACAAAAAACCTAAAGAAAATAACTTAATTTCAGTAGCATGAGAACTTAAACATACAATGAAAAGACGATTACCTGTGTATAGATTGAGAGAAGACAAGAGTTTAAAAGTAATAAAAACAAAACAAGTGACAGAGAACAAAGAAGTATTGGCAACCAGAACATATACTGCGTGATTAAGGGAGATAAATTCATGAACCTTAGATCAGGAAAGCACATAGGTAAGGTAGATCGACGAAGCCTTAGGTCATTAGAAGCAAGTGTGAGGACTACATCACGTTCTTGGGCTAAACAATTGAATAGCTATCCATACGATTTGAGCTCAAAGACAAGTGAGTCTAAAATGGCTTATAGCAGGGAGAGACCAGAAGGAGGGTTAAGTGTAGCTTATTTAGAAAGACCCAAAGGACCCTACAGGACCCAGTTAGAATATGTCCAAACCAACCACTTAGGTGCTTGCATCTATGAGGATGGTTTGAGAAGGTTGGTTGTTCTATTACACAACCCTAACCAACCCATTGGATTGGAACATCTCATAGTTAAGTTTGAGAGAGATGCATACTTAGACAAGGAAGGAACAATGTACATCATAACTAATCAACCTAACCATACTACTGAGTTTGGTTTATTCATTCCTGAGATAGAGGTAGGAGCCTGTTGAAGCTCAAAGTCAAGGACAAAGCATGGAAGCACATCAAAAGGTGGACACACAAGGAAAGGGAGCAAGTAGGGAGCTCCAAGAAGTGTATGTCAAATTTTTAGAAGAATCCCCTACAAAAATAGTGATTTTCATCACTAAAAACCATTGTAAATACCATTATCTATTTTTAGTAACTCCATTTTGTTCAAGCCGAGGAGTCCTCGAGCTTGAGGAGTATTAGAAGTACCATCGTACCAATTTTCATAATTTTTAGACTTCGTTTGAGCCCTCAAATAAGCCCTGGAACCTAATTTTTAACTAGGCCGGACACTAGGTCTGGACAGGGCCAAAACTAGTCAAAAAACTATAAAAAGAGCTAGAGAGCTCATTTTTGGGGTTAGCTTGTTAGAGAATAGAACTTTTGTAAGAGAACTCTTTTGCAATCTAAGCTTTCCATTGTTCCTCTCTTTGATCTTACTTTGTGCGCGTGTGTGTGTATGTGTGTGCATGTTTGTGTGCTTTCACTCACGCACTTGTGCCTTCACTTGCTCGTGGTCTTCATACCGGTCCTCACGTCTCCGCGGATTGACAAGTAAAGGAGGTGGTGCTTACGCTTGAGCTACACCAAATTTTGGCGCCGTTGCCGGGGAGAGAGCTTCGAGGACGAGCGTTGTGATGGTAAGATCGTAGATTTGCGACGTTGGAAGGTAAAAAATCTGTCATTTCAGTTCATTTTCTGTTTTTTCCTCTTCATCTTCATCATCATCATCATCTCCACCTTCTTCCATCTTCTTCTTCATAGAAATTTCTTGTTTTTTAGTGCATTTTCACCATTTTCATACCATTTCTCATGCATTATTGTGTGGGAAGGAGTTAGGAGAAGCAAGGGAGAGCAAGCGCTGTATTTTTTTCATGATTTTCTGCTCATACTGAGCTCGCCATAGCCGACGCTCAGAAATTTGAATTTCCCGCCAAAAAACGCGATTCTGTGATGAAAATCGCGATTCTGTGAAAATTCAAAATTTTTTGAAAAATCACGATTTTCTGTTTTCCCGCCTAAAAGTTGGCTGAAAAAAAAAAAAATCACGATTCTGTGGTCATTCTCAAAATCACGATTTTGTGAGTGTGCTCAAAATCACGATTCTCACAAATCACGATTTTCAGCAAAAAAACACGATTCTCTGAGTCAACATCGCGATTTTCATGTCAAAAACACGATTCTGAGAAAACACGATTTTGAGTCAAAATCGCGATTTTCAAAAAACACGATTTTGTGCTCAACATCGCGATTTTCATGTCAAAAAACACGATTCTGAGAAAATACGATTTTCAGTGGGCTCAAAATCGCGATTCTCACAAATCACGATTTTCAGCCAAAAACACGATTTTGTGATCAAAATCGCGATTTTCAGAAACACGATTTTGTGCTCAACATCGCGATTTTCTGAGTCTCAACATCGCGATTTTCTGAGTCTCAACATCGCGATTTTCTGAGTCTCAACATCGCGATTTTCTGAGTCTCAACATCGCGATTTTCTGAGTCTCAACATCGCGATTTTCTGAGTCTCAACATCGCGATTTTCTGAGTCTCAACATCGCGATTTTCTGAGTCTCAACATCGCGATTTTCTGAGTCTCAACATCGCGATTTTCTGAGTCTCAACATCGCGATTTTCTGAGTCTCAACATCGCGATTTTCTGAGTCTCAACATCGCGATTTTCTGAGTCTCAACATCGCGATTTTCTGAGTCTCAACATCGCGATTTTCTGAGTCTCAACATCGCGATTTTCTGAGTCTCAACATCGCGATTTTCTGAGTCTCAACATCGCGATTTTCTGAGTCTCAACATCGCGATTTTCTGAGTCTCAACATCGCGATTTTCTGAGTCTCAACATCGCGATTTTCTGAGTCTCAACATCGCGATTTTTTGAGTCTCAACATCGCGATTTTCCGAGTCTCAACATCGCGATTTTCTGAAAGTTCACAAAATCGTGATTTTCTCCAAAGGTCCTGTTTGCCTGTTTTGACCTCTAGGAGCCTGAATTGGCATAACTTTTTCATCCAAAGTCCATTTTTTGAGCTCTATACCTCGTTGGAAAGCTCGTTTCAAATCCTACACGACCTCAACTGTTTTTTTTCAAGAATAACGCGTTGATTTTGAGATAGGATAATTTGAAGTTGACCCTCAAGTGGGACTAGGGAACCAAGGGGAATCCAAAGAATTTTGAACCATACCAAGGGGAAAATTTGGACTCTTGACTAAAGCTTATGAACCTGAGATCTGGTAGACACTTAGGCAAGGATAAACAAAGCATTAGATCTTCTGAGGCTAGTGTCAACCATACATCCAAGTCTTGGGCACAACAACGTGGTCATCTTTTACTAAGTTCAGACACAAGTGATTCAGAAATGTCTTTTAGTATGGGAAAACCTGCAGGTGGCTCAGGGACTGCCCATCTACAAACCCCAGAAGGGCCCTATAAGACACAGTTGGAATATATTCGGACCAACCAATTAGGTGCTCGCATCTATGAGGATGGTCTGAGGCGATCAGTGGTCCAACTCAAAAATCCAGATCAATCCTTTGGACTTGAACACCCGGTGGTCAAGTTCGAAGAGGGTTCATACATTGATAAGGAAGGAACCATGTATGTGGTCACCGACCTACCAGATAGGACTGATGAGTTTGGAAATGTCATTCCTGAGAATGAAATAGGAGACCTAGAACAAGGAAATGTAGGACAAGGACCCCAGACTCCCAGAGGTAAGTCAGTTTTGACCCGAGTGATCACTCCAGACTGGATCCCTCAAGATAACAAAAGCATAGAACTATTTTTTAATAGAGAAACAGAGGAAGCCTTTTGGAGATTCAAGCCAGATCAACCTAGCCAATTAGGCATAGTCATCATCTACGAGTTCAAGGATCCAGAGATGCCAGGCAAAGTTGTTTACCTGGATAACACATCAGAGAAAATTTTCTTGGTAACAGAACATGATAGACATGCATATACTTGGAAGAATGAATTGATTTTCCCCCCACCAAGATCCAATGTTTCCCGTGGCCTCCAAGGTGTAGGATCTTCCCACGCTCATGAAGCCCAGAGAGAAAGAACTAGAGAGAGACCTGAGGTAAGTTTTGCACACACCGTGGGCAGGAATAGATCAGGATTTGAAAATGAAAGATCTGAAAGAGAGAGATATCAAGCACATAGGCAAAAAAGAGATGAACATGATTTTCCATTGCCTAGACCCCGAGAGCACCCAAGAACCCTTAGACCCACTCAAGTGATCAAGGCAATGAAGAATTATTTTGACGGGTCAGGAGATCCTTATGATCATGTGGCCGAGTTCAAACAAGTGTTAAGAGCTGAACAGGTTGAGGATTTATTCACCCAATACGAGGCATTTGGTTTGACTCTTAAGGGCACTGCCTTGGCTTGGTTTCAACCATTGAGTAGTTGCAACTATCGCGATATAGGTCAACTGCTAGACGAATTCATTGTAGAATTTTCCAAGAGTGGTATCAGGCATAACACATCATCCTTGATCCACAGTTTCAAGCAGACACCCCAAGAAACAGTGCGACTAGCAGGTAGAAGGTTCAGACAGTACCTAGAAAGATGCCCTGCTCCCGAGTTACCCACACCAGCCAAACAAGTGGCTTTGTTCTTAGATGGCTTACTGAGCACAAAGTTAAGATCATATGTATATTTGAAAGAGCCTAGATCCATAGAAGAGTGCGTGCGGACATGCATTGACATAGAAGATAACTTGGGTGAGGAGTTAGGATTGTCCAAACTCTACAAAGATTCGGATAGTTGTACTAGTCATACTTCAAAGATCTCCACAGAAATAGAAGAGATAGCTGAGCAAGTTGCCAAGAAGCTGGGAGTCCAAAATAAACAAACACAGAGAGTCACTCCAGTGAATCGGTGTTATACTTGTGGGGGCGACCACATGGCTAATGTATGCCCAATGCAAAACCAAAACATTAGAGAAAGGAATGCTCCATATTGCACTATTGAGAGAAAATACACAAACCACACGGCTCAAGATTGTCCCTACAATAGGCAGGCTGCTAGACAAAATTATCATCAACCTTACCCACAAGGTAGGTATCAGAACCAATACCAACAGCCATATTATAGACCACAACAGCAATATCAGGTACCATATAGGCCACAACCTGTCTTGGGAAACCAACCACCAGCTCCAGCCAACGTGATTCCAGTCAAATATGCTGGGGGAGAAGAAAATCCAAATAGAGCATTGGTGCCACTAACCCCATTGATACCAGATAATGACTCTCATGCTCATTGTTCAGACTACTCCCATGAAGGTAGTCCACATGCTTATTACACAGAGTCACCTGAACATAGTGAGATTTACTCGTATCAATATGAGGTACCACCTATGGAGCAAAATTGGGAGCCAGAATACTCCAATGTCATGTACACAAATCCTAACCCTAGGCCCCAGTTGAGACAAATGAGACCACAAGCCCCTAGAGGATCTTGTTTCAGATGTCAAGGTGACCATTTCATGCGTGACTGTCCCCACCCACCATCTCCGAGTCAAGGACAGGCTATCACAATACAGGCTTTTTGTCCTGATTGCGGCAAAGACCATCTCCCCAGAGATTGTCCAAGAAACCCCTCCAGTGCACCCAAGATTACACCCATTAATGTGGTAGGCTTAGTGGCAGATTCAAGTTCAAGTAGTAGCAATGTGGCTCCTATACAAGCTGTCACTAGAGCACAAGCCTTAAAACAGGATAAACCAGTAGAACAATCAGAGTCGAGTGAATCAGGAGAGCCTAGTAAGAGGAAAACAAGAACATGGAAGGATACCAGAGATAAGGCCAATCGCAAGTGGAATAAAAAGTTATCGGAACTAGAAGAAAGCTTAAAAGAAGCGAAAACAAAAATAGAAGACATTGCATCTCAAAGCCCCTCGCATGCCGAAACTCCATCCACTCCACCTCATCCCACCCCACCACCCATTGCAAATAGACCACAACCAGGGTCTGTCCTTGCAGATCCAACCCCAGAAGGCTTGGACATGATGTTCAAGGCCTACCAGGCTCGACTTCAAGAAGGGCCTACAGCTGCAAACCTAGACAAGAGCTACCCTAGAACGGACTTAGAGATTGAACGGATGAAAATGTGCATGAAAATGGTAGAACAAGCTCAAGCTATACTTGAGACTAGTCAAAAGTTCAATCAGACAAACTCTGTCAAAGGGGATTTGCACTTCCAGGGCTTACTAGAACGATTAGAGCAGTTGGTAAACAAACCACAAGTTTCTTTACCTCCACAGGCTCAACCAGTTATTGAAAGAGGAAGCTCACCACCAATGGGAGCTTATGTTCCTAATTCCACGGATCCAGGAATACCTCCTTCAATTCAACAGTACTCTCAAGAATTCTTGCGGGAAATACAAGAAGAGAAATGGGCCAAGGAGAAGGGTAATTCCCCTCCTATTCCTGAGATTGATGATCTTCATGATCAATTTCCCCAAGACATTCCATCTATTTACGGAGATGAAGCAGAACAACAAGAAGACGAAAGGTTAGATTTTGAATCTAATACTTTAGAAGAACTGCCTCAATTTCCAGGCCCATGGGAATCTGAATCTCTCCAGATTAGAGCTCCCACAATACTAGTAAGAAACGAAGACTCAGTGGTTCCAAGGAACACGGATGTCGTGAAGAACACTAAGGTTCAGTGTCATCTCACTGTAGAAGAGCTGCTCAAAGCAAAACCTGAGCTTTGGAATCATGTGAAGAATCAGGTTCCAGAACTTGATTCCAACATGCCAAAAGTAGGCTCCAAGCAAAGGGTACCAGAGATACCTCTCGACAAAATAGGGGACATGTGTGAGGGTGAAGAAGGTAATACTTATCTTCCAATCACCTACCAAGGTTACACAACCAAAGCAATCATAGATTCAGGTGCTGGTGTTGCTATTGCGACCATCTCCTTGTGGAAGCAATGGGGCAAGCCCACATTAAGACCAACTAGAATGAAGCTTCAAATGGCTGATGGTCATTTTGAAAGACCTCTAGGATTGCTAGAAGGGATCACTCTAACCACTTGTGGTGTAGAGTTTGAGCACACATTTGCTATATGTGACTTTGAGAAAAATAATGTCTATGAGATGATCCTAGGAAGACCCTTCCTACGACAATTGCAAATAGTACAGGATTGGGGAACTAACTCCTTGTACTTACAGCACTTAGGGGTCACCACCAAGGTCAATTTGAAGGATTACACCTTCAGAGATGTGGAATTCTATCCACAAAGCGAAAGAAGATTCCATCTCTGTGCATTCTGAAAGTTCACCTGATCCATCATGGCTGCATGAAGATACTCATTTGTGGATGTGCAAGGTCGCGAAGGAAGAGGAAAAACGTTTAAAGGCAAGAGAAGAAGGAACTTTGCTAGGAGATAGACCAGTTAGAGACCCAGCCTACACACCGATGATCTTTCCAGATGAGGAATTTGAGCCTCATGGCTGGCCAGAAATCTTAGCCACCATGGACATTGCTGTCAATGAGGAACAGTGGACACCTCATTGTGATGAGGAGGGTTATGATATCTCAGTGTTCATGTGTCAACCCTTGCTAGAAGAATGTGACCCTAGTGATGTCATAGAAGAAGAAGAGAATGACGATGATCTGGAGTCTATTGTGATGGATAGTTGCTTTAACTCAGAGCAGCACTATCTAGAAGATATAGGAGTGTTCACCCAGAAAGAAGAACCTCTCACAAGTATTAAAACAGTAAACTCAAAGGATGGAAGTGAGAGTAGTCAAAAGAAAAAGAAAAGAAAAGCAGTGAAACAAGAAGAGGAGGAATCATTGTTTGAAGTACCAGAAAACTTCAAGAAATATGAAGTTGACGACCGCAAAATTTTGGTACGAATGCCTAAGAGAGAGGCCATCATAGGAGAATCATATGATAATAAAGAAAAGACCAAGAAGATTGTAGTGACCATTGAAGAGAACGAAGAGAGATGCACATATATAGGAGATGACCTAAGTGCAAGAGAAGAAACGGAGCTCATAGCTCTATTAAGGGAATATAGGGATGTGTTTGCATGGCACTATAGAGACTTGAAAGGGGTAGATCCAAGAATTTGCTCTCATACTATCCCCATGACTGCTGATGCTAAGCCCACCAAACAGAAGCCCTACACATATAATGATACCTATGCAGCCAAAATAAAAGAAGAAATTGATAGGTTGATTGAAGTTGGATTCATCTATGAGATTGAGCATACCGAATGGGTGTCCCCCATTGTTGTGGTACCCAAGAAGAACGGGAAGTTGCGAGTGTGTATTAACCTTAAAAAAGTTAATGCCGCTACGATTAGAGATAGTTATCCACTTCCAATCACAGAACACCTATTGGAGCGTGTTGCAGGCAAGGAAGTTTATAGCTTCCTTGATGGATTTTCAGGTTACAATCAAGTAGCCATTGCCCCAGAAGATCAACACAAAACAGCTTTTGCTACAGAGTGGGGAATCTTTGCATTTCGTGTGATGCCATTTGGGCTCACCAATGCACCTGCAACATTCCAAAGGCTCATGTGTCATGTCTTCAAAGAGTTCTTGCGAAAGAACTTAGAAGTGTATGTGGATGATTTATGTGCTCATTCCCAAGAAAGAAGGTTTCACATCCCTGAGCTCAGACAAATCTTCAACAAGTGTAGAGAATATCGAGTGTGTCTGAACCCAGAAAAGTGTGTGTTTATGGTGCGTCAAGGTAAAATCTTAGGTCATATTGTTTCTAAGAATGGAATCTCAACAGATGAAGATAAGGTGCGAGCCATAGCGGAGCTACCAAGGCCAAGGAATATTAAAGAGGTACAAGCCTTTATGGGCCATTGTGGATACTACCGTAGGTTTATCCACATGTACGCGATCATAGCTAGACCCCTTTATGCCTTGTTGTCTAATTTTGAGTGGAACGACGAATGCGAGAATTCTTTCAACGAACTGAAGAAACGTTTGTGCACGGCACCAATACTCACCACTCCTGATTGGAATAAACCCTTCCATGTCCATGTGGATGCCTCCAATCATGCCATAGGATGTGTGCTAGCACAACCCACAAGTGAAGGAAACTTAGATTTGCCCATAGCATATGCTAGTAGACAGCTCACTGTAGCTGAACGGAACTATACCACAACTGAGCGAGAGGGCTTAGGCATGGTATATGCTGTGAAGAAGTTTAGACACTATTTATTGGCCAACAAGTTCAAGTTTTTCACTGATCATCAAGCTTTGTTGTATTTGGTCAATAAACCTTGCAATACTGGACGCTTAGTAAGATGGTTCCTCTTACTAATGGAATATGACTTTGAAGTTGTTGTCAGGAAAGGTAGAACCCACCTTCGGGCAGATCACCTTTCTCGCATCACTTCAGGAGAGTCACCGCAAGGAGTGTTTGACGAATTACCCGATGCTTATCTGTTCAATTTAGAAGTTGTTCCTAAATGGGCAAATAAGTTGGTACCAGTCCTAACCTTTGGCCTTGCAAATAAGAATGTGAAAACATCACAAGAAGAAATTGTAAAATCACAAAAATATCACATATTAGCAGGAAGCATGTACAAACAAGATACTGAGGGTGTATTAGCTTGTTGTGTGGAGGATGATGAACATAGTAGTTGGCTGCAACAAGCCCATGAAGGAATGCTAGGAAATCACTATTCTAAACAACGAACATTGCAGAATCTAAAGTGTTTAGGAGTGTATTGGCCTAGCATGGACAAAGAAATACATGAGTGGATTAAGAATTGTCCAAGGTGCAGAGAGAGACCCCCAGTGGAGCATGCGACCCTTTATCAAGTGTCATTAATTCCAGATTGGAGTGCTCCATTGGTAGAGTTTATGAGATCGGGAAGATTACCCAAAGAGGCTAGTCTAGCAAGAAGACGAAGCATGGAGCAAGAGGCTCAAGGCTACGCCTTAGTAGGGGACAACCTATACCGAAGAGGCAAAGATGGTTACTTAAGACTATGCGTTCATGAATCAGACTATTTAAAGGTCTTAGAGACTGCACACAGCGGTGTTGCAGGTGGACATTTTGGTCTTGACCGAGTGATCAAGACCATTCTATTCTCAGGACTTTGGTGGCCCACTCTTCATATGGACGCACATACCTATGTGAAGAAATGTGACACATGCCAACGTGCACAATATCCAGTGAGAAAAGACGAGATGCCCTTGAGGCCAATGATGGGAGGACGTGCATTTTCGAAGTGGGGCATAGACTTCATAGGTCCTATTAACCCCCCAACTAGAAACTCCCATGCAGAGTACATCATTGTAGCCACAGATTACCTTACAAAGTGGGTAGAAGTCAAAGCCACAACAAACAATGATGCTTAGACTACGGCTAAGTTCTTATTCGAGAATGTGTTCACGAGATATGGACTACCAATAGAGTTGGTGAGCGATAGAGGCACACACTTCTTGAATGAAGTCATTGAAAATCTTCTCCAAGAATTCTTGGTGATACATAAGAAATCTGCCCCCTATCACCCACAAGCCAACGGACAAGCCGAGAGTACCAATAAGATCCTCTGTAACGTATTGACAAAACTGGTAAATAATAAATGCTCTGATTGGGACAAACAACTTCATCATGCTGTTTGGGCTTATCGAGTTGCCTACAAAACGGTACTCAACGCCACCCCATTTGAGATGGTCTTCGGACAGAACGCTGTGCTACCATTAGATTTCTTAATCCCTGCCTTAAAAGTAGCACAAGAGTATGAGTGGAATGGGCATGAATTGTCCTCTAGGATCTTTGATCTCGAACGCTTTGTTGAGACGAGGCTACGAGCGGCAGCAGGCATCTACGCTGCAAAGAAGAGGCAAAAGGCATACTTTGATGCACACATCAAGGATAAGGGATTGAAAGAGGGAGATCTAGTGTTGGTATACACACTAAAACAACATGCCCGTAAGTTGGAAAAAAGAGGATACGGACCCATGATCATTAATAGAATTTCCACTAATGGTGCAGTTCAGTTGGCCACGCTAGAAGGAGATATCTTGCCAAACTATATTAGTGGCTGTAGAGTCAAGCTATATCAAGAACCTCTTACTGAGGATATGCTAATGAGACTCAACACTGCTAAGAAGCGAAAAGATGAAGAGTTAAGAGTGAGAGAAGAAGCACAGGTAGAGGCCAGAGAGCGTATTAGGCAAAATAAGTTAAGGCGATTAGCCCTAGAAGTCAACTCAAAAGCCCCAAAATATCACATGGATATGTGCCAAAAGTTAGGCATAGCGACTTCTCAGGTCATTGACCGAAGACCCTTTGTGACCATAGAGATAGGACAAGGGAAGGGTGCAAGGACGGTGAAAGCATTGATTGACTCAGGTGCAGCAAGTAGTGCAGTTAGACTTTCCTACTGCCAAGACTTGGGGTTGAACATCAATCCCATAGAAGCTTATCTCATAGGATTGGGAGGTGTGGAAACCCCTTGTTTGGGCGAGGTGGAACTTCACATCTACCTTCAAGATGTTCCAATGAAAGTCAAAGCGCTAGTATGTCAAGATGAGAACCTTACAGAACCACTCGTCTTGGGTCAAGATTGGATCTATGACCATGCAGTTAACTTAAACCTAAGAAGTCAAATTCTTCAAGTTTGGGTACATGAACAATGCATTACATTAGAATTAGAGAACTGCATGCTCCTAAATCATGGCACCACACAATCTCTTAGTTCTTCCAAGACTAATCATATGAAAGAAGATGTTGTATGTGTCAAAAGTTCTATGATGCAGAAGGAGTCAATCGTGGAAGACCAGGTTCGAAGGCGGGTGGATCTTTCTTCTTCTCCTAAGAATCAAGTAGCCACAGTAGTGCGACCACCACACAAGCAAACACAACCGTTCACGACAACTGCTACATCAAATAGAAAGACACCACTCGATAAAAAAGCAGTTCCGAGCATGAAGCAGATATGGGTACGCAAAGGAGAGCAACCACCAACCTTGCCCCCACAAATTCCATCCATGCAAACCAATCAGGCCAGAAGACGAAGGAAGCAGCTCAGACAAGCTCAATCACAAGGTATCCAACAAGTTTGGGTGCCTAAGAAGTTAGCTGCAGCTCAACAAGGGCAATTACAGATGTGGGTACCTAAGAAGCTCCTACATCCACAACAACCTTTGTTCCCCCACATGCAAAAGGTTTCAACAAAGAAGCCAAAAAGAGAAAAGGGTAAGAACCACGTACAGAGACCAAAGGAAGATCAAATCAGCTCTTCAACATTAGTAGGAAGACATGCAAAAAGGATATGGGTTTGGAAGCCAAAAGTGCAAGTAGCCTCCACCGAACCAAAGCGTCAACCACACTGGATACCACAGTTCAGAAAGCATCCAAAGAGAAAGACGCCTGAAGTGACCTCTACAGTGCCAAATGATGTTCTAAAAAGGACTCCCATAAGGAGGATTACATCAGTTCGAGACTCAATGAATACCTCCACCAAGGTCGGCATCAACCTCCGCAAATAACATCGAAAGCCTCGAACGAGCAACAACCATGTGCTCCTTGCACAACCCTGTCTTTTGCACCATTCAGGTCATGCATTTCCAAAGTATGCATTAATATAGGGCCACATTACATGGCCGTGCATAGACACACTTGAGAATCCCACGCACAAGAGCACAGTGACATATGTCAAATATTTCTATTGTGCTAACTTTTGTGTTCTTGTTTTGTGATATCCTTTTCCTCCAAAAAAAAAAAAAAAAAAAAAAAAAAGGAAGAAAGAAAAGCGGGAGAGAGCTTGTTCCCAGGTTTGGCTTATGAAACATGAATGAGTCATGCTTAGTTGAAGGTGGAACTGTTGATTACTAAGCATTTATCAATTTGGATAGAAGTGTGTCTCGGCCAGCAGTGAGATTATTGCTGCCTTATCTGGTAGATGACAAGCATTTGGCATGAACATGGCATCTACAACTATGATTTTCCCTTACCATGGTAGGAATGAAGAGCTTGAAGGTCCGCAACTTGAGTGATGCTTAACTACTTCATGTACCAGAGCACCCAAGGAGATATCTGCAAAGGGTAGTTCTGGAGGAGAAGACTCCTGCATATGTATTTGACGAATGTTACTTTGAAAAGAGGAGAGAGGACCCACCACTCAAACGATCTCATCAGTGGACAAGCAACATGGACATTCATCAACAATGTTCCATCCCAAAGGCCGAGTGTACAACACGAAGAGACAAACATCCATCAACCTTCTCCATGGTAAGTATCTTTACTCTGGAAACACCCTAACCATGATAGTTTAGGAAACCTCTTCGTCAGCATACCCTGGAGCACTTAGCTCAAGACCCGCAATTTTTGCACCATACTTCTTTCGATGCATTTTCCAAGTAAGCATGCGTAGGGCTACATTACAAGGCCGTGCACAAGGCACATACTTTTTTCAACCCAGGCACGCACACACTTACCCATCATTCATTATGGGTTATGAGTAGTTGGCATGACTGCTCTCAACATCATCTTTGGAAGAGCTAGCGGATGTTATGGGAACAACATCCATATCTCGGAAGCAAATTGAAGCCAGTAGTTGCTCCAAATCACTCTTGACAACCTCTTTTGAGCAACTTGCACTTTTGAAAGCTCACAACGACACATTCTTGCTGGAATCCAAGGAACCAGCTCATACAACGGATGGACACCACCTCTCAAAGCACTACATGGAACAACCCTTCCAACAAGGGTCTGTCAGGGACGACAGACTCGAGAGGGGGGGGAGTGTTGAAGCTCAAAGTCAAGGACAAAGCATGGAAGCACATCAAAAGGTGGACACACAAGGAAAGGGAGCAAGTAGGGAGCTCCAAGAAGTGTATGTCAAATTTTTAGAAGAATCCCCTACAAAAATAGTGATTTTCATCACTAAAAACCATTGTAAATACCATTATCTATTTTTAGTAACTCCATTTTGTTCAAGCCGAGGAGTCCTCGAGCTTGAGGAGTATTAGAAGTACCATCGTACCAATTTTCATAATTTTTAGACTTCGTTTGAGCCCTCAAATAAGCCCTGGAACCTAATTTTTAACTAGGCCGGACACTAGGTCTGGACAGGGCCAAAACTAGTCAAAAAACTATAAAAAGAGCTAGAGAGCTCATTTTTGGGGTTAGCTTGTTAGAGAATAGAACTTTTGTAAGATAACTCTTTTGCAATCTAAGCTTTCCATTGTTCCTCTCTTTGATCTTACTTTGTGCGCGTGTGTGTGTATGTGTGTGCATGTTTGTGTGCTTTCACTCATGCACTTGTGCCTTCACTTGCTCGTGGTCTTCATACCGGTCCTCACGTCTCCGCGGATTGACAAGTAAAGGAGGTGGTGCTTACGCTTGAGCTACAGAGCCCAAGGACAATAACCATTAGAAGACAAGCCTAGGACACCTAGAGGGAAATTGGTATTGACAAGGATGTTGAATCCTGAATGGCTTCCTCACGATAACAAAAGCATTGAGTTATTTTTTAATAAGGACACTAATGAAGCGTTTTGGAGGTATAGAATAAAGCAAACAAATGAAATAGTATGAATCACCATTTACGAATTCAAGGACCCTGATATGCCAGGAAAGGTACCTAGACAACACATCAGAATGATTGTTCGTAGTGTCTGATCATGCAAGACATGCATATACATGGAGAGGCAAGCTGGTATTTCCCCTATCACGAGCACATGTGAACACTCGCCATCAAGGTGATGGAACATCCTGAGCCCATGGACCCTAAAGAGAGAAGAAAAAGCCAACTTACTTACACCATCGGGAGAGATAGATCGACCAAGGAAACTGATAGAATGGAGAAACCTAAGAGAACTAAGAATACAAGGTGGTAGGGATGACTTTCTTCTACCTAGACCCCATGAGCACCCAAGAATGTTGAGACCTACCCAGTTAGTGAATTCGATGAAAAATTACTTTGACACGACAAGAGATCCCTATGACCTATTGTCGAGTTGAAGCAAGTGTTGCAAGGAGAACAAGTGGAAGATATGTTCATGCAATACAATGCATTTGGACTCACACTAAAGAACACGTTCTTAACTTGGTTCCAACCTTTACAACAAAGGTAGTTTAAGGCCATTCATCACTTGTTAGAGTCATTCATCACTGAGTTCTCAAAAAGTGGAATTAGGGACAACACCTCCTCAATAATCCATCGCTTCAAATAGACCCCCAGGAAATAATCAGACTCGCAAGACATAGGTTTGGACAATATATTGAAATTTGAGAGATGCCCAATGCCAAAGCTTCCCTCATAGCCCAAGCAAGTGTCTCTGTTTTTGGATGGCCTCTTGATCTCTAAACTACGATCTTATGTATATCTAAAGGAACCTAGAACTCTAGAGCAATGTGTATGGATTTGTCTAGACATTGAGTCAAAATTCATGATGAGCAAAAGATACAATATCTTGCCTTGTAGTGAGTGACATGTAGTGGGGAAAGTGGTGAGTTAAGAAGGAGGCACAAACTTCTTCACATGCTCATTGGTTATAAAAGTGAAGTGGGAGCATGTTATAAAGAAGGCGAGAAAGAGGCAAGAGCTCCCAATAGTCAGATCTGGCCATTTTGTCATTTTTTCTTCCCTTAGACTCCTTCTAGCCGCACGTCAGTTTGTACATAGCTATGTTGTGAAGCTCATATCTCAGTGTATATGTAACCATTTCTTGTGTTTAAACACTCATTGGAAAACTTATTTTGTGTACTTTCTGCATCTTTAATATCTACTTCAACCTTACATATTCTGTGAGATATTAGTGAAAGATTGAAGTCCAGTTTTTTCAGCATACTTATGTAAACAGGTAGTCTATTTTGGTCAGTTAAGATTCCCAACCAAAAATACTTAGAAATGAAGAATCAGTAATTCCTAGAAACACAAAAGTGATCAAAAACACTAAAGTGCAGTGTTATCTCACTTTAGAAGAATTGTTTTACCTAAGTTGTGGAAGCACGTAGCAAACCAATTCCCCGAGATAGCTACCACTCACTCTCAGGGAGGTTCACACAAAAAGGTACAAGAAATACCCATGGAAAGAGTTGATGATATGAGCGAGGGAGAGGAAGGTAATAACTATCTTCCAATAACCCACCAAGGTTACACCACCAAAGCCATCCTAGATTCAGGTGCCAGAGTAGCCATCACTACCACTACTTTATGGAAATGTTGGGCTAAGCAAGCACTAAGACCCACAAGAATGAAGCTACGAACATATTGAGAAACCATTAGGCTTTTTGGAAGGTATATCCCTCACCAGTTGTGGTGTAGAATTTGAGCACACCTTTTCCATTTGTGAGTTTGGGAAAAATCATGCATACGAGATGATATTGGGAAGACCACTCATGGGACACTTACAAATTGTACAAGATTGGAGAACTAACTCCTTGTACCTACAACATTTAGGAGTCACCACCAAAGTCAACATCAAGGATTATTCCCATCATGATGTACCCCCAATCCAATAGAATACCATCCATAGGACGCCTGAAGAAACAAAGTCTGTGCATTCGTTAGCATTAGATCCATCATGGTTGCATGGGGACACTCATCTATGGATTTGTAAGGTAGCCAAACAAGAGGAAGAACGATTAGAAGCCAGAACCTTAGGTTCAGAACGACATCCACAAACTCTTCAGGACCCTACTTATGCACCTATAGTGTTTCTCAATGAGGAATTTGAGCCTCATGTTTGGGTAGAGATCTTGGCTACCATGGATATAAAGGTAAATGAAGAACAATAGACCCCTCACTGTGATGAGGATGGATATGACATTTCCATCTTTATGATAGAGCCCTTAGAGGAAGAGCCCATCCTAGAAGAATGCAGGGAATTGGCGAAAGAGCCAGATGAGACAAGTGACAAGGACCTAGAATCCATTATCATGGAGCCCTTCTGCTCAACAAAAGAGGAATATCTTTACTTTATGAAGCCACCACCCCTAAGATGGGAAAGGAAAATCAAACTAAATGACCCAATTCACTCACAAAATGTAAAGAAAGTAAGAACAAAAAGAAGAAAGAGCAATCACCTCAGATGAAAGAAGAAGGATATCTTTTGGAAGTATCGAAGAACTTTAAAAAATATGAAATAGAAGATAGAAGAATCATGGTACGAATGCCTAAAAGAGAACCAACCATTGGACAAGTATAAGATAATCATGAGAAAACCAAAAATATAGTGGTTACAATTGAAGAAGGAAAAGAGAAGTGCACATACATTGGGCATGATTTGACTAAAGAAGAAGAAGAAGAAGAGTTAACTGCCCTATTGCAAGAATATAGAGATGTGTTTGCATGGAGTTATAAGGATTGGAAAGGAGTGGACACAGATATATGCTCCCATAGAATTCCTATGACTCCAGAGGCCAAGCCTTCTAAGCAGAAACTATATACCTATAATGATAATTATGCTACCAAGATTAAAGAGGAGATAGATTGTCTTATAGAAGTTGGATTTATTTACGAAATTGAACATAGTGAATGGGTATCTCCCATTGTGGTTGTGCCCAAGAAAAATGGGAAACTGCATGTGTGTATTAACCTTAAAAAAGTTAACGCCACCAAGATTAAAGACAATTATCCTCTTCCTATCATGAAGCATTTATTGGAACGATTTGTGGGCAAGGAAGTCTATAGATTTCTTGATGGATTCTCAGGCTATCATCAGAATAGCCGAAGATCAACATAAGACAACCTTTTCCACATAGTGGGGCATATTTGCATTTTGTGTGATGCCATTTGGGCTGACAAATGCACTCGCCATGTTTCAATGATTAATGTGTCACGTTTTTAAGGAATTCCTACGAAAGAACTTGGAAGTTTACATGGATGGTGCAAATTCTAACATGAGACAAATCCACATCCCTAAATTAAGGCAACTCTTTGATAAATATCGAGAATATCAAGTCTGCTTGCACCCTGAAAAATGTGTTTTCATGGTTAGGCAAGGCAAGATTCTAACACACATTGTGTCAAAGAATGGAATCTCTATGGATGAAGAAAAGGTTAGAGTGATTCTAGACCTACCTAGGCCGAAAAATGTGAAGGAGGTACAGGATTTCATGGGACATTGTGGTTATTATTGATTATTTATAGACATGTACGTGATCATTACAAAGCCTCTGTACTCCCTTTTGACCAAGTTTGAATGGATAGATGAATGTGAGAAATCATTCAATGAACTCAAACGACGCTTGTGTTCAGCACTCATCTTAACTACACTAGATTGGAGTAAGTCATTCCATGTGCATGTGGATGCATCCAACTATTCCATAGGTTATGTGTTGGCACAACCCATGAATGAAAACAATATAGATCTTCCCATAGCTTATGCAAGTAGAAAAATGAATGCAACAGATAGAAATTACACCACTATGGAGCGCCAAGGATTAGGAATGATTTATGTAGTAAAAAAAATCTAGGCAATACTTATTGGCAAATAAGTTCAAGTTTTTGACAGATCATCAGGCATTGTTGTACTGCCTTGTAACAGTGGATGATTGATTCAATGGTTTCTATTATTTATGGAGTACGACTTCAAAGTAGTAGTCAAAAAGGGAAAGATCCACCTTAGAGCTGATCACCTTTCACAGTTAACTACTTGAGAAGCCCCTTAATGAATGATAGATGAACTATCAAATGCATACATGTTTAATCTTGAGGTAGTACTGGAATGGGACAAGTCTATTGTCCCTATTCTCACATTTGGATCCAAGAATCCTAGGATTAGGATCAGAGAAGGAGAGATTACCAAGTCACAATGATACCAGATATTAGAAGGAAGAATTTATAAATAAGATAATCAAAGAACTCTTGCTTGTTGTGTAGAAGAGTCAGAATACAAGAAATGGTTGCAATTAGCACATGTAGTTGCATTAAAGAAACATCATTCGAAACATCGTACATTGCAGACTCTACACAGACTAGGAGTGTATTGGCCGTCTAGGGAAGCAGATGTCTATAGGCTATGTAAAAAATGCCCAATTTGTTGTGACAAACCCCCTATGGAGCATGCCATTCTATACCAAGCGTCTCTTACACTAGATTGGAGTGAACCAATGGTAATATACTTGAGGATGAAAACATTCCCTCAAGGAATGACTTTAGCAAGAAAACAAAGTCTAGAGCAGGAAGCTCAAGACTACACACTCATTAGCAATAACCTGTACAAATGAGGGAGAGATGGATACCTGAGATAGTGTGTTCATGAAAGTGATTATTTGAGTGTATTAGAGAGTGCACACCAAGGTGTTGTAGGAGGTCATTTTGGCCCTGACAGGATAATCAAAGCCATTAGTGGAAAAAATGAACCCTCCTTGGGCCTTTTGGATTAAGGAGTGATTAGAGATGGAGCAATGAGAAGAGGGTGGTGGACACAGTCTAGTCCCTTAATCACTTAGGTTAGGCATAGGCTTCCTTGTTTTTGTGCGGTCAAAGAGAAGAAAACCACCTAGAAATAGTGGTTTTTGTTATGACAATGGTTTTGGAAGGCTTATGAATTATTTATAGCCCTTAGATTGATTCATACATCCAATGCACAAGGTTGAAATGCAAAAGTCAAGGAATCCTTTCATTTTGGCCCTTGGATGTGAAAGATATCCAATGGATGAGAGAAGCTAGAGCCTCAAAAAGGTGCCTTTGCACAAGATCCATTAGATCAGCCTTGAAATCAGACGATGGGGGTTGAACTTGGGAGAAGAATGGTGCTCAAAATATTTGCCATTGGATATAGCACTCATCTAACGGTGTAGATTGAATGCCCAAAAGAAAAGGGCACCTTTTGTCCTCCTCCATTGGATGGAGGTCCAATCGGATGACTCACATCAAATCCCGAATTGGATCAGCTAGAAACGCGCTTTATCTTTGGATTGGAGATGATCCAATGGTACATAAATGTGTAGAGCCTACCCCAAAATATGCGTGAAGATTCTCACAACTTGAGATCAGCCCCAAATGCAATTTATCATCGGATTGAGTGAATCTAAAGGTCCAAATTTGTGCAAAAATGTGTCAAAAATTTGTCAGCATCTACAACCTCCCACAACTTGTCAGTCAATCTCTCTCTAGAGTGCCATCCTCCTTAATCTTAGCCATTGATTAAAGCATCAAAAGGCTCTTAAAATTCCCATTTTATAATTCAAGTACAAAATTTATTTTCCCTGAGAATACCACTAGTGGTTTTCCATGTCCCCTTAATCTCTTAGATTAAGCTTTTTAATTCCTAAAAATTAGGGGTCCTTACAAGGCCCATGCAGGGCTCACTTTTTTCCTAATGGCCATACTATGCGTAGGATTATGGTGGCCCACTCTTCACATGGATGCACATACATATTTTAAGAGATGTGATGTGTGCCAAAGAACCCAGTTTCCTACTCGTAGAGATGAAATGCCAGTGAACCCCATGATGGGAGGATGTGCATTCTCTAAGTGGGGTATAGACTTTGTAGGACACATTAACCCCCCTGCAAAAGGTACTCATGCTGAATACATCATAGTAGCAATAGATTATCTCACCAAATGGGTAGAAGCTAAGGCCATGAAAAGGAATGATGCACACATGACTGCAAAATTCTTATTTGAAAATGTCTTTACAAGATATGAATTACCTATAGAACTAGTGAGCAATCGAGGAACCCACTTCCTAAACAAAGCTATTGAATATTTGTTACAGGATATTATGGTGATTCACAAGAAATTTGAACCATATCATCCTCATGCCAATGATCAAGCAGAAAGTACTAATAAGATCATTTGTACTGTATTGACGAAACTCGTAAAAAAAAATGTTCAGATTGGGATAAATAGTTACATCATGCTATTTGGGCATATCCAGTGGCCTACAAGACCGTACTCAATGAAACTCCCTTTCAAATGATTTTTGGTCAAAATGTAGTGCTTCCCTTTGGATTTTTTGATACCCACCCTTAAGGTTGCACAAGAGCATCAATGGACCGGCCATGAATTATCATCAAGGATACTGAACTTGGAATGATTAGGAGAAACCAGGCTGAAATCAACAACAAGCATATGTGCAGCCAAGAAGCGACAGAAAGCCTATTTTGATGCACATGTGAAAGATAAAGGCTTAAACGAAGGTGACTTAGTCCTAGTGTATACACTAAAATAGCATGCATAAGCTTAGGCAAAAGCTCTAGAATGCATTAATTGCATGAAATTAAGAAGACAAGGACTAGGGAGAGAACATTAGAACCATCTCAAAGGATCAAGGATAGGTTGACAAAGAAACATCGAGATATCATATGGCCATGTGTCAAGCAAAGATGATTGCTCACCCTAGCATAGTGGATAGGAGACCATTCATTAGATTCATGCTAAGACAAGGCAACAACTGTTAGGAGATTAGGGCTTTAATTGATTGAGGTGTTATGTCTAGTGCGATTAGGTGGTCCCACTATAAGGACTCAAGATTACAAATGTGGCGAATTGAGGCATACCTCATAGGGCTAGCAGGCATGGAAGCCCCTTGCATGGGTGAGGTGGACCTTCCTATCCTCATACACAAGATGACTATGACTGTGAAACTCCTAATGTGTCATGACGATGATCTAATAGAACCATTAATTCTTGGCCAAGATTGGTTATACAATCACTCGGTGGACCTAAATCTTAGAAAATGCTCCCTATGGCTCAGGTCCTCGGACCAGCAGCAAGTGATATTGCTTGACTTCCCTTACAATACCTTGCCTAAAGAATGTAACCCCAGACCATATGAAATGAATTTTGAGGATGATAAGAAGATTTTTGGACAAATAAGTCAAAGTACTTCTACATCAACCCATGCAGGGCCGATGATGGATGGCCACTACTCAGGAGGATGTCAAGAGATTTTCCCTTGGTCTTCCTTTGAACAAGACGAGATCATCACCCACCAGATGGATCAAGTGGACTACATCAGTGATCAGGTGGGTTACATGAGTAGAAAAATGGGCACTATAGTCTCTTTAGGTCCATTCTCCACACTTCTTATGGACCTACCTAGATCTATTATGCAGAATGCCTCACTTCTTGATGGACAAGTCATGCAAGTGTTGGACCTCCCTTCTTTTCCAAATCAAAGTGTCGAGTAGATCTATCAACTTCAACCACAGAGAATTCAACCATGACTTAGGAACCCAAACTAAGGACTATACTAGACGACCCCAAGGTGGAAGCAATATCAGCATGTTAAGGCAACCAACACAAAGCAAGTATGGGTGTCGAAAGGTCAAAAAGTACCAATAGTTTCTAGGACTGTAGGCTATAATAGGAAGACGCCACAGCAAAATCAGAATCTACATCCACCATCCCCTCAATCTTCTTCTTCATCAATGAGAACCTGACAAATTTGGATCGCCAAGAAGTACCTAACAAACTGACCCCACCCCATGCAAATCTAAGTACCCAAGGATTGTCTTCTTGCTCAACACCCTAGCCATGTAATACACATCCCTTCGAAATCACTTCACCCATCGACACCACCACTACCAGATTCATCCTTTGTACCTCAACCAAAGAACCAAACCCACACACAAACTCGTAGAAAATGGATGTCAAAATGCATCTAGAAACCTACACACAATCCTTTGTATGACCTAACACCTCTCATGACTGACCCTTATCCTTGTAATAATTCACTTACAACTAAACCTTGTATAAATTCATCCTCACTAACCCACTATCACTTGAAATAAAATCTCATCAAGAGCAATGTATGTATTATTCAAGAGCATGTAAGCTATCTAGCGACCTACATTAGTTTATGAGAAACCACTACATAAACCACCTCCGTACACATAGCTACATGGGTTATGCATCGGTTATGGAAAGGGATTGCCATCTCACTTTATTGGGATGATAATTAATTTTGCATACTAATGTGTTATCCTTTTGTAGCAGATCATCTACACACACATTCAGATCATCATGCAAACTGAAGGAGCCTCTGAGGATGGCACCAGCACTCCATTAGTAAATTTTTATAACTTGTTGGTTGAGCCCTACCTTGCAATGAAACCATCAGAATTCCAAGATTTTATGGGGCCAATGCCGATTGAAGATCCTCCTCTTGAAAGAATTGAAAAAGTACACAGTAAGTCCCATTGGTTCTAGGGATTAGCACGACCTCTAGCGGATGCAAACTACATCTATGATGCGATGCTATGTTTTAATGGCAACAAGTGGGGAAGATACCAATTCTTCTCATGAGAATTTGAAGCCCTTCAGAATTCATAAGAATTACAACCTATTTGGGCTAGGGCTCGATTCACAGAATATTTTAGTGCACCCCTGCCAAAAGCAGATTTTTATCGATGTTTTTATTCAGTGACCACGCTCGAACCCCCTGTAAGGAAGGAGTTTCCAGGGGCATTCATTTTGCCCTCACCAGTTACCAATCCCCCTTTTAAGAAGTTCTATCTCTTGGCCAATCTCATTTGTGCTGCTCTCAAGATCCATGGCACGCACACTCCAACAAAAAGGGAGAGGCTCATTTGAGAGCCAATGAAAAGGGGTGATGTTCTTAAATGGGCAGATAGTTCTACCATTACACCAGAGTTATCCAATCCATTACGTGTGTGTATGCAGCATTTCACTTTACCTATCCAAGATTGTTTCATGATACCATAGAAGTGCATCTGGTTTGGGCTATACTTAGCGAATACGGGACACCAAATGATCGATCTTGCTAACTAAATTCATAAACAATTGTATTGAGCACAACAAAGATGGGAACAAAGGACAGTCATCCATGGTTGTTGTGCCATCACAAGAATTTTATACATGTTCCTAGCCTATGATATACCTGTCAAGCGTGCTATGACCAGTGAAGAGCTAAAGAAGTTTCAAGGTACCTCCAAGAAAGCCCATAAATCAGGCAAGGCCAGGGCAAGCAAGCACATGAGAGGCACGAACTTAGAAGTCCCTAAGTCACCCTTCCTTCAATCCTCCCCTTAGTAGTCTCCCATAGAACTTCCTGCACATGTACCTTCTATACATATTTGTCTATCGTGTCCCATAGTAACTAAAGGCACCACTAGTGCAGTGCTCACCTCCGAGGCCCCCACTCAAGCCACTACCTCAAAAGTCAAAGAGACCCCCACTACCATTGGTGTAGACACATTCACTTTTCTCATACCTAACCTCGAGGCAGAACCCATCAATACCACATTTGATTTTGAAATGCAAGATGCATTTTCTAGTGAATTTTAGTTCTCATAAGCACAATTCTTCTCACAAGAATATGAACAACCAAGCTATCACACCTCACTACCTAATCAAGGATGAGTACAAGTCGTGTCAAGCTCAGATGAGGAAGATCATCTAGTAATTGACAATGAAGAAAGTGATGGTGAAGAAAGCCAAAACATTCAAGACTTTCAGGATGATGACTGACATGAACAGCAAAAGCAGTAGACTGAAGCTTAGGGAGATACTAGCACACATGAAGAGAGCACATTTGATGTCAGCGCATACACACTGCCAATTCAAAAATTGTATTGCAATATGCAAGCCATGTGAGTGAGTTGACAGATCTCAAAAGAGCAAAGTAAGGAAATTCTACAATAAGAACTATCTAGTGGAGGATTCAAAGCTTCCTTTGTAGAAGGCTTCAATGAATTAGTCAAGTCAATAGGTACAATAGAAGCACTTCACTTTCTAAAGAGAAAATTGTTGCCTCAGTTTGACCATCGATGCATCCATTTGATGTCAAGGCCCGGCCAATACATCCATGTTCCAATAGATGCCCAATCCTCGCGACAACCAAAAGAAGAACAACTAGTTGTTGAGTTTCCACCAGTAGGAGAAACTATTCTTAAACTAACTCTGATGCTTGGAAACACATAGATAGTAAGTGGCCAGAGTTTGCTAGTGGGCCTCAGAACTGTCGTCTAGGCCTAGCTATGGATGGAGTAAATCTGTTTGGTTTACGCAGCTCTTCATGCAGTACATGCCCTATATGTTTGGTCAATTATAACATCCCTCCATGGCTAGCCACAAAGAAGGTCCATTTATTATTAGCTCTTATTATGCCAAGTAAGCATAAGGTAAAAGACATGGATGTATACCTTGCACCACTTGTGGATTTCTTCTAAAGAGATAAATAGAGATAGCATAGAGAGTGCAAAACTCAATGCTATAGAGGCTGTCCGTATGGTATAGAAATACTTTCCCACAAGTATTCTCACAATTCAGCTTCATTTACTAGTTCATGTGGTATATGAAGTTGCAATAGTAGGAACTGTCCATAGTCAATGGATGTTCTTATTAGAGCACTTCATGAAGACATAAAAAGGGTTTGTTCAGCAGAGAGCACTTCCAGAGGGCAACATGGCAGAGGGATGGCTCGTACAATAGCCTCTTGTATTCATAACTAAGACTCTATGCATGTCGGACCCAGAAATGCCTCGCTTATGGAGTGATGATGAAGATGTTCATCTCATAGGCAATGAACCTCAAGTTAAAGTGATGAAAAGAAAAATGGATGCAGCCTTCTGAGGGAAGGCAATGAAGTTTTGCGTTGTTAACTCTGAACCTATGCAGAAGTGGTTAGAAAGGTATGAGCTTGCCAAGAAGAGAAACATAGAGGAAAGAGCTGCATTTCAAAAGAATCATTCCGCTCGATTTTTGCCCCTTCCGGAAAATCTTCGACCTCTTCCACCCTTTCCAATGAGTAGATGGCTAGATACATCAGTTTCACAAGCAAAGGCAGTGAGTGAAAATATCTCTAAAGAAGAAGAAGAACCCGCAAAGGGATGTGATTGGCAGTATTCTAAATACGATGCACTATGGTCTCATGGATGACACTTTCGGATTGCATGAATCGACAAAAATAGGCCTCCTTTTGATAGTGGGGTGATGGTGAACTTTTTCCAAAAATGTAGAGCTAGTGCAAGAGATGACAATGCTCAAGAAGGCCAGGTATATTATTGTGGAGTGACTCAAGACATCTTGAAGCTATCCTTTAGGAAGTTTGATTACTTTGTTTTTTATGTGAAATTGTTCAAAGTAGTCACCTCTGGAAGAAACATTTGTAATGGACTCTTAGATTCATTCAATAGTCGAGGAGGATAAGATCATTGTCCAAGATGAAGAGGTCTTTGAAGAAGACAAGATACACAATGAAGCAATAGATGATGATCAAGAAGAAGCTAACATACCAAGAGATCTAGAAGTCGCCAATGCAGAGATAGATATCCTATGTGCATCAGATCTCCAAGAGGATGATAGAATAGAGGATTTTTGAATCAAACACTTGTACGTACTAATTCGTGTTTATTATTTTTGTTATGTTCTTTTGTACACTACTATTTCTCTATATTACCTTTATTATTGTATGCTAATCATTTGAGTTCTTTTGTTATAGAGCACGATAGGAGACAGTCCTCCAATCACTCCACATTACATGATAGAGGAGCAGTTCTTGGAGTTTATATCTCAGGTGCCTCCTGCGTATATGGCCACTGCATCACACTACTGGATTCCTTGCGGGAGCACTCCCACTGGCCTCACTCCAACCAGCATCACTCCTATGGGTAGGGCTACTTTCATCGGAGGTATGTCTCCTAGCTTTATGACTCCACCATGAACACCTTCTCAGCCATCCCCTAGTGTCTCTAGTATTAGACGTGTGTGTTGGACACCTCAACATGATACAGGTGTTGGCTCGTCCCGTAGATCGAGGTCACGCTCTAGAGGAGGAGGTTCCAAGAGTTGATCTACAAGTGGATCTGGAGTAGGTGGATGTTGTGGAGGTAGTATGACGGATGTTGTGTCATTCACTTCTACTAGTAGAGTGAGTACCTCAGATGTAGGTACACCACATGCTATGCCACATGGTACACCACGTACACCTTGGGGTGCTCTTGACCATGATGACCCCAAGGTGTAAAGTATTCGTGATGGAGCTCCTATGATGGATGTAGCTGAAAAGGCCATGTGTCAGCATATATGACAACTTTGCTCCATATAGTTTGGACACTCAGTCATGTTGAAATGGATTGAACACGATAAAGATCATAAAAATTATATCACATAAACGATCTATCAAGAGTTGCCACCAAAACATGGTCATCCTGTCAGCTTAGAGTGGATTCAGCACACGGCACGTGAGGTTATGTCCCATCGACGATCCGAGGCTCTTGATGCTTTTACAGTAGGCTTACCAAATCCTATATGGTTAGATGTTGAGGAGTGGGATATGATTGGCGACGAGCAGCAGCAGACTCCTGATGGATATTTCCAACAGTGAGATGTAGGAGCCATACATCTAGATACGGTCGGACCATCACATTTGGGTAGCAGAAGATATGACACTATGCATCACGAGTTTGTAAGTATTTTGTGTATTGAATTCTTTTGTGTTAAGCATGTCATGTATGTTCATCTAATGTTTTGCATATGTGTTGCAAGAGTTGGCAGTGATCATCCTCCAACATGAACCGAGGAGATTTATGGATATTGTCATGGATTGCTTGCACTGTTGGAGGACTTGGAGGGACATCGTGCAGTCGTTTCATGGGAGCATCTATGATGAGGTGATGAACTTATAAATTTGGTTTGGTGTTTTTAGTTGTTGTTTGTAAACATCATGTCAATTTGTCTCATTTCATGAATGTTCTTTATTGCAGAACTGCTGATATAGATGTTTTGATCCTTTTGGGCATGTGTATGGTAGTGGTGTGCCACAATTTTTTATTTGGCTCATACATGGTAGTGGTGCACCAAAATTTTGTTTTTGGTTCCTATATGGCAGTGCTTTGCCACATTTTGTATTTGGTTCATATATGGAAGTGGTTTGCCACACTCTTGTACATGCATTTATGGAATATATAACTTTTTTGTGCATGGTTCATGGTTCATTCTGCTCATCTCTTTTGTGCCCAATAGTATTTTGCTTTATGAAATCATGCTTTGGTTTCCATTAGAGTACACATCACATGTACTCGGTTTTTTTGGGCAGAGTGTATTGACTTTCACTACACAACATCATGGTAATGTTGTTGTAATAGGAGACAATATACTCTGTCCAAAAAAAAAATTGTAGATATGGTCATCGGTATGAGCGTCGGTACTCCGAGCATGGCTGCTGATATGTGTGACCGTACTCCAAGCAAGGTTGCCGGTATAGGTGTTGATATAGGCACCAGTATGAGTGTCGATAATATCGATGCTTTTAGTGATGCCTATACCAATGCCTATATTGGTGCTTTGTTACCAATGCCTATGTCGACCCTTATGCTGACGTTGGGGCAAAATCACACCCATGAATTTACTTCGATAGAAGCCTTGGTATATGCCTGATATGTTGTAGCGAATGCATTTAGTGCCAATGGTCTTTTTGCCTAGAGGAAAATCACATAAAGAACAAGTATCATTCTTGTAATAGCATCATCTAATTTTTTGAATTCTATGCTTCATCGAAAGAAACAGGCTCATTCTTATAAAAAAGACTAGAGGTAGCCATTGTGCAACAATCTGGTGCAAAGGAAGCACTATGAGATCTTGAACAAGTATGATATGAAAAAGGTGCATCTAATCGGCTATATTGTAAAGTCTAAATTAGCCATTTAGGCATAACTTTTGCCTCTTCTATGCCAAGCCTCTCATCAACAGGTGCATCATGTAAATCTACATCAGAAATGGAATGATTTGCATCATCATTTGGAACCTATAAAGGCTGAAAAATCACCTTCCATTTGGAGGGCACTTGATTGTCCACATGTAAAAAGAGGAAGTAAAGTGTCATGCACATACTTTGAGGTAACAAATGTCACCTTGCTACATGAAAGTAAGGGCTAAATTGCATCTCCCACAAAAATAACATCACGGCTAATGAGAATGCATTTAGCTCATGGATGATACAGATGATAGCCTTTGCTTTTAGAATTGTACCAAACAAAAATACATTTCACTACTTTATCATCCAATTTTTTGTGTTTTTTTTAGGCACTAATGCATATCCCAGACAACCAAAGACATGTAGATAAGTAACATATGGCTTGCAACCATGCAAAGACTCATACATCACCTTCAATAATTGTATTTGCAAGTGTATTAGGACTTTGTAAACACCCTATACAATATTCCACAACACTTTTGCTACCAATACATGATGCATTATATATTTCCACAATGATTAAGCAGTACCACCCAATTTACCATCAACAGTCAACATATGGAATACTACATTGCTTTCATCCATAGCCATTGAATAAATACCCTAATGTAGAAATTTGACTCTATCTCAGAAAGTTGAACATAAACACCCTATCGAGCTCTATTAAACCTATAGTAGACTTTGAGGTTCTTGTATTGGCAAACCAAAATCTGTATATATGTTTGGCACAAAAGGAAAAATTTGCCTGCACACTCACTACAATAGTGCATTTGGAGGCCAAAATGAGCTATGCTCACCAATTTTGTGTGATTTTGAGACTATGATCGGAGGGGTGCCAACAACACCCTAGATGAAGCAGTGCTTTGCTCTGATACCAATTGTTGGATTTTGAGGTATGCAAAAGCACATGAAGAAAACAAGGAAGAAGAAGAAGAAGAAGAAGAAGAAGAAGAAGCTTGGAGAGCAACACAACACAAAATGTATTACCAGTTGAATGTACAAAATAAGTGACCCATTAGGGTTACATGCATACATACAAGTCAAGGGAAAAAACCTCCTAAGGAGGGAAAAAAGTACCCCAACGGTCCTAAGTATGTTCACACACATCACTACTAAAATATATCAACATAAAAACCATGGCCTATCTCATTTTTTTCCCTTGTAGGTTGGAGAAAACTATATTGAGAATTCTTTAAGAAAAAATTACCATGGTCATTTACTCATTCAACTATCAACTTTGGTGAAAATGAAGAAATGCAAAGCTCGTGTACATAAACATGTTAAGTTTCATAATGGCATTATGGAAACATTAGGTTATAAATAATAAGGAATAATATTTGAAATTGTAAACATACCTCTAGAAACTTAACATTAACAATAAAGATATGTGTACAATCCACTACTTCAAATGCAATAAAAACTTCAATAAAAAAAGTCTACAAAAGATGAAGGAATTGTAAATATGATCATGTACGTGCGTGTGTTGTGTATGTGTGTGTATTGTGTATGTGTATGCCTATTCGTATATGTATGCATATATGTATGCTTATGCATATGTGTATGTGTATGCATATGTGTATGTGTATGCGTATGTGTATGTGCATGCATATGCGTATGCGTATGCGTATGCGTATGCGTATGCGTATGCGTATGCGTATGCGTATGCGTATGCGTATGCGTATGCGTATGCGTATGCGTATGCGTATGCGTATGCGTATGCGTATGCGTATGCGTATGCGTA
The DNA here is from genome assembly GCA_020310875.1 of Ceratopteris richardii. Taxonomy (NCBI): domain Eukaryota; kingdom Viridiplantae; phylum Streptophyta; class Polypodiopsida; order Polypodiales; family Pteridaceae; genus Ceratopteris; species Ceratopteris richardii. Next base: position 26,466,014 of record CM035413.1, read on the forward strand.
TGCGTATGCGTATGCGTATGCGTATGCGTATGCGTATGCGTATGCGTATGCGTATGCGTATGCGTATGCGTATGCGTATGCATATGCGTATGCGTATGCGTATGTGTATGCGTATGCGTATGCGTATGCGTATGCATATGCATATGCGTACACGTATGCATATGTGTATGTGTACGCATATGCGTATGTGTATGCATACGCGTATGCCTATGCATATGCGTATGTGTATGCTTATGTGTATGTGTATGCATATGTGTATGCACATGATATGTGTACATCTATGGGTATGTGTATGTGTATGGGTATGTGTATGTGTATGTGTATGTGTATGTGTATGTGTATGTGTATGTGTATGTGTATGTGTATGTGTATGTGTATGTGTATGTGTATGTGTATGTGTATGTGTATGTGTATGTGTATGTGTATGTGTATGTGTATGTGTATGTGTATGTGTATGTGTATGTGTATGTGTATGTGTATGTGTATGTGTATGTGTATGTGTATGTGTATGTGTATGTGTATGTGTATGTGTATGTGTATGTGTATGTGTATGTGTATGTGTATGTGTATGTGTATGTGTATGTGTATGTGTATGTGTATGTGTATGTGTATGTGTATGTGTATGTGTATGTGTATGTGTATGTGTATGTGTATGTGTATGTGTATGTGTATGTGTATGTGTATGTGTATGTGTATGTGTATGTGTATGTGTATGTGTATGTGTATGTGTATGTGTATGTGTATGTGTATGTGTATGTGTATGTGTATGTGTATGTGTATGTGTATGTGTATGTGTATGTGTATGTGTATGTGTATGTGTATGTGTATGTGTATGTGTATGTGTATGTGTATGTGTATGTGTATGTGTATGTGTATGTGTATGTGTATGTGTATGTGTATGTGTATGTGTATGTGTATGTGTATGTGTATGTGTATGTGTATGTGTATGTGTATGTGTATGTGTATGTGTATGTGTATGTGTATGTGTATGTGTATGTGTATGTGTATGTGTATGTGTATGTGTATGTGTATGTGTATGTGTATGTGTATGTGTATGTGTATGTGTATGTGTTATGTGTATGTGTATGTGTATGTGTATGTGTATGTGTATGTGTATGTGTATGTGTATGTGTATGTGTATGTGTATGTGTATGTGTATGTGTATGTGTATGTGTATGTGTATGTGTATGTGTATGTGTATGTGTATGTGTATGTGTATGTGTATGTGTATGTGTATGTGTATGTGTATGTGTATGTGTATGTGTATGTGTATGTGTATGTGTATGTGTATGTGTATGTGTATGTGTATGTGTATGTCTATGTCTATGTGTGTATATGTGTATGTATGTGTATGTGTCTATGTGTTTCTATATGTATGTGTACCTATGTGTGTATGTGTATATATGTGTGTATGTGTGTGTATGTGTATGTGTGTGTATGTGTATGTGTATGTGTATGTGTGTGTATGTGTATGTGTGTGTATGTGTATGTGTATGTGTATGTGTATGTGTATGTGTATGTGTATGTGTATGTGTATGTGTATGTGTATGTGTATGTGTATGTGTATGTGTGTGTATGTGGATGTGCATGTGCATGTGCATGTGTGCATGTTCATGTGTATGTGTATGTGTATGTGCATGTGTATGTACAATTGTATGTGCATGTGCATGTGCATGTGTATGTGTATCTGCATGTGCATGTGCATGTGCATATGTGCATGTGCATATGTGCATATGTGCATGTGCATATGTGCATATGTGCATGTGCATATGTGCATATGTGCATGTGCATGTGCATGTGCATGTGCATGTGCATGTGCATGTGCATGTGCATGTGCATGTGCATGTGCATGTGCATGTGCATGTGCATGTGCATGTGCATGTCCATGTGCATGTGCATGTGCATGTGCATGTGCATGTGCATGTGCATGTGCATGTGCATGTGCATGTGCATGTGCATGTGCATGTGCATGTGTATGTGTATGTGCATGTGCATGTGCATGTGCATGTGCATGTGTATGTGTATGTGTATGTGTATGTGTATGTGTATGTGTATGTGTATGTGTATGTGTATGTGTATGTGTATGTGTATGTGTATGTGTATGTGTATGTGTATGTGTATGTGTATGTGTATGTGTATGTGTATGTGTTGTGGAGTTATGGTGCTACAAGGAGGCTTGAAGACTTTATGAAGGAGTGCTTAATTTTTCCATTATTGTATAAATTCCTTCATGGAAACTTCTTCTTATCCATATTTTCATAAAAATACATAAAAACCCCTTCTTAGACTTTAGTACACTTCTTTTTATAAAAACCTTGTTTTTGGATATTCATAGATTTGAAGCACGTTTTGTATACGTGCAAACTTCCCTCTCTCTCTAGTTCGTTATCTTTTTGGAAATCCACTACCATATAAAGATCCCATTTTGATTTAGCACATGTGGTCTTTTGACCATATGTTTTATTCACGTATCCCTCTCTTCTTCTCTATATAAGGAAGAGTTTCATTTGTAAAAGGAGGTCCCTTGGCCATGGCCTTGGACTCCATTTTGGTAATGGAAGAAGGTGTCATTTGGTTTCATCCAAATCCTTGTGTGCAATGGTGTTGGTCTTGGTGTATAGATTTGCATGTGTGTGTGCATGGTTGGGAGGATGTTCCCCTTTGCTCTTTGTGACATTGGCCATTGTTGCCATTGCTCCATGAGTGTGGGTGAGCCTCTTGCCCCAACTTGGAGAAGCTTCTCGCTTCTGCTTCCCATACCTTCACTTTTGCCTTCAATTCTTTAATATGTGTACCTAAGGGAGGGTTCACCTGAACCTTCCAACCACTTTAAAAACTCTTTTAAACCTTAAAGAAATTACAGAAAGACAATCTGCAACCTACATCCAACTTTTTGCAAAACATAACCTTTGCGAACAATTGATTGTGCACTAGCTCTGCACCTTGACAATTGAACTTTGAACCCTTTGACCTTGACCATCTTGGCTTTGACCTTGAACATGTTGACTTTGATCACTTTGACTTTGACCCTTTTGCTTTGACTATGTTGACTTTGACCAATATGACTTTGATGGACTCAACAGTTGCCCACCACCTAATAGTCTCTCCATTCAAAGAGCTAACAAACAAAACTCTGAGCCAATATTGTCCTTTTGTTTTGGAAAATACCAAAACACAGATAAAAAATACAAATAAAATCCAAAAAATAAAAATGTATAAAAATCAGAAAATTTTCTCAAAAAATTCCATACATTTCTAAGCCACTTATCCCACTCAAAACCAGAGAGAGCTTCCTTTTTTCCTCCATTTTATTAAGAAAAATGACATTGAAAAAGATAAACAATTCTGATAAAATTTCTAAAAATTCTTTAAAAATTCCCAAAAAAATTCTTCAAAATTTGTTTATGCCAAGGGCTGTGAAATGGCTTCTAGGTTGCATAAAAACTCAAGGAACAAGCATGAAAATGGATAAAAACTACCAAAACTTAAGCAAAAAAAATATGGTACGAGATGGCTATGTACAACCTGGAAAGATTTTGCAAGTTCCAAGTGATCGAGAAATCTTCACTTGGGTTGTTGATAGGCCTTGAGCCTAAATATATTGACCAGCGATAGTACCTCTCCTTTCAGAGTCTCTAACTCCACTGCACCCCAATTTAGTATCATCTTAATTCTATAAGGTCCTTCCTAGTGTGGAAGCCATTTTCCCCTTACTTGTGTGTGGATTTGAGGTCTATGGAGAAGAGCTAACATGTCTGTTTGGAAGTTATTGTTCCACAGATTCTGATCATGCACCTCCTTCCTCTTCATTTGAGTCTCTAGCAATTGTTGTGGAGCATATAGACATATCTCTTCCACTTTGTGTAGTGCTTCAAGCCTCTAAGAGACACCACAATCTTTCTTTCCCTACATGAATGCTAGTTTTGGTGACCCATGTAGAAATTCAAAGGTTTCAATAGGCAATATCCCATAAACCAATTAAAATGGAGAGTATCTTGTAGCTTCTTTGTAAGCTAATCTGTATGCCCATAGCGTACCTTGATAAGCTATGCCCCAGGAAGTGGGTTGTAACATACATTCCTTCATTAACATGGCAATTAATACCTTATTGGTGGATTCTACCTGTCCATTAGCTCTTGGATAATAGGCATAAGAGGTCCTATGTAGAATTTTGTATGTGCTAAAACTTTTGTGTAGGACCTTGTTCACAAAACGAGTACCTTGGTCTATACAAATTTCAAGAGGACATCCAAATCTACAAATGATGTTACTAAAGAGGAAATCAGCCATTGTTTGTGTTGTGCAATCAAGGGAGGCAATAGCTTCATACCAGTTTTTTGCATAGTCAGTGGCAATCAATAGATACTTTTCTCTCTTTGGAACCAACGCAGGGTAGATGGTCCCGATGAAATCTAACCCCCACTTCTCAAATGGTTGCCAATTTTGGTGCATTTTACCCAAGCCTACATGCTTGATATTATTTGATTTATGTTCATATGCGTAGTCATGTGAACACCTCTTGTAAAGGAGTACATTTTATCTCTTGTAATTGTGACAAAAGAAAAAAGAAAAAGAATGGATTACCTCATCCATGATGTAAAAGCAAAGTTGTGGCTCTAACTACCTAAAACCACGAATTAGTGAGCTGAGGGAATATTTCCTAACTTTGGGGATCACTTTTAGGTGGATCCATTCAAATTCGAATTCAAAACTCCCTCCAAGAATAGCTATAAAAAAAGCAAGAAGGAAGAGGCGATTAGCAAGCCTTGTATGTGAACACTTCATGTCATTTTGTAGATATTGAAGAGCTTACTCCATAGCTCTATCACTATACTCCCATTTTGAAAATATTCATTGCCAATGTGATTGTAATCATATGTGAATTTATACATTCATCATTCTCTACTTCTCTATTTTGTTCTCTGCTATACTCAATCAGAGTAGTAACTTCAGAAGTTCATAACTCGAGCTGTACTCATTCATTTTTAGTGTTTGAATGTGCGTTGGATATCTCTTAAAGTCTAGTTTGAGCATATAAATTCTCATGGTCGTTGAATTTGTAATCTAGGAGAAATATCCATTTTACTGCTCATTGGTCTATATTTGCATAGCCCCGAGAATGGTGGGCATGTTCCACATTTTGTTAAAAGTTGTTCTCAGTCCTCAGCTCATCATTTGATATGTTTTAACTTGTATTAGCAAGCTTGCTAAGTCTATTTGCTATGCCCAAAAGGCATTTATTCAACTCCTACCAGGTTGAGAGCACTGTTCATTTGTTCCAGCAAGTGTATGTCCAAAAATAGCAAGTTTTGGGAGCTAGTCATTTCGCAACTAGTCTATCTTGACTTAAACTTCTGAGATACATGTTCCAAAGTACTTGGATGATATTTTGGTGGATTTAAGAAGCTCAAAGGGTCTACTAATCAACTCTGAAGTCTCAGTTGGTTGGTGTGAAGCCGATTGTAGCAGCACCAACTCATCTTCGGATTGCATCCACCATCTCTCTTCACAGTGGTATCAGAGCATAGTCAAGCAACATGGGAGATGGATTTCCATCAACAATTGAAAAATTGGATCAAAAAAACTACCCAGCATGGTCTCTAAGGATGGAAGCTTACCTTCAAGGGAGGAATCTATATGGATTCATATCCGGAGATGAAGCAATGACAACCATGAGGAAAAAAGGGCAACCATCACATGAAGAAGTGGAAGGACTTTCAAATTGGTGGTTCAAAGGATGCACTTGCAAGGTCCTATATTCTAAACTCAATCTCTGATTTTCTTTTACCTCATGTCAAGGGATGCAAGACATCAACAGAGACCTGGAATGCACTTGCTTCTTTCTTCTCCTCCAACACTCGAGCAAAGAAGAACCAGTTGGAGATATGGCACAAAAGGCTTGCTCACATTGGTGAGAGGACACTTAAACAAATTTGCAAGGACCAAAGTGTACTTGGTTTGCCTAATATCACGAGGCAACACATGATTTATACGTGTGAAGCTTGTCAACTCGGCAAGGCTCATAGACAACCTTTCAATAAGAAGGGATATGTGTATCAAAATCCTTTGGATCTAGTGCACAGGGATGTGTGGGGTCTAAGTAAGGAGCCATCTATATCAGGCTCAAGATATAATGTGTCTTTCATAGATGATTGTAGCAGGTGGACCATTCTGTTTTTCATGAAGTACAAGGATGAAGTGTTTAATTGCTTTAAGAAGTATATTGCTCTTGTTCAAAACCAAACAGGTAGGACTTTGAAAAGACTCAGATCAGATGGTGGAGGAGAATACTTCTCTTCTAAATTTGATGCCTTCTTGCATGAAAGAGGCATTAGAAGGGAAGTCACTACAAGGTATACACCCGAACTCAATGGTGTAGCAGAGAGGAGAAACAGAGCTATTGTCGAAGCTGTAAGGTCCATGCTCAACAAAAAGGGATTGCCAAAATAGTTATGGACAGAGGTTGTGTCTACAGCCACATATCTCATAAATAGACTTCCATCTAAGTCACTAGATGGAACCACTCCATATGAAGTGTGGAATGGAAGAAGACCTAGTCTAGAGCATTGTAAAATTTTTGGATGCTTAGCCTATTGTTGGGTCATAAGGGTTGCCCATAATTTCTCTTATGTAATGGCACCCTTTAGTACTCATAAAAATACCTCTTTTTTGTATTTAGGAGATGTGCTCATGTGAACACTCTCTTAAGCCCTTTTTAATATTTTCCTTATGCTATAGTGTGGAAGCATCTTAAATAAATCCACCTTTTTGCACATATGTAGAAATCCCACGTTGAGAAATTCCCACGCTCCCATTTCCTTGAGATTTGGGAATATTTTCCAAGATATCAAAAGATATGTTAGTTAGAAAGCATGTGCTCCTTTTTGACTAGTCAAAAAGAGCACATGGGAGAATGTGCCTAGCCTATATATAGAGGCTCATATCTTGTAATGAGGGGGCTTTTGGTCGTGCTCTCATTTAAAATCCATTCAATGGAAGAACTCTCCTTTCTCTTAAGGCTTTGTGCATATATGTATTTAGTCTTGGAGAGTGTGAGAGTGAGGTGTGTGTGCATGCTAGCAATTCCTATGTGTGTAAGTAGAGTGTTGCAATTGTCTTGTATTTTACATATGTGACTAGGATCCTTGACTCCCATTGCTCCATATTTTCAAGCATGTGGCATAGCTGCGGGCTGATGGCCAATGGCTTGAACATGATGGAGGATGGGGTGGATGAAAGGAGAGTCTTTCTTGGGCCTTCCTTCTTGCTTCCATGCAAGGTGGTGTGGGTCTTGGCTCCCAAGGGCATACTACAACAACAAATTTGGCGCCGTTGCCGGGGATGAACGGCCTTTCATCACTTGGAGTGCTCAAGAGTATGTGGTAAGATATTGATTTGCAATTTTTTTTTTCTTATACTCTTAGGATATGTGTGTTGGCATGGCACTTTTACCCTTCCATTGGGCCATTAGTTCCCCATTTCTTTGTTTTTGTAGGGTAGTTTTTAGTTCATTTTGTTTAATGCACAAGAACACTCCCTTAGCTTCCTTCTCTCTCTTTCTCTCACACATACACACCTTTCCACACACACATTTGAGCATCACTTTCCACTTTTGCCATCTCCTTGTTGAGTGAATGCCTTGGAGAGAGGGATGGGTACCCTCACTTATCCCTCCCTCTCTTCAAATTTCAAGAAAGCCAAAAAGTCCCATAGTGAACGTATGAAAAGTGTAATGCATCAAATAAAAAAAAAAAATCGTACTCATGTAGTTATTATCCTTTCGTGCACATCTTCGAATTGGGGAGATGGGCACGAGTCCCCTCTCATCTTCTCTCCTCAATCAAAAAGACCTTATGATCGTACTTGGGAGTAGGTGGGGGAGTTCTCTCTCCTCTCCCAATCTCTCTCTACATCAGAAATTTCGACGGGGGCCATAATCTTTTTGCATTCATGGTTTGGGTCGAGCATCTTCCTGCTCCCCAGCGTCTGGCTATGGCAGGGTTGAGGTCTTCAGGCTCCCCATGTCAGAGGGTTCCTCCACTTATACAGTGTTGAACAGTTCTTCGCTCCTCGACAAGCAACTTATGCATTGAGGGCATGGGCTTGACCCCTCGGTAGGCACATCTTCAGGTACCACTCTGTAGCGGCGGTGGTCGAAGGTCAAGCCATGGCTCTCTCGTTGTGATTGGGGCAACTACTGCTCCCCAGGGTGCCCCTTCTACCATGACCATAGTGAAATTGAAGGAACATTTGAGCTTGGTACTCTTATCATCTCTCTGTTGCGAGAAGCTCTACTGTGCAGACACACGTTCTGGTTGATCGCATCTCCATTGATCCCTCCACGGTTATGCTTCTTGGATATGCCCTTGGCTGGAGCACATTGGCTGCATAATCCTTCAGGCTGGCCTAGATCCTCTGGAACTCCCCCTTATTGGGGTCGAGCTCTGCTCTCCCATCCTCTCTTCCTGCTATGCATCAGGTCGGAAGCGCCGATTATGCTCTCCCTTCGTGTTATGGCCCCTTGTCTGTTACAGGCGGAGATACTCTATAAGGCAGGTGTGGGCATCATTACCTGGGGGACAATTCATCAATTGCAAATGCTTACAGCTTGAACACAAATCTGGAAGCTTGAAGACCGACCTATCTCGGCCATGGACTGGTGCATCTCGTTTGGCCCTCTGCAGTAGTTATTTGGCTTCCCCTTGTTACCTCAAGAAAACAGGGATGTGCTCGAACCTGTTCTGGGCTGTTGCAATGTGTGGTCAATGCTTCCCTTCCTACACATCTATCGGGGGTTGGAGCCCGATGCAAATGTCCCCTTCTCTTCCCTCTGCAAGGCTGAGCTCTGATGGAGTTCCCTCAGGTGTAGTCACCCAGCGTGGAGCTCGGCTCCCTATCTACTACGAGGCACCAGGGGTCGAGCAAGCTCCAACTCCCCTTCGAGATCTTCTCACTGAAAGGAGGGTGGTCTCATCATGAACAGTCCTGAAAGGGTTGCGACATGACGATGTTGAACTATGATGAATGATGCAAAAGTTCGAGTGTGGCATCCACGAATTTCAAAGCTTCCTGCAAACCTTCATGCTCGAGTGTCGATTTGTGCTACCAATCATGGCAGATTGCTTGAAGGGGTGGCTATGGCTGGTTTATGTGGTAGATTAGAGGTCTACGAGAATATTGCAGCAGATATATTTTATGGTCTCGATGTAAATTTGTTGGCAACTAAATGAAAGGGTCTGTTCTTATACATAATGAATAGAATCATTTTACTCAAAAGGACCTCCCATGATTAATTCAAGGAGGACATGACATTTGTAGTGGGAAAGATCAGAGTTTATGATCTCCCATAAAAATGGGATTGATACCCACAACTGGCTAAAATCAGCTATGAAATGTCTCCGTATGCTGCACCTCTAATGTGATATGTTTATAACTGTTGGCTCCAATGCTTTTCTTCTGTATTTTAGATTTGATGGAGTGTGGTTTAGGTGGAGGTTTTGAGACAACCCTTTATGAATGGTGTCCACATCTAACCAAATACAACAACATGCATGGAAGCTTCGGATCGGACACCTCTACCCTCTGTTGCTAATATGGCTGGACTGAATGGGTTCAACAGTCATATTTTTCAAATGCAACATCTGCATTGGCTGTGAATACTCCATGTGTTGATGCTGGGCTCTGAGACACACATTTTTTATGTCACTAGACTTGGGACAAGGCAACGAAAATCTCATCAGTCCAGGTTACTTTGATGTGAACAAGAGCTAAAGATACTAAGGAGGAACTTCAAAGCTGTATTACTCATACTCATGAACAGAAGAATGAAGGCAAACCTGCTCAAGGCTCAGAAGAATTTGGTGGAGTTCATGTAACAGGTGTTCACAAGGAACATAATATTTGGAGACTCTGCATCTAATACAAGAGATGTGGCCCTCTGGTCTAGTGCAGATATTGGCAAGGATGACATTAAACATATGCTGATGCAGCTTCATGTCCTAAAGTGTGAGAGCATGGATCATATGCAGGTAGAGTTAAAATGATATCTGCCTGCTTTGGAGAAGCTTTCGTAGAAAGAGGAGGCACATCAGAAAGTGCTCCTCAGCTGATCCTGAGGTTGAACAGCTTGCTGAGGCTCATGTGGGTATTGGGCTAAACTTTAATATCATTCAGCCATGATTTTGGTGTCTTTCAACTGGGACATGCCTAGCTCAATATTATTGTTGCTCCTGTATTTGTTGAAGCTAGTTATGAGTGCATCAAGGCACTAAAGTTTTTTTTGGAAAGCTTCCACAAAGCTGTTGCTGCCCAGATGTTCTGTGGGTCCCATAAGAACCTTAATCACTCAATTGCTGTAGATCGGCCATCTCCTCGGAATGAGACAGCACAAGTATTGACTGGAAGAGACTCATGTCTTGATAATGTCACTGCAATTCTACAAGTTGACACTGCAATAATTCATCTAGCCTTGATGATTGGGCTGGAGTGCAAAGAAATTCTTCTGGCCAAGCTCGTCCTTACTCAGAGAATACTAGCAGCAGGAAAAAGGCATGGAGGAAGAAGAATTCCCAAAAGATATGTGATGCATGTGCTGCTCTTGCAAAGGGTGGCTGGAGGAAATATCTACATCAGGCCAGGACTGTGTCCACTTCCCTATCCATCTCAGCCTGCAGGGTCTAAGTCAAAGGTACAGTTGGTCAGGACAGAACTTTTAGACATTGATGGTGAGGAGGATCTTGGCATATAACTATTCACTGGTTCCCCATTTCTAGCAGCACTCATAAAAGTAGGGCAGAAAGAACCCCAGGAGATCTCCAATGCATGAGGCTGATCAATTCATAACAGCAGGCACATGCTTTTATAATTGGCTACCAGCAAGACTGAGGACTCAGGTGAAGCTCTGTCATAAGTCATCTGCCATCAGCTTTTTCCAGAGGGAGTCCTCTTTGTCCAGACAAAACCATGGTGGAATGCATCATGTGGGTTAAGAATCTTTTTCAGGCTTGTGCCATGTGCTACAACAGAATAAAAAGGAAGAAATCAAACCTGTTCTACAGTTACAACAGTCAGGAATTATTGCAATCGACAACTTCTGATATGTATTTATCAATGAAGAGAAATGTCTAAAGAGGGAAGTTTTGTGAACCGCCTTCATTTCTGAGGAAGCAAAAATAATTGAATGAGCTATGATACTTGGAGCCTTGCTCATTCAGCTTGCCTTTAGGCATCATGGATGGCTGAGGAAGGTTGATAGGTAACTGAAACACCCTCCTGCTCCGAATGTCCCTTCCCAAGTATTCACCTGCAGAGTTGCCCCTGCCTAATGCCAACAAGGACTTGGTTGTGGTTGATGATCAGAGGACACCATTTCTGAGTCCAGCTGCTACTTCTCAAACACCATGACCCATCAGCAGCCGAAAGAATATACCAAGCACATTCACTGACATATGGGCAAGGCTCAACAAAAGATGCAGCAACAGATCTGCTGGCACCATTACTATAGAAACTGTTCTTGAGTGCTCAATGATTTGTGAGAAGAAATGCCTCGAGAAGTGTGCTGGAGTGGCATTGCAACTTTTGGCCAGACTGTGCTCTCAGTTGCAATTATTAAATCACTCATACTACTGATTTTCTACTTTACTGATTGTAGCTAAAGATTCAGGGATGTATCAGCCACATCACACAGTAAGTATGAAAAAATAAGGGTCTAGACAAAAATGATGGATCATACCTATACGTGAATATAATCAGAATATAGGACAAGCTGGTGGATCCAAATGGCCAAGCATAGCCAGGGTTATTTGTGCTACTCAAATCCTTAATGCTTCTGGCAGGATACTAGATCTCAGGAAATTCCTTTTAGGTCTTTTCAAACTTAAAGATGAAGGATGATGTGGTCTAGGGACCTTGTTCAGAGATTGTTGTGCTAATGGACAGTGCTTAGGCTGGAATCACATCCGCAACTGATGTTGGCAGTGGTGTCTGTACAATCCATGCTTCCACATAAGGCAGATGCTGACCATGTCCTGAGACTCCCAGTGAATCTTGGGCACTGAATCATTGTTGCTCAGCCAACTCCTCTGGTGAATGGTACCAGCACAGGCTGGAATGCAAAAGGACACTATACTGGTGGACCAACTCCTTATTTTGGAGTCTTAGTTACTCTCATTTGTAATATATTAATGCACATCATTTACAGGACAGAGCATGAAGGAAGGTGGCTCCTCGGCTTCAGTACTTACTGTTAGTCTTCTGGTCAACATGTTGGAGGCTGCTCTTCATCAAGTTGCTAGGATCCAGGCTGCTCCCCATCCCTCTATTGGTGGCTTTAGAAGCACCAAACACCAGGATTGCTGACTGCTGGCTGGGAGGCTGCATGATCTTTTCATGAGGACTGATGGTTTTCTACCTGCAAATTCTATTAAACTAAGTCCTGTGGTTCAAGCTCCTTGCTTTATTGTTTTCAACAAATATTGGCTGGCACAGGGTTTTTCAGATAATTGTCTCTCAGGTTCACAGTTGGTCGGGGATGACAGTCAGGATTCGATTGTGAATTTCTTTGGTGACTGTCCCTTCTGGGGGACTATGTCTCAAGTCCTGTCTACACACAGCAAGATACTAAAAGTGCTTTCTACATGATGGTGATGGTGCACACTCACCAATTAGGAAGCTTGATGGATGCCAAAACTGGTGGTGCCCTGTCAATCTCTTTCTTACTCAGGGTGTGCTGTTAGATTTTGGACTTGAGCTACTTCAATGTTTTACTTCCCTATTTTAGGGATGGTGCCCACTTTCCCAGCCATCCTGTGGGAAGATTGGTACATCTTTTCATGCCAGGACTGCTATCCTAAGTATTGTGTATGTTGTGTCCTTTCTTGCTCTGTCTTGTTTGCAATGGTTATGTATGCACATGGAGTTTTTGGACTTGCAGTTTTCAGGTCCTCTAAAGACTTGCTCAGAGGGATTGCTTCATATCTGGCAACAGAGGCTGCTGTTGGGCTGACTGCCCCCCAAGGGGATTGTGTCGCTCAACATGGAAGACCTGAAGACTTGAAGAGCTGCAGAATTGAAGAGTTGCAGACTCAAACTTGGACCAGTTCAACAATGTATGCTTCTCCTTTCTTAGCTTTGTCGAGGACGACAAAGTCTAGGAGGAGGAGAGTGTTGGGTCATAAGGGTTGCCCATAATTTCTCTTATGTAATGGCACCCTTTAGTACTCATAAAAATACCTCTTTTTTGTATTTAGGAGATGTGCTCATGTGAACACTCTCTTAAGCCCTTTTTAATATTTTCCTTATGCTATAGTGTGGAAGCATCTTAAATAAATCCACCCTTTTGCACATATGTAGAAATCCCTCGTGGAGAAATTCCCACGCTCCCATTTCCTTGAGATTTGGGAATATTTTCCAAGATATCAAAAGATATGTTAGTTAGAAAGCATGTGCTCCTTTTTGACTAGTCAAAAAGAGCACATGGGAGAATGTGCCTAGCCTATATATAGAGGCTCATTTCTTGTAATGAGGGGGCTTTTGGTCGTGCTCTCATGTAAAATCCATTCAATAGAAGAACTCTCCTTTCTCTTAAGGCTTTGTGCATATATGTATATAGTCTTGGAGAGTGTGAGAGTGAGGTGTGTGTGCATGCTAGCAATTCCTATGTGTGTAAGTAGAGTGTTGCAATTGTCTTGTATTTTACATATGTGACTAGGATCCTTGACTCCCATTGCTCCATATTTTCAAGCATGTGGCATAGCTGCGGGCTGATGGCCAATGGCTTGAACATGATGGAGGATGGGGTGGATGAAAGGAGAGTCTTTCTTGGGCCTTCCTTCTTGCTTCCATGCAAGGTGGTGTGGGTCTTGGCTCCCAAGGGCATACTACAACAACACCTATGCTCACATTCCTTCTCAAGTAAGAGGGAAATTGGATCCCAAAGCAAAGAAGTGCATATTCATTGGTTATGACCAAAACCAAAAAGGATATAGATTGTACAATCCAACTAATAAAGGATTTTTTGTAAGTAGAGATGTATTTTTTTATGAGAACAAATCATGGTTTGATGATGACAGGAAAGTGAAGCTGCCTTATGACTTGAATGAAGATTTTCCATCTCTTCAACCAAAGGAGCCAAAGCAAATGGAAGAAAGTGATTCGGAGATTCACATAGAAGACTTGGAAAGACTAAAGCTATGGAAGAACAAAGGTAAAGAAAAGATGCAGGATGCTACATATGGAGCCGAGAAAGGTGGATACCTCTTTGTTCATAAAGAGGAATGGATCTGAAGTGATCTATTTATGTGTGTATGTTGATGATATTATTATCACAGGAAATGATCTTGAAGTATGGAGAAAAATCGTGAGCTTAGTGCTTATGAAGGAGAGCCAATTGGAGACATCACAATCTATCAAAGCTTGGCTGGAAGCTTGAACTATGCAACACTCACAAGGGTGGATATATGCTATAGTGTTAGCATATTGAGTCAGTTTATGCATAAGAAGAGAAGACCACATATGGAAGCGGCCAAGAGAGTCCTCAAATACCTAAAGGGGACCATGAATGAAGGTTTGTTTTATTCATTTACTTCAGATGTTGAGCTAAAGGTCTACTCAGATGCAAATTGGGCTAGATCTAGAGATGATAGAAGAACCACATCTGGGTATATATCATTTGCAGGTTCAAAAATCATTTCTTGTTCATCCAAGAAGCAACCAACCATGGCATTATCTTTGACTGAAGCCAAACATAAAGTTTTGGCTAATGCAACTCAAGAAATCATGTGGTTAAAGTCTTTGTACATAGATCTTGGACTTCATTCTTCAACACCTCACATTTTTTGTGACAACACAAGCTCACTACATCTAGCAGCTAATCCGGTATACCATGCTAGAACCAAGCATATTGAAGTCCACTACCATTATGTAAGGGAGAAGCTAATGAGCAAGGATATTCAACTATCCTATGTCTCTACAGATATGCAATGTGCAGACATGTTGACTAAAGCTCTTGATGGTACAAAGTTAAGTAGATTCAAGTTGATGATTGGCTTGCAGGAGATTAAGGACAATTGAAGATATATTTGCAAGATAAGCATGTTAGGCTTGAGGGGGAGTTGTTGGTGCATTTTACCCAAGCCTACATGCTTGATATTATTTGATTTATGTTTATATCTGTAGTCATGTGGACACCTCTTGTAAAAGAGTACATTTTATCTCTTCTAATTGTGAGAAAAGAAAAAAGAAAAAGAATGGCTTACCTCATCCATGATGTAAAAGAAATTTTGTGGTTCTAACTACCTAAGACCAAGAATTAGTGAGCTGAGGGAATATTTCCTAACTTTGGGGATCACTTTTAGGTGGATCCATTCAAATTCGAATTCAAAACTCCCTCCAAGAATAGCTATAAAAAGAGCAAGAAGGAAGAGGCGATTAGCAAGCATTGTACGTGATCACTTCATGTCATTTTGTAGACATTGAACAACTTAATCCATAGCTCTATCATTCTACTCCCATTGTGCAAATATTCATTGCCAATGTGGTTGTAATCATATGTGAATTTATACATTCATCATTCTCTACTTCTCTGTTTTGTTCTCTACCATACTCACTCAGAGTAGTAACTTCAGAAGCTCATAACTAGAGCTATACTCATCCATCTTGAGTGTTTGAATGTGTCTTGGATATCGCTCAAAGTCTAGTTTTTGCATATAAATTCTCATGGTCATTGGATTTGTAATCTGGGAGAAATCTTCATTTTACTGCTCATTGGTCTATCTCTACAGAGCCCCGAGAATGGCAGGCATGTTCCAGATCTTGTTAAAAGTTGTTCTCATTCCTCAGTTCATCATTTGAAGTATTTTAACTTGGGTTAGCAATATTTCTAAGTTTATTTGCTATGCTACCAGGTTGAGAGCACTGTTCATTTGTTCGAGCATGTGTATGTCCAAAAATAGCAAGTTTTGGGAGCTAGTCATTTTGCAACTAGTCTGTCTTGACTTAAACTTTTGAGATACATGTTCCAAAGTACTTGGTTGATATTTTGGTGGATTTAGGAAGCTCAAAGGTTCTACTAATCAACTCTGAAGTCTCAGTTGGTTGGTGTGAAGCCGATTGTAGCAGCACCAACTCATCTTTGGATTGCATCCACCATCCCTCTTCATAGCCAAGAAGTGGAAATAATCAAGGGGTTGTGCCTTTGCTTTGTTGGGTTGGGTCCACACATCTGACAGACATCACATGCTCTTCCCCATTCCTCTACATCTCTGAATAATGTAGGCCTCCATAAGCCAGCATCAAGGATTCTCTGGCTCACAATGTGTCCTAGAAGGTGCCCACCACCTGCTCCTTCATGTGCAGATTTAAGGATTTCCCTCACTTCTTCTTCTTCCATGCACTTTCTAAACCTGTTTTTTTTTCCTTGTCTATATAAATTTCCCTCGATGAAGGTAAAATATTTGCTTTTGATTAGCAACCTCTTTCTTTGCACAATGCTTGCCTTCTCTAGATACAATCCAATTTTAAGAAAATTCTTGATGTCATCATACCAACCATGTGCTTGTACAACAAAAAAAATAGCATCTAGAAAATCATCATTTACTCCAATTGCTTGATCCATAGAGTTAATCCTAGATAGGTGGTCTGCCATGACATTTTCCTACGTGGTCTATGGACTACAGAAAAATAAAATTTCTGGAACAAAAGTAGCCACCTCCATACCCTACCAGTTGCTTGTGGCTTATTAAGTAAATATTTGAGCAGTTGATGATCAGTTATGATAACAAATTTCACTCCTAGCAAGTAATGATGAAACTTTTGTACAGCGAAAACCATTGCTAGGGCCTCCCTTTTTGTGGTGCTATAATTTTTTTCATCCTTTGTCAAAATTCAGTTGGCATACTAAATAGGTATGTCAAGTTTTAATTCCTCACTATTTTGAGTCAAAATTGCACCCACTGCATATGCACTGGCATCTACATGTATATGAAAATTTTTTTACCAATCCAGTGTGATAAGAATTGGTGCAACCACCAATTTGGACTTTAATATTTGATAAGAATTTTCTTCTTCTTCTTCCCACTTAAATGGCACTTCTTTACCTGTAAGTCTAGCCAATGGCCTGGCTATCTCTACATACATTTTGATAAATCTTCTGCGGTACCTAGTATCCCCCAAGAATCTTTGAATTGCTTTAGGAGACTTGGGTTTAGGTAACTTTCGTATAGAAATATTTTTATTAGGGTCCCAAGCCATACCTTTAGCATATACCACATGTCCCAAGAGAGTTCCTTCTGTCATGGACACAAAGAAAACCATCTTAAACCTTAGATTCCATGTGAATTTCCTATATCTCATTTTTGGTTAAGATTTTGGACAAAATAATGCTTCCATTGCATCCAAAACATGCCAAAACCCCAAGATCGATTGTCTATTTGCAGAATTCTGATACCTGGAGGTCTTGTTTCCAGTTGATGACATCATCAACTCGTAACCGCCCTTGAAAACCTATATAAGGAGGGGTTGACCACATTCATTCTCAATCTTACCACTGCCAGTCTTGTCTAGTCTTGTATCGTGGACATCCTTTCTTGTCCTATTGTAATCTCATAGTATGAGATCCTTTCTAATTATTTCTTGTATCTAGTTCATATCCCTGAAGGGAGTTCTGGTAACCGAGATATCTTGTTCCATAACTATGGTCCCGGGTTGTGGGATCCCTTGTATCATCTCTAGTCTAGTTTTCCATACCTATCGGTCCCAAGTTGTGGGACATCTTGTATCAATCGCATATCCTTGTATTGTTTCCCCCTTGTATCATTTTCCCTTCGTGGGTGTTCTTGTAATCAGAAGTGTATTTTCAAAATCTTGTCTATTGTAGTCAGAGAGCACAATCTAGTGCTCCCCTGACATTTTGGCAAGACTACCTTCATCAACACTAGGCACCGTGGAGATTATTCATGAAGAAATATTTTTTGCACTTAAAGTTATTGAGCAACACGTCCAAGAGATACGAGAAAGCCAACAAAGGATCTGGTACTACAAGACTAGAGCAAGAGACAAGACTAGAACTTGAACTCGAACTTGAAAGTATTTACTTGGTGGTCAGGATCCCTTGGGCTCCCAAGACTGGCATTGGCAAGACTGAGAATGAATGTGGCCAACCCCTCGTTATATAGGTTTTCAAGGGCGGTTACAAGTTGATGATGTCATCGATGATGTCATCAATTGGAAACAAGATCTTTAGGTGTCAGAATTCTACAAATAGACAGTCGATCTTGGGGTTTTGGCACGTTTCGGACGTAATGGAAGCACTTGTTTGTCCAAAATCTTAACCAAACATGAGATATAGGGAATTCACATGGAATCTAAGGTTTAAGATGGTTTTCTTTGTGTCCATGACATCACATGAAACCCAAGCTAGTGAACATGGCCGCTCCTCGTGGAACTCGTCGCTTGAGGGGGAGGTGATGTCATGGACACAAAGCAAACCATCTTAAACCTTAGATTCCATGTGATTTTCCTATATTTCCTGTCTGACACTGGGAGGTCTTGTTTCTAGTTTCATCAACTCGTAACCACCCTTGAAAACCTATAAGGAGGGGTTGGCCACATTCGTTCTCAGTCTTGCCAATGCCATTCTTGGGAGCCCAAGGGATTCTGACCACCAAGTAAGTACTTTCAATTTCGAGTTCAAGTTCTAGTCTTGTCTCTTGCTCTAGTCTTGTCTAGTCTTGTAACGTGGACATCCTTTCTTGTCCTATTGTAATCTCATAGTATGAGAACCTTTCTAGTTATTTCTTGGATCTAGTTCATATCCCTGAAGGGAATTCTTGTAACCAAGATATCTTGTTTCATACCTACGGTCCTCGGTTGTGGGATCCCTTGTATCATCTCTAGTCTAGTTTTCCATACCTATTGATCTTGAGTTGTGGGACATCTTGTATCAATCACATATCCTTGTATTGTTTCCCCCTTGTATTATTTTCCCTACGTGGGTGTTCTTGTAATCAGAAGTATATTTATGAAATCTTGTTTAGTGTAGTCAAAGAGGACAATCTAGTGCTCCCCTGACACCTTCTGTCACAAGGAAATGACATTTATTTGGGTTCAACTTTAGTTTAGTCTCTCTGCATCTTTTAAAAACATTTTGCAGCTCTCTCAAGTGATTATCCAAGCCATCCAAAGGGGTCTGCTTGTGAGTGCCTAAAAATGAAGAAAAGTCATCCATGAAAATTCTAAGTATTTCCAGCAATAAGGGTCCAAAAATGAGGTTGACAGTTCTGTTAAAGGTGGTTGGAGCATTTCTGAGTCCAAATGGCATTTTTACGTATACATATGTGCCCCATGGTGTGATAAAAGCGGTCTTTTCTCCATCATGTAGATGGATGGATATTTGATCGTATCCACTAAAGCAGTCCATGAAGGTGTATAATGCATGTCTAGCCACTTCCTCAATGACCTGCTTTGCAAAAGGCATGGGGAATCCATCTGGAATGGTTACCTTGTTGAGTGCTCTAAAGTCAACACAAATTTTGATTTTGTTGGTATTCTTCTTTGGTACTATAACCATTGGTGAAAGCCATTCTGAGTGTTCCACAAGAATGATGATTCCTGCATCCTCCATCTTCTGTATTTCCAAATAAATAGCTTAAGCATATTTTGGGTTAAGTCTATAACTCTTTCCTCTTATTGGTTTAGCTCTATAAACAAGAGGAATTATGTGCCCTCCATAATTTGCAGGCACTCCTTCTAGGTCTTTATAGTGCCACACAAAAACATCTGCATAGTGTGTTAAGAAAGATTTTACATTTTCAAGCAACTCAAGGTGGCTCCACAACCAAGTGGCCACTAAAATTGGATGATTATTTTCTGGAGTGCCTAATTGAACTTCTTTGATTGGGTTTCTATCCACCAATCTATCAACATGTGCATCTTCAACCCCATTTTCCTCCAATAATATCTCCCACATCGTTTCATAAGCAGGAGTGTTCTCAATTTCAATGTGCTCCTTATTATCCTGCATCCATCTTGTAGGGATTTCTCGAATAGGAAAAGAACATTCATCGCTAATATGTTTTACCTTGACTTCCTTCCTTGTGGTTGTCATATCCTCGTCCAAATTGTATTTGAGGGGTGTCTTCCTCCCCATTCTATGGTCTATGATTGGTTCTCCCAATCCATCAACATGAACCAATCTATGATTGGTTCTCCCAATCCTTTTCTTCATAATCTTCTTCTATACAAGAATTATTTAGAAAAATCCCAAAACAAGAGGAAGAGTTGTCTACTTGCAGCCAATTCAGAATGTCTTCTTCCTCTCGAACTCTAATTGTGGTTGGTCTTCCATTTCTTGTTCCATGCAAATGCCAACTGATTGCATCATGTTGGTGGTCCCTTGGTGATCTGGACCCTCCTCTAAATATATCTGTTTAAGTTCTTGTCCCCTCTGTTGTACCCACATAGTGTCTTTACCCCAGCCATGGATGATACTTGCATGCCTCTACCATGGTCTTCCAATCAAAAGGGGAAATCCTCCCTCTACTTGGGGCAGTCTTAATACACAAAATCCAAAATGAAGAGCTTACCTTGTACTTCCAATGGAACTTTTGGGATCACCCACATTGGCCTTACTTTGCATTGATCTGCCAAAGTGATGGTGAAGTGGACTGGTCTGGATGGGCGTAAGCCAAGTTTCTCCATGGTATGCTCTGGCATCAAATTTATGTCAGACCCACCATCCACAATGACTCTTTGTAGCTTTAATCCTTTAATTGTTACTGTCAGTCTTGGACTCTTATAGTCTATGAGAGGTTCTTCTTCTACACCCTTCCCTTGACCCAAGGTAGTAGTCTTGGCCACTAAGGTGGATGAGGAAGCCTCATCAATAATCTACAATACTTCAAATCTGAATTTTGCATCCATGTTTATCAACTCAAGAATACTAACCTCTGTTTTGATTGACTTGAGTAATCTTGAAGCTCCAAATTCCCTAAGATCAATTTTGCTTTTTGATTTCTCAAGTTCCTTGTGGGCCCAATTGTATGCATTCCCAATGACATTGTTAGTCTTTAAAAAATCTTCTTTTTGTGTTACCTCTTCACATTTTGTTGAACTTCCTTTCTCGTCTTTTGCATCTTCATATATATTTGATTTGCTCTGATGTACTCTCTGGTCCTTGTGACTTCCAAACGTACTTAATCCCTACCTTGGTTCTTTTGGAATTTTCCCTTTGTTTGCATGACCATGGAGTCGATTTCTTCTAATTGCACCACTCTAGTGGATGGTGATTGTACAACATTGGCTTCTTCTACTGCTCCATGATTATCTACCGAGATCATTTGGAGATGGGGCCCATATGTAGATGTTTTGTTTTGTGGGCAACAATTTGTATAATGATCTCTAGCATCTGGGCAATTCTTGCAAGGGGGGGCATTTTCTGGCAGGGTACATTTGCTCTGATAGTGTCCACACTCTCCACACCTAAAACATATAATTGGCCTTCTAGGCCCATTTCCATAATTACCTCTGGGTTGTTGGTTATAGTTGTTACCTTGGTTGGGGGATGCCACCATTACATTGGTTGAGAGTTGAGCACCTCCTTGTGCCCAATAAGGTTGTCCAGGCATCCCTCTTGAGTGACAATCCTGAGCCTCATGATCAGCTTTCCTGCATAGCTGGCAAGTTACACTTAACAATGGACAATCACTTACCACATAACCTTACTTGTTGCACATGGTACACCATAGTCCACTTTTGATGCCACCTCCCTTGAGTTTTTGCAACTCCTATCAAAGTTGAGCCAGCTCCTCTGCTTGGCCTTGATCTTCCTTTTGTAGCTTCAATGCTTCAATTTCTCACCTCAACTAACTTACTATGGTCTCCTCCTCTTTGTGTGGCCTATTCCTTTTCAAGCTCTCCAGCTCTTTCGTTACCTGAATTACTGGGTCTTCAGGTTCTACAAGATATGATAAATTGGAAGAGCTTACCCCATACTGCTATCTAATTTGCTCCAATCTTGTAGCTATATTGATAAATTCTTCTATTTTTGTTGTCGATAACACTAACTCCTTTATTTTACATTGTGTGGATATTGGAAGTGGTTTAGCCAACCACTTCTTGATGAAAAAATCATGGGGAGGGTCTAGCAGTTTGGACATTAATGCCTTGGCTCTGGTAACGAATTCTGGGAAGGTCTTCCCAAGACCTAGTCTTAAATTTTCTAATTCTTCAATAATGTTTTCAGTTGTGTTCCCTTGTTGGATTTGTGTCCTAAATGCTTCCTTCATCAAGTCCCATGTGGTGAAATGGTTGTAGGCGAACTGACTAAACCATTTGTCTGCTAGCCCTTCTAATGTTGCACGGAAAAGGATAAAAAATGCATCTTCTCTTCCCATCAGACCCCTTGTCTTACATAAGGCTAAGAATCTCCTAATGTGCTCATTTGGGCCTTCTTATGCTAATCCTCTAAAGGATGGAAATTTGATATTCAATCTAGAAAATAAAGTTTTCAAATCTACATGGGCTTCCATATTCTTTCTTGATGATGTCGATGACAATGGACTGGTTGATCTTTGGATAAACTTCCTTCTTGTTGCTTTGCAAGGGACCCTCAAGCTTTGGGACCGGGTTGTGGTCATGAGCTGTTCATACTCCTCTTAGGATAAGATAATTCCAATGGAAGAAAGAATACCTCTTAAGCCAGTACAATACTGTCGGTACCCTTGCACTCTTCTACACTTTGCAAATACTAATTCTCCTATGCTCAAGCCTCCTTTTGGTCCCATTGGGCGTGCCAAATTTTTTTGGGGGATTCTTGTGCAGAAAGGGACTTGAGTGTTTGTAGGAGAAGAGGAAGGTAAGAAGAAGGATACAAACACCGAAGACTTCTATAGATTGATTACAAAGAGAGAACTACAATAATGATGTACAACACAATCCAAATACTCTTCGTGCAAAATCCCAAAGAGTGCACAATCAACAAAGTTATAAAATACCCAAGGTTCTTGCTACCGCTGACCTTCTCTACACCAGAGGTCCACCTTCTCCAAGAGCTTGCACTTGTGCACACCTTGCACTCAAGCTTCCAATAGGGGGAGGGATGGACACATTGTGCCGACACACACACAGCTTCAATGGGACCTTGTGACCTTTGATTGCATGGCTTAGTACTTCTCTACACACATCTAAGTCACACTTCTTGCACACTCTACACTTCCTTCTCTATGTCGCACACTCATTGTATGTCTCTCGCTCTTCTCTCTCCTAGTGTAGACTATGCTCACCTTGCTTAGTCTAACCAAGAATAATTCCTTGCCTTCAGTTCAGCGTAGGTTCACGTATGCTCCTAACTGATAGGGTATCTTGGTGCTCCTTTGATGTCCCAAGATTGTCTCTAAATGTGGGCAGCCAACGAATCCCTATTTTGTCTTGTAGTGACTTTAGACTAAAACAAAAATGTCGATTGGGGGCCATACTTCCACTTTTGTGTGTGCTTCCACTTCCATACCTTCACTTTTGCCTTCAATTCTTTAATATGTGTACCTAAGGGAGGGTTCATCTGAACCTTCCAACCACTTTAAAAACTCTTTTAGACCTTAAAGAAATTATAGAAAGACAATATGCAATCTACATCCAACTTTCTGCAAAACATAACCTTTGCAAACAATTGATTGTGCACTACCTGTGCACCTTGACCATTGATTGACAATATAGAAAGACAATATGCAATCTGCATCCAACTTTCTGCAAAACATAACCTTTGCAAACAATTGATTGTGCACTACCCTTTAACCCTGACCATCTTGGATTTGACCTTAACCATGTTGACTTAGACCATTTTGACTTAGACCATTTTGACTTTGACCCTTTTACTTTGATCGTGTCGACTTTGACCAATATGACTTTGATGGACTTAACAACCTGCCAACGGATTAGCAGAGAGTACCAACAAAGTTCTTCTGCACATGTTGCAAAAAATGTTGCTTGATTCTATGGATCAATGGGAGATCATACTTCCTATGGTACCTTGTGCATTTACATCGGAAAATATATTACAAGGTGACTATGTTACAAGAATAAGGTGTCCAAATCGGAAAAATTTTGGGGCCCTTCTTTTTTCTACATCTCTGCTCTGCAACACTCTCCCCCTCTTTGTCTTTGTTGTCCCTTGATAGGCTTTGCTTCTTGTCTCTAGTTTTGTGCTTGTAGTCGATCCGATTCCTTATTAACTGATAGCCTCTTTAAGATTGACCACTGTCAGCTCCTGTGGAAGTTGTAATGATATAGTTTTACCAGCAATCAAGGAACTGATCATAACTCGGGACCTATTGCATTGGTTTTGGCCTCTTCTTTTCTTTTCACCACTCGCAACCCATGGAGATGAACTACAATCGATTTGTATTCTAGCTCACCAATAACCTCTTTAAATCTAGGTTGTTGTGTTAAGTCGGGCTACCAAACATGCAACCAATGGAAAGAAGGTCTCGATTTACAGCCTTCGATCTGGACCTCCCCAAGATCAAGAGCTTGAAGCACCTTTCGAGGCTCAAGATCTGTCAGATATCTTCTTATACTTCTTCATGGGTAATTGCTGGCCTTGATCCGTCCTTGCCTATTGCGTACTGCTCACTATTGTGTGCCCCTGTCGGGCTTTGTGTAGAGATGGTGCAGAGATGGGTGTTGTGTGCCCCTACGGGGCTTCCTATAGAGATATGTCTTTAGATATATTCTATTAAGTGAAGCATATGTCTTGATCTTCTTCGCCTTTTCTTTCTGCTTGACTCTCCCTCAACACCTCCCCCTCCTGAACTCTATCGTCCCCGAAAGGCTTTAGAATTTGGCAGTGTGAGTACATTTGAATCACTTTTTGATCTTTGTGATTTAGCAGTTTAGCTTCACATACCATGAATTCATGCCATTGAGATCATTTGACTCCATCATCTGGTGCCTGTCTATGATTTGCAAAGAAGCTCTGCTCATAGGCCACCAGTCGTGCATTTAAGTTGGAAGATATTTTGACAAATATTTTCGAGTCCATTTCAAAAAACCCTGTAAAGAATGCTTCTTTGAATGTTTGCATATATGGACTCGGCAAAAACATAACTCTCGAGTATATTGCCATGAGCATTAAGCGACTAGGGGTAGTAGATAGATCAAAAACTAGGGCATCGGCTCCCTGGTTAATTCTGATGAAGTTCAAAAAGGTATATTGCACGTGTTGAAATACCTTTAATACTGTAATTAGCATCCTCAAAATTTTGTTTGTCATTTTAATGGCTAAATCTGATACTATGGCATATTTGGAGATCCAAAACTCGATGGTCTTCACCATGTATTCTTCTATCGATAAGTAGTTGCATGGTGGACTCGGTAATAGTGGATAGTTTAGCCATTGATTCTTTAAGTTACCCTATCGCCTGTGCTTCCCAAAATTGCGTCCAAGAGCATCTTCTAGGTATTGGGCAAAAAGATGGATTGATTTGAAGCATGTATGGTGCCGATTCCCAGTGTACCCATAACGTAGGATTCTTTTCCAAGAACTTTCGTCTCCAGATAGGATCTGCCTTATCAAATTCTTCTTGTGTATATGTGAATGTTTGCATGTTGAATTACAGAATGCTATCTGGTTCTTTCTTGGTGGTCATCTTTATATATTGGTGTGTCTCTTCTTTTAGTAGTTCGTAAGGGATATTGAACAGCTTCAAAATCTGTTCCAGGCTCTTGCTTTCAGTCTTTGCCTCTTTCATTACCTTGACCATCTATTCTTCAAATTGTTGCGTAAGCTGGGACACCAGTAGTGCCCGCTCATTTCGGCTTAGTTTTGCAATAGCCCAATTATGTTTTTTAGTGTTTGGCTCTGCTTCCTCCCTCATCGATGAATGATGCATGGGAGGAGAAAGAGGACATACCTCGGTCTCCTCAGTAGCCATTGTGGAGCTTTGAACTACTCGTGTCCCCGCTGTTATATCTTGTTCTATTTGAGCTTTTAATTTTGCAATTAGTTCATCCTTTTCTTTGATTTCATCAGTCACAGTTTTCAGTGCTTC
Source organism: Ceratopteris richardii (assembly GCA_020310875.1). NCBI lineage: Eukaryota > Viridiplantae > Streptophyta > Polypodiopsida > Polypodiales > Pteridaceae > Ceratopteris > Ceratopteris richardii. Next base: position 26,492,053 of record CM035413.1, read on the forward strand.
TTTGGTAGTCAAAAGCTCATTTTCGATAATCGTGATTTCATCGGCATCTTCATTATATATCACAAGAATTTTGCCTTCAGCCAATTTCCATCGCTTTCTGAGTTCGTTAGTGTCATGCATATACTTTCTTTCCCATTCTTCTCTGACAGCTTGCTCTTGTTTAAGCTAATCTTCATACTTTGCAATTTGATCTTCCAATGCCTTTGTGTCGCTTGTTGTCACTATTTGTGCTTCTATGGGTTCGTTGCATAGTATGGCATTCATAAGTTCTTTATTTCTATTTCTTAAATTGTCTACTTCCTCCATGTATACTTTGATTTGAGTTTCAAGCAGCTTACTTCTTGCATTAATTCTTGCCTTCTCCGCTTCACCAGTGTCATATTTGCTTTGTAGCTCTGTGAGTTGATTTTGGAGTTTCTAGTTTTCCATTGTTAGCATGGTGCATTTGTCCTTGGCTTCTTGAGCTTCTGATTCCTTGGATGAGAGGTCCTTTTGAGCTTGAATTAATTGTGCAAACAATTTTTCACTCATTACTTGGAATTAGCTTCTCTCTCTCATAGCCTTGTCATATTCTGCATCCACTTCGAGCATTTCTTGTTGTGTGTCCATAGCCGTTTGTATCATTTGCTTCACGACTGGCTTTAATTGAGCTACATCCACATTTAACCATGTTTTTGGGATACTTGGTTCCTCCCCTGTTTGTATGTCTTTTCCTTGTTCTACATGTATAGTTTCATTGTGCAGTTGTCTTATTTGAAGGTGCGCTTCTCTCTCTCTTTCCTCATCTTCATTTGTGGTCGATTTTGTAGCAATGCCTTGAAAAGTGACATCTAATGGAGAGGGTTCTACGACAACCCTGATTGGCATGAATGGATCGGGTTCCTCCACTTCTTCTTGTTCCTTCTCTTGCTTCAATCGCTTTACTAGGGCTTCTCCATCTAAGTGAGTCTCTGTGATCTGAATGTTCATCTCTTCATTCATCTTGAGTACATGAATTCCTTCTTTAGGTGATTCTTGCCTTGTTGTGTCCTTGATAGTGTCATCAAGAGTTTGGTTTATCTTTGTACCTTCCACTCCAAAGTCATCCGTGACTTGATTCAATTCCTCCCAATTACCATCATCTTTTGAGTCACTTTTAATGTCCACATTCATCATAGATGGTTCTTGCTCTTCTTGCATATCGGATGATGAACTAGAGTTGGTCAATCCCAACTCTCTATATCGATGAACTTTAGTCAACCTCTTTCTTTGTTCAGTGTCTTCATGAGACTGGTGGTAATGATGCCCTTGTACCAGCAGGTCTACTTGACCTTCCATGTCATGATGAGTTGCTTCCATTGCTTCGTTTAGCTCCTCTTTTGTGATGGGCGTATTGTCTCCTATCCTTGTCCTTGGAAGTACATGTATCCTTTTTTATGCTAGAAGGGCTTCTTCTACCTTCATCATTTCTCGTAGTCTTTTGGTACCTCTCATTCTTGATTGCGAGCTGGTTTCGGCTTCTTCCACTACTTTTACTTCCTTCTTCTTCCTTCAGAATGTGGCTAACTTAGCATACTTAGCCATCTCCGAAGATGAGGACATTTCTATCAAATGTTCCCGGATACCCAATGCATGGTAGATGAGTATTGTCAGTGCAACACTTCCATTCAAGAACTTTTTATGGTTCCATTGCTTCTTAGCTTCAAAAAGAGGTTCTTGGATGTATGGCATCATGTTCACTTGATTACCGATTTGTTTAATAGCATGAGATAGCATGTGCACTATGCTTTTCTATGGTGCGATGTATCGATGCATATTTGGAAAGCAAAAGTGTTGATGAATCAGATGGACTTCTTCTTCTATATCAATACGATTGATGTCCATGAATGTTTGTTTCTTAGTCCCTCGTCTTTCATCTTTCAAAATTGTGTTTCCATCCTTTTCCAATCCGAAAGCTTCTTTGATTAAGTCATGAGTGAATTGGATGATTACCCACTCTCTTGCCGCATCTAGGACTCTTGCTTCTGACACTACTGGGTCATGTAAAGCCGATTGGAGGGTATTCATCACCTGAGTACATCTTTGGAAGTCTGGTTTGTAGATTGTTAGTTTGAAGTATTTCTAAATTTTTGCCCTTGTCATTATGTTTATGGTTGACGGGAGTTCATGTACGACTTTGAAATCTTGAGACATCACTGGGAACTGATGGTCAGTGTCCATAATCTTTATTGTTACTAAGAAAAGGTAATCCCTAGCGGGCTGATCCTCCTGAAACCAATGACCTTTGGCTTTTGTCACACTCTGTAATGGGAACTCTAGCACCTCTTCTTGAATAGTTGCTTCAGAATCCTCAGAAGCCATTTGCACTTGTAATAGAGAGAAAATCAACTTCTAGTAGAAATCAAGTCAAGTGTTATGTGTGGCTTAGTGATATGTCGCTTATTGCATCACTCTGTTTCCCCTTGCTTAAGTAATTAAGGCCTCTTACCACACCTCTTTTGATTTTTAATCCTTAAAGAAAACAAAAATTAGTTCTAGCCGAAGCATTTATTTATTTACACAGTAAGTCATTCCTATGGAAGTAGAATCTAAGACCTATTCCCATGATGGAAATGTGCACCACTAATTTTGTCGAGAAGGTAATGTGCCGAATGCATGGCCTTGCAATTAATGCATGCTCTAGGTGCATTGGACTCTTCATGAGTGCAAGTGGAATCTTGTTGAGTAGGATGTTCTTGTATTGGCTACCTCTTGGGTCTCCATATCCATTTTGTGGTCGGTGTTTGAGGTATTTGCTTCTGTTGTTCTGGTCGTTCTCTGGTCCTTGTTGCCTTCTTTCGTGAAGTCTTATTGGTTGATGTTGCTTTCCTTTTGTGCTTGTGTTGATTCCTTTTGGCCCTCCTTGTTTTGCTTTGCCGACATAATATCTCCTCGAGCTTGTCCAGCTCTTGATTTGCAGTTTGTCTAGCCTTCTTTGGAATCCACATATGCTACTATGTCTTCTGGGCTCCTACTAATGATTTTGGAAGCCACACGCAGAGGAGTCTTGGTGATTCTAATTGTGGTTGTGAGTAGTGGTTATCTCTCCTCGTTTTCACTGAATGATTGATCTACTTTTGAGTTGAATCATCTAGTTTAGTCATTCCATCCTTCTGCATCCATTGTAGATGAGTATTCCATGGATATGATGCTCGAGTAGCAAACTTCCATGTGGATGTTTTTCCCTTGGTGTAGGTAATTTTGGAAGCATTGTCCTCACTTTCTGTTGGCAGCAGTCAGGGAACCGAAGGAACCACAAGACGAAGAGAGTCAGAGCGAAGGGACAGCACAGACAGACAAGGGAGTCAACGACGATCTGGCAAGTAGGCCAATAATTTTCTTCATGAAGAAGCAAGTACGAGCATTCACGCAGATCTAGCACTAAGGCAACCTTTAATTTTTTAACACCCTTACACCAATTAAAAGTGATTCTCATCACTAACAACCCTTGTAAATACCATTTCATATTTTTGTAGCTCCATTTTGTGCAAGCCAAGGAGTCCTTGAGCTTGAGGAGCCTTAGAAGTACCTACATATCAATTTTTGTATTTTTTAGACTCCGTTTAAGCCCTCAAATTGGCCCTGGAACCTAATTTTTAACTAGGCCGGACACTAGGTCTGGACAGAGCCAAAGCTAGTCAAAAACTATAAAAGGAGCTAGAGAGCTCATTTTTGAGGTAGATTGTAATTGAAACAAACTTGTAAGAGCTCTTGAAAGTAATCTAAGAACTCCATTGCTACTCACTCTTTGTCTTACTGTGTGTGCGCGTGTGTGTGTATGTGTGTGCATGTTTGTGTGCTTCTCACTCACGCACTTGTGCCTCCACTTGCTCGAGGTCTTCATACCATCCTCACGTCTTCCCGGATTGACATTAAAGGAGGTGCTACTCATCACTGAGCTACACCAAATTTTGGCGCCGTTGCCGGGGATCGAGCTTTGAGGACGAGTGTGTGATGGTAAGACGTAGAGTTGACGCGTTGGAGTTGTAGGTATTTTCTTCACTTTCATCTATTTTCTTGTTTTTTCTTCACCACCTTCATCACCATCATCATCATCACCATCTCCCACCTCCATCTCCATCATCGCGAAAATTTCTGTTTTTGATCATATCACCATCTCCACCTCATTTCCCTCATTTCACTTGTGAGAGAGAGCGAGAGAGCGAAATTGTGTGTGCTGTTTTTGCATGTTTTCTGAGTTGTATTGCAGGTACAGGCCGCATCATCGTCCCCAGCACTCTGCGCAGGTACGGAATTCGAAGTAACTGTCTGTGTGTCGCCGGGTTCTGTCAATCGTGATCGACAGAAAAGTTGATCTAATTGTTAAACAAAGTGCATATCCATGACCTACAGGCCTAGAGCTTCCCAAAAATGTGTTTAGTTTTTTGAAATTCCACAGATTTCTGTCAATCGCAATCGACACGTCAATCGCGATCGACAAACCACGACGGACAGACCTGTCAATCGCGATCGACACGTCAATCGCAACCGACAGCCCACGACGGCTCTGTCAATCGTGACCGACAGAGTCAACGACCGATTGACCATGACCGACGGATCCTACGCGTGACACGTGTCAATCGCGATCGAGTCATCAATCGCGATCGACCCATCAATCGCGACCGACACAGTCAACGATTGTTTGACCACGACGGACAGACCCTCGCGACGGACCTGTCAATCGCGATCGACACATCAATCGCGATCGACAGAGTCAACGACTGTTTGACCACGACTGACAGACCTCACGACCGACCTGTCAATCGCGATCGACACGTCAATCGCGACTGATAGAGTCAACGACCCTTTGACCACGACTGATTGACTTTTTGAGACACCTGTCAATCGCGATCGACACATCAATCGCGACTGACAGCCACGACGGACCTATCAATCGCGATCGACACGTCAATCGCGACTGACCTGTCAATCGCGACCGACAGACTTTGCGAGCACGTTAGAAGGGCAAATTAGGTCAAATTTTGTGGAAAAAATAGTGGTCTCAATTTTGGCTAAGTGTGGGGCAAACATTAGGGTATAGTATTGCATCGCGAGGCCGTGCCACAAGCAACTTGAGAATTCCTGTTTACCTGTTAGCCTGTTTGGAACCCTGTTTTAACTCCAAAACCCTGAACGGTCATAACTTTTTCATACGAAATCCATTTTTTGAGCTCTAGGGCATTGATTTTCAGATAGGGTATTTTGAAGTTGACCATACCCAGGGGGAACAGAATTCAGGGATCCCTAGAATTATTTTCCAAAAAGTCATAGTGCAAATTGGTGAAGTGTCATATGAATGAAAGTGATTGGTTCTATCTTTTGAACTTAAATCTTGAGCTAATCTTGGGCCTTTTACAGGTCTTTTGAGAGCATCGAAGGGTACACAAAGCAAGAGTAAGTGCAGGCTTGGGAACACGCATCCTAGGCACACCAGGGCAACAACTCAAGGAAAGGAACTCAAGGTTGGAAAACCCGCAACACACTCTGTCAATTCTTAGTTTAGGCTAAGTGCAGGTAGTGTTAGAAGTAATTCCAGGCAACGATAGGCACGAGATACATCAAAGACTATCTAAGAAATCAAGTTCAAGTCAAGAGATAACCTGTGTGTGTGAACGGCAACCTTAAAGGAAAAGAACCTAACGTGATACGACCAAAACTAAAAGTGCGAAATTAAACTCAAGTATTCCTAACGACGTGATATTAGACAAGAATTTTAACACGGGAATCAACTAAAACGAATCAAGTAACTGATACAAAAGGACTTTGCAGCGAGGTTGTGCTTGGGCAAAAATCGGGCTACTCAACTAGGCATATGAACCTTAGATCAGGACGACATCTAGTGAGGGAGAGACAAAGCCTTAGGTCTTCAGAGGCTAGTGTTAATCACACTGCTAGGTCTTGGGCCCAGCAGTTGAGCCACCACTCATACTACCCTAGCTCCGAAACGAGTGAGTCAGAGATGTCTCAAGGTATGGAGAGACCTACAGGAAGTTCAGGAGTGCCATACCTGCACAGGGTAGAAGGCCCTTACAAAACACAGTTGGAATACCTTAGGACCAACCGATTAGGTGCCAGCATCTATGAGGACGGCCTAGGAAGATCTGTAGTACAGATTAAGAATCCTGATCAATCCATTGGGTTAGAGCACCCAGCTGCCAAGTTTGAAAACGGAGCATACTTGGACAAAGAAGGAACCCTATACGTAGTCACCAGTCACCGAGATAGGACGGACAAATTTGGAAATGTGATCCCCGAAGCAGACTTAGGTGACCTGGAGCAAGGAAACATGGGTGCAGAACCTAGAACCCCTCGAGGCAAATCGGTCCTCACTAGGATTATCACACCAGAGTGGACTCCCCAGGATAATAAGAGCATAGAGTTGCTCCTCAATCGAGAAACTGAAGAAGCCTTTTGGAGATATAAATCGGATCGGCCATTTGATATAGGAACAATCATGATCTATGAGTTTAAGGATCCTGATAGCCCAGGCAGAGTGACCTACTTAGATCACACTTCGGAGAGGATCTTTGTGGTGACAGAAAATGATAGGCATGCTTACACTTGGAAGGGTGAATTCATTTTTCCCCAACCAAGATCGAATGTATCCTATGGTCACCCAGGAGCTGGAACATCCCAAGCTCATGGAATGCACAGAGACAGAAGTAGAGATAGACCAGAAGTAAGCTTTGCCAACCCAGTGGGCAGAGAAAGAACGAGGATGGAAACAAATAGAGTAGAACCTGAGATACTTAGAGCTCACAGGAATCAAAGAAATGCAGATGAGTTCCCTCTACCGCGACCTAGAGAGCACACAAGGACTTTGAGACTGACTCAGCTAGTTAAGTCCATGAAGAACTACTTCGATGGCACTGGAGATCCATACGATCATGTGGCTGAGTTTAGGCAAGTCCTGAGAGCTGAACAAGTAGAGGATCTATTCACTCAGTACAATGCCTTTGGTCTGACCCTTAGGAACACTGCCCTGACATGGTTTCAGCCGCTAAACGAGAGGCAGTTCAGGAGCATAGACCAACTCCTAGAGGCTTTCATTATTGAATTCTCTAAGAGTGGCATAAGACATAATACCTCCTCACTGATTCACAGCTTCAAGCAAACCCCTCAAGAGACCGTGAGACTTGCAGGTAGGAGATTTAGGCAATATCTTGAAAGATGCCCTGTCCCTGAGCTACCCACACCAGCTAAGCAAGTGGCTTTATTCTTGGATGGATTGCTAAGTACCAAATTAAGATCATATGTGTACTTGAAAGACCCTAGGACCATAGAAGAGTGTGTACGCATGTGCATTGACATTGAGGATAACCTAGGGGAGGAGTTAGAGCTTTCCAAAATCTACAAAATTCTGATGGTGCCTCGAGCCTCTCTTCCACGCAATCCACATCAATTGAGGAACTTGCAGAGAAAGTGGCTCAGAAATTAGGGGTCTCTAGCAAACAAATTCCGAGATTTGCCCCTGTGAAGAGATGCTACACTTGTGGTGGCGACCACATGGCGAATGTATGTCCCATTATGGCTCAACCCCAAGTGAATCCTAGTAGCCAGTACTGCACTATAGAACGAAGATACACAAATCACACAGCACAAGACTGCCCATACAACAAGCAAGCTGTTAGGCAAACCTACCCTCAGACATACCCTCAACAAGGCAGATACCAGAACCAATACCAACCACAACAGTATGCTAGGCCTCAACAGACCTACCAACCACAATACCAAGCCCAGCAAAGGCCTCAGCCTGTGTTAGCCCAACAACCTCCAACTCCATCCAACTTAATCCCTGTAAAGTATGCAGCTGTAGAAGAAAACCTAAACAGAGCTATAGTCCCCATAACACCTTTGCTTTCAGAAAGTGATCCCAGTGACCATAGCTTCGATTCTACGCATGTTGAGAGTCCCCAGGCTTACTTCATGCAGTCTCCTGAACATGGTGAGTCTTACTATAGTGAAGAGCCAAATGAACCTAGTTGGGAATCGGATTACACAAATGTCATGTACGCAAACCCCAACCCTAGACCCCAACCTAGGCAGGGAAGACCCCCATTCCCTAGAGGACCATGTTACAGATGTCAAGGAGATCATCTCATTCGTGACTGTCCCTTGCCTCCACCTACCCAACCCCAGTCAGTAACGATCCAAGGCTATTGTCAGGAGTGTGGAAAGGAGCATCTCTTACGAGATTGTCCTAAGAATCCCAACAATATGCCAAAAATCACTCCTATAAATGTTATTGGGTTAGTTGTAGACTCCACAGGAAGTGTGACTTCCACTGCGCCAGTGCAAGTGGTCACAAGAGCTCAAGCTTTGCAGCAAAACCAAGTTGTGGATCAAGGAAAGAGCCCAGAAGTTAGTGAAACGGAGAGCATAACCAAGAAGAGAACTAGAGCCTGGAGAGATAGTCGGGAAAGAATGAAAAGACAATGGGCTAGAAAGATGAGTGAACTTGAGGAAAGCATAAGAGAAACCAAAGCCAAGATAACTGAACTCACATCTCAAACTCCCTCTCACACTACCCCACCACCACCATTCCCATCGCCATCCGACCCGCCACCTTCCAACCCACCTCATACAATTCCACCACCCCCTAGAGCAGGATCAGTATTAGCTGACCCCACTCCTGAAGACATAGACATGATGCTTAAAGCATATCAGGCCAGAATCCAAGAAGGTCCAAATGTAACGGATCATGACAAGTGCTACCCTAGAGCTGACCTAGAGATAGAAAGAACCAAGCTTTGCGCGAAAATGGTCGCATTGGCTCAGACTATGTTTGAAGCTAGTCGCCTTTTCAATTACTCGGGCTCAGCTAAGACGCAATTACACTTGGATGGACTTCTAGAGAAGTTAGAGGGCATAATTACAAGATCTGCCAAGGAAGAAAAAAATCAAGAAAGAGATAAAGCAAGCAAAAACATGAACCATCCTCCATCGGAAGTTTATGTGCCCAATTCCACTGAACCAGACAACCCCCCTTCACTAGAAATAATGGAGAATCTAATGGCACAATCACAAGAGGAACTCGCCCCTCAACACCATGACAAGGCTAGTGTAAGAGCAGGTCTTCCTACCCAGAAAGCCTATGTGCCAAAAGCTTATGTGCCTGAAGCTTATGTGCCTAACTCTACGGAGCCAGACACATCATCTTCTATGAATCGATTCACACCAGAATTCCTACGAGAGATTCAAGAAGACAAATGGGCTAAAGAAAGTGAAGTGCCTCCTCCCATTGAACTTGTGGATGATGCACATGACCAATTCCCGCAAGACATCCCATCCATTTATGGGGAGCAGGAGAGTACCCAGTCTCAGGAAAGACTAGACTTTGAGTCTAACTCTCTACAAGAATTACCCCACTTCACAGGCCCATGGGAAGCCAAGTCTACTTGTATGAGAGCACCCACGGTCATGGTACGAAATGAGGACTCAATCTTACCTAGGAACACAGAGGTAGTGAAAAATACTAAAGTGCAGTGCAATCTCAAGTTGGAAGAGCTACTCAAGGTTAGACCTGAATTATGGAAACGTAGCCAAACAAGTACCAGAGATAGCAAAACCTCGTTCCCAGGTAGGATCCCAAAGGACAGTGCCAGAAATACCCTTGGATAAGATAGGAGATATGTGTGAAGGTGAAGAAGGGAACACCTATCTTCCCATTACCTACCAGGAGTACACGACCAAGGCAATTTTGGACTCAGGTGTAGGAGTTGCAATTGCCACCACTTCCCTATGGAAGCGTTGGGGCAAGCCAGCACTCAGGCCGACGAGAATGAAATTACAGATGGCCGATGGTCATATTGAGAGACCCTTAGGATTGCTAGAAGGAATAACTTTCACCACCTGTGGTGTCGAGTTCGAGCACACATTTGCCATATGTGACTTCAGCAAAAATCATGCCTATGAGATGATCTTGGGACGACCTTTTATGCGACAGTTGCAAGTGGTACAGGATTGGGGAACCAATTCTTTGTACCTGCAGCACTTAGGTGTTACAACCAAAGTCAATCTCAAGGATTACTCTCATAGAGATGTCCCTCCTATCCAATGGAACCCTATCCATAGAGCCAAAGAGGATACGGAATCTGTGCATTCCATAGGATCAGGATCCTCATGGATGCATGAAGACACCCACTTATGGATGTGTAAGGTAGCGGTAGAAGAAGAGAAGAGAGAGAAGGCCAGAGATATAGGTGCAAACGAAACACATAGACCCATTCAAGACCCAGCCTATGCACCTGTAGTATTTCCTAACGAAGAATTCGAACCCCACGGCTGGGCAGAAATCCTAGCAACAATGGATGTAGCCATCAATGAAGAACAATGGACACCTCACTGTGATGAGGATGGCTATGACATCTCAGTCTTCTCCATAGAGCCAATGATGGGAGAGGCTGTTCTAGAAGAATGTGAACCTAGCCCTGATGCATTTGAGGATGCAAGCGACTCCGATCTAGAGTCAATCATTATGGACCCACCATTTGCATCAGATGAAGAATACTTCCATGAGATAGGATTTCAAACCCAGAGGCATGGAGAGCTTACAAATGATGTAAGATTAGCAACACATGTGACCCCGAAGGAAGAAGGAAAGAAACGAGAGAAGAGAGAAGTCTCACCAGAAGAGGAAGAATCTTTGTTTGAGGTCCCAGAAAATTTTAAGAAGTATGAGATAGACGACAGGAGAGTCATGATAAGAATGCATAAACGAGAGGCACAATCAGGAGAGGCCTATGATAACAAAGAAACCACCAAGAAAATAGTAGTGGCCCTAGAAGAAGGAGAGGAGAGATGCACGTACATAGACCATGACCTAACAGAGGAAGAAGAACATGCGTTAATAGCCTTGCTAAGAGAATACAGAGATGTATTTGCTTGGAGTTACAAGGATTTGAAGGGTGTTGACCCAGACATATGCTCACACACCATCCCCATGACCTCAGATGCTAAACCCTCTAAGCAAAAGCCATATACGTATAACGATAATTACGCTGCCAAGATTAAAGAGGAGATAGATAGACTGGTTGAAGCTGGATTTATCTATGAAATTGAGCACACTGAGTGGGTATCCCCCATCGTAGTGGTGCCCAAGAAAAATGGAAAGCTGCGTGTGTGCATTAATTTGAAGAAGGTTAATGCAGCCACAATTCGAGATAACTATCCGCTTCCCATCACAGAACATCTCTTAGAAAGAGTAGCAGGCAAGGAAGTGTACAGCTTCCTCGATGGATTTTCGGGCTACAATCAAGTAGCCATAGCTCCAGAAGATCAACATAAAACAGCTTTTGCCACAGAATGGGGCATATTTGCCTTTAGAGTAATGCCATTTGGGCTTACCAATGCACCAGCAACCTTCCAGAGGCTGATGTGCCATGTATTTAAGGAGTTCCTGAGGAAGAACTTAGAAGTCTATGTTGATGATCTTTGTGCTCACTCCAACATTAGACAAACCCATATCCCTGAACTCAGACAAATCTTTGACAAATGTAGAGAATATCAAGTCTGCCTGAACCCAGAAAAGTGCGTTTTTATGGTCAGGCAAGGCAAGATTCTAGGACACATAGTGTCAAAGAATGGCATATCCACTGATGAAGAGAAAGTGAGAGCCATCGCAGAACTACCTAGGCCGAAGAATGTCAAGGAAGTACAAGCTTTCATGGGGCATTGTGGTTACTACCGCCGGTTCATTCACATGTATGCCGTCATAGCAAAGCCCATGTATGGACTTCTGACTAACTTTGAGTGGACTGATGAATGTGAGAACTCCTTCCAGGAGCTTAAACGAAGATTATGTTCAGCACCAATCTTGACCACACCAGATTGGAACAAGCCATTCCATGTTCACGTGGATGCATCCAATTATGCTATTGGATGTGTACTCGCACAACCTACGGGTGAAGGTAATATGGATCTTCCAATTGCCTATGCCAGTAGACAATTGAATGCAGTTGAACGAAATTATACCACTACAGAGAGAGAAGGCTTAGGCATGGTATATGCAGTCAAGAAATTTAGACACTATTTGCTTGCAAATAAGTTTAAGTTTTTTACTGACCATCAGGCACTGTTGTACTTGGTAAACAAGCCATGCAATACAGGAAGATTAGTAAGATGGTTTCTCTTACTAATGGAATATGATTTCGAGGTTGTGGTGAGGAAAGGTAGGACTCATTTGAGAGCAGATCATCTCTCTAGGCTCACCTCCGGAGAAGCCCCACAAGGAGTATCAGATGATCTTCCTGATGCTTACTTGTTTAACTTGGAAGTGGTACCGCAGTGGGCTAAGCCATTAGTGCCAGTGTTGACGTACGGACCTAACCACCCAGTAATAGCCACACAGGATAGAGAGGTAGTAAAAGCCCAAAAGTATCACATCATGGCAGGAAGTATGTACAAGCACACAGATCAAGGGATCTTGGCTTGTTGTGTGGAAGAGGATGAGTATGCTAAATGGTTGCAATTAGCACATGTAGGTGCATTAGAGCAACACTATTCAAAACAACGAACCCTACAGACCCTAAGGAGACTAGGAGTGCATTGGCCAACTATGGAAGCAAATGTCCAAAAGTTGTGCAAGGAATGCCCAATCTGTCGCACTAAACCACCGGTGGAACATGCCACTCTTTATCAAGTGTCCATAGTGCCGGATTGGAGTGAACCTCTAGTATCCTTCCTGAGGATGAAAACATTCCCTCCAGACATGACTCTGGCTAGGAAAAGGAGTTTAGAACAAGAAGCCCAGGATTACTCACTCATTGGTGATAATCTATATAAGCGTGGTAAAGATGGTTACCTAAGGCTATGTGTCCACGAAAGTGAATACCTCAAGATCTTGGACACTGCTCACCAAGGTGTAGCAGGAGGACACTTTGGACGAGATCAGGTGATCAAGGCAATACTATTTGCGGGCTTCTGGTGGCCTACCCTTCACATGGACGCACATGCCTATGTGAAACGGTGTGATGTCTGTCAGTGAACCCAGTATCCTATACGTAAAGATGAGATGCCACTGAAGCCTATGATGGATGGACGTGCATTCTCTAAGTGGGGAATAGACTTCGTAGGTCCTATTAATCCCCCAGCTAAGGGTTCCCATGCAGAATATATCATTGTTGCAACAGACTATCTAACTAAATGGGTGGAGGTAAAAGCCACAACGAAAAACGATGCTCAAACAACTGCTAAATTCTTGTTTGAGAATGTATTCACAAGATATGGGCTACCTATAGAGCTTGTAAGTGATAGAGGCACTCACTTCTTGAACGAAGTGATTGAAAATCTACTCCAAGAATTCTTGGTAATACATAAGAAGTCTGCCCCCTATCACCCTCAAGCTAATGGACAAGCCGAAAGCACCAACAAGATCTTATGCAATGTACTGACAAAATTAGTAAACACTAAACGCTCTGATTGGGACAAACAGCTACACCATGTTGTTTGGGCATACCGAGTCGCCTACAAAACGGTACTCCAAGCCACCCCCTTTCAGATGGTATTTGGCCAAAACGCGGTGCTACCCTTGGACTTCTTGATACCTACATTGAAGGTAGCACAAGAGCACGAATGGACGGACCATGAACTCTCCTCTAGACTTTTTGACCTTGAACGATTAGGAGAAACAAGACTGAGAGCAGCTGCAGGGATATATGCAGCAAAGAAACGACAGAAGGCATACTTTGATGCCCATGTGAAGGATAAGGGCTTGAAAGCAGGAGATCTAGTTTTAGTCTACACATTGAAACAACATGCAAGGAAGCTAGAAAGGAGAGGCTACGGACCTATGATCATCAATAGGATATCCACGAGTGGAGCAGTGCAACTAGCCACATTAGAAGGCGATGTTCTCCCAAACTATATTAGCGGATGCAGAGTTAAGTTGTATCAGGAACCTCTCACAGAGGAAATGCTAAGTCGACTCAACATTGCTAAGAAACGCAAAGAGGAAGAAAAGCGAATTCGAGAAGAAGCTCAAGCAGAAGCCCTAGAGCGCATACGGAGAATGAAATTAAGAAGACAAGGTAGAGAGCAACCTGTGCCAGATGCATATGCAGATCCAGGATATCCCATGGCTATGTGTGAAGTTTCAGGTGTTAGCTCACATAGAATAACTGACCGACGTCCTTTCATAACCTTAGATATAGGACAAGGAAAGAGTGCAAGGACTGTAAGAGCCTTGATTGACTCAGGTGCAGCCACTAGTGCTGTTAAAGTGTCTTACTGTCAAGAGTTGCAATTAACTGTCAATCCTGTGGAAGCATATCTCATAGGATTGGGAGGTGTGGAAACCCCTTGCATGGGCGAGGTGGAACTTCCCCTCTATATTCATGAAGAGGCAATGACAGTTAAAGTACTAGTATGTCAAGATGAGGACCTCACGGAACCCCTTGTCTTGGGTCAAGACTGGATCTATGACCAAGCAGTCAGCTTAAACCTAAGAAGTGGACTTCTTCAGGTATGGGTGAATCAGACTAGAATTACAATTGAGTTAAATAATGGAGCACTCAAGGAACTAGAAAAGACACGGACTCCTGGTCCCTCCAGGGGTACACATGAAGTTGACCATGCTGTTCTTGTCCAAGGCTATGTGATGCAGAAGAATGAAGATCTCAAAAAAGGAGTAAGAACCACAATGGAACTCCCTTCTTTTCCAAAGGCCAGAAGGAGGCAGCACCTAAGGGCAGATCAATCACTGAAGACTCTCCAGGCGAAAGACCAAAAGAACGCGCGAAACAAAACAACTCAACCGATGAAACGAATGTGGGTGCGGAAAGACGAGCTGCTGGCCGTAACTAAGCTGCAACAACGGTCTCAACTTCCTATTAGTAATCAACGACTTGATGCTAATAAGAGGAGTCCTAAAACCTCAGTTGAGAAAATAAAATCTATTTGGGTACCCAAGAAGTCGATGAAGGCTGACCCACAATCAAGACAAATTTGGGTGCCTAAGGCTTGCTGGCGGGCTCAATTAACCCCACACAACTCACATCATACACGACAGGGTTCACTCGGTCAAGCAGTCGCTACCCACTCTTGTCTGATACACTCGAACACACTGCCACCTAGAAGCACGCACAGACTTACTCATAAATGGGTCCCGAGGACACAACAACTCCCAGTAGAATTACTCATGCAGCCCTCCCGAATCTCCACAAGACCAAGACCAAAAGCCATTCATGGTGTTTGGCAACCTAAGACTTGTAATAAACCCCCCGACCCTAATCTGTGAATTCATCTCCACTTACTAACTGCATCAGTCAGACAGCTCACCTTTCCATCTAGCTCCTAGGACTAACCAGGCATTAACTACACACACTGTCATCGTGCACCTACTAACCACTGACTCATCATCTACCTCATGTTAATGTTGTAACGGGGACAACAACGGGTTTATTCTGTCCATTACAATGTTAACACATGGTTCTATATTCTCACAGAACCCACAAGCAAGCAGTGCCATGGCAGAAGCCGGAGGTGCCAGTTCTCACGCCGGATCCAGCGCACAGATTGTGGATATAGAAACACTCCTCCTCGAACCACATCTCACCGAAAGACCGCAAGAACTTCAAGCTGTGCATGTCCTCCCAATTCAGGATCCTCCTCAGGGACACACCTCTCAGGTGGGCAAACACGCTCATTGGTTCAGTGATGTTGCTGGACCATTGGGTGATGGAACCTATTTTTGGGAGGCTGAATTGGTATTTAATGGTAAATGGGGACGCTACCATTTTTTCACGCGTGAATTTGAGAGCTATCAGAATGCCGAGGTCATGCGTTCAGTATGGACCAAAGCTGGCTTGGACAGTTATTTCAGGGCCCACTTACCAAAGCCGGATTTCTTGCGTTGTTCTTATTTTATCAGTACCATCACTCCGAGCAGGGCCAAGGGAGGCGACAGCACCTTTGTGTTACCCTCACTGTTGCCGGGCCATGAACTTAAAAGATTCAAGCTGACCCTCAATCTGGTACGAGAAGCATTGGGCATGTATGGCATGCACATCCCCACTGAAAAGGAAACAATGGTTCCAGGCACAATGAAACATAAAGACCTCAATAAGCTGAAGGATATGGTAGCGATGACACCGACCATCGCTCTTCACCTACGGACCGTCATGCAGCATTTTGCTTTCCCCACCCAGGAAAGATTCACCATGCCACCAAAGAAAATATGGTTTAGCTTGTATCTGGCAGAGACAGAAAGCCTTCCCATCAACGTGCCACATTGGATCATAGATCAGATTCACCTAGCCCATCAAAGGTGGAACAAGAAGCAAAAAAATGTGCTTCACGGATGCTGTGCTCTAACCAAGATAATCTACCGATGTCTTGCCTATGACGTGCCTATTCAGCAGGCACTAATATGGCCCGGGGCCCAGGAATTCCAGAGAAGGCTATCAGCGGTAGGTCCCCCATCAAAGAAGATGAGGGGGGGAGTCCAACTACCCTGCGCTCAACCAAGGGGAGCCACCACTACACCAGAAATTACCCCTCCCCAGACACGACGCATTAGGCCATTCACCATCCGGCTACCAAGACCAAGTACAGAGGGACCCAACCTGGTGTTTCCACCCGTCCCATCAGATTTGGAATTTCCACAGGGCTTTACCCTCAATGATCTCACTGATGAAGAAATGGCTAGACTAATCTACGACTCTAATCTCGAGACAGAAACAGAGCGAGCTCAGGAACCACAACCACATACAACAACATCAGCCCCCACCCGACCAGAAGTGGTAGAAGTCGAAGTAGATGAACAAGAGACCGAACAAGAGGAAGAAGCCTACGAAGAACAAATGTATGATGAATTTTCAGAGTTGGCAAGTGCCCCCGCGTATTCGGCTCAAATAAAAAGACTATATCGAACCATGCAGCTAGTTCAAGAACAACATAAAATGTCACTGGAAGCAGGCAAGAAACTCATGAACCAATTGCTGGCAGAGGAAGGAGTGGATGACATGTTCATTGAGTCCATAAACCTACACGCCGATGCAGTAGGATTGGATGAGGCCATTCATGAGGCAATGACCTACATTCACCGATTTGAGAAAAGAGTTCCCGCCCGTCCCATGAGGTCCGGGAAACAAATTCATATCAACGTATCAGCACCAGGAGATACAACGCAAGCGACGAACATCAGGAAGCATCACTGTCACCACCATCCCCACCCCTCACCACACAACTCACTCCACCACATGACACTATCACCACCACGTCCACTACCACCACAATCGTCATGGGAATTCCACTCTCTCCGGGAATCCAATTCGGGGGAGTTTCCATGCCCACTTTCACCACTCTCTTCACTAACGTCACAACCACCCCACCCACGATACCCATCTACACGGTCACTCAGACTTTTGACACTATGGAAACATCTCCTGCCACTGCACCGCTCCCTCCCCCCATGCCACCTCCATCTCCCATACCCCCTCCACCCACATCTCCACTTGCATCCACATCATTCACAACTCCCATTCCAAACCCCATTCCCCCTGCATCTTCACCCCTCCCTGCATCATTTAATGTAAATAGTATATTTCTAGCATTAAATCAATGTGTATATCAGCTTCAGAATGAGTACAGAGCTCTGGACGGCCGATATCAACAACTAGCAACACATCACCAGAACTTACAAAGGCAATTTAAAATTCTTGAAGAAGAAAATGCAGATGTAAATCAACGTTACACAACGCTTGAGCAGGCTCACCAAACACTACTAGAGGCACCCCAACCATCGAAAGAATCAGGCGTCAAACAATTAGAATCCTTGCTCGAAGTATACCAGGCCGATAACCTACGAGTCAGACGTAACTTGGCGCTACTCAAGAAACATATGGCCACAGCACTGGAAGAGAACAAGAGACTGCAAAAACAAAATGAAGAGAATCTGGAAGCGGCAATGGAAGGCTCTCCCCACGAGATAGATCCAGAGCAGTTCAAAGCGGTTCCCACGGAGACGATGAAAACCATTTTGGAAAGCTATGCAGATCTTCTGGAAGCCCATGATGACTTGGAAAGAGAACGTGACACACTACAGAGGAGACTTAAGGAACAGGAAGAACAACCGAAGAGTGTCCCATCAACCTCTACCTCAGACGAAGTAAAGGCCTTAACTGAGCAGGTAGCATAATTACAAAAGAGGTTACTGACATACGAGAGGCAGCCCTCTCCGATAGTAGAACCAGAGCCAGAAGAGTTGGTCCCTATTGAGGTAGATGATTCGTATGAAGAACCGTATGTTCCTATGCCGATGCCAGGCGGGCAACAAACCTCAGAGGGACTAGACACCTTGGAAGTGGAAGCACCCGAGTGGCTTCAGACACTGGAAAGGACAGCGAACACACACGAAGAACGGGTGGCCATTCAGATCCAATCACTAGCGAACCTAGAGGAAACTGTCATAAAGTCAGAATATTTCAGAAGCATGTCTCATCATAATGGATCGGCACCAATAATGACCAAAATGTGCCATACTGCATACTGTTGGCCGATTACAACGCTGAGATTCAACGACGCTGCGGCAAGCCTCCCACATTCGCTACACAATTTGGTCCAGATGATATACCGGAAAGTGCTAAGCGTGGATCCATCCATCAACCCACTTGGAGGATCAGGCTTTTGGAAACATATCCTGAAATGGTCCGAACCTGGAATAATATGCCGTTGTTTATTAAATATAATCCTTGTTATATTCCAGTTCTTCGAAGACGCACCTGGCCTGAATTCACTATTGCCGTCAGAGACATCAAAGCCTGCACAAAATGGTTAAATTACGTTTATCTAGCACCTCCACGAGGACCCCCCACGGTGAACTACATGATCTCTACAATCCGTCACTGGAGTATTCGGCTACGCAATAACCCTGACGTGATGGCCCAGATGTGTATGAAAATATTTGAATTAATGCTGATCACTTTCAGGACGTTTAAGAACATTAAGGACCCTCACTTCTCAGGAGCAGGCTTCGTGACAGGAAACCAGGATCTGGTGTATGATATGAGTACCACCCCATCAATTGAAGTAATATATGCTTGGCACGCCAAAATCAAGTACCTCCCAGCCTGCTTTAAACAGACATTTGAGGAGATGTTCATCACAGGATTCTGGGAATATCACTCCGAAATCTTTATACCCAGACCATCACATCTCCTCCAATTATATGCTGTGGAGAGAACTATTTACTCAGAACAATTGAGGGTGCCTCATCCAGATGTTCCCGGACCTGTGAATTGGGATGAATTGCTCACAGATCTAGCACGCGGCTTACGACTTGAAGAACACCACCTAGCCTCCGATGTCGTCCAATATTATGTTCAAAAATCCTCTAGACAAGGGTCTGTCAGGGGCGACAGACGCGAGAGTGGGGGGGGTGTTGGCAGCAGTCAAGGAACCGAAGGAACCACAAGACGAAGAGAGTCAGAGCGAAGGGACAGCACAGGTAGACAAGGGAGTCAACGACGATCTGGCAAGTAGGCCAATAATTTTCTTCATGAAGAAGCAAGTACGAGCATTCACGCGGATCTAGCACTAAGGCAACCTTTAATTTTTCAACACCCTTACACCAATTAAAAGTGATTCTCATCACTAACAACCCCTGTAAATACCATTTCATATTTTTGTAGCTCCATTTTGTGCAAGCCAAGGAGTCCTTGAGCTTGAGGAGCCTTAGAAGTACCTACATATCAATTTTCGTATTTTTTAGACTCCGTTTAAGCCCTCAAATTGGCCCTGGAACCTAATTTTTAACTAGGCCGGACACTAGGTCTGGACAAGGCCAAAGCTAGTCAAAAACTATAAAAGGAGCTAGAGAGCTCATTTTTGAGGTAGATTGTAATTGAAACGAACTTGTAAGAGCTCTTGAAAGTAATCTAAGAACTCCATTGCTACTCACTCTTTGTCTTACTGTGTGTGCGCGTGTGTGTGTATGTGTGTGCATGTTTGTGTGCTTCTCACTCACGCACTTGTGCCTCCACTTGCTCGAGGTCTTCATACCATCCTCACGTCTTCCCGGATTGACATTAAAGGAGGTGCTACTCATCACTGAGCTACACTTTCTCTCTTAGATTCATCTCTCATGGGAAAAAAAGGCACAACATCAAGTAACACATTTGTATTTGTAGGCAATTCTAGCTTAGGGTGTTCTTTGGGTATGCTCTCACTTGATTGATCTTCTATTTCCGTTTCTAGGGTGTCTTCCTTAAGCTTGATAACTTCATGAACATGAGAAGGTCTTTCTTCTAACAAGCTAAAGACTTCTTTATGTCCTATTTTGGTTGATATGTAACCTTGTGCTAGATGAATGCTCACTTCGTTCTCGATAATCCAATCTTGCCCTGGGACCAAATTTTCTACTAAGTCTTCATCGTTACATACCAAAACTCTTTGCTCCATCGAAGAATTTCCTAGGTGGAGGGATATTAGGGCTTCTCCAACACATTCTATGACTTGGCCTCTAATTCCTATCATCCGTGATTTAATTGGGCTTATGGTTTTTTGGAGATGCATAATTAACATCATTCATATGCAGCTTAGGGTTGATCTTGAGTTGATTAGGGCATCTATCAATCAGTACTCTGTGGTTCCAATCCCTAGGTTTAAATATGGTTGGGATGTGCTAAGGTTCTTTTTGTCAGCTCTATGGACTTGGTAATTAGCCATGGGAATGGGTTCTTCTCCCTGTAGATATCGTTCATCCATTTGCCTTATCCACTCCTTTCATTTCTTAATACGCTCTAAGGCTTCTTGGCATGCTTCTTCTCTAATTCGCTCTTCTTCTTTTTCCCGATTTTGCACTCCTACGAGGCATGCTAACATCTGATCTGTCAATGGCTCCATATATCATTTTACTCAGCAACCACTTATGTAGTTAGGAAGTATATCTCCGTCTAATGTGGCTAGATTCACTGCTCCTCTAGATGAGATCATATTAATAAATAAGGGTCCGTATTCGCATTTCTGAAGTTTCTTCACATGTTGCTTCAATGTATACACCATGACTAAATCTCCTTCTTTCAAGCCTTTATCTTTGATGTGTGCATCATAATATGCTTTCTGTCTCCTTTTGGTGGCATAAATTCTCGCAACTGCATGTAGTCTTGTTTCGTGTAACTTCTCAATGTGCTCATATTGTTGTGCCACTCGTAAAGTAGGTACCAAAAAATCTATTGGCATGATTGTAGCTCATGTCATGTCCACTCATATTGTTGTGCTACTCATAAAGTAGGTACCAAAAAATCTATTGGCATGATTGCATTTTGTCCATACACTAGGTTAAAAGGAGTAGTTTCAATGGCTGTCTTGTAAGCCACACGAAAGGCCCAAATTGCATGATGCAATTGTTTGTCCCAATCTGACCTTCCACTATTGACTATCTTTGTCAACACCGTACACAACACTTTATTGGAACTATTTGCTTGACCATTTGCTTGAGGGTGATAAGGGGCTGATTTTTTATGAATCACTAGGAATTCACTCATTAAGGACTCTATTACTTTGTTAATGAAGTGCGTTCCTCGATCACTTACTATCTCTATAGGTAGTCTAAAGTGATTAAAGATGTGCTCAAAGAGAAACTTGGTTGTGGTATGAGCATCATTTTTTCTAGTTGCTTTTGCTTCTACCCATTTAGTTAGATAATATGTTGCCACTATTGTGTACTCAGTGTGTGATCCTTTGGCTGGTGGGTTAATTGGTCCTATGAAATCAATAACCCATTTGGAAAAGGCTCTCGTACAAACCATGGGTCTCAAAGGCATGTCATCTCCTCTAATAGGGTACTTAGCTCTTTGGCATATCTCACAACTTCGTACGTAGGTGTCTGCATCCATGTGTAGAGTTGGCCACCACAAGCCTGCAAAGAGAATCATTTTTACAATTCTTTCGGTTGAGAAATGTCCTCCTACGACACCTGCATGTGCCATTTCTAATACGGGTAAGTACTCCCCTTCATGCACACATAGTCATAGTTGATTGTCTTTTCCTCTTTTGAATAATTGCTTCCCCAATAAAACATAGTCCTTACTCATTTCTTCTAGGGATCACTTTCAGCTAGACTTGTTCCTTCCTCATGCTCTCATGTCTTTAAGAACTTCACCAATGTCCTACTCCAGCCTCGTGCTATTATAGAGAAGGGTAATGATGTATGGTCTTTCAGGATAGTTCCTTGACATTCCGTGCAACTACCAACATACTCATGAACATCCTTAGGCATATCAGGCCAATAAACTCCTAATTGTTTCAATTCCCTTAGAGTTCCATGGGTTCCCTTGTGCATTTTCCATCTGTTTACGTGAGCTTGCTCAATCAAGGTCTTTTGTTTGTCTTCTTCTACACATCTTGACAATACACCATTAGGTTATTTATGGTATACACTTCCTGCTACGATGTGTAAGTTACACGATTGCAAAATTCCCTTCCTAATCTCCTTGTTAATTGGGTGTTGTGGTCCATGGGTGAGTATTGAAATTAACTTTTCTGCCCACTTAGGACATACTTCCAAATTGAATAGATAAGTGTCCGGTAAATCATCTGCTATTCTGTTAGGTGGTTCTCCATGTGTTAACCTAGATAGATGATCAGCTCTTACGTGGGTATTTCCCTTTTTTACAATCACTTCGAAATCGAACTCCATTAGTAACAAAAACCATCTTACTAGCCTTCCCGTGTTACATGGCTTATTGACTAAGTACAATAAGCCCTGATTATCTATGAAGAACTTGTGTACATTAGGGTTGCAAACTCTAGCCCATAGGTGTTGTCATAAGTATGGTTGGTCATAAGTTTGGTCATACTCCATCAAAGTGGTGTCATAGGGGTAGTATTCTCCTTGGGTTTGCTCATATCCCTGATTCGTTGATTTTGTACTAGCTAATGGTGTAGATGGTACTATGGCTCTCTCCATGTTTTCCTCTAGTTGAGTGTATTTAACTGACACTACATTCTGTGGGAGGGGTGGTTGTTGTCCTAATACTGGTTGCGGTTGTCCATATTGCCCTTGCTCATATGGTCTAGGTACTCCTTGTGGGCCTGGATAGGGGTTGTATCTTGGAATCTCCCTTCTTGGATCTCTAGGAGGGTATCCATAAGGCCTATACTAAGGTTGATTTAAGGGTCTTGACTGCCTATTGAATGGGCAATTTTCAGTAGTGTGATTAGTGTATTTCTGCTCTATGTGGCAGTACAAGTTGGGTCCTTGAGGTGGCTATCTATTGTATGGATAAGCTTGAGGCATGCCTATTCCTCCTCTTGCACACATGTGAGATGGATGATCTCCACTGCATAGGCTGCATCATTGCAACATGTGTATTCTCATTGATGGGTGTTGATAATTCCTCTGTCCGTGGACTCCTAACTTCTTGGCTACTAATTCTACTAACTCATTTACATTACTAGAGTTAGATATCATTGTACTTCTAGTGTCTTCTGATTTAGTAGGGCTTGGTGTACTTTTGAGATCGTCAGCTAGGTTGTCCTCTAGGTCAATACATTCTTGAAGACATTCACTCAATGTCTTGAGCCGTTTCACATAGACCAGGGTTCTCAATGTCCCATTAATCAATCTGTCCACGAATAGGGACATCATTTTTGTTGGGACGGTCTTTCTGTTGTTGGCCATCTATCAACATATTGATTAAACCTTCGGGAAGCTGTTTTCACAGTTTCATTTGGATTCTGTTTGAAGCTATGGATTAAGGATGAAGAGTTGTGTTTAATCCTCTCTTGGTGAATTTTCCAATGAACTTTTAAAAAAATTGCTCAATATTTCCAAATTGATTTGGATCCAATGGTTGGAACTAAGTCAAGGCCGTCCTTGTGAGGGTAAGTCCAAAGGATTCATACTACACAAAGAAATCATCCACTTGCTCGGCTCATAATACTTGTTTAAACTCAGCTATGTGATCATTGGGTTCTCCCATTCCCTCATAGGGATTTCTCATACATTTGGCCACTTGAATTGGTCTTAGCCTTCTTATCGGTTTTGGTGGTCGAGGCATCATAGGAATTGCTGGTCTAAATGGAGGTACTCCAGGCTGCACTCTTGGTTGTTGCCTTGGCCTAACTGGTGGCCGATCCAGGTTACCCATTCCTGAGTAGGTTTGGTTGTGTGATTGCACTCCTTGCATTGTAAATTGCACATGAGTTTGGTTGGGAGCACTTCATTGGCTCGTTTGACTTAACATTGTATTCTCTAGCTCTAGATGCATTCCAAAAGGATTGTGGGAGGTAGCTGCATGTCCTCGAGGGGGGAATACACACAACCCCATATATTTCAATTGAGCTCTATCAACTTCATCTCCTAGCCAATACCTTCTTTGGTTCTGGTCTAGGTATGTGACTCTAGAATCATCTTCGGGATCCTTTAACTCATAGAAAGTCATTGGGTTTCCTTCTTGTCCTCGTGTGGGTGAATCGATTTGTAACAAGAGGTCTGACCCATGGATTAAGTAGACGTCTAACAGGTAATCATCTAAAGGTATCAAATCCCCTCTTAAGACTCGAGTCACCACTGACTTGCCTCTTAGTGTAGTTACGAACTCTTCAGGGTAAGGTCACCCCGAGTTTCCTTGTCCTTCCAATTCTCCTCTCTCATTGATCAGATCTGGGTTTTCTGTTACCACGTAGATGTGACCTAGTTTATCCATGTCACTCCTCCTTCATACTTGACTGCGGGTCTAGGCACTATTGCTGATTCAGTAGAGTTTACCATCCTTCCAACATACCTATTTAATCCATCCAAATAAATAGGGATCCCTTGCAAATTAGTGGACACATATTGCAGAGAGATGCAAGTATTCCCCCTCTACAGTTGACATAAAGTTCTCCCTAGGGACAAAACCATGCATGTCTTCTGAGGCCATGAATCACTAGAGGTGTCCATATAGGTAGAGTGATGACTTGCTTGGGTTGCACTTCCTACCGATGAAATGACACTCCTCCGGCTACTTAGCACCCGTCCTGATCTCAAGTTCATTCACCCTTTTGGGCTTATGTTGGCTTCCATACCTCAAGTGGGTATGCAATGATACGATACCAGGCGAGTATCGCGATACTAGGGAATTTTGGTATCGCGATACCAAAACTCAACTGATCGCGATACTTTAGCCAAATTTCATCTAAACTCAAAAATTTTTGGTGCAAAGTGTTTATTTTACCTCAGTTCTTCCCTCTTGACCCCCTATATCACTCAAAACTCTCCAAAAAACTCTCTGTTGTACTCCACAATACCGAAAAGACTTTTAGTCACGTGTGTGTGTGTTCTTAATGTGTTTTTTATGCCAAAAATTTGTATAGCTTACCTTCAATGATGTCTCAACCAAACCTTGTGCTCTCAACTTCACTCTCTAGTTTGCTAGGCACGATACCACACTGATGATACTGATCGCTGCTCTGCTCATGATACCTGCTCTCACAAATGTTCAATTGAACTAATTTGTTTTTGTTTTAATAGTTTTGGGTTACCTAAGACCTAACTGAGCTAAATTTGATAATTTTTGGGATTTTTTCTTGATGTTTCCTACTTCTTCCTACTCTACTCTTCTCTCTTGTCTAACCCTAGCTCTTCCCTTTCTTCCTCACTCCTAACCCTAAACCCAAAAACTCATTACACACACCTCAAGAGTGTGAAGTAACAAGTGCTAAAGTGCTTGACTACTTGCCACTGAACGAATTCACCTCTACAAGTATGATTCCTTCACTCCAGAGCTATAACCATCACAAAGGCACCTTGGTTAAGTTTCTTCCCCAGTAACGGTGCCAAAAACGTGTGTACCTAAGTCGTAAAGCCTTAGGGACTTGTGCCAATGAAACTAAATCTCAATCGCCCCACAAGTGCATATAGTGCTGGATCGATACACGTTTAATTATCAATCCGAGGAACCACATGAACCAAGTGTATGAGGATGTGTGCGCACGTGATGGAAAGTGAAGTGGCTGAGCTAAAATGTATGTGAAAAGACTTAACTACCTTTCTAACTCACTAGTTCTTTGAAAATGCATGTTGCGATACCATTTACAGCAGTAGGCACAAATTCAAAATTTTCTCCCAGCTTCGAACTCTGAATATGGCCATTAGCGGGTTCCTTTTGAAGCTCTCGACAAGACGCATCTACTACTAGTATTTTTCACTCAAATCTGACAAATGCTCTTCAAGTTATGCACAAAATAGTGAATGGTAGGAAACACCAACACTCGCTCCACAACTCATGAAGCATCAAACACACACTATAGTAGTTCAAAAGTGACAGGAAGGGATAGATAACAGTCCTACACACACATTCCAAGCATTACACATACACAAAAGATCATGGAGAAGGAGGAAATTAGCAAGGAAGAAGCAAACTCAAATTTCTTCTCTACTTCTTCACAATGGCCAAAAAGTCCCTACAAAGAGTCACAAAATGACTTATATACGTGTGCCCTAAAAAATGGTCCTTTCACACAAGAGACCAGCACTTTATTGACTCAACGACTAATTGCCTACTAGTTTACAAGGGTAATGATATAGATATCTATGGATATGCATCTAGAGGACTCCTCTAGTGCATTTACATCGGAAAATATATTACAAAGTGATTATGTTACAAAAATAAGGTGTCCAAATCGAAAACATTTTGGGGTGCTTCTTTTTCTCTACATCTCTGCTCTGCAACACTCTCCCCCTCTTTGTCTCTGTTGTCCCTTGACAGGCTTTGCTTCTTGTCTCTAGTTCTGTGCCTATAGTCGATCCGGTTCCTTATTAACTGATAGCCTCTTTATAGTTGACCACTGTCAGCTCTTATGGAAGTTATAATGATATAGTTTTACCAGCGGTCAAGGAAGTGATCATAACTCGGGACCTGTTGCATTGGTTTTGGCCTCTTCTTTTCTTTTCACTGCTCATAACCAGTGGAGATGAACTACAATCGATTTGTAGTCCAGCTCACCAATAACCTCTTTAAATCTGGGTTGTTGTGTTAAGTCAGGCTGCCATGCATGCAACCAATGGAAGGTATGAAGGTCTCAATTTACAGCCTTCGATCTGGACCTCCCGAAGATCAAGAGGTTGAAGCACCTTCCGAGGCTCGGGATCTGCCGAATATCTTCTTGCACTTCTTCATGGGTAATTGCTGGCCTTAATCCGTCCTTTCCGGTTGCGTACTTCTCACTGTTATGTGCCCCTGCGGGGCTCTGTGCAGAGATGGGTGTTGTGTGCCCTTGCAAGGCTTCCTACAGAGATATGTCTTTAGATATATTCTATTTAGTGAAGCTTCTGTCTTGATCTTCTTCGTCTTTTCTTTCTGCTTGACTCTCCCTCAATAGTATGTTGTTAAAAATTTTGTATCTCAAGATCAAGAGTGTGAGAACATGCCCCAAATTGAACCCTCCACATGATCCACAATGAAAGGAGGATAATCTCCATGAGTTGGAGGCATCTAATCATGCCTATAACAGAAATTTAGGTCACCTCTTGATGTGATTGGACCTCACTTTTTGACATGTATATGCATTTGATTGGTTAAAGAGGTTAGTATGTGATCTTTAAAACCTATAATGAGTTGTATTATGACTTAGAGTTGTGGAAATATGTGCTCAAGCTGCCCCCTTGCTTAAGCACACCCCTTACTAGCTGTTCTTTGCATATTTATCATAAATTTCACTTTTACATGCTCTATCTCTCTAGATGATCTTGGCAAACCCCCTACTCTTGTAATTGTTGTTTCTCCTTCATCCTAATCCATTTGAAATTATTTTTGTCTTGTTGGAAAGCTTATAAGTTTTACTTTGAGTGGTATAAGTCTTAGGTTTAGTGCCTCAACATGTATAAAGAAATGTCCAAAATAGTGCCTGTGTAGTTAGCTAATATTCGATGAAGAGATCAAGTTATTTGTTTTGTTGCAGCTGGTTGAAGCATCATCCATCATCCAAATGGAGTGTTTTACTCTCATTTAAAAGATCTTTAAGTCTAGTTTGAGCCTACAAAATTTCGTTCTCATTGTCTACATGCATGGAGAGAAACTAAAAAAGTATAGAGCCTATGTCTCAAAATTTTCAGGATCCTAGGAGGGTTCATTCACTTTGCTTGTGCACATAGGAGTGTTTATCCTCCAAGAGTGGTATCAGAGCTGTAAGTGGAGTATCAAAGAGAGAAAGAGCTAATGAAGTGAAATGAAGATCTCATCAAATCTTGAAGGAAAGAAGCAAAGAACGGGCATGTCAACAACAAGGGGAAGCAAATACATCATCAAATCGAAGAAAAAACTTCATCAAGAGGAGTAGCTCTAATTTTTGAGGTAAAAGCCATCTTTTTCAACTTCATTGCATCAAGAGGGAGGTTCAAAAGAGCTAGAAGGCACAATGGTTGATCTTAATGCTGAGATTGAGAAGCTTGAAAAGGGAAACTACCAACCATGGCAATTTAGAATAAGCAATTTTTTGATGGGGAAAGGTTTGTGGGGAGTTGTGAGTGGCAGAGAGCCAAAACCCTATATAAATGTGTTAAATCCAACCAATGACTAGAGAAGAGCAGTAAGAGAATGCGATGAAAGGGACAAAAGAGTCATTTTTATTTTATCTTAGCATCTTAGTAACTCCATGATAGGACATACATCAAAGAAGGTGTGGGAGTGCTTGGAGAAATTCTACTCAAAACTCCACAAAATCTAGAAAAATTTAGCTCAAGAATGAACAAAATAATCTTAGGAAAGGCCCCTCTCAAGGTGCTAATGATTACATATTAAAGGTTAAAGAGCTTGTAGATGCACTAGGGTCAATCGGTTGTGCCCTAGATGATGATGATCTTGTCGCCCACAGCCTAAATGGACTTAGGGATGATTAAAAATGGAGGGCATTCACAACTTTAGTGTATTCTAAGGGACTCTCTTCCTGATTTTGATCAACTAATCACTCTCATGGTGACAAAGGAGATGAACCTTGCTGGTCATAATGCCAAGGATAGCCAAGGGTGATTGTTGTGTGCAGGTAGAGGAAGAGGAAGATACAATCGAGGTGCTACAAGAGGAAGAGGAAGATATCAAAGCAACCAAGGAGGTCAACAACAACAAGAAAATGCAGGTCAAAGAGGTGGAAGAGCACCAAATAGAGGAAGAGGTGCACGATTTGGTGGAAGAGGACAACCCACTTCAAATGGATGCTTTGTATGCGGTAAGCCCGATCATTTTGCAAATGAATGTTATCATAAAGCTCAAAGACAAGGGAATCAAAGAAAGAACAATAATTATAGAGGGCAAGGTAACTATGAAAACACTTCATTTGGCCAAGGGAATGATTTTTTACTTGTCGTGAGGTATGGTGAAGATAAAACTCAAGCTAGTGAAGATGTATGGTATGTAGACAGCGGATGTAGCAATCATATGTCATGTGGAAAGGATCTTTTTAGTCATTTGAAAGTCCCAAAGCGTCAAGGACATGTGGAAATAGGTGATAAATCATAGCATACCATTCAACATGTGGGAGATATCAGGTTGGAAGGAAATCAAATAGCAAAGTGCTTATCAAAGGTACTACATGTCCATACTATTACCAAAAACTTGATTTCCGTAGGCCAAATGGTAGAAACAGGCTATCAAGTTAGGTTCAATGAAAAGGATGTTTTGTTGAGTATCCAAGGGTAGGTTTCAAGCTCATAGAAAAAGGAAAAAAGCAAGGGACAATGTTCAAAATGGACATAAATCAGCCGCACCATTGAATGTATGCCATATATGGAGACAAGAGGATAGTAGATTTGGATCTATGGCATAAATGAATAGGTCACATCAACCTAAAAAAGCTCAAGGACATGCAAAGGAGGAGCTTGGTAAGAGGCATACCAAATTTTACATCTAAAATGTTGCATGAGATTTGTGTAGCTTGCCAACAAGGAAAACAATCAAGGTTGCCCTTCAAGAAGAGTACCTATGTGAGTGCAAATGTTTTAGACCTCATTTACACAGATGTTTGGGGTCCAATAGGAGAAGCATCCCTTGCTGAAAATAGGTATTTTGTAACCTTCATGATGAATTTTCAAGAAAAGTATGGTTGTATTGCATTAGAAACAAATCAGATGTGTTCCACTACTTCAAGAAATTCAAAGCACAAGCGGAGAAGGAGTCTGGCAAGTTTATCAAAACTTTGAGATCCGATGGAGGGGGAGAGTACTTCTCCCATGAATTTTCTAAATTTTTTTAATTCAATGACATCAAAGAAAATTTACATGCAGGTATTCCCCTCAACAAAATGGGATAGCATAGAGAAAGAATAGACGCATAGTAGAGGTAGCAAGGTGTATGCCCAACGAAATGAATATGCCACATTGTTATTGGGGAGAGGCTACATATAGCCACATACATCATGAACAATTGTTCTACATCAAGTATACATCATCTAACCCTTGAGGAAGCATGGAGTGGAAGAAAACCTTGCATTTCACATCTTAGAATCTTTGGTTGTATATGCTATGTACATGTACCTCAAGAGTTCAGGTCAAAGTTAGATGCCAAACCTGAAAGGCATATCTTTTTGGGATATTTTATGGAACAAAAGGGGTATAAATGCTATAATCCCATCAGCAAGGAGCTGAAGGTAAGCAGGGATGTTGTCTTTGATGAGTTGAAGCCTTGGTATGCATGCACAAGTCCAATGTAGGTTGAAGAGATAGATGAGACAAATAAGAAGAATGATCATAGAGTTCAAGAAAGCATGGAATTAAGTGGTCCAAGAAACTCATGAAACACAAGGACACCCTCACCATGGAATGGAAGGTTTCGGGAAAGAGAGACCAGCTCTGAAGAAAGTAAAGTCAAAAGGCAAAGAGAAGATTTCAATTGAACAAGGAAGCTATGTGGATGAGAGCATGTTGGAAGATGAAGAGATAGAAGAAATTCAAACTCTAGGAGTGGCAAAACAAAGAACGAAGATGACAACCACACCTAAAAGAACTGAAAGAAGGTCTTCAAGAGTAAGATATCCAGTTCAAAGGTCAACATATGATAATTTCTTTGCAAAGCATTATGCATACATGACTCAAGTAATCAAGGACAAAGAACTAACTAGTTATGAAGAAGCTAAGGGTTGCAAGAAATGGCAAGAGGCAACAAAGAGAGAGATCAAAGCACTTGATGAGAACCATACTTGGATCTTGGCATCGACTCAAGAAGGCATGAAGGTGATAGGTAATAAGTGGGTTTACAAAATTAAAAGAAATTCAAATGTTTCCATTGCTAGGTACATGCAAGGTTGGTGGCAAAAGGCTTCTCCCAAAGCTATGGAATAGATTACAATGGAACTTTCAGCCTCATAGCCAAGATGCAAACAATTAGGACTTTGATTGCAATGGCCACATCAAAGAAATGGAGCTTATATCAATTGGATGTGAAAAATGCATGAAGAAGGAGTCTACATGAGCCAATCTCACGGATTTGCTAGTATGAGGTACCCAAATCATATTTGCAAGCTAAGGAAAGCATTATGCGGACTAAAGCAAGCCCCAAGGGTGTGGAATTAGAGGCTAGTGGATTATTTATCAAGTTGTGCATACAAAGAAGGTGTTGCAGATCCATCACTTTACATGAAGAAGCAAGGAGACAAGATGGTATACATATGCATCTACGTGGATGATTTGATCATCATAGGAAGTGATATTGCAAGTATTAAAGATATCAAATCAAATCTTGGAGAGGAGCTCAAGATATCTGATCTTGGAACACTAAAGTACTTCTTGGGAATAGAGGTAATTTATGCACACAATGACATCTTCTTGATTCAAAGAAAATACTTGTTGGATGTGCTATACATGTTTGGTATGAGTGGTTGTAAGTCACTTTCTCAACTCATGGAGCCCAATACAAAGTTGGTTGCAGGTCAAGGAGAAGCTATACAAGATACTACACTATATAGAAGCATAATTCCTTCATTAATGTATGCTACATTCACTAGACTTGATCTTTCAGATGTAGTAGGTGTACTCTCTCAATTTTTGCATGCACCCACTCATGATCATTTTAGGAAAACAAGAAAAGTGCTTAGATACATCAAGCACACCATAAAGCAAGGTCTATTTTACTCATATGATAATGATCTAAGTGTCAAAGAATATATTGATGTTGATTGGGTAGGTAGCAAGGATGATTGAAGGACTACATCGGGTTATGTTTTCATGATAGGTACAAAAGTGATCTCATGGAGCTCTAAGAAGCAACCCACTGTTGCTCTTTCATCCACAAAGGCTGAGTGCAGAGGTTTAGCATTGGCTACATCTGAGATAATATGACTTAAGAAGCTACTTAAAGACCTTGAAGTGAAAGTGGAAGAGTTTCCTCTTTATGGAGACAACATTTCAAGCATCTACCTAGCTACCAATCCCATTTTTCATGCAAGGAGCAAACACATAGAGGTTCATTACCACTTCATTAGAGAAAAGGTGATGGCAAAGGAGCTAGATATAAGGTATGTAAACACTAAAGTGCAAGTTGCAGACATGGCGACAAAGTTTCTTGAAGGTACAAAGCTTGGAGGATTCAAGGAAAGCAACCAACAAAAGAGACATGGGCTAAAGCAACAAAGGAAAAAGACTCGAGCTTGAGGGGGAGTGTTGAAAGTTTTGTATTTCAAGCTCAAGATTGTGGGAACATGCCCCAAATTGAACCCTCCATATCATCCACGATTAAAGGAGGATGATTTCCACGAGTTGGAGGCATCCAATCATGCCTATAATGGAAAGATATTGATTAGAGAAAATTTAGGTCACCTCTTGATGTGATTGGACCTCACTTTTTGACATGTATATGCTTTTGATTGGTTAAAGAGGTTAGTATGTGATCTTTAAAACCTTTAATGAGTTGTATTATGACTTAGAGTTGTGGACGTATGTGCCCAAACTGCCCCCTTGCTTAAGCACACCCTTTATTAGTTGTTTTTGCATATTTTGCATAAATTTCACTTTTACATGCTCTATCTCTCTATATGATCTTGGCAGACCCCCTGAGTTTGTAATTGTTATTTTTCCTTCATCCGGAATCCATTTGCAATGCTTTTTATCTTGTTGGAAATCTTGTATGTTCTACTTTGAGTGATATGAGTGTCTGTGTAGATAGCTGTTGCTCTAGCACAATGGTGAGAACCACGTTAAGAAGCTCCACCTCCTTAATGTCAATCCGCGGAAGAGATAGGAGTGATATGAAGATCGTGAATGTGAGATGAAGTGAGAGTGAAGGTGAGAAGCATAGGAATGCACACACACATACACACACACTACGAAGAGACAAGCAAGACACAATGGAAGGTGGGAAATTAGCTCTATTACTCAAGAACACTATTACAAGCTCAAAATAGCTCTAAGCTCACACTAGCCAACACTAACTACTCCAAAAATGAGCTCTCTAGCTCTTTTTATAGTTTCTAGACTAGTTTTGACCGGTTTCACATCTAGTGACCGGCATAGTTAAAAATTAGGCCCTAGATGCTATTTGGAAGGGTAAACAGTATCTAAAAATAATGAAAATTGGTACGCGCATTCTACCTAAGCTCCTCAAGCTCGAGGACTCCTCGGCTTGCACAAAATGGAGCTATGGATTACAAAATGGGGTTTTCTATGTTACATATGTTACAATAGTGATAAAAATCACTGTTGGAGGTTTTTTGGAAAGTATTTGAAAACATAATTATTTGAAAAACAATTCGACTGGCTCCCTGCTTTGTCATTACATGCTTCCGTGTCGTCTGTGCCTCTGGCTGATTCCAACACCCCCCTCCCTCTCGCTTCTATCGTCCCTGACAGAACCTTGCTGTGAGGTCTGCCGGATATAGTCTTGTAGTAGGTCTTGAGCGAGGGTGTGCTCGAAGATACGAATGCCTCGGGCCAGGTCGGCCTCGAGTTTCTCCCAATTAACGGGTTGTGGTTCATCGGATGGTGGGAGTCTGTAATGCGTGGAATACACCAACTGTTCACAGGCAAATAATTGCAATAAGTGGGTCGGCCTGCTGATGAACACTTCAGAGTGGTATTCCCAAAAGCCGGTTGTGAACATCTCTTCGAATGTCTGCTTGTAGCACGCCGGTAAGTACTTGACTCTGCAATGCCAGGCATAACACACCCGGAGCGATGGCGTCGTACTCATGTCATATGCGAGATCCAAGTTGCCATGCTCAAAGCCCGGGGTATTAACATGTGGTGCTTTGACTCGCCGGAAGACTTTAAATATCATTTGCATCATGTCAAATATCTTGACAGTCATATGCGCTGCTATATCGTCCATATATCTCAAGCGAGGGAGCCAGTGACGAATCGTTGCCATCATGTAGCCAATTGTCGGTGGTCCTGTAGGTGGCCTGAAATATGGGTAGTTCAGCCAGTCTTGGCACTGCTTATTGTTTTGTACTTTGATAGCGAAGGCAGTCCAGGAGCGGCGTCGTGGCACGGGTCCCCAACACGGATTGTATTTTAAATGTAAAGGTGCCTTAACCCATGTGCTCATCATTTC
Source organism: Ceratopteris richardii (assembly GCA_020310875.1). Taxonomy (NCBI): domain Eukaryota; kingdom Viridiplantae; phylum Streptophyta; class Polypodiopsida; order Polypodiales; family Pteridaceae; genus Ceratopteris; species Ceratopteris richardii. Next base: position 26,526,528 of record CM035413.1, read on the forward strand.
AGGGTACTCCTGTAAAAGACGTGTACGCCAATCTGGTTGATAAATAGTGCCTTGTTGCGCATCCAGTGGCAAGTCTTCAGGCTCAAATTGAGTTGCATGTGATGGCTTCTTGCCAGTTCGCTTCTCTATGGCCAGCTGGTATTCGGCCATTAGCATAAAGTACGGTTTGTATTGAAGCTCATGCCCGGAGATGTACCTGCGTGGGGCCAATTGAGCAAAGTAGGGAGATTGCAAAATTCTTTCTTCGATCATGGCCATAGCATGTAGCTGGGCCTCGACTCTAGCTGAGTGCGTTGTTCCAATTTCCTCAATAGTCTTCATCCATGCGGGGGTCGGAAGTTCATACATCATCTGGCCTTCAGTCGTGACACGTCCGCCTGGGATGGGTTGTGGCTCGTACGCTTCTTCAAATGTTTCCTCCACTGGGATGGTGACCGTTTCTTCTTCAGCCGGAAGTTCAGGTGGTGAATCTGGCCTTGGTGGCGCTTCATATACTTCAATTCGTGACTGAAGAGTGATTACCTGGGCCCGTAATGCGTTGAGTTCGTCAAAAATTTCAGGGTCCACAGGTGCTGGTAATTCTGCTTCTACTTGTACTTGTTGTGTTGCCGGTTCTCTGAGCTGTAGTAGCTTGTGATCTTCCTTTAACTTCTGATGCTCTTCGTTCATTCGATCATAGTCCTCGAGCAGTCGAACATGGTCATCTAGCAAAATCTTCATTGCTTCGGATGGGATTGCCTTGAATCTGCTAGGACTTAAGGGTTGTTATGGATGGTCCAATGCCGCTTCCAAATTCTCTCTATTCTGCTCTTGGAGTCTCTGGTTCTCCTCTTTTGTTGCGGCTAGGTGTCTTCTTAGTAAGCCCATGTTTCGTGTTAGCGTTGCATTGCGGACTGTCTGGGCTCTTAATAAATTATCCAAGTCAGCAGTGGCTTCCTTGGTCTTTTCTTCGCTTTCTAGCTCCAATTTGTGATATGCCTCGCATAATTCCTGGTAACGGATGTTCAGGGAGGCATTCTCTATAGACAATAAATTAAGCTACGACTGTAAGTCATTGGTTGTCCTCTGCAGCTGCTGATAATTATCACCAAGAGATGTGAACTCATCTCTTACTTGCGTCATACATATGAACATCTGTCGGAATGCATTATCTACAATGGGTGATAGTATTAACGGGGTGCTAAATGAAGATGCAGTTGGTGTGGATGCAACGGGAACGGGGAATGGGGATGGGAAGATGGATGATGTAGTGATTGTTGAAAATTATGATGTGCCTAAGAATGTTTGTGCTGTGAGTGAAGGTAGTGATGGTGCAGTGGGTGGTGAGATGTCCATGTCCGTGGACGTATCTAGTACGGTGACCGTGAATAGTGGTGTGATCGTGGGTGCTCGTGCTGGTGTAAATACGGGATTTACAAATGTTGAGGGGTAAGTTACAGGGAGGCTGGCTGGAGCAGTTTGGTGGAAAGGGGGAAGAGGGGTTACAGTGGGTCGGGGAGGTGAGACGGGGGAGAAGGTTAATGGCGGGGGGAATGGGAAAAGGGGTCGTGGAGTTGTGGGGAAAGATGGAAAGGATTGGTGAAGGAATGGGTTGGATAGAAAGGTGGTTGTGGGAAGGGGTAGATTAGGGCTAATGGGCGCGGGAATTGTGGGGTGAGTGGTCGTAAAGACGGTTTCTGCAACACCACCGGTGTTGCAAAGCTAAAGAAAGCACAAAGCGGAGAAAAAGACGGGTCCCAAAATTTTTCCGATTTGGACATCATATTTTTGTATCATAATCATTCTTGTAATATATTTTCCGTTGTAAAGGCACTAGAGGAGTCCTCTAGATGCATCCCCATAGAAGATTAGAAGCTTACCCATGTAAAATAGTAGGAAATTAGTCTTTCAGTGAATAAAGTGCCGGTCTCTTGTGTGAAAGGACCATTTTTAGGGCACTAGTATATAAGTCAAATGTGACTCTTTGTAAAGAACTTTTTGCCATTGTGAGAATAGAGAGCACTGAAATTCGAATTTGTGTCTTCTTCACTCCGTATCTTCTTCTTCGTGAGCTTGTATGCATGTGTATTGCTTGGAAAGAGTGCTTGTGAGTGTTGTCTATCCATGAGAGCTGTTGTTTGCTATAGGTAAGGTGTGTGCGATGAGTAGGAAGTGCTGAAGTGTAGGAAAGTATTCCCACGACTCAGTATTTTGACCATAACTTGAAGTAGGAGCATCAGAATTGAGTGAAACCACTGCCATTGGATGCGTCTTCTCGAGAGCTTCGAAACGCATATACTATTCGCTATATTTGAAGCTCAGAGCTGGGAGAAAAGTCCAAAATACTGACGGCTGCTGCACCAAGTATCGTTTCGCCTAGACCAACAGTTGGAGCTTGTTTGGATAAGTCTTTGCCTTAATTACACTCTTTGAGTAGTTCATTTGCATTGATCATTACATGATTGCATGTCCTCATACACTCGGCTAGGTTTGTATACTCTTTGGATTGATAATTAAAAGCGTGTATCCCCACTATATGCACTTGTGAGGGGATTGAGGTATAGTCTCTTTCTCCGCAAGTCCCTAAGTTGATGCTTAGGTCAACACACTTTTTGGCGCCGTTGCCGGGGAGTGACGAATCAAACCGAGGCATTCGTGTGATGGTAAGTAGCTTTTTGCATTGAAGTAAGTGGAGGAGTGGAAATTTACTCTTCTTTGGTAAGTCATTTTCAGCCACACTTGCTACTTCTCATTCTTGGAGTGTGTGTAGTGAGTTGTTAGTTTAGGGAAGTGTGTAGTAGGAGGAGAGTAGGAAGAGTGAGGGAGTAAATTAGAGTAGCTTTCACTTCTTGTATTGTTGTTTCATTTTCAGTAGATAGAAAATCCAAAGTATAAAAACCAAAAAAAATTCACTTTGCAAATCACTTGTGTTCTGTGCAAGTATCGTGGGAGAGACTATCGAGTATCGTGAGTGCTGTGTCAGAGATCGCGGACAAGGAATTGAGCAATCTAGGGTTGCATAGAGCAAGGGGTAGTGAGAAAGCAGTGGGATCAACTACCAAGGTGAGCTATTCCACCTTTTTGATCAAAAATTCTCTGCAAATCAAGTTAAGCCAGAAAAACGATCTGCGTCAGGTATCGTCTGAGATTTTCAGGGGGTAAAAAGAGGTGATTTGATTGATACAGAGAGTGAGGAGAGGAGAGAGGAGCTAGGAGATCAAGGGCATCAAATCAAAACTTAAAAAACATTTCTCAAAATTTGTCTAAGGGTCAAGTATCGTTTTGCTCCCGCGGTTGAGTATCGCGATACTTATCAAGTATCGTTTTGCTCCTGTGGTCGAGTATCGCGATATTTCCCATCGATCGTGTATCGTTTCGTACCGATCGCGATACCTGATCAGAGATCGTTTTGCCAGCGATCGTCTATCGTGTATCGTAGATCGTGTATCGTTTCGTGCCGGTCGCGATACTTGAGAAGTATCGTTTGGTCAAAGATCGCGATACCCAACAAGTATCGTGTATCGTTTTCCTAGCGATCGTTTGGGTCAAGTATCGTCTGAGCCGAAGTATCGTGTATCGCTTGCTAGTCCAAGTATCGTGTATCGTGTGTGCCAAGTATCGTTTCTCTGAAGTATCGTTTTGATCAAGTATCGGCGATCGTTGGTGAAGTATCGTTTGGGTCAAGTATCGTGTATCGCTTCTTAGAGATCGCGATACTTACCAAAGATCGTGTATCGTCGATCGTTTCAGTTCAAAGATCGTGTATCGTTTGTGTTCAAGTATCAAGTATCGTTTTCATCAAATATCGGGTATCGTTTGGCCCAGAGATCGTTTGGGTTAGCGATCGCGATACCTAACAAGTATCGTGTATCGTTTTGTCAACGATCGTCTGCGAGAGATCGTTTCTGAGGTATCGTTTTGTGAGATATCGTGTATCGTCTGGTCCTCAGAGATCACGATATCTGATCAGTATTGTGTATCGTTTCAGATCAGAGATCGTTTTAGCCGAGATATCGTTTTTAGCCAGAGATCGTGTATCGTGAGATTTGGGAGTCAAGTATTGTGATTTGGAAGAAATCCTTGTTCAGTCCTTTCCTTGCCAAAGTCTTCTAGAAACCCTGACCTTTGGTGAAGAATCTCAGAGGCTAGGAGGGTAGAAAGAACTGACCTAAGCTGTGAAGTGGATGAACCTGAGATCTGGAAGGACCCTAGGAAGCCGAAGAAGTGTAATCTCTTCTGTAGGTAGTGTGGCAGAGCCGAGTAACCGTTCACATTACTCAGAGACCTCCAGTGAGTCGGAGGAAGAAATTCCCATGGCTTCAGAGGACATGCAGAACACTGTGCCCATGATTGGCATGATGTCAATCATTGAGGGAGAGTACAGGACCTCTTTGGAGTATGTGAACACCAACCAGAATGAGATCCCTATTTATGTGGATGGTCTAAACAGATCAGTGGCCAGGTTAAGGAAAGCTTCAGAAGCTTACATAGTGCCTAGACCAGCAGTCAAGTACGTAGGAGGATTCTATATGTTGTCACAGAACACCCAGAAAACATTAATGAAATTGGTGAAGAAAATAATGCTTCAAACTTGAATGGAGGAGGAAATGAAGAGCAAGTAACGACACCTAGAGGAAGGTCTACAGTTGCAAGAATTTGGAGAGGAGATCTGATTCCCCAAGATGACACCTTAATGGATGTATATTTGATCAATGGGATGGAGCATCTCCTTAGAGCACATTCTTCTATTTGGGAAGCAGCTCCTAACCCAGTCACCATCTATGAGTTGCAAGATCCTGATTTCTCCACCATCATCACATATCTGGACAAGAATCAGAGAAGATATTGGCCCTTAACAGAAGCAGAAAGAGCTGAGTTGAAGTATCAGAATATCCCAGTGTTTCCCCCTAGGGACCAAGCCACTACTTCAAGACATCCACTTGGAACATCCCATAATGATTCATACCAGCAGTCGGGCCAAACACAACAAACACAACAAACACAAATACCAGTTAGACCACATGTGCAGTTTGCAATGCCTACAAATAACCCTAATTACCGACCTCAACCAACTATTGACCCGAGAAATGGAACTCATGCTCCAGTCAGACCGCCGGTAGTAAGAGGACCGGGCATACCAATAGGAAGACCCATTTTCCCAGTGATGCCTAGACCACTCGAGGCAGGAAGAAGGTTAAGGCCAATCCAAGTTGCTAAATGCATGAGAAATCACTATGATGGTTCTAGTGAACCTTACAATCATATAGCTGAATTCAAACAAGTAATCAGAGCCGAACAGGTAGAAGACTTTTTGATCCAATATGAGTCCTTTGGTCTCACATTGTCAGACACTGCATTAGCGTGGTTTCAGCCATTGGACCCTAATAATTTTCAAAACATGGAGCAAGTCTATCAAGAAATGATTGAGGAATTTACTAAATCAGGAATAAAAAACAACTCTTCATCATTGATCCATAGCTTTAAGCAAGCCCCTACTGAATCAGTGAGATTGGCAGCAAGAAGATTCAAGCAGTATGTGGACAGATGCCCAGTGGAAGAGAGGCCTACACAAAATAAAATGGTATCATTATTTTTGGAAGGATTATTGAACGGATCTTTGAGATCATTGGTGTATGTAAAAAGGGTTCAGACTTTGCAAGAATGCATGAAGGAATGCATAGATTTAGAAGATAACCTCGCAGAGGACCTGAAAATACCTCAAGGAAGCTCGAAAAGTGAAGATTCGGCCAGTAACACATCAATTCCTAAAAATCATGTAGAGGAAATAGCCAATCTGTTAGCGAAAAAGTTGAACGTTCAAGGACAGAGGAACTACCCCAATAATCCAATGAGAGTTCCCATGCTCAGAAGGTGTATGCATTGCGGAGGTGATCATCCTTCTCACTTGTGTACTAGGGGTGTAGTCCCACCACCGGCTTATGGTTATAATAGACCCTCTGTCCCAGGACCTCTACAATTTTGCAGTATAGAACAAAAATACACAAATCACAGCACAGAAAATTGTCCCTACAATAGGCAAGCGAGACCTGCACAACAATACATGAGACCTTATGGATACCCTCAGAGAGATCAGGGAGGGGAAGCCGTTAGATATCCTACTTATCAGCCGCAAGCACCAGTGCCACGACCATATGCATATCAAGGATACACCCAACCACAGCCAGTACTAGGACAACAACCGCCCCATCCTCAGAATGTTGTCCCAGTCAAGATTGCTCAACCTGAAGAAAACCTAGAGAGAGCTATAGTCCCAGCTACACCGTTGACTAGTAAGGAACCATATGATTCATTTTATGACCCTAGTCAAGGAACATACCCTAATTATGAAAGCTCAATGATGGAATATGGACAGCTATATGAACCATATGCCTATGGCAGGGAAGTACCAGATAGTTCATACGGATATGAGCAAGACTATGTGTCATTAATGTACACAGCTCCTAGAGCAACCATACCACCCCGACCCATGAACATACCGCCTGTACCCAGAGGACCATGTTACAGATGTGGAGGTGATCACTACATCAGAGAATGCACATTGCCAAACCCACCACCACCACAACGAGTCTGGGAAGGCTACTGTGGTGACTGTGGTAAGGAACACCTTTTCAGAGACTGCCCAAAGAATCCTAACAAGGTTACATCAAACGTGCAAATCAACGTAATAGAAGTAATTGAATCATCAGGGAGTGATAAAGAGTACACAGTACCATTGAAAGCAATAACGAGAGCCAAAGCCAGAGAGACCCCTGATAAAACGGAGGAGAACAACCAAAGTGACAAGGAGATGAACGCACCCACCCCTCAAAGAGTCGAAGACTCAGAGGAGCCGGAGAAAAGTATTGCAAGTAAAAGGTCCCAAAAATGGAAGCACCGAAGAGATAGGATAAAAGAAAAGAAGTTATTACAAAAGAAGGAAAAGGACGAAAACAAACAAAAATCAAAGGAAGAACCAAAGAGGGAAGAGGAAATCAAAAATGAAAAGTATCAAAAAGAAGAGGTTGGATCAGTTTTAGCAGATCCTATGCCTGAAGAATTAGCCATGTGGATTCAGGCATACAAGGCACGAATAAGAGCAGGACCTACCATAGAACAACATGAGAGGGAATATCCGAGAGGCGACCTAGAAAAGGAAAGACTGGAGATCTGCAAAAAATTGATAGAAGTTGCACAACAGACTTTAGAAAAACCTGCATCGCCTTTACCCAAGACCCGAATTCTTGAAAAAGAATTCCAAGAGTGCATCATTACCAATGACCACGAAAGAACTGAAGTAAGTAGAACACAGAATGACGAACGGAGTATTGAGAGGAAGGAAGGATCCATAGTTCCCGAGGTAGAAGGAGAATGGACTAAAGATCTATGGGAACGAGTTCAAGAGGACAAATGGAAGAAAATGGAAGGAATTGAACCACCCTTTGAAGAACTAGAAGCAGGAGATGAAGTAGAGGGTTCAATACCTGAACTAAATTCAGAAGAAATTTTACCGATGGATGCAAGTAACCAAGGAGAAGAAGATGTAAATGAACTACCCAATTACACAGGGGAGTACGAACACAATTCAGAAATGTATCGTATTCCCTCAATGAGGAAACAAGAAACGAACCCATCAGTCCAAACTTCTGAGATCATACAACGCCTTAGAGAGGTAAAAATTCCTTGTACCCTAACATTCGAAGAACTGTTGAAGGTAAAACCACATCTGAAGGAAAAACTAATCAATCAATGGGAAATCAAGGAGGAAAAGAAAGAAATAGCAGACGAAGTAAACACAGTAAGAATCCCAGTGGACAAGGTAGGAGACTTTAGTGAGGGAGATGAAGGAAATACCTGCCTTCCAATCACTTATAGGGGTTATACAACCAAAGCCATATTAGATTCAGGAGCTGGTGTAGGTATTGCTACCAAAGAAATTTGGGAGAAATGGGGAAAACCAGCATTAAGACCGACACGCATGAAAATACAAATGGCAGATGGACATACGGAGAGACCCTTAGGATTGTTGGAGCGAGTAGTTTTCACTACGTGTGGAGTGGAATTCGAACACACTTTAGCGATATGTCACTTTGAAAGGCCAAGCAATTATGAAATGATTCTGGGAAGGCCATTCATGAGACAGTTAAAGGTTGTACAAGATTGGGGAAAAGACGCGGTATACCTACAACATGAAGGAACCACCACTAGAATTAACCTACATACGTACACTTATCAAGATGTTCCACCTCTACAATGGAATCAAATTCATAAGGAGGAAGACGATCAATCAATTCATAGCGTAGGTACTAGTGATCAATCTTGGATGAACGAGGACACTCATTTATGGATATGCCAAACTGCAAAGAAGGAAGAGGAGAGACGAAAAGGATGGCAGCAGAAACACGGAATAACTAGGTCTGTGCAAGATCCAGCTTACATGCCACAAGTATTTCCGGATGAAGAATTTGAACCACACGGTTGGATGGAAATTTTAGCGACCCTCGATGTCTGTGTAAACGAAGAAGTAGTGACCATGAATGAATGTATCGATGAGGAGGGTTATGATGTAAGCCTGTATGTGGTAGTCCTTCAGGAAGCTGAAGAGGGAGAAATGATCGAGAAAGACTGGAAGGAGGACTATGAGAGCATTGAAATGGAGCCCGAACCAAGGGATCTAGGGAATAGTACCATCAACATAAATATTACAGCCCAGGAAAAACACCAGGAACTCACACAGAATGGAGAATTAAAACTTGAAAGAGAAACAGAAGATGAAGAAAATAAACTCCAAGACCAATTTGAGGTACCAGCTCACTTTAAAAAATATGAAGTGGAGGAGAGAAAAATCGCTATTCAAATGCCTAAAAGAGAGGCACAGCCGGGAATAGCATATGACAATAAGGAACAAACCAAGAAGATAGTAGTAACTGTAGAAGAAGGAGAAGAACGATGTACCTTTATAGGACAGGATGTTTCGTTGGAGGAAGAACAGGAGTTAATCCGTCTCATAAGAGAATATCGAGATGTCTTTGCTTGGACCTATAAGGACTTGAAAGGAGTCGACCCTTCTATATGTGCGCATAGAATTCCCATGACATCCGAAGCTAAACCTTCTAAACAGAGACCATACACCTATAATGATGTGTACTCAGCAAAAATAAAGGAAGAAATAGACAAATTACTAGATGTTGGATTCATATACGAAATTGAGCACACGGAATGGGTGTCACCTTTGGTGGTTGTACCGAAAAAGAATGGAAAATTAAGAGTGTGCATCAATTTGAAGAAAGTAAATGCTGCAACCATAAGGGATAGTTACCCTTTACCAATCACAGATCATCTCTTGGAAAGAGTAGCAGGGAAGGAAGTTTATAGCTTTCTGGATGGCTTTTCAGGGTATAATCAGGTAGCCATTGCTCCTGAGGACCAACATAAAACAGCTTTCGCAACTGAATGGGGAGTATACGCCTTTAGAGTCATGCCTTTTGGTTTAACGAATGCTCCAGCTACCTTCCAAAGATTGATGTGTCATGTGTTCAAGGAATTTCTGAGAAAAAGTATGGAGGTATATGTGGATGATCTTTGTACTTATTCGGCTATACGATCGGAGCACATCCCTGAACTAGAAAAGATCTTTGCTAAATGTCGACAATATCGAGTATGTCTTAACCCTGAAAAATGTGTCTTCATGGTTAGACAAGGGAAAATATTAGGACATATTTTCTCAAAAAACGGAATCTCAACCGATGAAGACAAAATCAAGGTAATTTTGGATTTACCACGACAGAGAACTGCTAAAGAAGTTCAAGCATTTATGGGACATTGTGGATACTATCGAAGATTTATACATATGTACGCCATAATTGCTAGACCTCTTTATGCATTATTGACACAATTTAATTGGACCGAAGAATGCGAGAGAGCCTTCAACGAGTTAAAGAAGCGATTGAGTTCAGCACCAATCCTTCGAGTCCCTAACTGGAATAAGCCATTTCACATTCATGTGGATGCATCCAAGTTTGCCATTGGTTGCATCTTAGCTCAACCTGCTGACACAGGAAAATTAGACCACCCTATAGCCTATGCTAGTAGACAGTTAAATCAAGCATAACGCAATTATACTACCACGGAGAGAGAAGGCCTAGGGATGGTGTACGCAGTCAAAAAGTTCAGACATTACCTGTTGGCAAACAAATTCAAATTCTTCATTGATCATCAAGCCCTATTGTACCTAGTCAACAAGCCTTGTAATACAGGACGACTAGTACGATGGTTTTTATTGCTAATGGAGTTTGATTTTGAGGTAGTAGTCAAGAAAGGAAATACCCACATAAGAGCAGACCACTTATCACGAATGACCCATGGAGAACCACCCATAGGAGTACCAGATGATCTGCCTGATACGTACCTTTTTAACCTGGAAGTATGTCCTCAATGGGCAGAAAAGTTGATCCCTATACTTACTCATGGACCTAAAGATGGGATCACACCAAACCAAACCCAAGACCTATGGAAGACTAAAAACCTTCACATCATTGCAGGAAGCTTGTATCACCAGGATTCAACTGGATTATTGATGAGATGTGTCGAAGAAGAGGAACAAGAAATGTGGCTTCAGAAAGCTCACATAAACCAATGGAAAACTCATTTGAATGCAAATGGAACGTGGCAAACACTCAAGAGATTTGGCATATATTGGCCGACCATGCAAAGAGATGCACATAACTATGTGTCGACCTGTCAAACCTGTCAAGAACAAATCCCAGATGAGAACTCTACCTTATGCTATTCTACCATAGCACCAAGATGGAGCATGCCTCTGGTAAAGTTCTTGAAAACTCAAGAATACCCAGACGGAGCTACTTCAGCGAGGAAACGTGCACTTGAAGAACAAAGTAAGGATTATGCCATTATAGGAAAACAACTCTTTAAACGAGGGAAAGATAACCAATTACGAGTGTGCATTCACGAAAAAGAATATCTTTCTGTTTTAGAAATGGCTCATACAGGAGCTGCAGGAGGACACTTCTCTGCAGATAAAACAGCAAAAATGATCATCTTTGCTGGAATGTGGTGGCCAACTCTACACCAAGATGCCGTAACATATGTGCAACGATGTGATACTTGTCAACGAACGAAATATCCAATTAGAAGAGATGAGATGCCACTTAGACCCATGATGAGTGCTAGAGCTTCCACGAAATGGGGAATAGACTTCATAGGACCTATTAGCCCACCAGCGAAAGGATCCCATGCCGAATATATAATTGTAGCCACAGACTATCTGACCAAATGGGTTGAAGCAAAAGCAACCAAGAAAAATGACGCAAGAACCACGGCAAAGTTTCTCTTTGAGAACATTTTCACTAGATTTGGACTACCTATAGAAATTGTGAGTGATAGAGGTACGCACTTTGTGAATGAAGTGATAGAAGCTTTACTAACTGAATTCTTGGTAATTCATAAGAAATCTGCTCCTTATCACCCGCAAGCCAATGGACAAGCCGAAAGTTCTAATAAAATCTTGTGTACAGTTCTCACCAAAATTGTTAACAATGGTAGAACAGATTGGGATAAGCAGTTACATCATGCTTTATGGGCATTTCGAGTAGCCTATAAAACCGCCATAGGCACTACTCCTTTTAACTTAGTATATGGACAAAATGCTATTTTACCAATTGACTTCTTAATTCCCACTCTGAGAGTAGCAACTACTTATGAGTGGACAGGACATGAACTATCAGCTCAATTGGATCAAATAGAAAAGCTTCACGAAACTAGGTTACAAGCAGTAGCAGGCATTTACGCTGCTAAACGACGACAGAAAGCCTATTTTGATGCGCACATTAAGGACAAAAATTTGAAGGAAGGAGATTTAGTTTTGGTATATACCTTGAAACAACATGCTAAAAAGTTGCAGAAGAGAGGATATGGCCCCTTAATCATTAATCGCATATCTACAAGTGGAGCCATCAACTTAGCAACCTTAGATGGAGATGTATTACCAAACTATATCAGCGGATGTAGAGTAAAAAAATACCTAGAACCATTGACCGAAGAAACAATGTCTCGATTAATCAAAGGCAAGAATAGACGCATAGAAGAGGAAAGGATACGAGAGGAAGCGAGACAGGAAGCATTGGAAAGAATAAAGAAACGGAAGGAGTGGATGAGAGAGCGAGATGAAAGATATCGACGAGGAGAAGAACCCATCCCAATGGCTAATTTTAGAGCCACTCAAAACAAAGGATCGCAGAGAACGCAACCATATTTAAATTTGGGAGCAGGAAAAACTGAGTACCACTTGGTGAATGCTCTCATCGACACTGGAGCTGCTGTAAGCTGTATCAAGCTTTCTTTGACCCAAAAACTCAAGGAGACAATACGCCCATCGATGGCCCAATTGATAGGAATAGGAGGCACGATTACTCAATGCATAGGTGAGATCACCTTACTTCTGCATCTTGGCAACAACACTATGGAACAAAAGCTATTAGTGTGTCATGATCAGGATTTACTTGAGGAGGTAGTGTTAGGTCAAGACTGGATTTACGAGTACGAGGTGACCATTCAATTGGCGTTAGGATATATCTCAGCTAGGATAGGACATCGTGAAGTATTCAGTCTGCTAGACGAACGACCAATCAGATCTGTGAGCATGGAGCAAACAGTTCATTCTAATGCACAAAGTCCTGAATGTACGATCACTAACACTATAGAAACACCTTCATCGAGTACTATATATGTGGACACATTGAATTCTGTTTGCACACCATGTTCAAGTCTAGCAAGTCATGAGAGTGTCAATCTATCTGAAACCCGCCTCACCGAAGCACCATGCATAAGAGAGACTAGTCCTCTGAGTAATTCAAAATCTGTACATATTAAAATATACCCTATTCCATACTCCAACCAAGCGTGGATAAAGAAAGATCAAGTAGACGAGTATCTCCGACGACAGAAGCACAACCGACATCAAAACAACCAATCAGATAGGAAAACAAATCAGCCGGAACAACGAAGTCATCAACGAATTGCTACAATATGGATCCCAAAGAAAGTAGTAGCCGCTCAACAGGATCGTTCGCAAATCTGGATTCCTAAGTCATGCGCTACAAAGAAACCAAACCGAATTGATGATCCTCTGCAAAAGAAGAACCAATATGGTCCACAGGTAAAACAGCCACAAAAAAGGAGTTACTGGAGAAAGAAGGAGTCTTTCATGGCAACTCGAACCATCTCGCTATTTACAAATCAGATCAAGCAGACCTACAACAAGAAGAAAAGAACCACTTTCAGTGGAAGTGGGCAACATACAACGAAGCCCAGCACAATGAAGCAGATTTGGATACCTAAAGACAAAACAAACGGCATGCTTACGCCAACCACTTCCAATTGCACACATATGGAGCTTTCGAGACCCAAAGTATGCATGATAGGGCCACCTTACAAGGCCAAGCATTCGGCACATCCTTCCTCTATTTCAAGATAGTCAAGTACATTTTCCTCTTGGGAAATAGGAGAGCACTTACACATTAAAAAAAAAAAAAAAAAAAAAAAAAAAAAAATTACTAACCGCTTCGGCTATAAACTAACTGTTCTGTTTATCTTTTCAGATGAAAATATAAAAATACATAAAAATGTGAAAAATCCAGGTATTACCTTTCTCACACACACGGGAAAGGGACGACACTATTCACCCGGAGCAATATCGAGCTGATGACAAACAAATAAAGGAAGATTTATGATAATATATGGCCACTAATTCATACTCTATATTGAGTGCAGATGGCATCAATTGATTCGGAAGCTACGCAACAGGAAGAGATGCAGCTTCTTCCATTAGAATCAATAACCAGAGCAAGAGGCCATTGGTTTCGTGATGACCAACCAGTCTCAGAGCTCATCTTCATGGCAACTATCAAGATAATGGATACAGATCACTACTTTCCAATCATGTCACAGGATTTCAAGACAATAATACAGGGATTACCTCATATTGAAGATGTATGGACACAAGCAGGCATAGAGGCATTTCTCAAATTGCCAATTTATGTTCCAGATTTTCAGAGATGTGCACAGGTAATGAATACCATGCAACCTGCCGCAACAAAAATATCAATTCCCGAAGCACGAGTTTTGGATAAAGTCGGAGCTTGGAAGACAATCCAATTCACCCATGAGTTGATCAATAAAGCTTTTGGATGGAATCAAGCTGGTATTACAAGTGTCAAGGACGAATGCCATGATCCCAAGAAGAGATCCTTTTTGGAGATAAACCGGATTGATATAGAAGATGCTGTTCGACTGGTGCATCAACACTTTTGTTTCCCCAGTATGCACAGATACACTGCTCCACAAAAGATAGTAGTACAATTACTATCGCATGCCATGAGACAAATAGGAAACAAAATCAATTTGACAAGCTATGTCCAAGAAAGATTATTTGAAGCCCAGAAGAAATGGGGACAGAAGAAGTTCTTGAATGGCAGTTCTGCATTAACCTTATTAATATATGAAGCCCTCGAAATGAAGAATTGCTTAAGGGAGATGCCAACCTCAGAAGGGCTAGCCAAGTACGCAAAATCCGCTACAGTCCCTAAGAAAAAGAAATCAGTAGCTATGGTGGAAGAAGCTGGAACCAGCACACAAAAACCCATGAGGGGTACAAAGCGTTTACGGGAAGAGGAAGCCCAAGCTACACCACAATCAAAGAGATCTCATCTCTTACCGAAGATCACGACGGCTCAAATGCCGATTACAAAGAGAGATCTTACCGCTGCCCTCGAACAAACACATCAATATATGCAAGGGCAAGTAAATTTAAACATTCAAGGTCATCATTATAGACAGGCTAGTCGAGAGAAACAACAACGGAGTCCAGAGAAAACACCAAAACAAGCTGGAAGATACAACGAACTAGGGATAGATGATTCCAGCACCAATACAGAGTCCAGCCCTGACAAAGATACCTTGGATACCGATATACAGACAGAAACTCAAGAAGACGAATGGAATGAGAGCGAACAAGTGGAAGTGACGCCAGGGAATTGTATAGAAGAGGAAAAAAGAGTCGAAGAATCAGTGGAACCGGAGCATATCATTCAGTTGAATGATACTACAAAGATAAGCATCAAGGAAGCTCCTACCAATACTACTTATGTAAAACCACCCATTAAAGAGGAAGAACAAACTCCAGTGAGTAAGGAAACGCAGGAGTTCCAACACCAAGAACAACCTGTGATCGAGGTGCCTGATGACACACCTCAAGGAAACAAAGAAGACATGGGGGCTGAGCCACGGATCCAGCTTCAGATTAGGCAGCCCCATGACACTACACTACATATTGCACAAGGAAAAGACAATACCGGAGAAGCACCAAGCATACCAAAAACATGGCTTAATGTGGATGTCACTCAACTGAAACCATTAGTCAAACAGATGATTCAAACGGCCATGGACACTCAACAACAGATGATGGATATAGATGCCGACTATGATCAAGCACGAAGAGAAAAGAATCAGTTTAAGATCATGAGTGAGCAGCTCTCGGCACAGTTGATTGAAGCACAAAAAGAATTGGCAGTCAAAAATGCAGAGGTGCTGGAAATCAAGCTACAACATGAAGCATCCATCGTTCAGAATCAACAGCTGCATACACAACTAATAGAGTCGCAAAGATTACATGATGCAAACGAGGCTGAGAAAGAGAAAATGAAGATGAGAAGCATGCTGTTAGAACAACAACTCAAGTTGTATATGGAAGAAAACGACAGCCTCCGCAACAGAAATAAAGAATTGATGAAGTCTTTATTATATGACCAACCAATTGAGCAACAGGCAGCCACAGAAACCAAAGAAAAAGAATTGACAGATCAAATCTCAAAATATGAAGAGCTGCTAAAGCAAGAACAAGCAAAGACAGAGGAATGGAAGAGCCGATACGACAACGAAACCAGTGAACTGAAGCATCAACTACAAAAAGTGAATGCCAAACTGGTCCAAAGCTATAGTGAAAACATGGATAATGTAGCTGATGTTGGTAAAGAGTTGCTAGCCACTCAAGAAAAGCTCAGAGTAGCCATGCAAGAGGTAAAAGATAAAGAGGAATGCATAGCAACCTTACAGACTCAGATAAGAGAAAAAGAGCCGATCGGGACACCAGGAGTGCCGGCTAAGGAAAATCCTACTGACGAGGTAGAGGTAAGTCCTCTATCTCACCCGATCTATAATTCTCCACTACATGAGCAGTTGGCCGATATACATGACGAACATCCAATGCCATATACTGCAGAAATAAGTCAGAGGGAACGGGCATTAGTGGTGTCCCGATTGACAGAAAATTTTGAAAATGAAGTGGTAAAAGTCATGAAAGAGGCCAAGATCAAAGGTAAAGACTTGGACAAAATCATGAAGCCATTCAACATTCCATATGGACTCTTGAAAGAAAAGACCAGACACTATATATAAAAATTACAAGAAAGAGTCCAGATGGGCAGCTAAATTTCAAACATGACACATTCGAATACACTCAAGCAGAGTTTGAAGTTGCGCAACCTGTGTGGCGGCGAAAATTTTTGGAGAAACATCCCACACTACGAGTGCACTGGCAAGCCGCACCATATGTTTTACAGGTAAACCCTTCATTTTGTCCACTACCACGCAGAAGGGATACTAGGGAATTTTTAGATTTGCAAAGAAACGGCACTATCAATAAGCAGTGGCTCAATTATCCCATGCTTCCGAGCCCGCCACATAATTACTTACCAACGGAGGAGTATATGGTCACAACCATAGAATTTTGGCTACAGAATTATGCGACAGTACCTGATTTAGCTGTAAAAATGACAAACAAAATACTTAGCATGATCCTCACCGTTTTGAAAGTGTTCAAGCACGCGGCTTACACCTTTTTGAACTTCATCGGTATTAATCAGGGCATGGAAATCCTCATTTTTGATCTATCAGTTATGCCCAGCCGCCCAACAATAATGGCTTATTATTCCAGAATTATGTTCTTGCCAAGTGTATATATGCAAACCTTCGAAGAAGCTTTCTTTACAGGATTTTTTGAGATAGACTCGGAGATTTTTTTGAAGATGTCATCGAATTTAAATGCCAGATTAGTGGCATATGAACTTAGCTTCTTCGCAGATCACAGACAGCCACCCAATGACGGTGTGAAGGCAGAACAATGGAAACACCTAATGATACGTGAAGCAAATCTGCTGAATGATACAGAGCAAAGAGTTTATCAAACATATGCCCGTCGCTTATCAAAGCCTGTCGATGACGACAGAGTCAAGGAGGGGGGCAGTGTTGAGGGAGAGTCAAGTAAAAAGAAGAAAAGACGAAGACAACGAAAGAAGCAGCTTCACTAAAAGGAAATATATGAAGATATATCTCTGCACGCAACACCCATCTCTGCACAGAGCCCCGCAGGGGCGCACACACCAAGGAAAGGACGTAACCCACATGGGTGCTTCAACCTCTTGATCTGTTAGAAGGTCCAGATCGAAGACTGAAGCACCACATCTTCAACCTTCCACTGGTGGCGTGCGTGGCAACCCAGAATTAAGAACCTATAGGTGAATTAGACTGCGAAATATCGGGCAGTCAGTCAAACTCCAAGGGTTGCGGGCAAACAAGTCAAATGCATCAGGCCCAGAGAATGTAAAACAAGAATTGAGAAGACGCCGTCAAAAGTGAACACCTATTTTATAAACAGGTAACAATGAGCAAAGGTTGCGTGCAGAGAATGAACTAAAGACAAGAAGCAAAGCCTGTCAAGGGACGACAGAGACGAAGAGGGGGAGAGTGTTGCAAAGCTAAAGAAAGCACAAAGCAGAGAAAAAGACGGGTCCCAAAATTTTTCCGATTTGGACATCATATTTTTGTATCATAATCATTCTTGTAATATATTTTCCGTTGTAAAGGCACTAGAGGAGTCCTCTAGATGCATCCCCATAGAAGATTAGAAGCTTACCCATGTAAAATAGTAGGAAATTAGTCTTTCAGTGAATAAAGTGCCGGTCTCTTGTGTGAAAGGACCATTTTTAGGGCACTAGTATATAAGTCAAATGTGACTCTTTGTAAAGAACTTTTTGCCATTGTGAGAATAGAGAGCACTGAAATTCGAATTTGTGTCTTCTTCACTTCGTATCTTCTTCTTCGTGAGCTTGTATGCATGTGTATTGCTTGGAAAGAGTGCTTGTGAGTGTTGTCTATCCATGAGAGCTGTTGTTTGCTGTAGGTAAGGTGTGTGCGACGAGTAGGAAGTGCTGAAGTGTAGGAAAGTATTCCTGCGACTCAGTATTTTGACCATAACTTGAAGTAGGAGTGTCAGAATTGAGTGAAACCACTGCCATTGGATGCGTCTTCTCGAGAGCTTCGAAACGCATATACTATTCGCTATATTTGGAGCTCGGAGCTGGGAGAAAAGTCCAAAATACTGACGGTTGCTACACCAAGTATCGTTTCGCCTGGACCAACAGTTGGAGCTTGTTTGGATAAGTCTTTGCCTTAATTACACTCTTTGAGTAGTTCATTTGCATTGATCATTACATGATTGCATGTCCTCATACACTCGGCTAGGTTTGTATACTCTTTGGATTGATAATTAAAAGCGTCTATCCCCACTATATGCACTTGTGAGGGGATTGAGGTATAGTCTCTTTCTCCGCAAGTCCCTAAGTTGATGCTTAGGTCAACACAACCGGCGAATGAAGGTGTGGGTCTGGGGGAAGGAGGGTGAAGAGGGGAGGCTGGATGGACGGGTGGTGAGGTCGGTACTTCAGTGACTACTGAGGTTTGTACAGCTGGAGCACGGGGTGGGGAATCTACACAGATGGTTTCAACTGCCACCAAACTTTCGGGGACGAGGTATGCCTCCCTGGCTTGTTCTGAAGATTGTGCTCCGGTTGGTACACGAATGTACTCGCCGGGCTTTGAAAGTAGTCGTACTCTGCGGGGGTCAAACTGTGGCAGTGGCTTTCGTTGCAAGTACCTGAGTGCCTCGTTGGAGCCTACTGATTGAACTAATTCTTTGAATCCTTTGATATATGCGTCTTCGAATCCGCCTGTGATAAGTTCTTGTTCTATTATTTTTTGGCTCTCCTCCTCTGTCAGCTGCTTGCGTGCCCAAACTTTTTCCATAGTTCTATACAGCTTCTTGATAGCTAGAGTGTAAGCTGCTACCTCGTAAGTTTCATCTTCATAGGTACTTGTATCGCCATGTGTGTCGGTTTGTTGGCCTTGGCCATCTGTCTGTTCCTGCTCTTGGGATTCCTGTGTTCCCTGGCTAGCTTCGTCGTCTCCTTCGTCGTCATCGGTTGCTGTCCTTTCATCATCGGAGCTGGACACGACCTGTCCTTGTGGTTGATCCCTGGGTGTGGTAGGGTAGCTAGGCCTTTCGAATTCTTGAGAAAACATGTGCCCTTCTGAAAACCGGAACTCATTGGAGAATGCATCGGGCATCTCAAAATCAAACGTTTGGTCCAGTGGCTCTGCTTGTCCTGGTTCTAAATGCGGTATTGGAAAAGAGAAAGCTTCCGCACCGATAGTGGTGGGAAGTTCAGCTGCTGTGGTGATAGGTTCTGTGGTTGGGGCTGCTTGGGGTGCGATATTACTGGTGGTGCCCTCTGTTACCACTGGTCTAGATAACCTTATGCGGATAGGTTGTACCGTGGGAGTGGCTGCTGTTGGTGACTGCTCTGGAGATGGTTGTGGAGAGGGTGATGCTGGGACTTGTAGGCACGGGATAGTACCTCTCATCCGCTTTCCAGCTCTGCCTTTGCTAGACTTTCTAGCCTTCCTAGTGGTGCCTTTGAATGCTTTCAGTTCCTCACTGGTCATGGCACGCTCAATTGGTAAGTCATACGCCAAGCACATATATATGATCCTGGTGAGGGCGCAGCATCCATTGATTACCTTTTTTCGCTCCCATCTATGTTGTGCCAAATAGAGCTGATCAATTATCCAGCTAGCTAGATCAACTGTTTGCGGTCCAGAACATGCTAAGTATAATCCAAACCAGATTCTCTTGTGGGGCATGGTAAAACGATCCTGAGCTGGGAAAGCAAAGTGCTGCATGCATATCCGTAATGGCTTAGAGAGCTCAGGTGTTATAGCAGAAATATCCTCCCACTTAGTTACGTCACCACGCTTCATCTGCTCTGGGACTAGCCGTTCTTTGTCCATCGGAGTGTGTGTTCCATGAATCTTGATGGCCGCTCTGATTAAATCCTTCGAAAGATAAAATCTTTTGTAAGGTGGATCCTCCACTAAAGAAGGCAAAATAAAGGTTCCTGGGATGTCCTTATTCTCTGAGGCCAGCAAAGTGGTGATTAAGTAATAACACCTATAAAAGTCAGGTTTGGGCAGAGGATCACTGAAATACTCCGTGAAGCCGGCTCTAGCCCAAACATGAGTTAAGTCCTGGGTGTTCTGTAGGCCTTCGAATTCTCTTGAGAAGAATTGATACTTGCCCCATGTGCGGTCATCAAATGTCATATTTGCTTCAAAAATGAACTCAGCATCAGCTAATGGTCCTGCTAGGCCTTGGAACCAGTGAGAGTTACGGTGTATCTTCTCTGTGTATCCGATAGGTGGGTTATCGATTGGCATGGGTCCCGGAAATCCTTGGAACTCTGGCGGTGGAGCGGTCGAGTGGGATTCTGCGCGTAAAACATTGAGGGGCACCGCAGCCACGCTGGGGCCTGCTTCCGATGGTCCTACTTCGGTTTGCATGATGACTGGTGAGCTAATGGAAAAGATCTGCTACAAAAGATTAACACATTAGTATGGAAATTAATTATGATCCCATTAAGGTGAGACCGCAATCCCTTTCCATAACCGATGTGTAACCCGTGTAGCCAAGTGTCGTGAAGTGATTGATGCAATGATCTTTTTGCAGAGCTAATGCAGGTCTCTAGACGCTTACATGCTTCAGATTATGCATACATTTCTTGATGAGCTTTTATTATGCATGATGTGGGGTTTGGGTGTATGAATTTATACAAGGTTTGGTTGAGGGTGAATTATTACAAGGGTGGAGTTTAAACGGGGCGGGAGAATTGTTAGATAAGGGGGTACAAGAAGACGTTTGGATACGTTTCGGTATCCATTTCCTAAGAGTCTTGGAGTGGGTGGTATGTTTCTGCTGAGGAACAAAAAGCGGTATCGGGTTTGGTGGTATTGAAGGATGAAAAGGTTTCTGAGGGGTATATATTACATGGCTTGAGGGTTGAGCTATAATACATTGTTTGGGTACCCAAATCTGCATGGGTGTGGGTCTATGGATAAGGTATTTCTTGGCGATCCAAATCTGTCTAGTATTGATGCTTGTAGAAGAAGATCGAGAGGACTTTGTATGCTGACTCTGCTTTTTTTGAAACTTTGTCCTGCTCTCTTCTGCAGTGTTGCCAATAGCCTGTGATTGCTGTACTTTTGGCACCCATATTTGTTTTGTGCCACTTGTTCTGTGATGTTGATACTGCTGCTTTCCTTGCCTTGTCTGGTGGTGTCGTCGGTCTGGGTTCCTCTGTTGTGGTTGACTCCTTCGTGGTTGGGTTTGAGAGGTCCATTGGACGCTCTGCTTTGGAAAAGAAGGGAGGTCCAACACTTGCGTGACCTGCCCATTAGGAAGTGATTCGTTCTTCATCTTTAATCTAGGCCAGTCCGCAGCAAGTTTGGAAGGATGAGCATCGCAGGGTGTTGTGCTCATTTGGCCGCTGATGCAACCCACCTAACCGCTGATTGTGTTCATCTGCCCTAGCGGTTGGGTAGCTGCCCTCTCTAGTTTGCAGGAAGCCCCAGGGAAGATCTCCTGTCGTCCTTCTGATTGACAATTGTCCCTAGCCAAGCCCGAGTGCGTTGGTATAGACGTAACGTGATTGATCTGACCCAAGATCTTCCGGTCTTCCGTCGCATGTGTTTCATAGGGTCTAGGGTTACAAACCTCAATCGGAATGCCGTTAGGGAAGTCAAGCGGTATCACTCGCTTCTGTTCTAAGGTTCCAATCTGTAAGGAGCCTTGTCTAAGATTTAGGTCCACTGAGTGATCGTATAGCCAATCTTGGCCAAGGATTAGGGGTTCTATCAGGTTGTCATCATGGCACACTAGTAGCTTCGCTGTCATGGTCACATCCGTAATGAGGATAGGAAGGTCCACCTCACCCATGCAAGGGGTTTCCATGCCTCCTAGGCCTATGAGGTATGCCTCAATTGGCCGCATTTCTATTCCTGAATCCTTATAGTGGGACCATCTAATCGCACTAGTCGCAGCACCTGAATCAATTAAAGCCCTGAGCTCTTGGCAAGGGTTGTCGTGCTCTAGCCTGACTGTAATGAATGGTCTCCTGTCCACTATACTAGGATGAGCAGTTGACTTTACTTGACACATGGCCATGGGATATCTGGATGTCGTTTCCAGATGGTTATAATGTTCTCTCCCTAGTCCTTGTCTTCTTAACTTCATGCGTTTAATGCGTTCTATTGCTTCTGCCTGAGCTTCCGCTCGTATTCTATTTTCTTCCTCCTTACGCTTCTTTGCCCACGTGAGTCGTCTAAGCATATCCTCAGTAAGAGGTTCCTGATATAGCTTGACTCTACAGCCACTAATATAATTAGGCATTATATCCCCTTCTAAAGTGGCTAACTGTACTGCTCCACTTGTTGAGAGTCTGTTAATGATCATAGGTCCATAACCTCGCTTTTCTAACTTACGTGCGTGTTGTTTTAACGTATATACTAGAACTAAATCTCCTTCTTTTAAGCCTTTATCTTTCACATGTGCATCAAAATACGCTTTTTGTCGCTTCTTTGCTGCATATATTCCTGCTGCTGCCTTGAGCCTAGTTTCTCCTAATCGTTCCAAGTCCATTATTCTCACTGATAATTCATGGCCGGTCCACTGATGTTCTTTTGCAACCTTAAGGGTCGGTATCAAGAAGTCCAAAGGAAGCACAACATTCTGACCAAAAACCACCTGAAAGGGAGTTGCATTGAGTACGGTCTTGTAGGCCACTCGATATGCCCAAACACCGTGGTGTAACTGTTTGTCCCAATCTGAACGTTTGTTGTTCACGAGTTTCGTCAGTACGTTACAAAGGATCTTATTAGTGCTTTCAGCCTGACCATTGGCCTGAGGATGATATGGTGCGGATTTCTTGTGAATCACCATAAAATCCTGTAACAAATATTCAATGACTTGGTTTAGAAAGTGAGTGCCTCGATCGCTCACTAACTCTATAGGCAGTCCGTATCTTGTAAAGACATTCTCAAATAAGAATTTTGCAGTTGTGTGTGCATCATTCTTTTTCGTGGCTTTTGCCTCTACCCATTTCGTAAGATAATCTGTCGCAACAATAATGTATTCCGCATGTGTACCTTTTGCAGGGGGGTTAATGGGTCCTACAAAGTCTATACCCCACTTAGAAAATGCACGTCCGCCCATCATGGGTTTCAATGGCATTTCATCTTTGCGAGTAGGAAACTGAGTTCTTTGGCACACATCACATCTCTTGACATAGGTATGAGCATCCATGTGAAGAGTGGGCCACCATAATCCTGCAAAAAGGATGGCTTTGATTATCCTATCGGGTCCAAAATGACCTCCTGCAACACCTTGGTGTGCAGTCTCTAGTATGCTCAGATAATCGCTCTCATGAACACATTGTCGTAGATATCCATCTCGTCCTCTTTTGTATAGATTATCGCCAATAAGTGAATAGTCTTGAGCTTCCTGCTCTAGACTGCGTTGTCGAGCTAAGGTCATGCCTTGAGGGAATGTGTTTGTCCTCAAGTATGTCACTAATGGTTCACTCCAGTCTGGTGTGAGAGACACGTGATATAATGTAGCATGCTCTACTGGTGGTTTTTCACAACAAACATGGCATTCCTTACACAACCTCTAGACATCTGCTTCCATCGTAGGCCAATATACTCCTAATCTATGCAGAGTCTGTAATGTTCGATGTTTTGAATGATGTTGCTTTAATGCACCTATGTGTGCTAATTGCAACCAATTCGCATGTTCTGATTCATCTACACTACAAGCAAGAATCTTTTGATTATCCTGTTTATATATGCTTCCTGCCATTATTTGGTATCTTTGGGACTTGGTAATCTCTCCCTCTTTGATCTTTAACCTAGGATTCTTGGGTCCATATGTGAGAATAGGGACTATAGGCTTAGCCCATTCTGGTGCTATCTCAAGGTTAAACAAGTATGCATCTGGTAATTCATCCGCTACTCCTTGAGGAGCTTCTCCTGAGGTTAATCTTGAAAGGTGGTCAGCTCTAAGATGTGTCTTTCCTTTCCTGACTACTACTTCAAAATCATACTCCATGAGTAATAGAAACCAACGTATCAGTCGTCCGATGTTACATGGCTTGTTGACTAAGTACAATAGGGCTTGATGATCCGTAAAGAACTTGAATTTGTTGGCCAACAAGTAGTGCCTGAACTTCTTTACTGCGTAGATCATCCCTAATCCTTCTCGTTCCGTCGTGGTGTAATTCCTTTCTGCTGCGTTCAATTGTCTGCTCGCGTAAGCTATGGGGAGATCTATGTTACCTTCATTCGTGGGTTGTGCTAACACACATCCTATGGCGTAATTGGATGCATCCACATGTACATGGAATGGCTTACTCCAATCTGGGGTAGTCAATATAGGTGCTGAGCACAAGCGTCGTTTAAGTTTATTGAATGAATTTTCACATTCATCTGTCCATTCAAAATTGGTTAAAAGAGAGTACAAAGGCTTGGCTATGATTGCATACATGTGTATGAATCTCCTATAATATCCGCAATGGCCCATAAATGCCTGTACCTCTTTCACATTAGTTGGTCTAGGTAAATTTGCAATTACCTTCACCTTTTCTTCATCCGTAGAGATTCCATTTTTTGACACAATGTGTCCTAGAATTTTGCCTTGTCTGACCATGAAAACGCACTTTTCTGGGTTCAAACAAACCTGATACTCTCGACATTTGTCAAATATTTTCCTTAACTCTGGGATATGCGTCTGTCTTACACTTGAATGAGCACATAGGTCATCGACATAAACTTCTAAGCTCTTGCGTAAAAATTCCTTAAAAACATGACACATGAGTCGCTGGAAAGTGGCGGGTGCATTTGTTAAGCCAAATGGCATCACACGAAATGCAAATATGCCCCATTCAGTGGCAAATGCCGTCTTGTGTTGGTCTTCTGGAGCAATAGCTACTTGATTATAGCCTGAAAATCCATCAAGAAAGCTGTAAACTTCCTTGCCCGCAACTCTTTCCAATAGATGTTCCGTGATAGGAAGAGGATAACTATCTCTAATCGTTGTGGCGTTAACCTTTTTAAGGTTAATACACACACGCAATTTTCCATTCTTCTTGGGCACTACCACAATGGGAGATACCCATTCGGTATGCTCAATTTCGTAAATGAATCCTGCTTCTATCAAGCGATCTATCTCCTCTTTGATCTTCGCAGCGTAGTTATCATTGTACGTGTACGGTTTCTGTTTTGTCGGTTTTGCATCTGGAGTCATAGGGATTCTATGAGAACATATATCTGGATCTACTCCTTTCAAATCTTTGTAACTCCACGCAAAAACATCTCTATATTTGTGTAATAGGGCAACTAGCTCTTCTTCTTCTTTAGTTGTCAAATCATGCCCTATGTATGTGCATTTTTCTTCCTCTCCTTCTATGGCTACGATTATTTTCTTGGTTTTTTCTCTGTTATCATATACTTGTCCGTCATTTGCCTTTCTATTAGGCATTCGTACCATGATTCTTCTATCTTCGATTTCATATTTCTTGAAGTTCTCAGGTACTTCAAATAAAGATTCTTCTTTTTTTGTCGTGGTTTCTTTCTTCTTTCTTTTTTTTTCTTCACTCTTGTTAGTCACTTCCGTGGCTAACCTCACCTCATTCGTAATTTCCTCGTGTCTCTGAGGGTGAGTCTCTACTTCGTAGAAATATTCTTCCTCTGATGCAAATGGAGAGTCCATGATAATTGATTCTAAATCAAAATCACTTGCATCCTCAAATGCATCAGTGTTAGGTTCACACTCTTCTAAAATTGCATCGCCCATGATTGGCTCTATCGTGAAAACTGAAATGTCATAGCCATCCTCGTCACAGTGGGGAGTCCATTGTTCTTCATTGATGGCTACATCCATGGTTGCTAGGATTTCTGCCCAACCCTGGGGTTCAAACTCTTCGTCTGGGAATACTACAGGTGCATAGGCTGGATCTTGTAGGGTTCGTGGATGTTGTTCTGCACCTAAGGTCCTGGCTTCTAACCTTTCTTCCTCTTGTTTGGCTACTTTACACATCCATAAATGAGTATCCTCATGCAACCAAGAAGGATCTGATTCTAATGAGTGCACGGATTCTGTTTCTACTGATGTCTTATGGATGGTATTCCATTGTATTGGGGGTACGTCTCTATGTGAATAGTCTTTAAGATTGACTTTGGTAGTCACTCCTAAATGTTGCAAGTACAAAGAATTAGTTCCCCAATCTTGTACAATTTGCAACTGACGCATGAATGGTCGTCCCAATATCATCTCATAAGCATGGTTTTTTGCAAAGTCACAAATGGCAAAGGTATGCTCAAATTCTACACCACAAGTGGTGAGAGATATACCTTTTAGTAAGCCTAATGGTTTTTCTATGTGTCCATCAGCCATTTGTAGCTTCATCCTGGTGGGTCTTAATGCTGGCTTACCCCAACGTTTCCATAAAGCGGTGGTAGCTATGGCTACTCCGGCTCCTGAATCTAAGATGGCTTTCGTGGTGTAGCCCTGATGGGTGATCGGAAGATAAGTGTTACCTTCCTCTCCTTCGCTCACATCTCCAATCTTTTCTACGGGTATCTCTGGTACCTTATCTTGTGATCCTATTGGTGAGGGAGTAGTAGCAAGCCCGGGGAATTGATTTGCTACATGCTTCCACAATTCTGGTTTTACCTTCAATAACTCCTCCAGAGTAAGGTTACATTGTACTTTGGTATTCTTGATCACTTCCGTGTTTCTAGGGATTACTGATTCTTCATTCCTCACTATTATCGTGGGTGCTCTCATACTAATAGACTTCGCTTCCCAAAGTCCTGTGAACCGAGGTAATTCTTGTAAAGAATTAGATTCAAATCTTGTGTGTTCACTCAGTTGTTCTTCCTCTACATCATCGTATATAGAGGGAATGTCTTGGGGAAATTGTTCTTGCAAGTCGTCTATTTCTTGAATAGGAGGATGGGTTCCTTGTTCCTTTCTCCATTTCTCTTCTTGGATTTCTCTCAAAAATTCATGTGAATATTTATGTATGGAAGACAAATTGTCTTGACTTTCTGTATTGGGTACTTGAGACAGGGATGGTGCATTCCTTTCCTGTGTCTCTCGGACAATAGGGTTCCTAGGCTGATCCTTTTTCTCTTTGCTCTCGATCAAATATTCTAGCCTCTCCATTAGTCCTTGAAAGTGTAACTCCGGTTTTGCCATGTTATTCCAATTAAGATATCTAGAGGCTTCGAACAAAGCTTGTGCTAGTTCTACCATCTTCATGCAAAGTTTAGTTCTCTCAATTTCTAGATCAGCTCGAGGGTAGTTCTTACTCATTTCAGCTACCTGAGGTCCCTCTTTTAATCTAGCCTGATATGCACGAAACATCATGTCTAGATTCTCTGGTATGGGTTCTGCTAAAATTGTTCCTGATTTCTGAGCTGGATTCTCTTGATTCAATTCCTATGAAGTCAATTCTTGGATTTTGGCTCTAGATTCCTTTAAACTTCCTTCCAATTCCGTTATCTTTTTACTCCATTTTCTCTTAATTCTTTCTCTAGAATCTTTCCAAGATTTTGTCTTTTTACTGCTAGATTCTACAACTTCACTGGTTTCGGCTACTTTCTCTTGATTAAGCTTTTGGTTCTGTAAGAGCGCCTGGGCTCTTGTTATAGCTTGGATAGGCACGTATGTAGGGTTGGATCCATCTGCGTTATTTACAATACCTATCACGTTGATCGGTGTCACATTCGGAGCATTAACAGGGTTCTTAGGACAATCTTTGATTATGTGCTCTTTGCCACAATCAGCACAAAAGCCTTGGATGTTATAGTACTGTGATTGTCCTGCTATCGGGGGGTGTGGACAATCCTTTATGAAATGATCTCCTTGGCACCTAAAGCATGGTCCTCTAGGGCCCTGTGGTCTCTGTTGTCTTAATTGGGGCCGTGGATTTGGGTTTGTGTACATCACATTAGCATAGTCGGGCTCCCAACTAGGTTCCACTGGTGGACTATCGTAATGATATGTCTCCACGTGTTCTGGTGACTCTGTGTAATATGCGGGTGGACTATCGACATGCGTAGAGTCAAAACTGTTTGAGTGTGGGTCACTCTCTGTGATCAAAGGTGAAGAAGGCACTAAGGCCCTACTTAGGTTCTCTTCTGCAGCAGCATATTTGACTGAGATGACATTCGCTGGTGGGGGTGGCTGCTGAGCTAAGACAGGTTGAGGTCTCTGTTGAGCCTGGTATGGGTAGTTCTGAGGAGACCTATAGTAATAAGGCTGAGCATTGTATTGGCCTTGATACCTACCTGGTTGTGCGTATGCTTGCGGGTAGTTCTGTCTCACGGTTTGTTTGTTGTACGGGCAGTCCTGAGCCGTATGATTCGTGTATCTTCTCTCAATTGTACAGTATTGGCCACTAGGGTTGGCTTGAGGTTGTGGTGCATTGGGACACACATTTGCCATATGATCACCACCACAGGTGTAACAACGCTTGTTTGTTAGCACCCTAGGTTTACTAGAAACTCCTAATTTCTGGGCCACTTTTTCTGCTAGGTCTTCTATTGAGCTAGACAATTTCGTGGATGCTAGAGATGAACAGTCTGAGTCCTTTTAGACCTTGGAAAGTTCCAACTCGTCTCCTAAGTTGTCTTCAATGTCTATGCAAATTCTTACACATTGCTCTAGCATTCTGGGTTCTTTTAGGTACACGTAGGAGCGTAGTTTAGAGCTCAACAAGCCATCTAGAAACAATGACACTTGCTTAGCTTGTGAGGGTAGCTATTGCATTGGACATCGTTCAACATATTGTCTAAACCTACGTCCTGCGAGTCTAACTGTTTCTTGAGGGGTCTGTTTAAAGCTATGAATCAACGAAGACGTATCATGTCTAATCCCACTTTTAGAGAATTCAGTGATGAATGACTCTAAAAAGTGATGGATGTCCCTAAATTGCCTTTGTTGCAATGGTTGGAACCAAGTTAAAGCTGTATTCTTTAACGTTAGTCCAAATGCGTTGTATTGCGTGAACATGTCTTCAACTTGTTCGGCTCTTAGTACTTGCTTGAATTCTGCGACGTGGTCGTAGGGATCTCCTGTCCCATCAAAATAATTTTTCATGGATTTCACTAACTGAGTGGGTCTCAGTATTCTTGCGTGTTCACGTGGTCTAGGTAGAGGAAAATCATCTCTACCACCTGGTATTCCATGATCTCTTTGTCTATCCATTCTATTAGTGTCCGTGGTTGTTCTATCTCTCCCTATGGGATGAACGAAGCTTACTTCTGGTCTCTCTTTATTTCCCTCTCTTTGATTTCCATGGGCTGAGGATGTTCCTGCCCCTTGTTGACTTGTATTCATGTTTGTTCTAGATGGAGGGAATACCAATTCTCCTCTCCATGTGTATGTGTTTTTAGCGCGGTCGGGTACCACAAAGACTCTTTCTGAAGTCTCATCCAGGTATACAACCTTTCCAGGTGTATCCGGGTCCTTGAACTCGTATATAGTGATGATACCTACCTCACTAAGTAGTTCTGTCGTGTATCTCCTTTTCTTCATCCGTTTCTTTATTTACAAACAACTCTATGCTTCTGTTATCCTGAGGGATCCATTCTGGGATTAGTACTCGTGTCAGTATCGATTTCCCTCTAGGTGTTCTAGGCTCTTCTAATGGTTCTTTTCCTTGAGGTTTTGCTTCCGTCTCTAGTTGAATCACGCCAAACTCGTTGGTATTGTTTGGCTGCGTACTTAAGATGTACATCGTTCCTTCCTTGTCTATGTACGCGTCTCTCTCGAATTTCACCACTGGACGTTCCAATCCAATGGGTTGATCGGGGTTGTGCATTTGCACCACTTGCCTTCGCAAACCATCCTCATAGATGCGAGCACCTAATCGGTTGGTTCGGAGAAACTCTAGTTGTGTTCTATAGGGTCCTTCAGGTTTTTCTAAATAGGCTACATTCGACCCTCCTTCTGGTCTTTCTGTGCTAAATGCCATTTCTGAATCACTAGTATCTGAGCTCTCGTAGGGATAACTAGTGTTCAACTGTTGAGCCCACGATCGTGCAGTAGTTCTTACACTTGCCTCTGATGATCTAAGGCTTCGTCGGTCTGACTTACCTATATGTTTGCCCGATCTAAGGTTCATTAATTTTCTTCCTTGCACACTCAGTACACGCTCAGATCGTCACCGATTCTTTGTTATTACTTTCTTGATTTTTTTTTTTATTTTTTTATTTTTTATAGATTTCTTTAGATTCTTGTCTTAATGTATGCGTCAGGGATTCGACTTTCCGTGATAATTTTGAGTTCTCGTTCCGTCAGACTTAGGTTCTTTCCTTTAGGTTTTTGTCACACACACCTTTACTTTAGTCTTGAACTTGAAAGAATTAAATATCTTGAACTTGAGGCGTTCCTATCGTCTTAATCCACAATGCTAACGTTTATCCTAAGCTAAGAATTGACTGAGGGGGTTGAGTAATCTTCCAACCTCGAGTCAGCTTTTTCTGGTTGCTCTGATGCCCAAGAAGCCGCGCTTCCCAAGCTTTATGCCCTTCACTGCCTTGCTTTGGTTGTCTTTGATTGCCCTTGCTAGACCTGGAAAAATCCAATATTAGACCAATTCACAGTTGGATGATCAAGCACTTAAGTACATACACCTTTTAAGTCTCTTCCCTTTTGCCCAACTTTTCAATGCTTGCCCCCTGGCTTTCAAGTCCCAAACTAGGTCAACCTCAAAATAGCTTATCTAAAAATAGATGTATTCTTTAAGAAAAAAAACAGTTGAGGTCACGTAATACTCGTCAAGAGCTTTCTAACGAGCTATTAAGCTCAAAAAACGGACTTCGGATGAAAAAGTTATGACCATTCAAGCCCTGGGGGGTAAAAACTGACAAATGGGTTTTTCTCCAAATATGAGCTAAGGGGTCTCCTATGAGTCTAATCACCCAAAAATTTCCCAAAAATAGCCCCAAAATTGGCCAAAAAATGAAACCCTAAAATTTGCGATGGGGGTGCACAATCGCGATGGTCAGAGATAATCGCGATGGTCTGGGACCGTCGCGATGGCGTGAGGGTGCACCGTCGCGATGGCGTGAACTTGCACAATCGCGATGGTCTGAAAGTGCACCGTCGCGATGGCGTGGACTTGCACCGTCGCGATGGCGTGAACTTGCACAATCGCGATGGCGTGAATTTGCACAATCGCGATGGCGTGAAAGTGCACCGTCGCGATGGCGTGGACTTGCACCGTCGCGATGGCGTGAATTTGCACAATCGCGATGGCGTGAAAGTGCACCGTCGCGATGGTCTGAGCGCGATGGTCTGGGCGCGATGGCGTGACACAATCGCGATGGTCAGAGACAGTCGCGATGGCGTGAGCCAATCGCGATGGTGTGACACAATCGCGATGGTCAGAGACCGTCGCGATGGTCCACCAAACTATGAATTTTTGCAATGCAGCTGTGGATTCCTACACACGCAGGGGTCGCCTACACGGTGGTGAACTCGCCTTCCTCAAAATCCGAACTTTGCAGACCATCGCGATGGTCTGACACAGTCGGAAATTTCTGACAGAAACTGAAAATTTTACCTTTTCCAAGCTTTCCTGATGCACTGGAGCTCTGTACCTGCAAGAAAACTCAAGAAAACCAAAGTACACACAAGCACAAAAGCTCTC
The DNA here is from genome assembly GCA_020310875.1 of Ceratopteris richardii. Taxonomy (NCBI): domain Eukaryota; kingdom Viridiplantae; phylum Streptophyta; class Polypodiopsida; order Polypodiales; family Pteridaceae; genus Ceratopteris; species Ceratopteris richardii. Next base: position 26,558,465 of record CM035413.1, read on the forward strand.
TCTCACTCTCTCGCATGCACAAATGAGGGGAAATGAGGAGAATGGGTGGATATGGTGAATTTTCTGATTTTTTTTTTTTTTTTTTGGAGATGAAGATGATGATGCGGTGATGAAGATGGAGTGTGGGGGAGGTGAAAAACACTAAAAACTAAGTAAAAACAACAACAAAAACTGAAATTTTTACCTTCCAACGCCACTTCTTGCTATACTCTTACCATCACACATTCGTCCTAGACTCGATCCCCGGCAACGGCGCCAAATTTGGTGTTGCTCTAGCACAATGGTGAGAACCACGTTAAGAAGCTCCACCTCCTTAATGTCAATCCACGGAAGAGATAGGAGTGATATGAAGATCGTGAATGTGAGATGAAGTGAGAGTGAAGGTGAGAAGCATAGAAATGCACACACACATACACACACACTACGAAGAGACAAGCAAGACACAATGGAAGGTGGGAAATTAGCTCTATTACTCAAGAACACTATTACAAGCTCAAAATAGCTCTAAGCTCACACTAGCCAACACTAACTACTCCAAAAATGAGCTCTCTAGCTCTTTTTATAGTTTCTAGACTAGTTTTGACCGGTTTCACATCTAGTGACCGGCATAGTTAAAAATTAGGTCCTAGATGCTATTTGGAAGGGTAAACAGTATCTAAAAATAATGAAAATTGGTACGCGCATTCTACCTAAGCTCCTCAAGCTCGAGGACTCCTCGGCTTGCACAAAATGGAGCTATGGATTACAAAATGGGGTTTTCTATGTTACATATGTTACAATAGTGATAAAAATCATTGTTGGAGGTTTTTTGGAAAGTATTTGAAAACATAATTATTTGAAAAACGATTCGACTGGCTCCCTGCTTTGTCGTTACATGCTTCCGTGTCGTCTGTGCCTCTGGCTGCTTCCAACAATAGCTAATACTCTGTGAAGAGATCAAGTTATCTGTTTTGTTGCAACTGGTTGAGGCATCATCCAACATCCAAATGGAGTGATTTTATCTCACTTGAAATCTCTCTAATTCTAGTTTTAGCTTGCAAAATTTCATTTTCATTCTCTGCATGTATGCAGAGAAACTTAGAAAATACAAAGCCTATGTTTGAAAATTTTCAAGATCCTAGGAGGATTCATTTGCTTTTGTTGTGCACATAGGAGTGTTTATCCTCCAACATATGTGTGTGTACGTATATATGTGTAAGTGCAATATGTATGTATGTGTAAGTGTATGTATATGTGTATGTGTACATGTATTTAGTATGTATGTGTATGTATGTATATCTGTGGGTATGTGTATGTGTGTGTATGTATTTATGTGTAAGTGTATGTATGTATGTGTAAGTGTATGTATATGTGTATGTGTATGCATGTATGTGTGTGCGTGTGTGTGGGTATGTGTACGTGTGTGTATGTATGTATGTGTAAGTGTATGTATATGTGTATGTGTATTTGTGTCCATGTGTGTATGTGTATGTGAGCATGTATTTAGTATGTATGTGTGTGTATGTATGTGTGTGTATGTATATGTGTGGGTATATGTATGTGTGTGTATATATGTATGTGTAAGTGTATTTATGTATGTGTAAGTGTATGTATTTCTGTGTGTATGCATGTATGTGTGTGTATGGGTGGGTATGTATGTATGTGTAAATGTATGCATATGTGCATGTGTATGCATGTATGGGTGCGTATGTATGTATGTGTAAGTGTATGTATGTATGTGTAAGTGTATGTATATGTGTATGTGTATGCATGTATGTGTCTGTGTATATGTACATGTGTGGATATGTATTTAGAATGTATGTGTGTGCATGTATATGTGTGGGTATGTGTATGTATGTGTGTTTGTGTATGCATGTTTATAAATTTGAAGTTTTTTTTGTATCTTGATCCCTTTTTATGTTTGATATTAAAATAACAGGAGATATTGTATGGTAGAAAAAAATAAGAGAAGACCTAACATACCACCACAGACGTGGTAGTTTTTTTGCACACAACTATGTCTTTAGGAATCATTTCCTCAACAGAAAGTATACAAACTAATAGTTTATATTATTGTGACTTGTAATTCTCATATGTTTTATAAATGTTTTACATTTAATCAATGTATTTTTGTTTCATTAAACAAACATAGGCTACTGCATAGAAGAGAGTTGAGTCAAGTCATACATCGCACTTAAGCCAAATGCTCCATCATGATTTTGTAGCTACATTTGTAAGTGTATGTATTAATGAAAATATATTTTTTATTTTAGTTAAAACACTAATCATTAATTGTTTTTATTTGTTTCAATGCAGCAAAACGATTATGGTCGATATCCTACAAAAAAAGGAGATCAATTTTGCTACACATTGTGGATATCGTCATCTGAGTGAGTACATGCGAGATCATCCAAATGCTTTTGTGAGTATTATTAAATTTAATATAATTATTTTATTTTTATTGATGTTTTATATGTTTTATTTATTTATGTTTCTTTTATGTAATATAGGAGTATTATGGAGAGGTAGATATAGATGAGGTGGAGAGATAGACACAGGTGGGATGATCTCAATCGTCACAAAGTGCTCACACGTCTACCCATGATGCCACTACAAATACATCAGATCATGCGGATGATCATGATGATGAGGACTCACCTAATTTTGTGGATGTTTATGACCAGGATGACTGATATATTACATTGGATATATATTTTACATTGATATACATATTTTTTTTATATGTATATATTTTCTCATTCCAGTTTTGTTTTGAATTGTGTCTATGGTACTAATTAATGAAAAGTCTTGTTCTAATGATTTTTATTATTGTTTATATTTAACATGTGATTTATTACTTTAATTATATAATTCATTCATATTATACATGTGTTTGTGTGTATATATGTATGTATGTGCCTCTAGTTGTGTGTGTATAAAATGTATGTATGCACATGTAGTCATATATCTACATTTGTGTAAGTGTGTCTATATGCATGTATATATGTGTATCTCTATGTATATATGTGCATGTAGATATTTTTTATGCATATGCATGTGTGTATGTGTATGTGTAAGTGTGTGTGCATATGTATGTGCATGTGTGTGTATATGTGTGTATATGCATGTGTATGTGTATGTGTATAAGTGTACGTATGTGTGTGTATCTGTATGTGTAGGTATATATGCATGTGTATTGTGTGTATATGTGTGTATGTGCATGTGTATGAGTGTGTATATGTATGTATGTGCATGTGTATGTGTAAGTGTATGTGCATGTGTATGTGTAAGTGTATGTGCATATGTGTGTGTATGTGCATGTCTATGTGTATGTGTGTATATGTATGTATGTGCATGTGTATGTGTAAGTGTATGTACATATGTGTGTGTATATGCATGTCGATGTTTGTGTATATGTATGTATGTGCATTTGTAGTGTAAGTGTGTGTGTGTGTATGTATGTGCATTTCTATGTATGATTAGTGTAAGTGTATGTGTGTATGTGTGTATGTGTGTGTATGTGTGTGTATATGTATGTATGTGCATGTGTATATGTATATGTATGAGCATGCATGTGCATGTGCATGCATATCCATTTGTGTCCATGTGTATGTGCATGCATGTGAATGTGCATATGCATGTGTATAAGTATGTGTTAATGTGTGTATGTGTATGTGTGTGTATGTGGATGTGTATGTGTAAGTGTATGTGCATGTGTATGTGTATGTGTGTGTATATGTGTGTACGTATGTGCATGTGTATGTGTGTGTATATGTGTGAGCATGCATGTTCATGTATATGTGTATATGTGCATATGAATGAGTAAGGGTGAGTATGTTAATTAATGAAAATAAAACAATTTAAATGATACACAAAAAATGAAAATTGTACTTAAAATAATTAGCCATATTTTATGCTTGGTGAACTTCTTGAATGACCTATAATATATATATATATATATATATATATATATATATATATATATATAGAGAGAGAGAGAGAGAGAGAGAAAGAGAGAAATTGAAAGAGAAAGAGGTAGAAAGAAGGGGAGAGAGAGAGATACAATAAGAGAGAGATTCAAAAAGAGACTGCTAGAGCTCATGCAATGCAGATCTAAATGTTGGAGAGCTCTTCAATCAGATGCACAAGAAATGACAATTCAAGAGCAATCCAATTTTTTTTTAATCAAATATCACCATTGCATAAGCAATGTAAAAGCATCATGCATTCAATCTTGCAAAGTGTCACATAAGCGATGATGTATTGCATCACATAAGTAACACAAGTGAATGTTGCATATGTGATGCTCTTTTATAAGTCATGTAAGCAGTGCTTAGTTAGTAATGCTTTCATGAGTGTCGCTACAAGTGTCAAAAACAATTTCAAAAATAACTTCGAGACAATCTTGTGTCGTTTAGACAATCTTGTGCACTTGATGCTCGGTTTGATGAAATGCATGATCACATAGCAACAAAAATTTGTCCTTTTAACCGCCGCTATGCCCCCGTATTCCTTGTAGTGGCATCACTATTCCTAAAGATATCCAACAACAATTGGAAGAGTTGAGAAGACAAGTAGCAAATGTGTTAACCCAATTAGACTAAAAATGTCAAGTGATGAAAGACCAACCTCATTGCCTAAATTACATGAGGAAGAAGAAATGGTCCAAATTCCAATGGACCTTGTGTATGAAGAAGAATATGAGACCCACCCCGCCATTGGTGGCCATGTGATGGAGGAAGAACAAGACATATTCGAGCTTCAATGAGTAACTTGGGTCAAGCAAAAAGAGAAAATCAAAAGGACTCATTTCAGTAGAGTCGATGTACAGCAAGCAACACTTACCTTAGTGGAGGATCAAATATTAAATTCTAACTATTTTCAACAAGTGGCACCTTGATGCTAGATTGTGATTGATGATCTACATTATTATCCTTAATTCTTGTTTCTTGAAGAATACAATGCTCATGTTGAAGGAATACTAGGTAAGAGATCCACGTTCACCATCCACTTTGAGCCAGAAGACCTTCTAGCCATTGAAAAGTGAGGTACCATATTGAAACCAAACTGACATGCCTAAATGTTAAAGGACTGTCTGGAAATTCGACCTAGGGCAAAGCACCTTTGTACATCCTCTACAATGCTTGCTATGGACTTGTGCCATAGTGACACAACTAGAATATGTTTGCCATCAAAGTCAAGAATAATAAGGACTATGCTGATTGTATTTCTCTCCACCATAGAGATTGCCACATTAGCATACATAATGGCAACCACCCACCATTGGCTCCCTCACGTCTCCAAAATGCTAGATATTGTGGCACGTATGTGTGTAAAAATATTTGATCTCATGATGAAAATCTTTAACGTATATAAGACGGTCAAGTATCATCACGTTAATGCACCAAGATTTGAAAAGGGTAAATTAAATTTTGGTATATTATATGAGCACGATGCCCTATAAAAGCTATTATAATAGACCCTCCAATATATTTTTATGAAAAGCTTTTGGGAGTAACATTCTAAAGTATTCAACTCCAAGCCTACAAAAGTGTTACATTTATTCACATGTGAAACCATCCAGTACCCAGTACCCAGAGCATTATCCCAACATCCAGTCAGATACACGAAGGGCTATGGAGTGGCGAAAATTGGAGGCAAACCTTGCAAGGAATCTATGCAATGTTGAATTGTCTTTAGGTGTCAACAACTTGCAAGATTACACTGATAATCCCCAAGCTTAGACATATGTCAGGGATGAGAGACGCAAGAGATAGGGGAGTGTTGCACAAGGGAAAGCAAGAGCAGGAAATTAGGGTGAGACATGTAGTCATTGAAGAAGGGGAAGCCTAAAAATGAAGGCTCGCAAATCAATTCATTGTTCAACAATTGATAAATATTTGGCTCATATGATTAATTAAAAAACAATGATTTTAATCACTACCCCATTGTACAAAAACCCATTTTTTTAAACGCATGCTCCATTTTGTGAAAGCCGAGGGGTCCCGGATCTTGAGGAGCATAGTTAGAAGCTACATATCAAACTTCCTATTTTTTTGGAGCTCCTTTGAAGCATCAAATTAGCATTAGGACCTAATTTTTAACTACGTTGGACATTAGGTATAAAACTTGCAAAAAGTTGCTCAAAAACTATAAATAGATCTAGAGAGCTTGTTTTTGTGAGAGTTTTTTTTTTGAAGAAAAGAAGCTATATGGGCAATTAAAGAACTTGTTATTGTGATAATATGAACTCCATTGCTCCTTCTCATTGTCTCTATATTGTATGTGTGTATGTGTGTGTGCATGTAGTGTTCTGCTCACCTTCACCTTCACATACATCACTCGCTCACCATCTTCATATCACCCTCACATTTCTACTAATTCACAATAACGAGGTGGATCTCCTTTGATGCTGGCACTTGCCATTGTTCTACGAGTGACACCAACACCCATATAGGAAGATTTCATGGGCCAAGAAAGAGTATAAGAGGGAATATTTTTCAAATGTGTCTTCAACTCCCAAGATAGAGAGAAATGTTAACTTCTCATATGTACCTCTATCTAAGGGTTCAAACCATGTGCATGTGGGTCCTCGAGGGGGGCACTCCTCTGGGGGGTGCTCTTCCTCCTTGTGCTTTTTAGAGGAGATTCCTATGGACCCTCCCATAAATTTTGAGTAGAGCCTTTGGGTGGTGACAAGATGGGTATCATGCAGGCCTTCGAGCAAATATTTGTAGAGCATATGAGAGGAAGATTCTCTGCGTGCGGCACAATTACTAAAGACAAAGACCTTTGTGCTAAAAAATCTTCCCACACATCTTAATGGCACCCTCAAATTCGAAGAGCTTGAAGAACAAAATTATGTGCACAAGTCCTATAGAGAAATAAATTGAACAATCATGCTTAAGTACACCATGGCTCTCCTCCTTGAAGTTAATGTCCACCTTGTGAGGGTGAGAGTATGTATCCATCCAACCAACTTTACCCATATATATCCCAAGGGTCCAAAGAGTGCATGTCATATGACACATCTAAGTGTCCCTCATGTGGACACTTTCCCAAGGCAAGTCACATAATTTCTAATTTAATTGAAGCCTTCTCTTCACATACAAATCAAGGTGGCACTTGGGAGAAGCTTCTCCCAAGACTTAAGTCCTCCTATCTTAAGATAGTTTCTCCTAAGGATAAAAATCTTCAATTGAGGCTCCAATTGAATAAACAAGCCAATGTTTCACACCAAAGATAAAACCTATTCACATAAACCCATCTTCAAGGATCTAACCTAAGGGTTATACAATAGTTTACAAGAACAAGACTTTGTTTTAGTGTAAACACTTAAAGAACATGCTAAAAATCTTCAAAAAGAGGTCACGAACCATTTGTGATAAATAAAATATCCAATGGAAGTGTAGTTCAATTAGCCACTTTGAAGGGTGGTATGTTGAACCTTTAAGCAATGATATGTTGGGAAGGCTCCAAACTACTAGAGACCAATAGGATGAGGAAATGAGAATTAGAGAGGAAAGGTCAAGAAGAATCCAAGCAGAGGATCCTCTAATGTAAGCGATTGATGCAAGAACACTTTGGCTCTCTTTCTACCAATCCTATTCAATTATTCACATTGAAAGTGATTGATGCAAAAGGATCCTCTAATGTAAGCGATTGATGCAAGAACACTTTGGCTCTCTTTCTACCAATCCTATTCAATTATTCACATTGAAAGTGATTGATGCAAAACTAGTGGAAGAGACACCATGGTTACATGCCATGGTGGGACCAAAATTCAAAGAAACAATTATGGCCCACATAACTAAGAGAGTGATATGTATTGAATTAGCTTGGACTATGTAGGAAGCTACTTTTCACATAAATGTCAACGTGATTGGCATAGAAAGGAGAAAAATAACTTGTATTGGTGAAAATATGATTTTGATAAATATTGAAGGATTATTTTCTTTAGAAGAATCTTTCATGTGGATGAATCACATATAGAAGAGTAGATAATACAAGGAAAGAATAGTTAAATAGGCATTTTGTGATATATTATTCTTTAGGATGCATGCTTTTTTATAATGGGCATATGCATGGAATGTTTTCATTCTTCCACGTTGTTTTGTACCTAAAATTGAATTCTTGATTGTACCTCATGATTCTCATTGTTATGTGCAGTCAAAGAACACATCTTATGATGATATTTCCATCAAGAGTGAATGTGAGGACTAGTCCCAATTACATGGCAAGGAAAGGTCAATAGAAGAATTATAACCATCAACAGATACCTTGGACATTAGGATTGAGGACAATTAGGAGAAGTCTACCACGAAGTGCAAAAAAATCGACAGAGAAAGATCAACCATATCATCATTCTACACTTACTAGGGGTAGACTAATTTAGGTAACCAAGGCTCTTTCAAGCTCAATGAGGACAAATCCAGATTTGGATTCCCAAGATTGTATTGAGCATAAAGCAATGAGTGACTTCCTCTCACAAAGTTGACTTCAATACCCAATTTCTCAACTTACAACTATTCAAAAGACTAGATCCAAGCCCCTTAGACTAGAAAACCCAAGCCTATAGTTACATCAAATGGAATTGAAAAGATTAAGATAAGAGTAGAGAAGGTAGAGGAAAAAGCTCAAGATACAGAGGAGTTAGCAAGGCTACAATAGAGTTACATGGAGAACAATTGTAGCATGGAGATACTAAGGCATACGTCGTAGCAATGCAAGAAGGCATAGTGAGATTGACCACTCAAGCAAGTACTTTCTTTGCTGGGGAAGCTTAGTTAAAGACACATGTGTAGATGAAGACAAATGAAGCAAAGAGAAGTTGAAAAGATTAGGAATACATCCTAGAACAATTCCTTAGTACAAAGAGTCTAGCATTTGTGGAAGTACCACCAAGGCCTGTCCACCATACATTCCCAACTTGAGGAGAAACTATGCTTACAATAGAAGGAGCTTCAAGATAAGGAAGAGGATTTGAGGAGATTTCTACATGAGGCAAGAACCACTCACAATCCCAATTCACTTCAGGCAGTGTGTGGTAGTGCATTGAAGATATCATAGCTCCAGACAATGATTGACAAACAAAGATATTCTTTGGAAGTATACATGATTAGAATGAGCTCCATGCAATGAACTCGATTACCAACAAAAACTCAAGATCCTCAACCTTCACCAATCTTTACAAATGTTACATCACCTACACTATCTCCATCACCTCAATATGAGGATGCTTAATTCAATTTTAGAGAGTTTCCATTTTTTTCAGAACCTACAAATGTGGAGTAAGGAACTCTGTATATGAGGTATTTTGTAGATTTTGAGAAAGAAATATTATAGAGTAGCCTAGAAAAGGTATTTGCAACTAGGAAACCAAGACACCTTTTGTACTCAATGACAGCCCCTTTCATCCTCACGAAAGAGCAGGAGAGGCAATACCTCACACAGAGTAGGCAAGGCACCTTGAGATAATTTTTTATATGATGAAGAAGACCTTGAAAACTTGGTAGATAATTCATAGGGTAGCCTTTTAGAAGAAGGATTTTTTGGCAAACAATATCAATTATTGTAAACGTTTCATGTTTCTACCACCCTTGTTGCATAAGCATCCTCGTTATAATCTAATCCCTCAGCATAAAATTGTATATGAATCCCTTGGAGAACAATGACATCATACCATTGAGAAGTAGTAGTGATCTCAGCTCCAGATACCACCAAAGAACGAGCTTCCCCATGACCACATGCTCAAGGACATCAAGTACACTTACGAGATGGAGCATGTACCCCCCATCATGCTTCGCATGACACGCAAGATTTTCAAGATGTTGGGGTTTCGTGGACAAGAAGGAGTTTGAGGGTTTGTAGGAGAAAAAGGAGATGATGAAAATGGAATAACCGTGAGAACTTCTGCAAAGGAATACCCTTGGAAACCTTGAATATTGATTATCTTGCAACAATTACAATGACTGCACACAGTCTAATCAATGGCTAAATACAACTTCAGAGAATTATTGAAGACCAATTATCTCAAGTCCTCTTGCAGCGGCCTCTCTTGCACCAATCCTTCACTTGCTTCACGCTTCCCTTGTGCACACCTTGCACTAAGCTTCCACCAAGCTAAGGAATTGGTATCTCGGCGCACACACACAATAGACCCTTGGGACTCTTGGAATCTAATCCGCCTTATCTGCACACCTTCCTCTTGACACCTCTTGCACTCTTTTGTGTCGTCGCACACTGGTGGCTCTTCCTTTCCTTTCTTGCTTCCTCTTAAGCTCTCTCCTGCTCCTTCCGTCAATGTGTCCAAGAATAGCCTTTGTCCTTCCTCTTGAACCCGCCGGTCCGGTGACTTCTAACTGCCATAGACTCTTGGGCTTCCTTTGATGTCCCAAGATTCTCTTTTTAGTTGGCGGCCAACGAATTGCCCTTTGTCCTGTAGTGACTTTAGTGTAAAACCAAAAAATTTTAATGGGGTCATATTTTCACTTGTGCGTACACTTTTCCGCTTCACATACCTTCACATTCCCTTTTAATTCTTCCTTTGTGTACTAAAGGGGGTTCACCTAAACCTTCCTAAATACTTTAAAACACATTCTGATCCTTAGGAAAATTAGAGAAAATACGCAACCCTCTTCTCCAATTTACCCTTTGCGGGACAATTAATTGTCACTTAGGCACTTTGACTTTGCACCTGTTGGCTTGACCTTGACCTTGTTGACTTTGACCGGTTGGCTTTGACCATCATGACTTTTATGGGCTCAACAGATGCCCACCACCTAAAGGACTCTCCGACCCGGAGAGACAACACACTAGATACAAGAACTGCTTAAGAACCAAAATGAACATGAATGACAGAGAGAAATTAAAGCCGAAAAAGAGAGAAAGGGTACTTTTATTGATTACTAAAGAAAGGAAGAACAATATCCGATGATGATTGAATTCAGATTGGCATAAGCAGAAGGAGGATACAATTATTGGGAAGCTAGGACTAAGGCTGAAGCCATGTAACTGATTGAAAAGTGGCCAGCACATTATGAAAATGGGGACTGAGATTATTGCGGAGTTGGCTGAGGTGAAGATGGGAGGGGAACGGAAGCTTGCTCAATAAGGTGTTGGACAGAAATAAGGCAATTGCGAAGATGGTCCCGTTCGCGCTTGATACGCCGACACGCTGCATTATCACATAAACCTAACTGTAAACGAGTTTGAAGATCCTCTAAAGTTTGGAGCGCAGAATCCGCAATGTCGCGATACCTATCTCGCTCCTCCTTGAGCAAGCGGGCGGATTCAGTGAGAGATTGCCACTGTGAGGTGGCCATGCGATTTATGTTGTCTATAGTCGAAATATATTGTTGATGAATGCTGGCTGCAGCTGAAATGGAATCCATGGACAACTTGGAAGCGTCAGCACTTCCCTGAGCAATGTTACTGGCTTCGCGAAGTAATAGGAAAAAGGAGGGTTCAGCCTGGGTATCAGATGGAGGAACAGGTTCTACAGGCGGAGTTCGAGAAGTGGATGGAATGGTAGAGGGACCGGTTGTGGAATGAAGATTGGGAAGATGGGGTTGGGTGTGTGGTGCATGACTGGGAGTTGGAAATTGGGAAACAGGGGGACGTGGGGGACTACAGGTAGGGTTGAGCGGGTTCAGCTGGGTTTGAATGAGTGGGCGGAAGGAAGAAGAGCTATGTGGGGGAACAGGAGTAGGAGGATGAATGGGGGCCGTGGCAGGAGATGTGGTGAGAATAGGGGAAGGAGACCGTGGATTAAGCGGAGGGATATCCGGGGGTGCAGAGGGTTGGGTGGAAGCGGATGTTGAGCCAGTGGAGAGAGAAGGGGAGGGGGGAGGCCGGGATATGGAAGGGAGAGTGGGTTCGCTGGGCGGCGGCTTGCTAACAGGGATTTGAGGGGATGGGGAAATAGTGGAAGGGTTAGCCAATTGTGCAGGGATTTGATAGACCCAAACTAGGAGGGGAGCAGAATATATGTTAAAGGTACGAGAGCGGCGAGGGATAGCCTCACGGAGTCTACAGGAGCGCACGCTCAAGGAACTATAGAGGAGGGCGGCGTAAGGGTAGGGGCGGCTAGTGAGGAAGCAGTACAGTGGATCGGCAATACGAATGTCTGAAAGGGGAAGCGCAGCGGTGGGGCTTCTAAGTAAAAAGAAGAAGATAAATGAAATCAGAATTGCTTGCATGCGGATGGAAAAACGGGCTTGGTTCTCAAATCGCTCTTTACAAAAAGCAATTGTTTCCGCGGGTGACACTCCCGAATATAAGAGTGGGGGACTTATGAAGTCGATGAGGGATGATCCTATACGGTTGGCAAGGTCCGGGATGGTAAGAGTGCCGGTACGAAATTGGGGGAACAGCCGAAGAGCTTCGTAGACGTCATTCAGGTTGGAAGGGTCCTGCAACAGAACATCCGCCAAGCCTAAAAGACCTGCATACCGAAGATTTTCGACCGAGAAAAGATTACGGAGGTCAATTGGAGGGGGAGATAAATGAATTTTAATTTGGATAGGTAGATCAGGTGGGAGGAAAAGGCTCATATAATCGCCTGTAGGGATCGAATTATGGGAAGCAGGAGAGGGAGAAGAGATGAAGGGGGGCGAGGTAGCGAAGGGGGAGAATAAGGGTCGGTGGATTCTGATGGAATTGAGTAAGTAGGAATATTAATAATGGGAGGATGAAGAGCGGAAGGCGATGCAGATGCGATAGGAGAGTTGGTGATGGCGGATGGTGGAATCTGTGGGGTCAGAGAGGCGGGCACTGACTGAACCGGGTGGATGAGGTTGGGGAGGGCTTGGGTATGTGATGGGTGAGCAGACTCTGAAGGAGGATAATGAAGATTGGTTGTTGGGACCGCCGGAGGTGTGAAGGCCGCAGGATCGTCCTGGGGGGGTGTATTAGCCATAGAGGAATTGGAGAATGCCGAGAAAAGGAGGAATTCCTTGGAATTAGTGGATGTCGCGGAAGGGCCTTGGAGTTATGAGAATGTTGTGCTTGATAAGTGGAATTAGATATGGCGGATGGTTGGAGGAGATGGAGAAGATGGTGGGTGGAGGATGATGTCCCTGGTTGTGTGGGAGTGAGGAGGAGTGGTCGTGTTGGAGTGTGGAGGAGGAGTGGGTTTGCCTGCGAGGTTGAAGGGGCTGAGAATTGGGCTACGGCCTTGGGGATGTGGGCGTAGTCGGAGGCGGAAGACGTGGGGGAGGAGGAGGGTGGCTGACGGTGGGTGTAGGGGGCATGGAGGAGGAGGAAGGTGGTTAGCCTTGATGTTGGAGGAGGAGGGTTGCGTGGCGATGGCTACGGAGTGCAGGAAGATGGTTCCAGCGGGTGGCTCCAGTGGGTGGCTCTAGCGGATTTATGGCGGAGGCGGGGGCGGGCTGCAACGGAGGTCGGCGGAGGCGGGCGGGCTAAGGCGGAGCGGCGGCTGGGTGCGGCGGCCGGCTCAAGCGGGTCCAGCGGGCGCGTGGCGGTCGGCGGAAGGATGGGGAGGGATGGGAGGAATGGAGGGTTGGGCGGTCGACGGAAGGAGGTGGGAGGGAGGGTTGGCCGTGGCGCAGGGGTTGGGGGAGGGAGAGGTTGGCGGCGGAGGGCGGACCGTGGAGCGAGGGGAGCGGAGCGGAGGAGGGGAAGAGCGGGGAGTCGCGTGCGGGGGTGGTGGAAGGGGGGTTGGAGGCGGGGCGGGGCACTGGCGGAGGAGCGGAGGGAGGCTTCGGAGGGGAGGCAGCGGAGGGGAGCGGGCTGCGGTCGGCGGAGCAGCGGAGGGGGATGTGCGGAAGAGGTGCGGAGGGGTCAGCAGGCGGGGGAGATGGGTGGAAGATGGAGGGGGGATATGCGTAAGAGATGCGGAGGGGTCAGCAGGCGGGGGAGAGGGGTGGAAGATGGAGGCCGCGGGCGGGTAGGATGAGGGTGGGGAGGACGCGGAGGCGGAGGCGGGATGGCTTCGGAGCGCGGCGGAGGAAGGGCAGCGGCTGGGGCGGAGGCACGGCGGGGAGGCCAAATTTATGCGGCGGAGGGGGCGAACGCCGGCGGCTACGGAGGAGGCGCGGAGGAGGAAGGCGGAGGCTGCGGACGCGGAGCAGCGGAGGGGGATGTGCGGAAGAGGTGCGGAGGGGTCAGCAGGCGGGGGAGATGGGTGGAAGATGGAGGGGGGATATGTGTAAGAGATGCAGAGGGGTCAGCAGGCGGGGGAGAGGGGTGGAAGATGGAGGCCGCGGGCGGGTAGGATGAGGGTGGAGAGGACGCGGAGGCGGGATGGCTTCAGAGCGCGGCGGAGGAAGGGCGGCGGCTGGGGCGGAGGCACGGCGGGGAGGCCAAATTTATGCGGCGGAGGGGGCGGACGCCGGCGGCTGCGGAGGAGGCGCGGAGGAGGACGGCGGAGGCTGTGGACGCGGACGGCGGGGCGGTGGATGAGGCGGGCGGCGGGCGGCGGAGAGGCAGCGGACAGCGGCGGGCGGAGTAGCAGCAGGCGGGCAGAGTTGCGGAAGTGGAGGCGGAGAGGCAGCGGGCAGCGGCGGGCGGAGTAGCAACGGGCAGCGGCGGGCGGAGTAGCAGCGGGCAGGCGGGCGGAGGGGCTGCGGAGGCATGCGGAGGGGAGGGCGCTGCGGAGGCTTGCGGGCGCTGCGGAGGCTTGCGAAGGGGAGGGAGGACGGAGGACAGAGGGGATAGGGGGTGCCGGCGGGTGGCTGGAGGGGGTGGAAGGGGAATGTTTGAGGTGAGGACAGAGAGGTGGGTTGCCTAAGGGGGGTGATGGGCGATTGAGGGCGAGGGCGGAGGCTAGGCGATGGGCGGGTGAGGGCGTTGAGGGCGGAGGCTACGGAGGGGAGGGCGCTGCGGAGGCTTGCGGAGGGGAGGGAGGACGGAGGACAGAGGGGAGAGGGGGTGCCGGCGGATGTTTGCAGGTGGGCGTTGAGGGTGGTGGGTGGGGGGCGTTGAGGGTGGTGGGTGGGTGGCGGGGCACAGGAAGGGTTAATGGCGGTTTGGAGGAGAGTGGTTGGCTGGGGGTTTGAAGGAATGGGTTGGCGGGTGAGAAGAGGTTGCCGAGGGGGGTGATGGGCGGGTGAGGGTGAGAAGAGGTTGCCGAGGGGGGTGATGGGCGGGTTAGGGCGGGTTGATGGGCGGGTGAGGGTGAGAAGAGGTTGCCGAGGGGGGTGATGGGCGGTTGAGGGCGGGGTGATGGGCGGGTGAGAGTAAGAAGAGGTTGCCGAGGGGGGTGATGGGCGGGTGAGGGCGGGTTGGAGGCACAGCAGGATTAACAGCAGGACCTCGTAATCGATGGCATACGATGTGCTTGAAGTAGCGGTATTGTATGTTTATCATCACTGATGCTGAGGGGATCAATAAGGAAAGAGAGAACACCTTATATAGCAAGGAGGAATGAAAGATTACCTCACAGGAATTGATGGTTCAACCCAAAAGAGAGCTCAAAAGAGAGGAGATGCAAGATCTAAGCTCATCCATTCAAGAGTTAAACAAAAGAAGAGAGCATGATTGAAAGTTTTTTCGATGAATTACGAGCCATCCAAAAAAATGGCGCCTGATTTTATGAACTATGAAAAAATATTGATGAAGTAATAATTAAGAAAGAAAACTTGCGCCAAAAAAATGTTGATTACTACTTATTAAAACAATCCAAAATAATTAGGAAACAAAATGATTGAGATGGCAATGATTATGACAAAACAAAATAATTGAAAATACAATGGTTACGACATTTTATGATAAACCTTGATTCTGGAAATGTTGACCAAGGGTAGGGTGTCGCCATCCAGTGTTTCCAATTGCACCGCACCCCACGGCAGCATTTTTGTAATGCGAAAAGGGCCTTCCCAGTGAGGGATCCATTTCCCTTTGGTTTGATTAGACAATTGTGGTCTGTGTAATAGAGCTAAATCACCGGGCTTCAAGTTGTTCTGCCATAAATTTCGGTCATGAGCCTCCTTCCTTTTTATTTGAGTCTCTATCAATTGTTTGGTCGCAAGTAGACGGATCTCCTCCACTTTATGTAGTGCTCCTAGCCTCTGAGAGGGGTCACAATCCTTCTTCCCCTGCATGAATGCTATCTTAAGGGATCCATGTAAAAATTCAAAGGGCTCGATAGGTAAGATGCCATAGACCAGTTGGAATGGGGAATAGCCAGTGGCCTCTTTGTAGGCTAGCCTGTATGCCCAAAGTGTACCTAGGTACGCAATGCCCCATGAAGTGGGTTGCAACATACACTCCTTTCTTAACATTGCAATTAAAACCTTATTTGTGGACTCAGCCTGTCCATTTGCTCGTGGATAGTAAGCACAAGAGGTCCTATGAAGAATTCTATACCTGTTGAAGATTTCTTGCAGGACTTTATTGACAAAATGGGTACCTTGATCGGTACAAATTTCAAGTGGACAACCAAACCTGCAAATGATGTTACTATAAATGAAATCAGCAACAGTTTGGGCAGTGCAATCGGAGGAGGCAATAGCTTCAGCCCACTTTGTGGCATAATCAGTAGCTATCAGGAGATATTTTTCTCTTTTTGGAAACGCGAGAGGGTAGATTGGCCCTACAAAATCTAACCCCCACTTCTCAAATGGTTGCCAGGAGGTGGAAATAACCAAGGGATTATGTCTCTGCTTTGTTGGCTTAGGTCCACACCTCTGGCAAATGTCACATGCTTTTCCCCATTCATCTGCATCCTTAAATAGTGTAGGCCACCATAGACCCGCATCCAGTATCCTCTGACTCATAATGTGTCCTGGGAGGTGCCCACCACCTGTACCTTCATGTGCCGAGTGAAGGACTTCCCTCACTTCTTCTTCTTCCAAACATTTCCTGAACCGGTCATCTTTGCCCTTTCTGTACAATTTACCCTCAATGAAAGTATATGGTCTACTCTTGATAAGCAATCTCTTCCTTTGTACAGTACTAGCACTTTCTGGATACAGCCCAGTATTAATGAAATGCTTAATACCATCATACCATCCTTGAGCTTGTATAGCAAACAAATGGGCATCGGGGAAATCATCATTGATTCCACTGGTTTGATCCATTATATTTATTCTGGACAAGTGATCCGCCATCACATTCTCTCTTCCTGGTTTATGGATTACTGAGAAATCAAATTCTTGGAATAACAGCAACCACCTCCATATTCTACCAGTAGCTTGTGGTTTGTTGAGTAAGTATTTTAGTGGTTGGTGATCTGATATAATAATAAATTTTACCCCCAGTAAGTAATGACGGAATTTTTGTACGGCAAAGACCATTGCTAGTGCTTCCCTTTCAGTAGTACTATAATTCCTTTCAGCCTTGGTCAAGATTCTATTGGCATATTGAATTGGCATGTCCATTTTAAATTCTTCACTTGGTTGGGTCAGAACTGCCCCCACTGCATATGCACTGGCATCGACATGTATATGAAAGATTTTTGACCACTCCGGGGTGACCAAGATAGGAGCACACACTAACCGTGACCGTAATGTCTGATATGCTTTTTCCTCCTCTTCTTCCCATTCAAAGGGTACTTCCTTACCTGTAAGTCTAGTCAGAGGTCTAGCTATCTCTGCATACATTTTTATGAACCTTCTATGATAACCAGTATGCCCCAAGAAACTCTGGATCTCTTTAGGGGATTTAGGTTTAGGCAACTTTAATATAGAAATGATTTTGTCAGGATCTGGGGCCATACCTTTAGCCGACACCACATGTCCTAAGAGGGTTCCTTCTGTCACAAGGAAATGACATTTGTTTGGATTGAGCTTTAACTTAGTCTCCCTACATCTTCTGAAAACATTCTGCAGCTGCCTCAAGTGGTGGTCCAAACAATCTAGAGGAGTTTCCTTGTGAGATCCAAAAAACGAAGAGAAGTCATCCATGAAGATTCTAAGTGATTCCAGTAATAGTGGGCCAAAAATGAGATTGACCGTTCTGTTAAAGGTGGCTGGAGCATTTCTGAGCCCAAATGGCATTTTTACATACACATATGTTCCCCAAGGTGTGATGAAAGCCGTCTTTTCCCGATCCTCTGGATGTATTGAGATTTGATTATAGCCACTGAATCCATCCATAAAACTATATAAGGCATGCCCAGCCACTTCTTCAATGACCTGTTCTGCAAAAGGCATAGGGAACCCATCTGGAATGGTCACCTTGTTGAGAGCTCTAAAGTCAACACAAATTCTGATTTTATTTGTATTCTTCTTCGGTACTATAACCATAGGTGAGAGCCACTCTGAGTGCTCCACAGGAATGATGATCCTTGCATCCTCCATCTTTTGGATTTCCACATAGACGGCTTCGGCATACTTTGGATTGAGTCTATAGCTCCTTCCTCTTATGGGTCTGGCTCCATCAACCAGTGGGATTCTGTGCTCTCCATAAGATGCAGGCACTCCTTCTAAGTCTTTGTAATGCCAGGCAAAAACATCTGCATACTGGGTCAAGAATGATTTTACCTTTTCCAGGAGCTCTGGGTGGCTCCACAACCAAGTGGCCACAAGAACTGGTTGAGTCTTGTTTTGAGTGTCTAAGTGTATTTCTTGGACCGGATTTCTTGTTACCATATTATCTCCTTGTGCATCTGCTTCCTTGTCTTCTTCTACTAGCTTTTCGTGCATTGCTTCATAAGCAGGTGTATTTTGGACTTCGATGTGTTCCTCCTTGTCCTGCATCCATCCTGCAGGGATTTCTTGAATTGGGAAAGAACATTCAACCTCACAATTTTTTACCTTGTTTTTGGCTTTAGAAACTTCGTTATCCGTTGTTGGTACATCCTCCTCCAATTTGTATTTGAGTGGTATCTTCCTACCTCTTCTGTGGTCAGTGATGGGCTCTCCTAATCCATCAACCTGGACCTTTTCCTTGTTTTCATCATAATCTTCAGTCGTGCCAGGATTATCAAGAAAAATTCCAAAACAAGAAGAAGAGTTGCCTGCTTGGAGCCAACTTAGAATATCCTCTTCTTCCTCAAAATCTATTTGGGGTTGATCCTCCGCTTCTGTTTCCATGCAAATGCTCACTGTTTGCATCATACTAGTGCTTCCTTGATTGTCTGGGCCTTCTTCTAAATGAATTTGTGTCAGCTCCTGCCCTTTCTTTTGTACCCACATAGTGTCCTTACCCCAATCATGAATGACACTGGCATGCCTCAGCCAAGGTCTTCCAATTAAGAGAGGAAATCCTCCTTCAACCTGGGGCAATCTTAAAACCACAAAATCCAGAATGAATAGATTACCTTGTACTTCAAGTGGAACTTTTGGGATTACCCCTAAGGGCCTTACTTTGCTCTAATCTGCCAAAGTAACCGTGAAATTTGCAGGTCTTGAAGGGTGGAGTCCAATCCTTTTCATGGTATGTTCAGGCATCAAGTTAATGCCAGAACCACCATCTACAATAACACCTTGAAATTCATGACCTTTGATTGATATTGTAAGCCGAGGACTTTTATAATCTGTAAGGGGTGCTTCCCCCTTAATTATCCCTTTATGTAAAATAGCAGTCTTGGCCACTAAGCTTGTAGTAGAAGCCTCATCAATTATCTGCAATAATTCTGACCTGAATTTCCCATCCATCTTTATTAAATCAAAAATACTAACCTCCTTCTTTATTGACTTGAGTAGTTTTGAAGCCTCTGACTCTTTAAGAGAGTGAGCTTCATTTGCTTTGCCAAACTCTTCTTGAGCCCTGTTGAAGGCATGCCCAATGGCATCACTGGTGCCTATGAGACATTCATTGTGGTTTGTGGCTGCACTTGTAGTATCTTTGTCTTCAATTGCAACTCTGTCTTTGTTCAATTCCTTAATTATCAATTCTTGATTTTCTACCACTTTTGTCGTTCCCTTGTTTCTTGTCTGTACTGCAAAAGATTCGAGTTCTTCTAATTGTACCACTCTAGTAGATGGTGAGGGTTCATTCACCTCAGGGGGTGTTTCCTCCTTGAATACAGAGATCATTTGGAGATGGGGTCCAGAAGTAGAGGCTTGATTCTTAGGACAACAGTTTGTATAGTGATCCCTGGCCTCTGGACAGTTCCTGCAAGGAGGTGCATTTTCTGGGAGGGTGCACCTAGATTGGTAGTGCCCACATTCTCCACATCTGAAGTAAATAATTGGCCTTCTAGGCCCATTTGCAAAGTTAGTTCTCGGTCTAGGATTATAGTTGATACCTTGGTTTGCTGCTGCTGCCATTACATTTGCTGGTGGCAAAAGTCCTCCTTGTGTCCAGTATGTCGTTGTCGGCATTCCCCTTACTTGGCATTCATGGGCCTCATGCCCAATCTTCCTGCATAATTGACAAGTCACATTTAGCAAAGGACATTCACTTACTATGTGCCCTTGCTTGCTGCACGTGGAGCACCAGAGTCCGTTCTTAATGCCGCCTCCTTTGAGTTCTTGCAACTCCTGTCTCAGCTGAGCTAGTTCTTTTGCTTGGGCTTCCTCTTCCTTTTGGAGCTTGAGGGCTTCAATCTCTTTTCTCAACTGAGCTACAGTAGTCTCCTCCTCTGTGTAGGGCTTGTTCCTTTTCAAGCCCTCCAATTCCCTTCTTAACTGGCTCACTGGGTCCTCCAGTTCTGTACCATATGATGGTTGGGAAGAAGTTGTACCATATTGGTGCCTTATCTGTTCCAAGCGTGTGGCCGTGTTGATGAACTCCTCAACAGAGGCAGTAGGTAGCACTAACTCTTTTATCTTGCATTGGGTGACCACAGGTAGAGGTTTGGCTAACCACTTCTTGACAAAGAAGTCATGTGGTGGATCCGGTAGTTTAGCCATTAGTGCTTTGGCCCTGGTCACGAACTCTGGGAACTTTTCTCCTGGACCCAACTTCAAGTTTTCCAATTCTTCTATAATGATCTCAGCCGTGTTGCCATGCTGAAATTGATTTTTGAAAGCCTCTTTCATCAAATCCCAAGAGGTAAAGTGATTTTCAGCAAACTGGCTAAACCACTTGTCTGCCAGACCTTCCAATGTGGCGGGGAAGAGTATCAAGAAAGCATCTTCCCTACCCATTAGACCTCTAGTCTTACATAATGCAAGAAATCTTCGAATGTGCTCATCTGGGTCCTCATGAGCTAAACCTCTGAAGGAGGGAAATTTTATGTTTAATCTGGAGAGCAAGATTTCTAGGTCCACCTGTCCTGCCATGCTTCCTACCGATGAAGTCGATGAAAGTGGACTCGATGATCTTCTGTTCGTCTTTCTTCTTGTCTGCTTGCACTTGATCCTCAAGGTTTGTGACCGGGTCGCGGTCATGAGCTATTCATGGTCCACTTAAATTGAGACACTTGATAAAAGTATGTACCTTTTGGCCCACTGGAGTAGTGTTGTCGACACTGGAATATTGCTCTCCAATGGCAATATATAGTCTCCTATGCTCAAATCTCCTTGGAGGTCCCACCGGGCGTGCCAAATTTGTTGGGGTTTCGTGGACAAGAAGGAGTTTGAGGGTTTGTAGGAGAAAAAGGAGATGATGAAAATGGAATAACCGTGAGAACTTCTGCAAAGGAATACCCTTGGAAACCTTGAATATTGATTATCTTGCAACAATTACAATGACTGCACACAGTCTAATCAATGGCTAAATACAACTTCAGAGAATATCAATTACTGAAGACCAATTATCTCAAGTCCTCTTGCAGCGGCCTCTCCTGCACCAATCCTTCACTTGCTTCACGCTTCCCTTGTGCACACCTTGCACTAAGCTTCCACCAAGCTAAGGAATTGGTATCTCGGCGCACACACACAATAGACCCTTGGGACTCTTGGAATCTAATCCGCCTTATCTGCACACCTTCCTCTTGACACCTCTTGCACTCTTTTGTGTCATCGCACACTGGTGGCTCTTCCTTTCCTTTCTTGCTTCCTCTGAAGCTCTCTCCTGCTCCTTCCGTCAATGTGTCCAAGAATAGCCTTTGTCCTTCCTCTTGAACCCGTCGGTCCGGTGACTTCTAACTGCCATAGACTCTTGGGCTTCCTTTGATGTCCCAAGATTCTCTTTTTAGTTGGCGGCCAACGAATTGCCCTTTGTCCTGTAGTGACTTTAGTGTAAAACCAAAAAATTTTAATGGGGTCATATTTTCACTTGTGCGTACACTTTTCCGCTTCACATACCTTCACATTCCCTTTTAATTCTTCCTTTGTGTACTAAAGGGGGTTCACCTAAACCTTCCTAAATACTTTAAAACACATTCTGATCCTTAGGAAAATTAGAGAAAATACGCAACCCTCTTCTCCAATTTACCCTTTGCGGGACAATTAATTGTCACTTAGGCACTTTGACTTTGCACCTGTTGGCTTGACCTTGACCTTGTTGACTTTGACCGGTTGGCTTTGACCATCATGACTTTTATGGGCTCAACACAAGATGTTGAGTTCTGTCTCACAACATTTGAGCACTTAAAATTACTTGCCATTGAGGCCATCACGATAGACAATTGTCCATCATGAAATATGTCTATTGTGATAGACGGTGTCTATCATGATAGACCAAAAAATGCAAATTTTTTCTCCTATTTCTAGTGTTTTGGGATGCCCTTGTGGTGCGGTCTATGGTGCCTAGCATGCAATCAAAAAATACCAAATTTTTTTGTTAGCCATGATAGACAAAGATCCTCATCTTGAGATGTGTACAGAGGTCTATTGTACTTACACAAGTTGTTGGAGATGGTGGTACACCTCAAACCTACAAAAAAGGCTCACAAACACATGAAAAATGAATTCATATTGTCACTCTCTTGCTTTCTCACGTAAGTGAAATGAGGGGAGTGAGGTAGAGATGAAGATATGACCATAAAACTGAATTTTTGCCAAGAACATGATGGAGATGGAAGGTCAGTGGAGATGGAGATGGAGTAGAAAAATAAAAAAGTTACCTACTTACCAACAATTCCAACATCGTATATGTACATCTTACCATCACACGCTCATCCTCGAAGCTCGCTCCCTAGCAACGATGCCGAATTCGGTGTCATTCTAGCACAATGCTAAGCATCAACATGAGAAAATCCAACTCATAATTATCAATATGTGGAGATGTTATGGTGGTATGAAGACCATGAGCAAGTGAAATACACAAGTGCATGAGTGAGAAGCACATTGACATGCACACACCTACACACACATATGTATACAGGGCAAGACAAAGAGATAGAACAATGGAATCTATTTCTTTACTACTTTTCATACAATGTTGTTGCTCTAGTAGAATGGCAAGTACCAACATGAGGAGGTCCACATCATAATTATCAATCGAGGAAGACATGAGGGAGGTATGATGACCATGAGCAAATGAAGTGCACAAGTGAGTGAGTGAGAAGCACACAAGCATGCACACGCATACATACACATGCACACAGGGTAAGAACAAAGAGAGGAACAATGGAATGCCTTGGATTACAAAAGAACTCTCTTAAAAAAGCTGCAAACTCTACCAAGCCAACCCCAAAAATGATATATCTAGCTCATTTTATAGTTTTTCACTAGCTTTTGGCCGTGTCTCAACCTAGTGTCCAACCTAGTTAACAATTAGGTTCCAAGGCTTATTTGAGGTCTCAAACGAAATCTAAAAATTATGAAAATTGGTACATATATACTTCTAATTCTCATCAAGCTTTAGGACTCCTTGACTTGAACAAAATGGAGTTGCAAAAATATGAAATGATATTTACAATGGTTTATGGTGATCAAAATCAGTATTTTTATAGGGATTTCTTCTGAAAATCGGACATATGCTTCTTGGAGGTTACTACATGCTCCATCCTCTTGTGTGTCTACTTCCTTGAAACATTCCCGCACCTTGTGCTTGACCTTGAGTGCCCACACTCCCCCCTCTCGAGTCTGTCACCCTTGATAGACCCTTGTTGGAGTGGTTGTTCCATGTAGTGCTTTGAGAGGTAGTGTCCATCATCTATCAACAAGAGTGGTTTGTCTTCTAAATGTAATAGGGTCGGTTGTCGTGTTCTTCATTTCTTCATTGCTAGCCTTTGCAAGTTTTATTCTTTGTTTCTTGGATTCGAGCATGACAGTGCATTTTTTAGCTTCCAAAAATTTCTAGCTGCTCAAAAGAGGTTGTCAATGTTGATTTTGAGCAATTGTCAACTTTGAATTGCTTCATAGGTATTGATGTCATAACCTTGATGTCCTCTTTCAAACATATGTTTCATAGTTTTCATGCCATTACTTGTAACCCATAATGAATTATGGGTAATTGTGTTACTACATGGGTTGAAGAAAACATGTGCCTTGTGCATGGCCTTGTAATGTGGCCCTGTAATGTGGCCCTGTGCATGCATACTTGGGGAATGCATTGGAAGAAATATGGTGGGAAAAATTGGGTCGTGAGCTAATTTCTCAAGGGTATGCTCATGAAGAGGTTTCCCCATCTATCATTGTTATAGTGTTGCCAAAGTAAGGGATTCTTACCATGGTCAAAGGTCGATCAATATTCACCTCTTTTACACCCATCATGGTGATTGATCATTGGCTTGTCATTCGTTGTTGATGGATTTCCTTGTTGATGGTTCACTGATGAGATTCTTCAAGCATATGGTCTTGTCTCTTCTCTCTCTCTCTCTCTCTCTCTCTCTCTCTTTTCCCTTTCTTTTGGGAACAATGTCACAAAACAAGAAGAAAGAGGTTGGTATCAGTAAAATAGTTTACATATGTCAAATGTGTCTCATGTGCCTCGGGTTCTCAATTGTGTCTATGCACGACCTTGTAATATGGCCCTATATTAATGCATATGGAAATGCATGACCTGAATGGTCAAAAAGGTGGGTTTATGCCAAGGTCACATGGTTGTTGCTTGTCGAGGTTTCCGATGTTATTTGCAGATATTGATGCAATCTTTGTTTGTAGGTAGCCATTGGATCTCGAAATGATGTTGATCATTCCTCCTTATAGGGATCCATTGTAGAATAATGTTCGGTCTCGTATAGATCAATTTTTACTTCTTCATCTTTGAATGGTTTCTTAACTTTTGTATTCCTCATGGTTGGATCTTTGGTTCTATGGGGGCTACTAGTGCTTTTGCCTTCCAAATCCATACCCTTGTTGCTTGTCATCTTACTATTGTTGAAGAGGTGACTTTATCTTCTTTTGATCTCGGTGCTTGAATTTGACCCTTGCCTTTCCTTCACTTCTTTGTTGAGATTTTACTCGTGTGGGAGAACATATGGTTTTATGCATGTAAGAGTTCCTTGGGTACCCACATGTGTAATCACCCTTATTGAGCTACATGTAATTTCTTAGGCACCCAAATTTGTATGTTATTGTGGTCGGCCTTCATCGATTGCTTCGGTAACCCCATCATTGTTTTCCTTTTTGTTGCCTTGTCTTTCGCCATTGCCTCTTGGGTAACGAATTTGACTGCAATGGTGTGATTGACTGCTCTCCCTTTTGTACCCATATCTGCTTCATGCTCGGAACTACTTTCTTCTTGAATTCTGTTTGTCTATTTTGTATAGTAGTTGTCTTGTATTTTTTTGCTTTCCTCTGTGGTTGAACGACTTTGGATGCCTTAGCCTTTGAATAAGGAGAGAGATCCACTCGCCTTTGAGTATGTTCTTCCATTATTGAGTCCTTCTGCATCATAAATCTTTTGATGCATATAACATCTTCTTCTTTAAGATTAGTCTTTGAAGAACTAAGAGAATGTGTGATGCCTGGATTTGTGATCATGAAATTATTTACTTCTAATGTAATGCATTGTTCATGTATCCAAACTTGAAAAATTCAACTTCTTATTTTTAAGTTGATAGCATGGTCATAGATCCAATCTCGACCCAAGACAAGTGGCTTCGTAAGGTCCTCATCTTGACACACTAGCATTTTGACTATCATTGGGACATCTTGAAGATAGATGGGAAGCTCCACCTTGCCCAAACAAGGGGTTTCCACACCTTCCAATCCTATGAGATAGGCTTCTATGGAGTTGATGTTCAATTGTAGATCTTGGCAGTGTGAGAGTCTAACTGCACTAGTTGTTGCACCTGAGTCAATCAAGGCTCTCACAGTCTATACACTCTTTCTTTGTCCTAGCTCTATGGTCACAAAGGGACCTCAATCAA
This sequence comes from Ceratopteris richardii, assembly GCA_020310875.1. Lineage (NCBI taxonomy): Eukaryota > Viridiplantae > Streptophyta > Polypodiopsida > Polypodiales > Pteridaceae > Ceratopteris > Ceratopteris richardii. The sequence goes on from CM035413.1 coordinate 26,584,500, forward strand.
TTATTCCAAGAGCAATTACACCCGATTTTTGTCACATGGCCATGTGATATCTTGGAGCATTGGGATTGACATCTAGGCCATGTCGCCTTAACTTATTTAATATAATGCACTCTCTAGCCTCTGCATGTGCTTCTTCTCTAACCCATAAATCTTTTTTTTTCGCTTCTTTGTAGTGTTGAGTCTCATTAGCATATCCTCTATAAGAGGTTCTTGATATAGCTTGACTCGACATCCACTAATATAACTTGGCAAGAGGTCACCTTCTAGAGTGGCCAATTGAATCGCACTGCTAGTGGAAATTCTATTAATGACCATGTGTCCATATCCTCGTTTTTCTAATTTATGAGCATGTTGCTTTAGTGTATAAACCAACATTAGGTCTCCCTCTTTCAATCCTTTGTCCTTGATGTGTGCATCAAAGTATGCCTTTTGTCTTTTGTTTGTAGCATAGATGCGTGTGGTCGCTAGTAGCCTGGTCTCTCCTAAGCGTTCTCGATCAAATATTCTAGAGGACAACTCGTGTCCATTCCCCTCATGCTCTTGTGCTACTTCTAAAGTTGAGATTGGGAAGTCTAATGATAACATAGCATTCTGTCTGAAGACCATCTAGAATGGGGTGGCATTGAGTACCATTTTGTAGGCAACTCGATAATCCTATAAAAGAACATCTATTCAAGGATTGCCCCAAGAATCCCTCAAAAGCACCTTCCATTGCTTAGATTAATGTGATAAAAGTAATAGATTCCTCATGTAGTGGCAAGGAATACATATTTCCCCTGACTCTACAACCACTAATTTAATTAGGCATTATGTCTCCTTCTAAGGTGGCTAATTGTACTGCTGCACTTGTCGAGAGTCTGTTAATGATCATAGGTCCATAACCTTGCTTTTCTAACTTCCGTGCGTGTTGTTTCAGTGTATATACTAGGACTAAATCTCCTTCTTTTAAGCCTTTATCTTTCACATGTGCATCAAAATAGGCTTTCTGTCGCTTCTTTGCTGCGTATATTCCTGTTGTCTCTTCTTTGCTGCGTATATTCCTGCTTTCAGCCTGGTTTCTCCTAATTGTTCCAAATCCATTATTCTTGCTGATAATTCATGGCCGGTCCACTCATGTTCTTGTGCAACCTTAAGGGTCGGTATCAAGAAGTCCAAAGGAAGCATAGCATTTTGACCAAAAACCATCTGAAAGGGAGTTGCATTGAGTATGGTCTTGTAGGCTACTCGATATGCCCAAACAACATGGTGTAACTGTTTGTCCCAATCTAAATGTTTGTTGTTCATGAGTTTCGTCAGTACGTTACAAAGGATCTTGTTAGTGCTTTCAGCCTGACCATTGGCCTGAGGATGATATGGTGCAGATTTCTTGTGAATCACCATAAAATCCTGTAACAAATATTCAATGACTTGGTTTAGAAAGTGAGTTCCTCGATCGCTTACTAACTCTATAGGCAGTCCATATCTTGTAAAGACATCTTCAAATAAAAAATTTGCAGTCGTGTGTGCATCATTCTTTTTCGTGGCTTTTGCCTCTACCCATTTGGTAAGATAATATGTCACAACAATAATGTATTCCGCATGTGTACCTTTTGCAGGGGGGTTAATGGGTCCTACAAAGTCTATACCCCACTTAGAAAATGCACGTCCTCCCATCATGGGTTTCAATGGCATTTCATCTCTGCAAGTAGGAAACTGAGTTCTTTGGCACAAATCCCATCTCTTTACATATGTATGCACATCCATGTGAAGAGTGGGCCACCATAATCCTGCAAAGAGGATGGCTTTGATTATCCTGTCGGGGCCAAAATGACCTCCTGCAACACCTTGGTGTGCAGTCTCTAGTATGCTCAAGTAATTGCTTTCATGAACACATTGTCTTAAGTATCCATCTCGTCCTCGTTTGTATAGATTATCGCCAATAAGTGAATAGTCTTGAGCTTCCTGCTCTAGACTGCATTGTCGTGCTAAGGTCATTCCTTGAGGGAATGTTTTCGTCCTCAAGTATGTCACTAAAGGTTCACTCCATTTTGGTGTGAGAGACACGTGATATAATGTAGCATGTTCTATCAGTGGTCTTTCGCAACAAACAGGGCATTCTTTACATAATTTGTAGACATCTGCTTCCATTGAAGGCCAATATACTCCTAGTCTATGCAGAGTCTGCAATGTACGATGTTTCGAATGATGTTGCTTTAATGCACCTATGTGTGCTAATTGCAACCAATTTGCATGTTCTGATTCATCTACACAACAAGAAAGAATCTTTTGAATGTTTATATATACTTCCTGCTATGATTTGGTATCTTTTAGACTTTGTAATCTCTCCTTCCTTGATCCTTATCCTAGGATTCTTGGGTCCATATGTGAGAACATGGACAATAGGCTTAGCCCATTCTGGTGCTATCTCAAGGTTAAACAAATATGCATTGGGTAACTCATCCGCTATCCCTTGAGGAGCTTCTCGTGAGGTTAGTCTCGAGAGGTGGTCAGCTCTAAGATGTGTCTTCCCTTTCCTGACTACTACTTCAAAATCATACTCCATGAGTAATAGAAACCAACGTATAAATCTTCCTGTATTACAAGGCTTGTTGACTAAATACAGTAATGCTTGATGATCTGTAAAGAACTTGGACTTGTTTGCCAACAAATAATGCCTGAACTTCTTTACTGCGTAGATCATTCCTAATCCTTCTCGTTCCGTAGTGGTGTAATTTCTTTCGGCTGCATTCAACTGTCTGCTTGCGTAAGCTATGGGGAGGTCTATATTACCTTCATTCGTGGGTTGTGCTAACACACATCCTATGGCATAGTTGGATGCATCCACATGTACATGGAATGGCTTACTCAATCTGGGGTTGTAATATAGGTGTTGAGCACAAACGTCGTTTAAGTTCATTGAATGAATTCTCACACTCATCTGTCCATTCAAACTTGGTCAAAAGAGAGTACAGAGGCTTGGCTATGATTGCATACATGTGTATGAATTGTCTATAATAACCGCAATGTCCCATAAATGCCTGTACTTCTTTTACATTAGTTGGTCTAGGTAGATCGGCAATTTACTTTCACTTTTTCTTCATCAGTCGAAATTCCATTCTTTGACACAATGCGTCCTAAAATTTTGCCTTGTCTGACCATGAAAACGCATTTTTCTGGGTCCAAACAAACCTGATATTCTCGACATTTGTCAAATACTTGTCTTAATTCTGGGATATGCGTCTGTCTGATATTCGAATGAGCACATATGTCATCGACATAAACTTCCAAATTCTTTCTTAAGAATTCCTTAAAAACATGACACATGAGTCACTGGAAAGTGGCGAGTGCATTTGTTAAGCCAAAAGGCATCACTCGAAATGCAAAAATGCCCCATTCTGTGGCAAATGCCATCTTGTGTTGATCTTTTGGAGCAATGGCTACTTGATTATAGCCTGAGAACCCATCAAGAAAGCTATAAATTTCCTTGCCCGCAACTCTTTCCAATAAATGTTCCGTGATAGGAAGAGGATAATTGTCTCTAATCGTGGCGGCATTAACTTTTTTAAGGTTAATACACACACACAATTTTCCATTCTTCTTGGACACAACCACAATGGGGGATACCCACTCGGTATGCTCAATTTTGTAAATGAATCCTGCTTCTATCAATCGATCTATTTCTTCTTTAATCTTCGTAGCGTAGTTATCATTGTACGTGTATGGTTTCTATTTCGTAGGTTTTGCATCTGGAGTCATAGGGATTCTATGGGAGCATATATCCGGGTCTACTCCTTTCAAATCTTTGTAACTCCAAGCGAACACATGTCTATATTCGCGCAATAGGGCAACTAATTCTTCTTCTTCTTCATTCGTCAGATCATGCCCTATGTAGGTACATTTTTCTTCTTCTCCTTCTATGGCAACAATGATTTTTTTTGTTTTCTCACGATTATCGTATACTTCTCCAACATCAGCTTTTCTGTTAGGCATTCGTACCATTATTCGTCTATCTTCTATTTCATATTTCTTGAAGTTCTTGGGTACCTCAAACAAAGATTCTTCTTCCTCTAACATGGTTTCTTTCTTCTTTCTTTTCTTACCTTCACTCTTAGTGGTCACTTGAGTGGCTAACCTCACATCATTCATAAGTTCTTCGTGCCTCGGAGGGTAAGTTTCTACTTCGTAGAAGTATTCTTCCTCTGATGCAAAGGGTGGGTCCATTATAATTGACTCTAAATCGAAATACTTGCATCCTCAAATGCATCAGTGTTAGGTTCACACTCTTCTATAATTGAATCACACATGATTGGCTCTATCGTGAAAACTCAGATGTCATAGCCATCCTCGTCACAGTGGGGTGTCCATTGTTCTTCATTGATGGCTACATCCATGGTTGCTAGGATTTCTGCCCAACCATGAGGCTCGAATTCTTCATCTAGAAATACTACAGGTGCGTAAGCTGGGTCTTGAAGGGTTCGTGGATGTTGTTCTGAACCTAAATTTCTGGCTTCTAATCGTTCTTCCTCTTGTTTGGCTACTTTACACATCCATAAATGAGTATCCTTGTGCAACCATGAGGGGTCTGACTCCAATGAGTGTACCGATTCCGTTTCTACCTGTGTCTTATGGATGGTGTTCCATTGGATTGGGGGTATGTCTCTATGGGAATAGTCTTTAAGATTGACTTTAGTAGTCACACCTAAATGTTGCAAGTACAAAGAATTAGTTCCCCAATCTTGTACAATTTCCAACTGACGCATGAATGGTCGTCCTAATATCATCTCGTAAGCATGATTTTTACTAAAATCACAAATGGCGAAGGTATGCTCAAACTCTACACCACAAGTGGTGAGAGATATGCCTTCTCGTAAGCCTAATGGTTTTTCTATGTGTCTGTCAGCCATTTTTAGCTTCATCCTGGTAGGTCTTAGTGCTGGCTTATCCCAACGTTTCCATAAAGCGGTGGTAGCAATGGCTACTCTGGCTCCTGAATCTAAGATGGCTTTCGTGGTGTAGCCCTGATGGGTTATTGGAAGATAAGTGTTACCTTCCTCTCCTTCGCTTACATCTCCGACCCTTTCTATGGGTATCTCTGGTACCTTCTTATGTGATCCTATCTGTGAGGGTGTAGTAGCAAGCTCAGGGAATTGATTTGCTACATGTGTCCACAATTCTGGTTTTACCTTTAACAACTCTTCTAGGGTGAGATTACACTGTACTTTAGTATTCTTGATCACTTCAGTGTTTCTTGGAATCACTGATTCTTCATTCCTCACTATTATCGTGGGTGCTCTCATACTAATAGACTTTGCTTCCCAAGGTCCTGTGAACTGAGGTAATTCATGCAAAGAGTTGGATTCAAAACCTGTGTGTTCACTCAGTTGATCTTCCTCTACATCATCGTAAATAGAGGGGATATCTCGGGGAAATTGTTCCTGCAAATCGTCTATTTCTTGAATACGAGGATGAGTTCCTTGTTCTTTTCTCCATTTCTCTTCTTGGATTTCTCTTAAAAATTCATGTGAGTACCTATGTATGGAAGAAAGGTTGTCTTCACCTTCCATATTGGGTACTATCAAGTATTCTAGCCTCTCCATTAATCCTTGAAAGTGTAATTCTGGTTTTGCCATGTTATTCCAATTTAGATATCTATAGGCTTCAAACATAGCTTGTGCTAATTCTACCATCTTCATGCAAAGCTTAGTTCTCTCAATTTCTAAGTATTCTCGAGGGTAGTTCTTACTCATTTCAGCTATCTGGGGTCCTTCTTTTAATCTAGATTGATATGCACGAAACATCATGTCTAGGTTTTCCAGTATGGGTTCCGCTAAAACTGATCCTGATTTTTTAGCTAGATTCTCTTGATTCAATTCCTGTGAAGTCAATTCTAGGATTCTGGCTCTCGATTCCTTGAGACTTCCTTCCAATTCAGTTATCTTTTTACTCCACTTTCTCTTAATTCTTTCTCTGGAATCTTTCCATGATTTTGATTTTTTACTACTAGACTCTCCAACTTCACTGGTTCCGGCTATTTTCTCATGATTAAGCTGTTGATTCTGTAAGAGCGCATGGGCTCTTGTTATAGCTTGGATAGGCACGTATGTAGGGTTGGATCCATCTGTGTTGTTTACAATACCTATCACGTTGATCGGTGTCACATTTGAAGCGTTCACGGGGTTCTTAGGACAATCTTTGATTATGTGCTCTTTATCACAATCGGCGCAAAAGCCTTGTATGTTATAGTATTGTGATTGTCCTGCTATCAGAGGATGTGGACAATCCTTTATGAAATGATCTCCTTGGCACCTAAAGCATGGTCCTCTAGGGCCCTGTGGTCTTGGCTGTCTTAATTGGGGTCGTGGGTTTGGGTTTGTGTACATCACGTTAGCATAATCGGGCTCACAACTAGGTTCCAATGGTGGACTATCATACTGATAGGTCTCTACGTGTTCTGGTGACTCTGTGTAATACGCGGGTGGACTATCTACATGAGTAGAGTCAAAATTGTTTGAGTTCGGGTCACTTTCTGTGATCAGGGGTGAAACGGAAACTAAAGCCCTACTTAGGTTCTCTTCTACAGCAGCGTATTTAACTGAGATGACATTAGCTGGTGGGGGTGGCTGCTGAGCTAAAACAGGTTGAGGTCTCTGTTGAGCCTGATATGGATAGTTCTAAGGAGGCCTATAGTAATAAGGCTGAGCATTGTATTGGCCTTGATACCTATCTGGCTGCGGGTATGCTTGCGGGTAGTTCTGTCTTACTGTTTGTTTGTTGTATGGGCACTCCTGAGTCGTGTGATTTGTGTATCTTCTCTCAATTGTACAGTATTGGCCACTAGGGTTGGCTTGCGGTTGTGTTGCATTTGGACACACATTTGCCATATGGTCACCACCACAGGTGTAACAACGCTTGTTTGTTGTTACCCTAGGCATCTGTTTACTAGAAACTCCTAGTTTCTGGGCCACCTTTTCTGCTAGGTCTTCTATCGAACTAGACAATTTTGAAGATGCTAGAGATGAACAATCTGAATCCTTATAGACCTTTGAGAGTTCCAACTCGTCTCCTAAGTTGGCCTCAATGTCTATACAAATTCTTACACATTGCTCTAGTGTTCTGGGTTCCTTCAAGTACACATAGGAGCGTAGTTTAGAGCTCAACAGGCCATCTAGAAACAATGACACTTTCTTGGCCTGTGAGGGTAGCTCTTGCATAAGACATCTTTCCACACATTGTCTAAACCTACGTCCTGCAGTCTAACTGTTTCCTAAGGGGTCTGTTTAAAACTATGAATCAACAAAGACGTGTCATGTCTGATCCCACTTTTAAAGAATTCAGTGATGAAGGACTCTAAAAAGTGATGGATGTCTCTAAATTGCCTTTGTTGCAATGGTTGGAACCAAGTTAAAGCGGTGTTCTTTAATGTTAGTCCAAACGCGTTATATTACGTGAACATGTCTTCGACTTGCTCTGCTCTTAGAACTTGCTTAAATTTTGTGACATGGTCATAGGGATCTCTTGTCCCATCAAAATAATTTTTCATGGACTTTACTAACTGAGTGGGTCTCAATATTCTTGCATGTTCACATGGTCTGGGTAGAGGAAAATCATCTCTACCACCCGGCATTCTTTGTCTTTCCACTCTGTCCGTGTCTATGGTGGTTCTATCTCTCCCTATGGGATGATTGAATTTTACTTCCGATCTTTCTTTGTTTTTCTCTCTTTGATTAGCATGGGCCAAGGATGTTCCTGCCCCTTGTTGGCTTGTGTTTATCGTCTCTCCATGTATATGTGTTTCTTGTGTGGTCAGGTACCACAAATACTCTTTCTGAAGTTTCATCCAGGTATACAACCTTTCCAGGTGTATCTGGGTCCTTGAATTCGTAGATTATGATTGAGACTGCCTCACTAGGTTGCTCCATTCTGTATCTCCAAAATGCTTCGTCAGTTTCTTTATTTACAAACAACTCTATGCTTCTGTTATCCTGAGGGGTCCAATCTGGAACTAGTACTCGTGTCAGTACAGATTTCCCTCTAGGTGTCCTAGGTTCTTTTAATGGTTCTTTTCCTTGGGCTCTCGCATCCGTTTCCAACTGAATTACACCAAACTCATTGGTATTGTTTGGCTGAGTACTTAAGATGTACATCGTTCCTTCTTTGTCTATGTATGCGTCTCTCTTGAATTTCACCACTAGACGTTCCAATCCAATGGGTTGATCAGGATTGTGCATTTGCACCACTTGTCTTGGCAAACCATCCTCATAGATGCAAGCACCTAAGCGGTTGGTTCGGAGAAATTCTAATTGAGTTCTATAGGGTCCTTCTGGTTTTTTTAAGTATGCTACATTTAACCCTCTTTCTGGTCTTTCCATGCTAAAAGCCATTTCCGATTCACTCGTATCTGAGCTCAACTCATAGGGATAATTACTATTCAACTGTTGAGTCCCTACACTTGCTTCTGATGATCTAAGGCTTTGTCGGTCTGACTTACCTATATGTTTGCCCGATCTAAGGTTCATGAATTTTCTTCCTCTGACCTTTAACATTCCTTGTTTTTAATCGCTTGGTTCTTTTTAAATGCCCTTAAGTTCTTGTCTTGTCTTAACTGTATGCGTCAAGAATCGACTTTTCGTGGTACTTTTGAGTTCTCGTTTCGTCAGACTTAAGTTCTTTCCCTTTAGGTTTTCGTATCACACACCTTTACTTTAGTCTTGGACTTGAAAAATTAAATCTCTTGAACTTGCTCGTTCCTATCGTCTTTAATCCACAATGCTAACGTTTAGCCTAAGCTAAGAATTGACTGAGGGGGTTGAGTAATCTTCCAACCTCGAGTCAGCTTTATTGGTTGCTCTGATGCTCAAGAAGCTGCGCTTTCCAAGCCCTGCATTCTTCACTGCCTTGCCTTGCCTTGCTTTGTTTGCCCTTGATTGCCCTTGCTATACCTAGAAAAAGTCAATGTTTAGACCAATTCTCAAATGGATGATCAAGCACTTGAGTATATACATCCTTAAAGGTCCTTTCTCCTTGGCCCAAAATTTCAATGCCCCCTGGCTTTCTAGTCCCACGCTAGGTCAAACTCAAATTATCCTCTCTAAAAAAAACGTCTTCTTTTTGAAAAAAATAGTTGAGGTCACGTAGTACTCGTCAAGAGCTTTCTAAAGAGCTATAAAGCTCAAAAAACAGACTTCGGATAAAAAAGATATGACCGTTCAGGCCCTCGGGGGTAAAAACTGACAAACAAGTTTTTCTCCAAATATGCGCTAAGGGGTCTCCTATGAGTTTAATCACCCAAAAATTTTCAAAAAATAGCCCCAAAATTGGCAAAAAAATCAAACCCTAAAAATTGTGTTTGGGGTGAGCAATCGCGATGGTCAGAGATAATTGCGATGGTCTGGGACCGTCGCGATGGTCCAGGTGAACCATTGCAATGGCGTGGCACAATCGCGATGGTCCAAAAATGCGAACTGTCGCGATGGCCCGAAAATGAATGATCGGGATGGCGTGAATGTGAGCAATCGCGATGGCGTGATCCGCGAACCGTCACGATGGCGTGAATGAATCGTTGCAATGGTCTAATCGGCAAGCAATCGCGATGGCGTCGGTCAACGGTCAACGCGAGCCGTCGCGATGGTCCGAGTGAATCGTCGCGATGGTCACGGGCGCAATGGCATGAGCCAATCGTGATGGTATAACTTGCCACGTGGCAGCGTCGGCGCGATGGAATGAGCCAATCGTGATGGCGTTGGGTCGACGGGATCGTCGCGATGGTCCAAGTGAACCATCGTGATGGCTCAAGTGAGCCGTCCCGATGGTGTGAGACCGTCGCGATGGTCCGGCCGAGCCATTGCGATGGCGTGAGCCAATCGCGATGGTGTGAGACAATCGTGATGGTCTGAGCCAATCGTGATGGTCCACAAAAATGATGATTTTGCAAATACGTTTGTGGTACGTGCAAGCGCTAGTGTCGCCTACCTCTTAGTGAACTCGCATACCAAAAATGCTGAACTTGGCAGACCATCGCGATGGTCTGACACACTCAGCAGATCTCTGACAGAAAGTGAAATTTTACCTTTTCGCAGCTTTCCTGATGCACTGGAGCATTGTACCTCCAAGAAAACTCAAAAACACAGTAGCACATGCAAGCACAAAAGCTCTCTCCCTCTCTCTCGCATGCACAAATGAGGGAAAATGAGGAGAATGGGTGGATATGGTGAATTTCCTGATTTTTTTGGAGTGGAAAATGATGATGCGGTGATGAAGATGGAGTATGGGGGAGGTGAAAAAGACTAAAAACTAACTAAAAACAACAACAAAAACTGAATTTTTTACCTTCCAAAGCCACTTCTTGCTATACTCTTACCATCACACATTCGTCGTAGACTCGATCCCCGGCAACGGCGCCAAATTTGGTGTTGCTCTAGCACAATGGTGAGAACCACGTTAAGAAGCTCCACCTCCTTAATGTCAATCCGTGGAAGAGATAGGAGTGATATGAAGATCATGAATGTGAGATGAAGTGAGAGTGAAGGTGAGAAGCATAGAGATGCACACACACATATACACACACAACGAAGAGACAAGCAATACACAATGGAAGGTAGGAAATCGACTCTATTGCTCAAGATCTCAATTACAAAATCAAAATAGCTCTAAGCTCACACTAGCTAACCTCAAAAGTGAGCTCTCTAACTCTTTTTATAGATTCTAGACTAGTTTTGACCGGTTTCACATCTAGTGATCGACATAGTTAAAAAATAGGTTTTAGATGCTATTTGAAAGGGTAAACGGTGTCTAAAAATAACCAAAATTAGTACGCTCATTCTACCTAAGCTCCTCAAGCTCGAGGACTCCTCGGCTTGCACAAAATGGAGCTATAAATTACAAAAAGGGTTTTTCTATGCTACATTTATTACAAAAGTGATGAAAATCACTGTTGAAGGTTTTGAAAAGTATTTATAAGACATAAATCTTTGGAAAATTGAGTTGACTGACCCCTGCTCTGTCTTTACATGCTTCCGCGTCTTCTATGCCTCTGGCCACTGCCAACAACACCCTAAATTCTATTGCAGTTTGAGACTCACAAAAGCACACGAGCAACACAAGGAGGAAGAAGAAGCTTTGGGGACAACACAATAGTGCCAAACTATGTGGAAAGAAATCAATCCAAAAAAGGAAGTAAGGTGCAAAGCTTTGTGAAAAGCTTCCAAATCCCTAGGTATAACCTTTATGAAAAGGTATGCAACATTATCTTATATGGTCACATAAGCCAAAATGATTTCTCCAACAAAGAGTCTCTCTCTGACATAATGATAGTGCACCTCAATTTGCTTTGTGCGAGCATGGAACGCAGGGTCCTCACAACTACGAATGCACTCTAATAGTCAGTAAAGATGGTGGCTGCAAAAGACTCATCAACACCCAAATCAACCAAAAGGCATCTAAGCCACACACACTCAAAAATCACTATGAAACCTATTGTATACTCAACCTCACAACTAGAAGTGACCATAGTACTTGCTTCTTCCTCAACCAAGATATGCATGAGCTACCAAACATGAAGCAAAAATGGTTGGTGCACACATGAGTGTCATAGAAAATAGCCTAGTTTGAGTTGGAAAAAGCATGTAAATTTGGTGGTAATGATCCCCCTCTTGGGATAAAACAATCCAAGTAGTTGGTTCTCACTCAAGTGTAAAAAAGGTGCGCTTAAGTTCTTGCCAAAGCTCGATACCTAGGCAATGCATAAACTTATTCATATGAGAGACAACAAACTAAATATTAGGTTGAGTTATGCATAAGGAAATCAAGCATTCAACAATATGCAGATAGAAAACAACATTAAATGCCTCTCCAACATCATGAAGACTAAACCATAAGCCTATTTTCTATAAGAAATAATAGCACAATGGAATAGACTAGTAGACAGAGGTGAGAAAAAATGCAGACATAGAGAGATGCAGATTGAGAGGTAGAGAACTCAAATTCTCAAATTGCCAAGAGTAATGCAGCTACAAAGATGGTGGTCCACCTGTGCCCTCCCAATGTGGAGCTTAGATGGTCATCTAGAGAGACTATAGATGAAGGAATTACTAGTGCGCAATGTTGTGTAGCACTATACATGGGCCATGCTCATATAGCTTTTACAATGAGAGTTGGTATAGATAAACATAGTCAAGAGAGAAAAAATAGTCGACAAGATATATAATATGACAATATCTCCACGATAAGAAGTCCTACCATCTTTGCTCTATGATAGGCCCCTCGGACCCCATAAAAGGGGGCAAGCCCCTCTCTACACTCCCTCCATTAAGTTTCTATGGGAAAATTGTGTGGCACCACAAGGCCTTTATTTTTGCCTTCAATGACAATGCAATGGCCCAAAATTTTATGCCCTACTTAACTTAATGGATAGGCTCACAAAATTCATCTATTACCATCAACGATCACACATAGGCCTCATCGAACTTGGAAGCTAGGGTTCCACAAATGTTCGGGCTCTCACAATGGCTTGTCCTCATAATGGGGGCCTTAAAACTTAGAGTAGCATGGAGTATCAATGTAAATGGATCTCATCTACTAGTAAGCAAAATTTTGCTAATGCTTCACAATCAAAGAAGGAAGACAAATATGAGAAAAAAGAAAAGAAGAAACATTTTTTCAAGTACTATAAGACAAATGATCATGTCATAAAGAGTTGTCATAAACTAGTTGCAAAGGAGGCAAAGAAAAAAGAGGTTAAAATGGTTGTTGTAGAGGCCTTCACATTTACAAAGTTTGTTAATCTTGTTCACAATGAAGAATAGGCATTTACTATTGTTTGAAGCTATGAACCATCTCTCATGAGCAGTGTGTGCCTATAATAGACTCCGATATTTGGTACTTTGATAGTGGCTCAACGAAACATATTGTCTCACAACACAATTTCTTCATTTCACTTGAGCTTGCCCCTATAGGGACTATTGTCACATGTGCTAACAACTCCTCTTATCTTGAAATGGGAGTTAGAAAGATCAATCTAGCCACTGTTGATGGCAGTTCTTTTACATTTTCAGATGTGTTATATGTGCCAATGATCAAGAAAAAATTGTTATCAGTTTCAACATTAGCCAAGATTGGTTTGGTTGTCAAATTTGTTGACAATAGATGTATAGTTCATGATCTCTCGAATGGTGATGTGATAATTTCTTCTAGCACTTTATGACATGGGTTATGTGAGCTCATGGATCATTGCTTTCATCCATGGCCAGTGACTAAATACCCTGATGTGACTATATCTCAAAAAGTTGAACTGAAATACCATGTTGAGCTCTGAAAGGCTTGTAATATATTGGAGACGCTTGTGCTGGTGAACCAAAACCTATATATATGTTTGGCACAAAGGTCAAAATTGCTTGCATAATAATTGTGATAGTGCATTCATAGATCAAAACAATCTCAAATCAAGATTTGGATGCGACAAAGTAAAATAGTTTTTAGCTCCTAATCGGCTCTAGTATGCTTAACAATTTTCGTGCGATTCTAAGATTATGATTGGAGGGGTGTTGATGACACCCTATGGAAATCGATAACATGCTTTAATACCAATTCTTGGATTTTGAGATTTGAAAAAGCACACAAACACACAAGGAAGAAGAAATAAGCTTGGAGAACAACACAAAACTCAATGTATTACCAAGTGAATGTACAAAGATAAGTAATATAGCATATATACAACCTGGGGAAAGAAACCTCCTAAACAAAAAAAAAATTGACCTCATGGTCTTAAATGTGCCCACACACATCACTATCCAAATATATCAATAAATTCCCCTTTATCATCCACATTTAGAGCTAGCATCGAACATATTAGCAAATATTGAAGTTCTTTTTTTTTTTTTGGATAAAACTTCAATCTTTGATCTATTTTCAACGTGGCATAGCACGTGCGGATTGAAATCTTCTACAATTGTTAAATAAACTAAATACGTAAGGGAAATTTTCAAAGTAAATTGATAGAAATGAAGGCATAAGCAATACAAGAAGGATGCATGTAAAATCTTTGGTGGCAAAATCATTCTAGCCCTATGATGCTTCTTCCATGAAGTACAAACAATTAGAGTGTCCAGAGGGGGCATTCATCTTCTGTGGAGTACAAACCATTAGAGGGCCAAAAGGGGGCATCAATTTTAATGCTCCCGATTCTGTTTTTTTCTTTTTTGGAAAAAAAAATCAATCTTTGAACCTATTTCTTTCAAGTTGAAATTTGAAAAAACAATACACACAACTCAACAATTCCTTTACGCTCCACATTGAGAGCTAACATCACACCCATATAAAGAAATCAGATTTCGCACCTTGAGTACATGGATTCTTTGGGTTATTTGCTAGAATACCATCCATCTAGTTGACATAGGCTAGTTCAAATGGTTGGCACTCTCAACTCTGGAGGTGGGGTTAGTGGTTCAATACCTACCAATTGCGGTTGACAAATATTGTGCCTTAAGCCAATTTCCAAACTAGTTTCCCTATTGCCTTTGTGCCATCTTTGTTGTATTGCCTTTGACTAGCCTTAACCTCTGTTATGCGAGATACGAGAGACCCCATGGATACTATACTATTTCACTTATCTCACTTGTCCAATTGTTCTTTCAATTAATTGAAGCAAGGAAGAGTAGGCTTGACCAAACTTCCTCTTCAAAAAAAAAGCGCCATCCATCCCTTAAGAGATCTTTAAAGATAAAAATAAAAAAATAAAAGAGGTATGACAGATGTCTACTCCCCTAGCTTTAACTTTGAAAGTACAACTCTACAAGCGAATGGACATAGTACTCACGGGACACCCCATATCTCACAAAGTAGAGGATAGATTGAGTTACAACAAGTAAACTGCGTTACAACTGGTTTAAACTGACGAAAGCCATTACATGTCTAGCCTGATGGATTAAACTCTGGACCTTCACCTCTAGAGGCCAAAACTTTACCAACCCCTACAAGATGTGATTGCATGGATTGAAAAATGTGCATACTATGTAAGTGCAAATGAACAAAAATATCCTCATTGTATTATGCTCAGGAAGACCAACTTACAATTCCCTACTTGGGATCTAGCATATTTGAAAATATTAAGGGCATATCGTACTTCCTACAAGGCAACCACCGCACATACCCAAGAAATCTTTAACTCTGTTATGTTTTTAGTAATTTCGCGGAGGCTGACGCACATGCGCATTTTCAAGAGGTACTTCCCTATATATGTGACCTTGCCGGAGCAAGAAGTACTCGTATAGTTCACGCCATGACTAGTCAGTCGACGCCGCCATTTCCAGCGGACCCGGAGGTGAAGAGAAACATCGAGGTTCTGGCTGCTTTTGTGGTCAGAGCTGGTGCTCAATTCGAACAGTTGGCTCGTACCAATACTGCAGGGGACCCTAAGTTTGCTTTCTTGCTGACCGACAGCCCCCCTGGTTCCGAGGTAGCACGTTGCCATGCATTTTATGAGTGGAAGAAAAAGCGCCTGGAGCAACGTGTGTTTGCTAATGATGGCTCTGATGATCTTCAGCTCAAGATATGTGCGATGGTTGATGAGGCCCGCACACCTTCGAAATCCCATTCTGCTGGGATACGTGCTTCGGGTGACTGCCCTGTCTGCGTACTTGGTCTTAATGCCAGTGTCTATTCCTATTGAGGGAATCCTGATATTTTGCTGTAAGCGATGGTCTGGTAACGGGATTTTGAAAGGAGCTAGAGCTAGTTCAAGTATTGTTACCATTAGACTGTATCAACAGTTTTGTAGAGTCTTTATGGGTATTTCCTTTTCATCAGGCATTCTCTTGCCTGCTGGAAAAAGGTTAAGGCCTAAGCCTCGGAAGCAGAATCAGGAGCTATTATCAGAAAGATGAGTAATAACATACTCTGTCGTGAGAAATGTGGGAAGGAAGAGAGGAAGGGTCGGATGAGTAACTGAGAAGAGTAACTTGAGGTCACCTCGAGAAGGCAGCTGATTCGTGGCGAAAAGATTTGCTCCAAGCCCTCTTCTTTTTCTTTGAAGCAAAATCGAAACGACCTGTGTAACGCCTTATAATAGAACTTTTGTCTTTTTACTTTATTTTATTCTTTTTTCACTCCTAGAATGTTGATGTTTATGATTTTCATACATCTATATCTAGGAGTCCTTGATTTTTCTTTTTGTGGATACAAAGCCATCTAGAATGGACGTCTTTGTGCTTTTTTATCTACAAATATTATTTTACCTAGTGATTGGCTTAATCATGATCCTTTCTGTAGTCTTATCCATCTTATAATTATATGGATGTTTACTTGATCGTTTTATGAATATCTAATACGTGGAGCATATGGTACTCGTTTCCTATATGAGAGTGGAGCTCATAGTAGTAATATGGAAAAATAGATAAAGAACTCTCCAAAGTTATGGACATCTTTGTAGATATAGATACAATATAGGCATATAATTGTGGACTTAAACATCACTATACATTTAGGTAGATTGTAAGAGAGATTTATTAACTTTCGAATAAACTATATGATTTTTCTCTTTAGTAAAGATAGTTCTCTTTTGATTTTCGTTTAGAGTGTACTCCCTTAAGAATTCTTAAGCATGTAATCTTTAGTGTTGGTCCATCTTTTTGCTTCTTTTGTCTCTCCAAATACCAATGATTATTGTTCAAATAATGACTTTTGGAAAGGCAAACCTTGTTGAGGTTTTCGTTGTTGACTACTAGGATAGTGCTTTAATTTTTTTGGCATTTCAAGGTGATTGTGCTTTTTTGACTTGTTTATTAGCTTTCTCAAGATATGGCATTCAAGTTAGAAGTTTGAGCTACTTTTTTCGTTGAAGTATTTTCCCTTGGAAGAATTATTATTATCTATGATAGAGGAACAATCATTTGCTTAACTTTGATAGAAATATGAGAGAAAATTAAACTCCGTAGAGATGGATCACGAATAAGTTTAAGAGAAAAGCTTTTGAT